>JAHZTW010000001.1:347616780-347964262 GCA_020283515.1 Alliaria petiolata
TTAAAAACTTGGGTGTGCAATTCGTGTCATTCAAGTATGTTAACGATCTCCCCATTAACTCTCTCCAAGCAAACAAAGTCTTTCTTTCTCTTCATAGTCATATCCCGTATATGATCTCTCGGCTCTCTATAGAAGTTATGCTTCTCAAGACTCGCGTCAAAGTCTCTTATTAATTTTTTTTTTCCTTTTTTAAAATTCTAATAGATACTTTTGTTTTGTTTTCTTTTTTATATTGAAATATATTTTATTCTAATAGATCATTTTGTTTTATATTCCGTTTTCTTTAGATATATCCTTTTATTTATTTATTTTTTTTACTATGACACGTGTCAAAATCTTATCGATTAACTTGACTCGTGTCGCGATCATGTTAATTATTAACTTTGATTCATCCTACTTTATATAATAAGATATATATATATATATATATATATATATATATATATATATAATTTTGACAAATTAATTATCATATTTTTATCATAATTAAAATCTAGATTATGATCCGCGTATACGCAAATATATTATAATAAAATTTAAAAGTCATTAAAATATTTTTTTAAGAAAATAAAAAACAAAATATGATTACTACCAAGAAATATATATGAATTATTTATTTATTTTAAATTTCAAAATCGAAACCTAAGAGTTATTTATTTATTTTAAATTTTATTTATTTTCAATTAAAACATTCAAAACACATAATCTGTTGCGGGTCCTGAACAACATTAACCATACTTTTCATATAGTTCACACACTTTATCAACTATCTTTTTCTGTTCCGTATCGTTAAAAACTTGGGTATGCAATTCGAGTCCTTTGAGTATGTTAACAATTTTTCCGTTAACTCTTTTCAAGCAAATAAAGTCTCTGTTTCTCTTCAAATTCATCTCCCTAATATGATCTCTCTGCTCTCTAGAGAAATTATATTTCTCAAGACTCGCATCAAAAGCCTCTCTACGTGATTTTTTATATCCCCTCCTCATTGAGCTCATCATCGTTTAATGTCATATCATTAGCATCTAGAATTTTCTTTTTTTAATTGAAATATATCCTAGTTAATCAAATTTTTTTAACATTTTTTTTTGTTTCTTCCTTATATGATATTTCTGCTCTCTAGAGAAGTTATGCTTCTCAAGACTCGCATCAAAAGCTTCTCTACATGATTCTTGCTATCCTCTTCCACATTGAACTCATCATCGTCTAATGTCATATCATTAGCATCTAGAATTTGTTTTTTTTTACTTGAAATATATCTTAATTAATCTAATTTACTTTTTGTTTTTATTTTCCTTTTCTTAAAATGAAATAGATCATTTTGTTTTACTTTCTTTTTAATAAATTAAAATATATCCTAGTTAATTTTATTTTACTTTTATAATCTTATTCGATAAATTTGAGTTTTTTTTTGAAATTTCTTTTTTTCTTTAAAAATAATATTTTACCAAGAAATGTATCAAAATTTAAAGCGATAAAATTGACATGTGTCGAAATCTTATTGATTAACTTGCCACGTGTCAGAAACGTATCAAAATCTAAAGCGATAAAATTGACATGTGTCGAAATCTTATTGATTAACTTACCACGTGTCATGATCATATTAATTACTAACTTTGACATTTTTTAGTAAAATTAAAATTTCTTTTTGTTTTTCTTTCCTTTTCTTAAAATGAAATAAATCATTTTGTTTTATTTTTTTTTATTAAATTAAAATATATCCTATTTAATTTTATTTTACTTTTATAATCTTATTCAATAAATTTGAGTTTTTTTTTGAAATTCCTTTTTTCTTTAAAAATAATATTTTACCAAAAAACGTATCAAAATCTAAAGCGATAAAATTGACATGTGTCAAAATCTTATTGATTAACTTGCCACGTGTCAGAAACGTATCAAAATCTAAAGAGATAAAATTGACATGTGTCGGAATCTTATTGATTAACTTGCCACGTGTCATGATCATATTAATTACTAACTTTGACATTTTTTTAGTAAAATTAAAATTTCTTGTTTACTTTTGTTTTGATTTTCCTTTTCTTAATTGATATATGTCTTTTTATCTTTTCTTTTATTTTATTTATTTTATTTATTCTTAAAAATAATAATATTTTCCTTTTCTTTTTAGGATTAGTTTATTTTTATTTATAATAAGATTTAAATCAAAACACGTGTCAAAATCTAATCGATTAACTTGCCACGTATCACGATCATGTTAAAAAGTAACTTTGATGCATCCTACTTTATATAATAAGATATCTTTCCTTTTATTTTATTTATTTTTCTTTTAAAAATAGTAGTATTTCCTTTTTCTTTTAGGATTAGTATATTTTTTCTTTATAATATATTTTAATTAAAACACGTGTCAAAATCTTATCGATTAACTTGCCACGTGTCACGATCATGTTAATTAACAACTTTGACGCATCCTACTTTATATAATAAGATGCTAATTGAGTTAACACGTTAACTGCATGATAACAGTGTTGGAGAATGGTTTAACCTTAAATAAACAGTGTTAGAAGACGGACGATGAACAGTATCTTCGATCTATTGTGATAACATATTAGTTAGCACGGTAATCGATTTGTTATCCCCTAAAACCGATTGAAATAATTGTATGGACGAAACCGTCATAACTTTTGTATATAATGTGTATCAACCCAATTCAAATTTATTTGTTCCCTTTTCTTTATTTTTATGTTATCTGGGGCCATAAATTAAAATTGCCCAAGTTTTTTCAACTATTTAATATATATATAATGAAATGAACTTGAAATTCTATGTGACTCTTGGTAAACTAAAAGCAGTACCACAATTATAGGTGAAAAATAAACGTGTGACTCTAGAGAAAAAGAGAAAATAATACTTTCTCTTTCTTACTTTTTTCTGATTTTGTTTCTCATTCAATTTTAAGATTCATAAATCTTATTGTGAAATATGAATTATATGATGATATATGAATGAAAAAAATATTCGTTTTTTCCAGCACATATAGAATTTTTAAAATTTTAAAACAAACATTTTTAATTTTTTTTTGATAACTCAAGTGATTTCAACGGAGAATCACGGCGAATGCTGTTAACCCTAAAAACAAAAATCCTAAACCCTGAACCCTAAACCCTAAATCATAAAGCATAAACCCTAAACTCTAAACCCTAACCCCCTAAACCCTAAACCTCTTCTCTTGTACCCATCATGTACACTTCTTTTGTACACTATCGTGTACACTTCTTTTGTACACTATCGTGTACACTTCTCCTGTACACTATCGTGTACACCTTTCTTGTACACCTTTCTTCTCTTGTACGCCATCCTTGTACACCATCGTGTACACCTCTCTTCTCTTGTACACCATTGTGTACACGTCTCCTGTACCCATCGTGTACACTTCTTTTGTACACTATCGTGTACACCTCTCTTGTACACCTCTGTTCTCTTGTACACCAACGTGTACACCTCTCTTGTACACCATCGTGTACACCTCTCTTGTACACCATCGTGTACACCTCTCTTCTCTTGTACGCCATCCTTGTACCATCGTGTACACCTCTCTTGTACACCTCTCTTTTCTTGTACGCCATCCTTGTACACCATCGTGTCCACGATCTCTTGTACACCGTACCATCGTGTACACCTATCTTTACACCTCGCTTTTCTAGTACACCATTGTGCATGTATACTTATTTTGTACTTATCGTATACACCTCTCTTGTACACCACTCTTGTACCCTTCGTATAAACCGCTCATGATGTCAACCCTTAATACTTTTTTAGGTTTTATCCATTTTTTTTAAAAAAATAGATTTTCTTAGGGCTTGATTGGTTCTCCCGCTAACATCCGCAAACACAGCTTTTGTGTGTTGTTGCACTTGTTGGCGTTTGACAACAATCACACAAAATGTTTTCTACTGCTTCGTACCGTTTCTTGTCCCTCAAAATCAAAAGCTCCTTCCAGGTAGCGTTTGCGGTTGCATGCGATTGCAGGTGGATAATAAAAATAAATAAAAATTTATAAAACACAAAATTTATTTAATACCAAGATATGTAATAATTTTTATAAGAAAATATTATTTGAATATTATAAATACAAATATATAAATAAATTGATACTTTTAAACCAATATTCATTAACAATATTTTATAATTTTATATGTATAAGATCTATAAACTTTAATTATTTTGATAAATTTTCTCTCCATCACTAATTTATATATATATCTAACAACTAAATTTTGTTTAATCTAATATCTTCATACAAAAAAAAAATAATTTCTCTATTAAAATCACAACTTTCATCCAAAAAAGAAACATAAGTATTATACATATATTATTTTAATAATTTTTATAATTAATTTTGTTTAATTAATAAAATTAGTGTTTTTATAATTAATCAAGCAATTTCTGAAAAACACAAAATAAGAATTGCATATAAAAAGGCACATTCTCTAAAAATACAAATTTACAAAAGTAGAATAAAATAAGAATTAAACAAGTTTTAACAAGTTGAAGGCAACACCACAGTTTCGTCTCACGTCTTATTCCCCCTATGCTTCAAAACATTTTGCTTTTCGCATATTTACATCTTCAGGTATGTTATCTTTTAACTTCTTTCCTTTTAAATTTTTAATTGATCTCTGATTTTTCGGTTACATGATTTCAACCAAAACATGTAACTTTTTTTCCCTAACAGACTCTGTTTCATTGGCGATAATTTTTGCGAATTCTTTGGATCAAAATCCAAAAAGACTAATTTTTCTTCACAAATGAATTTTTAGATTTACAGCAGCAAACTTTCAGATTTCTTAAAAAAAAATCGATTGAAATGTTCTTAAATTATCCATTTTTCTAATGAAGAAACGAGAAAGAGAGAGAGAGAGTTAGTGGAAGATTAGAATGATTAAAAGATAATAAAAATAATTGATAATGGCATAATTGTTAATATTTAAATTGGTTGAGGGGTAGAGAGTCTTTGCATGTGTGGAAAGAGAAAAAGTACCCTCTTTGCTAATAAAAAGATGGGTGTACCCATTCTCCTAATTAGAAAGTCAAAAGGTACCCTATTGCCAAATTTCTCAATCATAAATCCGTCCACGCATGATGTTCAGCGACCAGAAGGAATGTGATGTGGTGGACGACATTTTCTTAAACCTGATTTGATAATTTTCTAATCTTAAATAGTCATGGACGTGTTTGTTTGGATACGTATGTGCGTACGAATTTGTGTGGATACATTTTTGTTCCAACGAATTTGTGTGCATACGTTTGTGTGTATGAACTGGTGTGGACACGTTTGAGAAGATAAAACATGTTTGCTTTGTTCATAAGAATATTCTGTACAAAATTCTGTCCATTAGACTATGAACAAACATGTTGATCAATACCCCTAGTTTTGGTCTAGCCATGGAAATTGGGAACAATCTATTGTTATGTTATTTATCTTCTAGGTGCATAATTATTACATATATAGTATGTTGATGTTAAGGGAGAGAGGCTTATAGAGGAGACAACCAACCAAATTCATCAGAGAAATTGGGAAATAATAAATAAAAATGATACATTTTGGGGATATATATGGACATGGTTATGTGAAAGTGTTTTCATGTATGCCTTCGTGGTTAATTCTGTATAATTTCTAATTGGATTTATTTGGAATTAATCTCTTAACATAGAACTCTAGTGTAAAAGGCTCTGAAAAAGCTATTCAAAGTGAACCACAACCACAATTGTACCGATTGCCTCTTTATCATTTTTTCATGTATTGTAGCCAAGTTAATATGGATGGCTCATATTTGAGTTTTTCATCAAGAAAAACTAATTAAGGATGCCATAAATGTTTTCATGTATGCCTCATGGCAATTAATTAACAATGTATTAATTAGCAATGTATAATTATGGAAAGAGCTATGACATATATCCAAAAGACCAACTATTTCTCCAATGGATCATGTCTGCAACCTCTTATTCACGACTTTATATCCATGAATTTATGTCCACGACTTCATAACCGCTTGTCGCAAATTGACAGTTTTTTCCAATTCCATTAAGCCAAAATCGAAAGTAGATTGAGATATAGATGAATCCATAACCAAACCTCTTATAGCTAACTCAAATCATTTTCCAGCATTTTGAAATCCCCAAGTCGCAAAATAAAACTTAACCCATCTATAAACCCCCGACTTTCAAATTCTAGATCTTTATGTCCAACTATATGTAAATAATCGAATTAGTAGTGGACACACTTTCATGTACAAACACTCATGAATGGAATTCTCTCATGAAGACAATGTACATTAAGTTATAAAGGAAATGCAATCATATTTACCGGTCTATAGGGTGGACACAGTCGCTTGTACAGCCGACATATTGATGAGGTCTAAATAGTCGTCCGAGATTGGAGGATTTCTTTGTGGACTCGTCGAGCTTTGAATTTGTAGGACCCTAAGCTGCAAGTGCACGTGCATTGTAGTACTTAGGGTATCGAACCATAAGGAGGAGGTCAACTGCAAAACAGAGAATCATGGCAACCAAAGACGCATGGAACTGGGGTTTTGGGGTAAGTGTCACAGTTTTTTCAGAAAAGAAAGAAGGAAGAGTAACGTCTTATATAGAAGAGGTTGTCTTTCAATCCTATAACAACCTGGAAAAAGAAAATTAACTTAAGTGCTTGTAAAAAAGAAATCAGGTGAGCAATGCAGAAAAAGTAAATATAGAAGTGCGTAAATCTCGGGTTGTAAAACAGATGGGGGAAACACGTTGGGGATCTTCTCGAGAAATCTATGGGGTTCTAACTAGAAATCAAACTCACAAAAGTTAGACAAACGAGACTAGGCGATTTTTCCTAAACTGGAATCACTAGTTTTAACGACCTAACTCTGACAAGCAAGATCGATCTATGCTATGCAAACTTCACATGTATAATATCGTATCCTGCGTCCTAGGCAAACACGCAGTAATGATCGGGATAATAAACGTTCACGACTTCTTCTTAGGTATGCATAAGCATCCCAGAAGCGTTGCACTCCACCAAATTAAGTTCAGATTTGAAATTCAGCACGATTGTGGCTCTCGAAGATCCTAAAATCAGACATCTAGTTCATGACGCTAGACTCATGCAATAAGAACAAGTTTGATAAGAAACAAAACCCTAATCTACAGCCTAAACGATTGATTTAAAAATAGTTAATGAAATTCCCCATAGATCCCTTAAAGAACACCTAACGAAAATAAACTACTCAGACATGAAAGAAGAAGTAGAAAACGTGATTGATGAATGCATAACTTGTATAAATCGATGAGAAGTAAAGAGGGTTCAAGAAGAAATCAATCTCCCTCGAAGAACAAAGTGAAACCGCGAATAAGAGATTCGCGACCACCGAAAGAGAAAAATAGTTTGTGTAACTTAGAGAATTTCCTGAACCCCTAAAAAAAACCCTAAACAACGAGTATATAGAGGTCTTCAAGTCTCCTTGGGCGTCATTTAGGTCTTGGCTTGCATAAGACGGCTGCGGGTTCAAGTTGGACTTCAAATGGGCTCGGGGACCGTAAAGTGGCTGGCCGGCCGAGCGAGTGGCCGTGGCGCGGCCACTAGTCAGGCCGTGGCGCGGCCGCTGGTCATCTGGTCAGGCCGTGGCACGGCCAGCTTGGTCTTATGGGTGCTTGACGGACCTTCTTGCTTCTTCCATAACCTAAGATCCAACCGTGGGATTGTTCTCAAACCAATTCGAGGTGAAAGACAGCTGATAAGGCTACCTTGTCTCCAAATATGAGCTTGATCTTGGGGTGGGAATGCCTTCGTCTGATGTTGAACTGATGTCCTCGAGCACTGTTTTGGAAATGTCCATTTTGCTCCAAAATATGCGTCTTTTGCTAAGATTACCTGAAAAGAGTCTTGAACAACCATGTACTTGAAATCTAGTGTTTATGCATTAAAAACTTAGTGAAATGCTTATTAAAGCACTCACTTATGATAGTAAAAACAGGTAAAATATGCATGTTATCAACTCCCTCAGACTTAAATCTTTGTTTGTTCTCAAACAAAACAAAAATCTAAGTAAGGAAAAGAGGTTTGAAAACGTGGAAACTCACCAATACTGGGGAACTCATCAAGTCTATCAATCGACTTGTTTGAGCCACGTAACTCGGAATTCAAACTCAAGGCGTTTGGGGCTTGTTACCTTGAGCTTTTCACCCTTCCCGGATACGCTTCATGGTCCCTTTGAGTATTTCAAGCTTTCTCTTGTTGATCCCTTTATCCATTTAGGTGTGTGGTCTCTATCGAGAGAGTATCAGTTGACGAGACATTATACTCTTCTCTTCCACACATCTAGACAAAGACATTTCAGACACAACTCTCCTATTTTCTCTTCCCTAAGTCGATTTCTCCCTACTTTTCTAGGGTATCATTTTAATTTTTCTATCAAATTTCTTTTTCCATATATATATTTTTTTCTTTTCTTTTCTTTCTTAGCTTGAGAATGATCACTTCTTCGAAGCTTTCATGATGTCTGCGAACCGTCATTGTCCTTTGTGGAACTCGAGTTGCCATTCTCAAACTAAGACTTTTTTTTCTTTTCTATAATCAGGGAAGAACAAGGAGAGGTTACATTGCATCTACTTAGTCATGCTAGAGTTTAAAAGAGGTGCAGGGTTCGAAGTACTTCAAGATCCTTCGAGTACTCTAGAGATTAGAACTTTCTCCGTTGGAATGATCCACTCACAGTGATCAACTTAGTAAACCTTGCTTCTAAACCCGTGAGAATGGTCATTAAGGTTCCTTGTTCGAAGCAACTTGTACCTAGCAAAGTTCATAGTTTCCGACTAAAAGAAAAAAGTTTTGACTTTATAAAACGACTCGATAAATGATTCATGTATGCTTAAGAATCATAAAATCAAAGCATAGTTAGTAATATAAGAACCCCCCCCCCCCCCCATACTTAAATTAAACTGTCTCCAGTTTGTTTAAATCGAGTTGAGGTGAAAAAGATAGGTAACTTCAAGTACAAGCTTGTGAAGACTTACTTGAAAGTGGCTATGGATTTGGTATGGGTGGTTGGCCGTGTGGTATGATTGAGCTAAGGACTTAATCACTATCCTTATGTCCCTGCTTAGAATCGATTTAATTGAACAAAAGAAATCGAAAACTTAGCTCGAAAGGAAATGTGATGCGCGGTTGAGCTTCCTTGCTTTGTTTGGTGGTGATGGGCGTGTGGTGGTGATGTTGGCGGCTGATGATGTTGATGATTGGGGCACACCTTTGTTGAGAAGAACAGGTACTCCGGTTGTTGAGTACATGTCTTGGTTCCTTGACCTTTGTAAAACACCTTTAATGAGAGATGGAAAATCTTCTGTCCTTGCGTCTTGAAGATTGCATCACCTCAGAAACTGAAAGTTTGGGTCGATGCTGGCCTATATGGTGATGTGTTCGGGATCCCAGAAGACAGGTGTTGCTAGTTCGAACTTCAATGCCATATGGAATTCTTACTTGGCTTCGGTAAAGGTCTTGGTCGCGGAAGAGAGAAGCTAGTCTTCGAAAACTTTCCTATTTGCGGTTTGGTGAGAAGTTGCATCTTCTTCCTTCCGGAGCTTGCACAACGGTTCTGGATGGTGAGACCGTTGTATTTTTCTTCGTCTTCGTGGATACAGGTCCGTTGAACGTACTGGAAAAAGTTGAATGAGATAGATGGGTCATTGACTTGACTTGACTTGGATGGAGGTTGTCTTGTCTCGCCATCTTTGTTGCAACAGCAATGTGCCGCGGTTGTGGAAGTAATCTTTGCGGTCTTTAGGACGTGTACAAGCCCTTGAAAGCTTTGCAAATTTCCATCTTATTCCAAGTCTTGACATGGGTTGAAGGAGGTCCGGTTTGGTGAAGTTCGGGATGGAGAATGTTGCAGAAGAAGGCTGGCCGCGCAACTGGTAGTCGCGGCCACGGACAGGCATGTTTTCTCCGCCCCATAGTGGCTCATGGCGCGTTTAGGCTCCTTCTGGCCGGCCCACGGGCAGCTCGTCGCCCGGTGAGTGTTCTTCGAAACTCTTTCATATTTTTGGTCTTTTTGGTTTTTCTGATTTTTTTGTACTTTTCTTGGTTTTATATTTTTTTTGGCTTTAGGGGTTTATGTAAATGTTGTAAACTAAGAAGAAACCAAAACTAAAAATTAGTATGGTTAAAGAGATGAGAAAGACAATACCTAAAATGGGTTGCCTCCCATTGAGCCGCTCTTGTTTAGAGTCTTTTAGCTAGACTTTGGTAGTTTGGGAGCTTAGTTGGAGGTTGAGCTCGACCTTAGGCAAGGTCTTTTTGCCTTCGGCGCAGCCTCTTCTGTTGAAGACTTCTCGAGTCTCTCCATGATTGCATCTTCATCCCTTTCAAGAAGATGTTTCTGGCTTTGGGTCTTCCTCGAACTTCGAACTTCTTCCCTAGCTCTTGCAAGTTCGTAGAGATGATGTATCTCTCGCGTAGTATCATCACTTTCATGGAAGTAATACCCGATCAATTGCTCTTTCCATGCCACAGTGAAAGTAGTTTCCGGAGGAAGGTTTTCCACCACCTTGTTGAATTCTGCAAGGTCTTTTCTGCTAATCAGGTCGCGAACCTTCCCGGCCTTCTTGTATCTATGAACATCCATGATCCTAGTCATGGTGGCATTGAATCTCGCTTGAATGAAGTGGCACTTGATGATGTCAACGTCTTCCTTGTTATCCTTGAAGTACTCCTCCAAGCCTTCCCTTTTCCATGCTTCATCAAAGCCAACATATATCGGGATCTTCCTTGCCTTTTTATGGAACTCGATCAAATTTTCTCTTTTGATGCGATCCTCAAACCGTGATTCTTTCTGGATCCTCTTGTTGTTTGATCGGCAGGTCAAAGTTTCATCTTGTGATGGCTCCGGAGATGATCTTCCATACCCAAGAGATGGGGATGTTTGGAGCGGTTGATGGTTCGAAAAGGTGAATTTGCTACGAGCGTGCTTTGCCCTGAGAATGGCATCTCACTTTCCTCCAAAGCGGGTGATGGCGTTGCAAGGTGCAATGATAATTTGCTCGAGCTTCACGTGTGACCGGCGGCCTGGTGCCACGTCTTCCTCGCTTGAAGAATCAGAGGTTTCTTCACGTTCTTTCGTGGGGAAACTCACGACTCTCTTGAAAAAGGGTAGCATGTCGAAGAGCTCTTGTTGGTCTCTGGCGAGTCTTTCGGTCGCCGCTTCTTTCGAGTTCCAAGGCGATGCCTTCGATTGCTCTGATGTTGCTTCTGGATTGGCTCTTGATCGCGAGGCGGCTTTCTCTTGCCTCATCTATGTATCTCACGAGATGATCTTTGACTTCATCAATGGCTTCTTTAGTCTCTTCGAGCTCGCAGCCGTACCCTCGGATTCTTTGTTTGATCTGAGTCATGTTGTAGTCATGGCATCCTAACCCTTCTTCCATCTTCAGCAACTTATTTCGGTCCCTTGAAGCTTGGGCTTCAAGTTTCTTGACCTGATCTGCGATGTCTTGCACCTTGCGAGATATCTCGGCTCGCATTGAATCGATATGGGAATGAGAGAGCTTCTCTAATTCAGCTCCGCGATCCATGACGATTTTCATTAGATCCATGATCTGGTTCAGCCGTTGATGCAGGAGAGAAGGCGTGGTCTCCTGGTCGTGGTGAGGAAGGATAGAGATTTGGCGATGAGAACTTTCGTTTCCATCTTGCGTTAGGGGCGCAGGCTCTTCCTGTGGGCGAGGCGTAAAGCGCTCGTGTGGTAGCAGCGTCGGAGGTGGCCTTCGAGAGTGGTGCAGAGATTCTGCAGGTAGGCGTGTGTTTGGAGGGATACAAGGGTCGATCTTTGCGTGCTCCATGGTGTGGTAGTTCCTGAAACTCATAGAAAAAAAAAAGAAGTTAGAGAAAAAGAATGTCTTTGAGTTGTGATCCTGACCTTTGCTTTGGACAGCGAAACGCAACCTCCCCGACAACGGCGGCAAAAGCTTGATGGGGTCTAAATAGTCGTCCGAGATTGGAGGATTTCTTTGGGGACTCGTCGAGCTTTTAATTTGTAGGACCCTAAGCTGCAAGTGCACAGCGTGCGTTGTAATACTTAGGGTATCGAACCACAGGGAGGAGGTCAACTGCAAAACAGAGAATCAGGGCAACCAAAGACGAATGGAACTGAGGTTTTTGGGTAAGTGTCACGGCTTTTGCAGAAAAGAAAGAAGGCAGAGTAACGTCTTATATAGAAGAGGTTGTCAATCAATCCTATAACCAACGGGAAAAGAAAACTTAACTTAAGTGCTTGTAAAAAGGAAATCAGGTGAGCAGTGCAGAAAAAGTAAATATTGAAGTGCGTAAATCTCGGGTTATAAAGCAGATGGGGGAAACACGTTGGGGATCTTCTCGGCAAATCTATGTGGTTCTAACTAGAAATCAAACACACAAAAGTTAGACAAACGAGACTAGGCAATTTTCCCTAAACTGGAATCACTGGTTTTAACGACCTAACTCTGACAAGCAAGATCGATATATGTTATGCAAACTTCACAGGTATAATGTCGTATCCTGCGTCCTAGGCAAACACGCAGTAATGATCGAGACAATAAACGTTCACGACTTGTTCCTATGTATGCATAAGCATCCCAGAAGCGTTCCGCTCTACCAAACTAGGTTCAGATTTGAAATTCAACACGATTGTTGCTCTCGAAGATCCTAAAATCAGACATCTAGTTCATGACGCTAGACTCATGCAATAAGAACAAGTTTGATAAGAAACAAAACCCTAATCTACAACCTAAACGATTGGTTTAAAAACAGTTAATGAAATTCCTCATAGATCCCCTTAAAGAACACCCAACGAAAATAAACGACTAAAACATGAAAGAAGGAGTAGAAAACGTGATTGATGAATGCATAACTTGTATAAATCGATGAGAAGTAAAGAGGGTTCAAGAAGAAATCAATCTCCCTCGAAGAACAAAGTGAAACCGCAAATAAGAGATTCGCGGCCACCGAAAGAGAAATAGAGTTTGTGTAACTTAAAGAATTTCGTGATCCCCTAAAAAAACCCTAAACAACGAGTATATAGGTCTTCAAGTCTCATTGGGCGTCATTTAGGTCTTGGCTTGCATAAGAAGGTTGCGGGTTCAAGTTGGGCTTCAAATGGGCTCGGGAACCGTAAAGTGGTTGGCCGGCCGAGCGACTGGCGTGGCGCGGCCACTGGTCATCTGATCAGGCCGTGGCGCGGCCAGCTTGGTCTTTCGGGTGCTTGACGGACCTTTTTGCTTCTTCCATAACTTGAGATCCAACCGTGGGATTGTTCTCAAACCACTTCGAGGTGAAAGACAGCTGATAAGGATACCTTGTCTTCAAATATGAGCTTGATCTTGTGGTGGGAAAGCCTTCGTCTGATGTTGAACTTATGTCCTCGAGCACTATTTTCGGAAATGTCAATTTTGCTCCAAAATATGCGTCTTTTGCTAAGATTATCTGAAAAGAGTCTTGAACAACCAAATACTCGAAATCTAGTGTTTATGCATTAAAACCTTAGTGAAATGCTTATTAAAGCACTCACTTATGATAGTAAAAACGGATAAAATATGCATGTTATCACGTATCCATGAGAGTGTATTCGTTCTTCTGTGTCTATCTCATGCTTTTGACCAAACTCGAAACAAAGAGCAAAATTTCGTTCTCCTATAAACTAAACGTATACAAATGAACACAATCTCATGGATAACTACTCATGGACAGACTCTCATAAATACAAAACATAGACACATTCTTATGGATACAAAGCGCATAGAAATGGACACAAGATTCATGAATACACATGTACACATATATGGATCTATATATAGGAAAACATTAAACTAAAACAAAGATATATGGACACACTTGTACACAAATATGAACATGTCGGCATGGATACATATGTGTGGACACACTATGATTTTTCCAGTCAAGATATCATTGAAATTTAGAAAAAGCAAGATGGGTTTGATGTTCATTATACAGCGGCAGTGAATGCTAAAAAAAAAGCATTGGGAGATTATTTGAAGAAACATAGAAGGGATTTGTTACCTCGCATCTTATTTTGTGTTCTTCTGTTACAAGTATGTAGGAGAGAACTTGACATCAAAGTGAAAACCTTGAGATTTAGAATGCCACCTCCAATTCTTGTGTTGACCATTCACAGTACTCCGGGTTTTACAAAGGCATGCCCACCGGAAACTGACCACACAATCCTGTCCACCGATACTTAACCACACAATCCTGTCCATCGATATTTAACCACACAATCCTGTCCACCGATACTTAAACACAAAATCCTATCCACCGATACAAGAATTGAGGTTCACTGAACTCATCGTCTTTCTCTACCTTACAATCGTAGATGCCGCTGAATACCAACACGGTCTGATCTCGAAGCCAACGTACAACCTGAATTTGATATCTATTGACTCCTCCTCCGGTATATCCGTTGACTTATCTTAGACCTCCGTTACCACCAAATCCAACTCTGTTACCAATTCTGCTTCTTAAAACCAGCCTTAAACAACTTTTTCATATCTGAAATAGTTCCAATTTGTAAAAAAAAAAAAAAAAAAAAAAAAAAAAAATTAGAGAGCGAAGAACAAAAGTGTGATAAGAATGTTAATAAAGCAAACAAGTAGCATGATTATTTTGTATGAGATTCCTCTGACTCCGGTGATACCTTCGGTCTATTTTCTTCCTCTCTTCACCATATATGTCTGCCGTCATCTCTTCCCATGGGAGAGTAAAATTGGTTTAGGGTCTGTGTTGTGTGTCGCTGTGAAGAAAGAGTTACTCTAGTACGTCGTGGGTCGCCGCTGCACCAGAAGACGCAGGTATAAGGTCGCCGGAGAAGAGGATTTTAGGGTTAGGCTGTTTGGGGTTTCCTTGAGTTTTTGCTTTTTTTTACTGAATAAAGCCCGTGTAAATTCTTTGTATTTCATTCGAGACGGTAAGTTACAAATTGAGTGTGGTCCGGTCTCTTCATATAGACAAAGTGCATCAACCCTCCAAAGTACTTATATGTGTAATAACAATCTCTTAAAGTGCTTTGTAGTGTAATAATCTCTATTTAACAGACAGAAACTGACACTCTCGTTATCAATCGTTTATATGCGTGTTATATAGCAATGGGACCCACAAATAAAATAAGGTAAATCCATTTGTTGATTTCTTTTATTTAATTTTAGGAAAAATGATTGTGAGCTACACGAAGTATACACCATCACATGACTACAGATACGTACAGAGAATATTAATATATTCAAAACTACACGAACTATATGGTTTATATAACGACATGTATGAATTAAATGGTGTTATGTCGCTAACACCAAAACCATCGTTTCCATTATCAGAACAATGTATTAAAAACTACACGAACTACTTTAGTGGAAAAAAACTACACGAACTATATTTATAATTATAATAATATATATATATAATATTATATTTAATCCCTGAAATTTATATATTATTATTGAATCAATTCTTTTAATTATAATATAATATGTGAAAATTAATAATTATATAATATAAAAATTTAAATTGATTATAAATGGTCAATAATTTGTATATTATATAATTATGCATAGTAAACTCATTATAATACATAGTAAAATTATTATATTTCTTAACCTTGAAAAGAAATCCTTATATAAAATTTGTATCATTTATTGTTAACTTGAAATGATATGAATTTAATTGATTTTATTTTATTTTATTTTTGTTGTCTTATAATTTGAATTTAAATATCCTTTATTTCTAACTTATATGCGTCTAACAATTAGCCTTTTATGCTCGAGAAGATGACTTAGAAAACCCATAAAGGCGTTTTGGATTTTTTCTGTTTAATTATATTATAGAAATAAAATTAAGAAAAAATGATTGTCAGTTACACGAGGTATATGTCATCACATGACTACACATGCAGAGAATTTAATGTATTCAAAACTACACGAACTATATGGTTTATATGACGACATATATGAACTAAATGGTGTTATGTTGCTAACACCACAACCATCATTTCAATTATCAGAACAATGTATTCAAAACTACACGAACTACTTAAGTGGAAAAAACTACACGAACTATATTTATTATTATAATAATTAATATATATATATATATAGATATTTAATCTCTGAAATTTATATATTATCAATGAATCAATTCTTTTAATTATAATATAATATGTGAAAATTAATAGTTATATAAAATTAAAAATTAAATTGATTAGAAATGGTCAATAATTTGTATATTATATATTTATGCATAGTAAACTCATTATAATACATAGTAAAATTATTATATTTCTTAAGCTTGAAAAGAAATATATTTTCAATTTATGATTTGTATTCATTAATTATATATATAGTAAAATTATTATATTTCTTAAGCTTATAAATTATTATAAATATATTTATAATTATAATAATTTGTATATATATATATATATTATAGTATATTTAATCCCTGAAATTTATATATTATCAATGGATGAATTCTTTTAATTATAATATAATATGTGAAAAATAATAGTTATATAAAATTAAAAATTAAAATGATTATAAATGGGAAATAATTTGTATATTAAATATTTATGTGCTTTTATATATATCTTGTTAATTTATTATACTATATTTTTGTATGTAAGTTTGTATATATATTAAAAAAATCATTTGATTTGTACTATGTATAGTAAAATCCTCATATATTAACAAATATTTTCATTTGACAAATATTCCACTTTAAGTTATTATAATTGTTTTTATTAAACAGCTTATTGTTTATTTTTAGTATATTTAACAACATTATATTTTCAATTTATGATTTTTATTCATTAATTATACATATATATATATTACATTATATAAAGTATTTTTGCTATTTTCTTATGAAAATATAGTCTCGATTTCTCACTCACCGAAGTAGTCAACGGACGAAATCCATTCATGTTCTATTCGCAGCGACTATACGCAAAGTAAGTTTACAAATCTTGACAAGTTATACTTTAAGCAAATAATTTAGAAACTCAATCAAGTTATTTGCAGGTGGAAGATCTAAGTCTTCCTCATCGTATTATAATGTTCGTTTGTTAAGCTGGTAACACGGTAAACATTTAGCAAAAGATAAGGATTATTCAACAAATTAAAGACGTATTTGAGGAAGACGAAATTGATTTCATTCTTGACTCACCGTTTGGCAAACTTCTGGATATACTAAACAAACCAGCTTGGTCCGGCGGATCATGAAAATATCTTTGTAGTAGTAAGAAGCGATGTTAACGCGATAATTTTAATGAACATTATATGCTTATATTATTGTGTTCTTTGGTGATCGATTTATTAATCTAACAACGATAACTCTTATTTTTGTTAACCAATAAGTTAACGTATATGCAATCACATAGAATTAAGCTGGTTACAACCGCTTCCTATTATAATGTTCGTTTGTTATCAAGTTACTAACGTTAACACATTTGTTTGTTAACATTTTATGTGTACACAACCAAATTAACGTGCTTAGTGCGCTAATTAAGTTAACATGTTTGTTAATCTAACAATGATAACTCTTATTTTTTTGCTAACCAATAAGTTAGCGTACATGCAGTTACATGAAATTAAACCGAGTAACAACCGCTTCATATTATAATATTTGTTTGTTATCGAGTTACTAACATTATTTTGTTAACCTTTTATGTGTAGTGCGTTAATTAAGTTAACATATATTTTTCCATTGCTACTAATGCAAGTGTAGTCCTAATTCAAAAAAAAAAATGCAAGTGTAGTCCATGCATTTCCACATTTAAATAATGTCCGAAGTTAACTTAAATAAACCAATATATTTTTGTTCAACATGGGTATAATATTTTATTTCCATAATTCCCTTTATTGTTGGTGAGTTAATTTGTGGTTCAAAACATTTGTCGATTGCTTGAGATTATATCGTTACTGATGTCATCTCAACTACACTAATGTAGGGGCAAGATTTTTCACTTTTAACAAGCGTAATATATGCTGACCAAAATTTCAATTAATACACTCCCATTTTTTATTTTGCCATCATATGAGGTTATAAATTAAATTATCCCTTGAAAATAATGTTATTGAACTTGTTTTTAATTTCTAGTGTTCTCTCTCAAATTATCACATCTTATTATATAAAGTTGGATGCGTCAAAGTTGCTAATTCACTTGATCGCGACACATGGCAAGTTAATCGATAAGATTTTGATACGTGTTTTGATTAAAACTTAATCGAATCGATCTCTTAATGATTAATGGATTTATTTTTTCTATACCTAAAAATTCAAATCCAAATCAAAATAAAAAAACTCGAAATCTTACTTTAAAATTGAAGATATTTTATTATATAAAATTGCATGCATTAAATTTGCTAATTCACGTGATCGCAACACGTATCAAGTATCTTGATTCATATTTTATTAATCTTATATGAAAAAAAGAAAATGTACTACTAAAACGTTAATCAGAACATTAACTCTTTTGTAACTTAAATATAAAACCATATAAATAGGACACTATCTAATTTTAGTGACTTCACAACCGAAACTTAAAAAAAAAAGTAAAAGATAAAAAATTGAAAAATATTAAAATTTCGAAAAGACAAAAGAAAACAGTTTTATTTTTCATTTCTCTTATTATTGTTTTATCGTGTAAGTTTGTTTTAGGTTAATTATGATAAATGTATAATATTTTATATTTTTTAATAATATACTATTTACATTATTTGATATTTCTTTTATAGGTGCATCTGATGACTCTGGGTTAACTATTGAACCTCGAGATCCATTTGAGTTTTGTAAACACTGTGCAGACCATTGTGTTGCAATGAACAAACGTCTACAAGACACCATCAGTGTCGATCGACACCAAGGATAGACGGCGAAGTTTGACGGTTTTCAATCAGGAAAATGAAAGAAGAGAAAGTTCTGAAGAATTACAAATCTACCCCTGTACGAAAAATCCCCTTCTATAAATAGTTTTCAGGCATTGTTTAGCCAATGACAATTATCATTATTTTCTGTTTTTGAGACTTAGAGAGAGATTGATCCAGAGCTTTTGGGGAGACAATTCTAACTCATCTGAGCCAGATTTCGAACCCCTGTATCATTCTCTATTCTTTTATGCAATATTATTTAGACATGTTTTGTGTTTGCATTATTATGTCTGAGTAGTTTGCTAGTTAGGTTAGGGTAATTTAGGGTTTGATGAAGAGTTTATAGAATCACTAGAATTATTAGGGAAATCAATTGGATCTTCACCTAGATTTGTGCTTAACTTGATTCTCTGAATTGATCACTTAGAAATCAAACCTTAGGTTGTTTAATAGATGCGAGAGCATTATTAATAACTTGAACTAATCTTAGGTGAGCAAATTATCTATTCGCAAAGAGATTTGGTCTAGGTAATTTGTGAACAAATCGAACCTGTTCTTATTGCTTGCCTTGATTGTTTAAATTCGCAAAGAGATTTGGAATTTAGGAATTTAGGCATAGAAAACTTCTGCAACGAGAGATGATTGGTTTTACCTTAGAGTTTCGAGTTATAGACGGTTCTTAATAAATCCCTAATAAACTTAGATTCTGCATTCTTGGATTCAAACCTGATAATTATCCTTGCCTAGCGCCTCGTCTCCTGAACTTTAATCCATCTAATTCCGATTTATTACTTGCTTTAATTGCTTAGTTTTCAATTTCATTATTCGACCTAGCATAATCTAAACCTAGAAACCATAAGTGTAGATTTAACTTCCCTGAGGATTCGATACCCCTTATACTTCAAATGCATTGCTGTGCACTTGCAGTAGTTGATTATTTGGGTAAAACTAGACCCCTATCAAGTTTTTGGCGCCGTTGCCGGGGAAGCTAATAGCTACCTAACGGGATATAGTATTAGGATTCTGTCTAGGTTTTTATTTTATTTTTGTTACTGATTTAGTTCTCTATCTTTTGTTTCAGGTGCATGCCCAGTACCAGGAGCAACAAGGAAGAAGAACTAGTCACTTTGAACCAGGAAATCAACCGTCTCGAACGTACGAACCGCAAGTCTGCACGAGCATCGATCGACACACCAGGCGTCGATCGACACCGTTCTCAACCAGCATCGATCGACACACCAGGCGTCGATCGACACACCAGGCGTCGATCGACACCGTTCTCAACCAGCATCGATCGACACACCTAGTATCGATCGACACCTTTCGCAGACAGAGATGGCTGAACCTGTAATCATGATACGCAACGAGGATGGCGACTTTGTTGACCTGCAGGGCAACAGAAGGAACGCCCAAGGACAGAGACTTGATGAGGCTGGCGCCATCATCGTCGAAGCTGCAGAAGCTGGACGTGGAAGAACACTAGGCGAGTACAACCGCCCAGACCAGTTCTATGCCAATAGAGCTGCGATCCGTCCTCCTGCATTCCAGAGGAATGACTTTGAGCTGAAGCCCGCTTATTACACTTTAGTGGCTCAGCATCTCTTTCATGGTCTTGCCAGTGAGCACCCTATGGACCATATAAGATTCGAGGACCTCGCATCAAGCATCAAGGCCAATGGAGTGACCTACGACTACATTTTCTGCAAGCTCTTTCCTTACTCACTTGCAGGCGATGCGTCTTACTGGATGAAGCAGCTTGATCCAAGATCCTTGAACACTTGGGAAGAAACAAAGAATGCATTCTTATGCAATTTCTTTGATGATGCAAGATCCGAGGAGCTGCGGATGAAGATCACTACATTCTCCCAAGGACCTGCTGAAGCATTCAAGGCTTCATGGGTGCGATTCAAGGCCTACCAGAGGGACTGCCCACATCACGGTTTTAGCAAACCACAGCTTATCGGTATCTTTTACCGAGGGAT
Source organism: Alliaria petiolata (assembly GCA_020283515.1). Lineage (NCBI taxonomy): Eukaryota > Viridiplantae > Streptophyta > Magnoliopsida > Brassicales > Brassicaceae > Alliaria > Alliaria petiolata. Next base: position 347,637,669 of record JAHZTW010000001.1, read on the forward strand.
TGATTGGAGGTACCAGATGGCCTTGGACGCTGCAAGCAATGGCAACTTCAACACAAGGATTCCGGAAGCTGCGATAGAGCTTATTGAAAATTTGGCTTCTAGTAACAGCACCAAGAATGCCGACTTCGAGAGAAGACAAAGCGCAGGACAAGCTGGAGGAAACCAAATCGCTGAAGTCAATAGGAAGCTGGACAACGTACAAAATCTCTTGGTAGGGAAGAAGCAAGTCCATTTTGCCAATGAGGTGGAGTCATTCGAACCAGAGCCAGACTGTGAAGAAGAAGACGTGAATTACATCAACGGAGGAGGATTTCAGGGCCAGCGCTATGGGAACCAGCAGGGAAACAGAAACTTCACTGGGAATTATCAGAAGAGTTCCTTCACAGGAAATCAAAACTCTTATGGTTACACGCCGAAACCCCCATTTCAGAACAGCAACTACACTAGGAGCTATGAAAATTCTTCATACCAGAAGCCTCCTCCTCAAGACAACAAAATGGAGGCCATGCTTGAGCAGATATTGGAAGGACATCAGAAGATGACAGTGAGCTTCAATGGCAAGATTGATGCACTGTATGAGGACCTGAATGGGAAGATTACCAACATACATTCTCACATGAAGAAGCTGGATATTCAGGTTGCTCAAACCGCAGAAGTTGTTAAGAGGCAAGAAGGATATCTTCCTGGGAAGACGGATGTGAATCCGAGACAACATATGCATGCCATCAGGATCCAGGACGAAAGGAACCTTCAGACCGTGCAGAAAGGAGGGTTAAATACTGAAGATTTGGAGGAGCTTGAAGATGAAAAGTATGCTGCGGAGTCTATGTCGATCGACACTATTGAGTATCGATCGACACCCGAGTTGAAATCAGACAAATTGAACCCGATCGAGACAACATCATCGACGCAAACGTCTTGTGTCGATCGACACCCTTCCCGAACTTGCACAAATACGCCGAAAGCTTCACAGGTTGCATCAGGAAGTGTCTATAAGACCAAGGTTCCAAACACCCCTATACCCAAGCATCTGAGACCGCCCATTAGTGAAGAGAAACTAGCTGCTTTCAACAAGAGGGTGGCAATGATTCCTAAGGAACTCTCCTTTGATGAGGCTTATGAGAGGTATCCTTTGTGTGCTTTCTTCCAGAATAACAAGGAAACCTTTGAAGAGATGGAAGAACTCTTTCACAAGGCAAGAGAGATACCGACACCAATGAGGCAGCTGCCTAAGGTTGAAGATCCTGGGAAGTTTATGGTTCCATGCTCCATTGGTGGAGTTGAGTTTAAACAATCCCTCTGCGATTCAGGAGCCAGCGTGAACCTCATGACGAAGGACATTGCAGAGAGGCTGGGGATTACTGCCATTCACCCTTCCAGCGTTACTCTTGAGTTCGCCAATTCTTCTACCGCAGTCTCACATGGTATAATTCCAAACTTACTCATCAAAGTTGGGAATTGCCTGGTTCCAACAGATTTTCAAGTTGTGGAAGTAAGCAAAGCGTCTTTCATGCCATTCATCCTTGGAAGACCATTCATGGCGACAGTAGGAGCTATTGTAGACATGCTCAATAGGAGAATGTCCTTCTCTAATGTTGACAAAGAAGTGTTCTACAAAGCTCTCCCTACTACTGGAACTGGAACTTCCACGCCCATCTCATGTATTGCTGTGATCGCTGGAGAAGAGCTGGATTCTAAGGAACAAGTGAGCAAGGAGGTTGTTCAAGGAACATTGGATGGAAATTCTAAAGAAGCTGTGAAGCTTGAAGAATGGGGTAGGAACAATCATATCTTCAGGACTTTGGGCGCAGATGAGAGTCCAGATGAGAGTCTGATCAATACTAAGTTGATGGAGGATGACGCTTTTGTCATGGAGACAGTGATAGCATAGCTAAATTGGACAAAGAGTGTAGAGACCCGAGCTGCTTGTTTGGTGTCGATCGACACAATTAGTGTCGATCGACACCCTTCGCGGATCATACCAGAAGATGTATCAAATACCGAAACCCCATCATATGCTATCAACCAGCTGCCTTCACATCCTATAGCCCATACACCTCGACGGAAGCAAAGGTATGCATTTCCTGGAATAAATTCCAAACCTCCTGATCATCTCAATAAGAGTTTTAAAAATTCAAAGGATGCTGCACACTTATCAAAGCCACGAGATTCTCGTAGAGGGCTTGGTATTTCTTTCCTTGGAAGATCTCATGCACCTACTGCGTACACACCACCATGGATGAGGTGACATTCATCTGGGAAGCATTCAATGCTACCCTCTGATCCACCCAACGCTTAAACGCGTGAACAGTCAAGCTATTGACGTTAAACGAGCGCTGAGTGGGAGGCAACCCACTGTTAGGTACGTTTTTCTTTACATTTTGTTTTGATTTTACTAATTATTTTGCCTTTTACTTAAAAAAAAAAAAAAAGAAAGGAGGATCAATCACAAGCAGTGTCGATCGACACCCCTTAGTGTCGATCGACACCCAGCGAGGATACGGGTAAGTTCTTCAAAACCCGAGACTTCTTCTTTGTTTCTTCATTCTTTTTCAAAACCGTGCTTTGAGAGTTTTTCCCCCAAAATCCCAAATTCTCATTTCTTCACCGAATTGAGTGATTCAAAACTCTAATCCGTGCGGATTCTTGCCCTTTTTCATATTCCATAGTCAATTCATTCGATCTACCAAGGTATGTTCTTCAAATATCCCATTTTCAATTTTCGACCTAAGGTGAAAATCTTCGAATCCGACCTATTTGGCTTGATTTCTTAATTGAATGATGCTTATTTAGGTTGTATATCATGCTTAGAATCATTGCCCAACAGTTTTTCATCTTCTAATTTGCACAATTTGAAATTTTCGAATTTTTGAAAATTCATGATGCATGTCGCGAATTTTAGAGTTTTCCTTGAGTTTCATGGTTAGAACTTGGTTGATTCATGATATTAAGCATGCGTAGCCTTTCAATTGCGCATGAATTTGGGTTGAAACTCACGAATTGGTGCTGATTCGAAATTTCGTGCCTGGTGTCGATCGACACCTTATGTGTCGATCGACACCCTACCTGAACAGAAACATTACGTTTGATTATTGGATGTGGATTTGATTTGGAAGTTTCTTTTTCATTGCAGATGGCTCCTGTGAGTAAGAGACCACGCCGCACTGAAGCATCCGCCTCAGGAACCGCTAATGATGAGGCGATTCCGTGTCTTGCTCCTTGGCCTAAACTGGAAAAGGCAAGGATTCGAAGCAGAAGGCAATGGGCTGATCCTCCAGCTGAGGAGATTGAGAAGGATGAGTGTCTGTACAGAGGTGTCGACGAGGCTTGGGATGACTACGACACCTTGTTCTACAACGCATGGCTGCGAGTTGAGATTGCTCCAACACGTTTTGCCTGCGAAAAGACAATGCAGGAACTTGGCATTAAGGATGACGTCCTGAACTTGCTGAACCGCATTGGGATGGGTACTATTGCAACTCGTCAATACGACTTGTACCCTGATCTAGTCCGTCAGTTCATCGCCACTGCCAGAGTCTACTACAGGAACGAGGTAGTCCGCAACGCTCTGGAAGGGACACTCACATTTCTCATCCGCGGGATCCGTTACCGCATTTCACTTCCAGAGCTTTGCCAAATCTATGGGTTCGAAGATGAGCATGCTACAGGAGTCTCTCTTCAGACACAGCTTCCAGACACCCAGGATTTCTGGTCTTCTTTCGGGAATGGGAGGTACGATTCTAAGACCTCCACTCAGACGGATATTCGCCATCCCACACTTCGCTACTTGGTTCGTCTCTTTGCCACTACACTTCTGTGTAAGAGCGAGCCAGGGAAGATGCGCGTTTCTGAGTTGGTATTGCTTTACCGGGGTCTTTGGTCTGAGATCTATGAGGACCAGTACGCACCACAGAGCGCGAACCTAGGCGCGGTCTTTGCACATCACTTGGCTTCTTTGAAGTCCAAGCCTTTCAGTGGGACGAAGTCTAAGCCAGAGACTATAGGGAGCCTTCTTACTCCTATCTTCCTGCACTGCGGGATAGACACTTCTCCCTGCTCCATTGAGACATCACGATCTTTGATTGATATGGAGTATCTGAAGAGGACTCATTGGGTAACGCCAGAGAAAATGTGGGTTTTCACCGACGAGCAGAGAGTGCAGCGAGTGGTACAGCTGCCAGACAGGGACCTGACTCGCATCACATCAGATTTGAACCGCCTCGCTTTTCGCCCTAGCCCGAGCAAGCTCAGGGACCCTCCCGTTACTAGGCGCAGAGGCACTTCATCACGCACAGCTGCAGAGCCTTCACGACCATCCTCTTCTAGGCGCAGACCACCGGCTACTTTAGAGCCTATTGGTTCTCATCACCTTCCAGCTGCTCCTGAGATTCCTATGGAGCAAGCTGCTTTCCAGAGATACATGGTTCAGAGCTTCCAGGCCATCTGGAACGCCATTGCCACTGTGTCTAACTGTGGCTGCGTTCGACCTGCTTCACCACCACGTTCTTCTCCACCACGACCAGATGACGATGAGTGATTCTCCATTCCTTTTAGTCTTTTGAGTCAGTTTTTCTTTTACTCTTGAGTCTGCATTTGCTTCAGTACTTTGCTTCATAACTTGTTAAACTCATTGAGATTATTGGATTATCCGTGTTTTTAACGTTTGTTTGAGTTTTTCTAACAGCTAGGCTAACTCTAACAACAAATATGACTTAGCAACAATCATGTTCGAATGGCAAAACTCTGTCTACGGACAGAGTGTCGATCGACACCATTTGTGTCGATCGACACCACCTTCAGACACAGCATCGATCGACACCACCTGTGTCGATCGACCCTACGCGCAGAGGTTAGGTAATCTGATTCTTCTCTTAGTTTGTAACAGTTTGGCACAATTTTTTTCTATCCAAACTCATTCTTAGTAACACTGGGGACAGTGTTATTCAAGTCTGGGGGAGGTAGTTGCTAATTTAGTGTTTTGTTTTGAGAGTCAGTTAAGTCTTGAGTCAAAAGTTTTCAAAATCTGTTTTATTGAGTCAAAATTAGTTGGAACTTTCAGTTTTTCTAGGGACTAACCACAGAAAATTAGCACTTGAAGAACCATTGCTATAAGAGTTGATTGCAGGACTTACTAAGTAGAAAGCTACAAGTGGAATCAGTCTAACAGGGCGAGTTCAGATCCCCTTATAAGAACTAGGTATGCGCAGAACTTGATTCCTCTTTCAGTCCGAACAGATAGGCAATTGTAGTTTCTCCTTGATCTTTCCTTAAGAGAAAAGAAAAGAAAGAAAAATAGTGTAAGTCTGGAATAGTGCATTTGTCATGAGCCTGTCTCCTCACAAGGAACAATATTAGTGATGCTCTTGAACACGTCTCCTCACAAGGAACACAAGTAGAGAGTAGCACTATTCCAGAGATCCCAAAAAAAAGAATAAGAAAAGTCAATGAAAAGATCTTAGAACACCCTGAAAATGGGCAGAAGTTGACTAAGGGAAGAGAAAATAGGGGAGCTGCATGAGAATATCTTGTTTTGGTACTAAGGAAGGGAAAGAATCAGAAAAGTTCTATGGCATTACCAATGTTAGAGTTCGAAATTTATATCAAGAAAAGGATCTGGATTCGAACTGGGAGATTGCTAAGCTTGTGGTAAGTACATTGAACATTTCCTAAGGTTGGCTCTAATATCATGTGGATTCAAGAAGTGTTAATCAATGTGGCGTTTTGAAGAAGTGATTGGAAGTTCCTGTTTTCAAACTTCTACTTCAGTCTAAGTTTCTGTTTTGCTTGAGGGCAAGCAAAGGCTAAGTCTGGGGGAGTTGATATATCATGGTTTTTACCCGTTTTTAAGCCATGATATAAGTGTTTTTATAGAGTCTTTTGCTAGTTTTGGAGTCTTTTTAGAGTCTTTACAGGATGGAGAGCATTTGGAGCTAAATGGGAGAATCTGGAGCATTTTGGAGCACTTTGGAGAAGCAGCCGAAGTGATGAAGTCAAGAGGCTGGAATTCACGAGCTGAGTGTCGATCGACACCATCAGTGTCGATCGACACCAAGGATAGACGGCGAAGCTTGACGGTTTCCAATCAGGAAAAGGAAAGAAGAGCAAGTTCTGAAGAATTACAAATCTACCCCTGGACGAAAAATCCCCTTCTATAAATAGTTTTCAGGCATTGTTTAGCCAAATACCTTATCATTATTTTCTGTTTTTGAGACTTAGAGAGAGATTGATCCTGAGCTTTTGGGGAGACAATTCTAACTCATCTGAGCCAGATTTCGAACCCCTGTATCATTCTCTATTCTTTTATGCAATATTATTCAGCCATGTTTTGTGTTTGCATTATTATGTCTGAGTAGTTTGCTTGTTAGGTTAGGGTAATTTAGGGTTTGATGAAGAGTTTATAGAATCACTAGAATTATTAGGGAAATCAATTGGATCTTCACCTAGATTTGTGCTTAACTTGATTCTCTGAATTGATCACTTAGAAATCAAACCTTAGGTTGTTTAATAGATGCGAGAGCATTATTAATAACTTGAACTAATCTTAGGTGAGCAAATTATCTATTCGCAAAGAGATTTGGTCTAGGTAATTTGTGAACAAATCGAACCTGTTCTTATTGCTTGCCTTGATTGTTTAAATTCGCAAAGAGATTTGGAATTTAGGGATTTAGGCATAGATAACTTCTGCAACGAGAGTTGATTGGTTTTACCTTAGAGTTTCGAGTTCTAGACGGTTCTTAATAAATCCCTAATAAACTTAGATTCTGCATTCTTGGATTCAAACCTGATAATTATCCTTGCCTAGCGCCTCGTCTCCTGAACTTTAATCCATCTAATTCCGATTTATTACTTGCTTTAATTGCTTAGTTTTCAATTTCATTATTCGACCTAGCATAATCTAAACCTAGAAACCATAAGTGTAGCTTTAACTTCCCTGAGGATTCGATACCCCTTATACTTCAACTGCATTGCTGTGCACTTGCAGTAGTTGATTATTTGGGTAAAACTAGACCCCTATCAGAATGATAACATAGTCTTCGGTAGTATCGTTGGGATGGCGATGCATTGTTTGACGAGCGTTTTGTTTAGACCGATCGAAATCAACTTCCAATCACAGTGGTAGCGACGGCGGGGGAGCTAAACTCTCATAAGTGCCTTTGGGTATTCATGGACAGAGAGACTTGTACAATACTTCACAACAATATTGATCACAATTTTGTCCAAAGAACCATGTCCACGACAAACTTGGATAATTTCCAAAAAAACATGAGTTCTAAATGATCTCAAACTCGGGTGTGTTCCTTAGTGCATTATGGATCCGGGATTGCCTCAGAACCTGCAAATATGTAGAAGACCTGCAAACATGTAATAATACTAATGTAAAGCAGAAACTGTTAACTGCAAGCCTTAAGACAAAAAGGTTTCTACAAACTTTTCATATCTCATCCAATATCCAACAAAGGTCTTTCATCATCTGCATTTTAGCAAAACTTTAGTGTTCTTAGAAGAAAAACTTCTAGCCATAAAAACATTTTTTGAAACAAGCTCCATTCCAAATCAGAAGAGCATGCTCTCGGGATCAAAAACTGCAAAACACGTGATCCAATAAAGAATTTTATCTTTCACCATCATGTATTCATGTTTAAAAATGCAAACTCCATTGATAGACTCGAATGCAAGAGTCAATAGATTGTCCACGAAAGATTATCCACGTTGCACTGTCCACGAAAGATTATCCACGTTGCACTGTCCACGAAAGATTATCCACGTTGCACTGTCCACGAAAGAATATTTAAAGTTTGGAGAAGAAGAAAACAAGTACTTCAGACACGCTACTGGACAAATCTATGCCATCTCCAAAGACTAGGAACTTATATCTCAGTAAACCGGTGAGCTCTCTCACCAATTTCAAACGAATCCTCTATGCAAATCCCAAACGAGTATGATTCATTCAGTTTCACTCAATTTCCATGTTACGATACACTGTCCACGAAAGATTGTCCACGTTATGATGTGTCAATGATACACCATCCATGCGTTTACAAATTTCTGTGCTTGACTCATTTTTGTTACGATGTGTCCACAATACACTGTCCACGTTAAGCTGTGTCCATGATACGATGTGTCCATGATAGTATGTGTCCACGATACGATGTATCCACGATATTATATGTCCACGATACTATGTGTCCACTCGTCCTTGACTAGAGCTGTACAAACGTTTGGATGTCGGGCTTCGTTTAGTCGGCTTTTGGAGAACCGATCAGTTGCGAACAATCTTGGAGGGAGTTTGTTGTCCCATCCAAGGGTGGAATCAAATTCTGCAAGTGGAAAAATCATGAATTTAGGACCGATTTGGATAATTTGAACAGGAGCTGAGCATCTTCAGATTTTGGCGATCATCATGGAGCAAAATTGCCAATTGCTCACTCTTCCGTAGATAATTCTCAATCGAGACGCATCAGACGACGGAAGCGAACCCATTGAAGAAGAATTATTCGTTGGCATTTGAGAGAATCAAAAAGATGATTGTCGATTGAATCATTGGAGAAATCGATTTCTTTTCTTCACCGGTGTTTAGGTGGAATGAGCGAAGAAGATGAGGTAAAAGAGTTAATTGAAGCGTGGGGTGGTTTCGTCTTATTATCTCATCAAAGTATATCAATCTCTTGAAGTGCCTTTAGTTGTAATAACACTTTGCTAAAGTGCCTTTGGATGTAATAAACTCGAGAGACCCATCTTATATACACTCTCTCTCATTTTCTATTATTTTTTATTTTTTTAATGGTGAGATACCCTTTGAAAAATCCTCAATGGAGGTGCTCTTACAACCGACAATCTTAGAACAACACAAAACAAGATTATCCCTGTTAGGATGAAATGATAACTTTTGTCATTTTTAACTGTGTATTGCTCATATTTTGCATACATTATGCTTATTTTTTCAATTTGTTTTTTTATTTCATTTGCTTTCAATAGTAAAAAAACTATCATTAAAATAAATCAATTTGGTGTTTTAAAATATTTGATATATAGTTATATTGATTATATAAAACTAAATACATTTGTCATTTAATTTTCATGTTATACGAGAGAGATAAATTACTTGATTGAATATTATACAAGGTACGTAGCATTTTTTACTATAAAAGTTGTTCAACTCTCTCCCTTGGAGAATAAGAATCCACGATGCCTCCCAAGGACATACCTATCAACAAGTATTATTTTCCTCATGATGAAGGATCAAGTAGCTAGGGAGTTGCTCCGTAAGATTTCTTGGAATGAAATCCACAATGAAAAACGCCCAAAGGATATTACAAATCTCAAAAGATATTAGCCTCAACGAAAGCAATTAGCCAAACAGAAGACAACATATAAGAACATGACCACAAATTAGCCAAACAGAAGACAACATATAAGAAAACAGAATACTTACCACTATACTATACTAAAAACTTGATATGAGTCAGGTTTTACCCTAAATATTCTACTGCAAGTGCACAGCAAAGCAGTTGAATATTTAGGGTAAAACCTGACCCATATCAAGTTTTTGGCGCCGTTGCCGGGGAAGTAGATTAATTACCTATGGAATCTAGCATTAGGATTTTGACTAGGTTTTGCTTTTTAATTTTTGGTAACTGATTTAGTTTCTAAATTCTTTGTTTTTCAGGTGCATGCTTTACCGCAGTACCAGGAGCAACAAGAACCAGGAACTAATCCCGTTGAACCAAGAGCTAGGCCGCTTCGAACGTACGAACCGCAAGGCTGCACGAGCATCGATCGACACATCCAGCGTCGATCGACACCAGGAACCAGCGTCGAGCGACACCTTAGGCATCGATCGACACCGCGCGCAGACAAAGACGGCAGACATCGTGGTTCTAGTACAGGACGCGGCAGGCAACTTTTTCGACCGTCAGGGCAATAGAAGGAACGCCGACGGACAGAGACTTGATGAGGCTGGCGCCATCATAGTCGAACCGGCAAGACAACTTGCACCCGCAGAAGCTGGACGCGGAAGAACACTTGGTGACTACAACCGCCCAGATCAGTTCTATGCCAATAGAGCTGCGATCCGTCCTCCTGCATTTCAGAGGAATGACTTCGAGCTGAAGCCTGCCTACTTCCAGCTCGTAGCTCAGAATCCCTTCCATGGTCTTCCCAACGAGCATACTATGGATCATGTCGAGAGATTCGAAGACTTAGCATCCAGCATTAAGGCCAATGGAGTTACATATGATTATCTCTTCTGCAAGTTTTTCCCTTACTCGCTTGCAGGAGATGCATCATATTGGCTGAAGCAGTTGGATCCTGGCTCGTTAACTACTTGGGAAGAGACAAAGAATGCATTCCTATGCAACTTCTTTGACGATGCGAGATCCGAGGAGATGAGGACTAAGATCACTACTTTCTCGCAAGGACCTACTGAAGCATTCAAGGCTTCTTGGGTGAGATTCAAGGCCTACGAGAGGGACTGCCCACATCATGGCTTCAGCGAGCCGCAGTTGCTTGGTATCTTCTACCGAGGGATTGACTGGAGATACCAGATGGCCTTAGACGCAGCAAGCAACAGGAATTTCAACACCAGAGTTCCTGCAGACGCCGTGGTGCTTATAGAGAATTTGGCCTCTAGTAACAGCACCAAAAACGCAGATTTTGAGAGGAGACAAGGCGCAGGAACCAATGGAGGAAGCCAGATTGCTGAAGTCAACAGGAAGCTCGATCTCTTGGTGAGAAAGAAACAGGTCTATTTTGCCAATGAGGTGGAGTCATTCGAGCCAGAGGAAGATTGCGAGGAAGAGGATGTCAACTACATCAACAATGGAGGATTTCAAGGCCAAAGGTTTGGAAACCAGCAGGGAAACAGGAACTTCAGCGGAAACTATCAGAAGAGCTCCTTCACAGGAAATCAGAACTCTTCTGGTTACAACCAGAAGCCCCCATTCCAGAGCAGCAACAGCAACTACACAAGGAACTATGGTTCATCCTCCTACCAGAAACCACCTCCGCAAGACAACAAAATGGAGGCCATGCTTGAGCAGTTATTGGAAGGACAGCAGAAGATGACAGTGAGCTTCAATGGCAAGATTGATGCACTGTATGAGGACCTGAATGGGAAGATTGACAACATACATTCTCACATGAAGAAACTGGATATTCAGGTTGCTCAAACCGCAGCATCTGTTAACAGGCAAGAAGGATTTCTTCCGGGGAAGACTGATACAAATCCCAAACGCCACGTGAATGCCATTGAGCTAAGGAGTGGCAAGACACTTCAAACCGTGCAGAAGAAGGGACTTACAGCTACTGAATTCGAGGAGCTTGAAGACATTGAAGATGCTGCGGAGCAGAGTGTCGATCGACACGTATAGTGTCGATCGACACCCGATGAGAAGATCGACAAATCAGAGAAACGCGACGCGACGATTTCGACTTCAGAGGCAAGTGTCGATCGACACCAGGAGGGTGTCGATCGACACCCATAACGGACTGCAGCAGATCAGCCTGCAACACCAAAGCCTGTAGCTGAAAAGGTCTACAAACCGAAGATTCCCTTCTCCCTGATCACTAAGAAGTCCAAGAAGGAGCTGCTGGAAGCTAGATGCAAGGCTATCATGGATAGACTAGTGGTTGAAATCCCATTGATGGATGCCATTAGAACTACTCCTATGATCAAGAGATACTTGAAGTGGATGATGACCAACAACATTGACATGGAGGAAGGAGTAATGATGATATCAGAGCAAGTCAGTGCTGTCATTCAGAACAGGCTACCAGAAAAGCTCTCCGATCCAGGAAGCTTTGTTCTTGATTGCTCCATCTTCTCAGACAAGTTTGGGAGATCTCTATGTGATTTAGGCTCAAGTGTCAACTTGATGCCTCTTTCGGTTGCTCTCAGGATGGATATGACAGATTTCAAGGCCACTAGAATCTCTTTAGTCCTCGCAGATCGATCTATCAGGATCCCTGAAGGTGTCTTGGAAGATGTTCCTATCAGAGTTGGAGATTGTCTAATACCCACAGACTTTGTGGTATTAGCCTATGATGAGGAACCCAAAGACCCTCTCATACTTGGTAGACCATTCTTGGTTACAGCTGGAGCCATCATTGACGTGAGGAAGGGAAGAATCGCACTAAACATTGGCGACCTGGTGATGAATTTTGACATGGAGAAGCTGATGAAGAGACCCACAATTGATGGGCAAACCTTCTATGTTGATACACTCACCAACCTTGCTGAAGAGATTTTCAAGGAGGACCATCCTGCAGACCCTTTGGAGCGTGCTCTGACCACTTCTACAAAGGACATTGAAGACCTTGACGAAGCTGCTGCTACCTACACCAAGATGCTCGACGCAAGTGAGCATGTTATGCAACTTATCGCACAGGAAGATCTGTGTCGATCGACACCATGCGACATCAAGCACAGATTCGAAGTTTGGCGATTGAAGCGAGATCAAAGCACCTAAAGTTGAGCTCAAACAGCTCCCTGCCGGGCTAAGGTACGCATTTCTTGGTCCCAATTCGACCTATCCTGTTATAGTAAATGCTTCCTTAAACAACGCAGAGCTCACTTTATTGCTAAGCAAGCTGCGCAAGTTTCGCAAAGCTCTTGGCTATTCTCTTGATGATATTTCAGGGATCTCACCAGACTTATGCATGCATCGGATTCACCTTGAGGATGAGGCAAAGTCATCAATTGAACACCAAAGGAGACTGAATCCGAACCTGAAGGAAGTTGTCAAGAAGGAGATCATGAAGCTGTTGGACGCAGGGATCATCTATCCCATCTCAGATAGTGCTTGGGTCAGCCCTGTTCACGTGGTCCCTAAGAAAGGAGGAGTCACCGTGGTGAAGAATGAGAAGAATGAGCTGATTCCTACAAGGACTGTGACTGGTCACAGGATGTGCATAGACTACCGGAAGCTGAATGCCGCGACCAGAAACGATCACTTTCCTTTGCCTTTCATTGATCAGATGCTGGAAAGATTGGCGAATCATCCCTACTACTGCTTCCTTGATGGCTATTCAGGATTCTTCCAGATCCCCATCATCCAGATGATCAGGAAAAGACCACGTTTACATGTCCTTATGGTACTTTTGCATATCGCAGAATGCCATTTGGACTTTGTAATGCTCCTGCAACTTTCCAGAGGTGTATGATGTCTATCTTCACGGACATGATTGAGAAGTTCATGGAGGTCTTTATGGATGACTTTTCTGTTTATGGGCCATCTTTTAAAGACTGCTTGGAGAACTTATGCGCAGTACTGCAGAGATGTGAGGAGAAACACTTAGTCCTGAACTGGGAAAAGTGTCACTTCAAGGTCACAGATGGGATTGTACTTGGCCATCGAGTTTCAGCAGAAGGAATCGCAGTAGACCGCGCCAAGATTGAAGTCATGACCACTTTGCAAGCACCTGATTCTGTGAAGTCTGTGAGAAGTTTTCTGGGTCACGTTGGGTTCTACAGAAGATTTATCAAGGATTTCAGCAAGATAGCGAGACCACTCACCGCTCTTCTCTGCAAAGATGTGAAGTTTGAGTTCAAAGAAGAGTGCCTTTCAGCCTTTGAGCAGATCAAGCAAGCCTTAGTGAGTGCTCAGATTGTTCAGCCACCAGACTGGGATCAACCTTTAGAGGTAATGTGTGATGCGAGTGAATTCGCAGTAGGAGCAGTTATGGGACAGAAGAAGGACAAGAAGATGCACGCCATCTACTACGCAAGCAGGACTTTGGATGATGCTCAGAAGAAATAAGCAACTACAGAGAAGGAAATGCTAGCTGTGGTTTTTGCCTTTGAGAAATTTCGCCAGTATCTTGTTGGCTCAAAGGTGATTGTCCACACTGATCATTCTGCATTGAAATACTTGATGCAGAAGAAGGATGCAAAGCCAAGGTTGCTAAGGTGGATTCTACTTTTACAAGAGTTTGACATAGAAGTCAAGGACAAGAAAGGAGTTGAAAACGGAGTAGCTGATCATCTCTGAAGGATTAGGATTGAAGATGACGTGCCAATAGATGACTTTCTGCAAGAAGAGAACGTATATCTCATAGAGAGTCGTTTCCAAATCGAGAGTTTTGACCCAGCGAGCTCAGTGTCGATCGACACAATTAGAGTGTCGATCGACACCCCGTCCGAAACAAAGCTCGACAACTCCTGCGCCCGAGTGTCGATCAACACCACCTGTCGATCGACACCACCTGTGTCGATCGACACCCGACGTGAACTTCACTTCGCCTGATCTTGGATGATGTGTTTAGACAGCCAATTTTTGCCATCAATGCTGCGAATAGACCTTGGTATGCTGACATTGTGAATTCACTTGCTGCTGACATTGAGCCCAAGCATCTCAAGAACTATAAGAAAAAGAAGTTCATGAGAGAACTTAGGAGATACTATTGGGATGAGCCTCACTTATACAAGCATTGTTCAGACAATGTCTACAGAAGATGCATAGCAGAAAGTAAAGTTCGTGATGTGTTGTACCATTGTCATGGTTCAGAGTATGCTGGACACTTTGCTACATTCAAGACAGTGTCTAAGGTTCTGCAAGCAGGCTTTTGGTGGCCTACCATGTTCAAGGACGCGCAGCTGTTCATCATGCAGTGTGATGTCTGTCAAAGGCGAGGAAAGATCAGCAAGAGACATGAGATGCCACAGAACTTCATCCTTGAAGTAGAAGTCTTTGATTGTTGGGGTATTGACTTCATGGGTCCTTTTCCTCCATCTTATGGAATGCAGTACATCTTGGTGGCTGTGGACTATGTTTCTAAGTGGGTCGAAGCAATTGCTTCGAAGACCAATGATTCTGCTGTAGTACTTAAGCTCTTCCAGACTATCATCTTCCCGCGCTTTGGGGTACCTCGGATAGTCATTAGTGATGGTGGTTCTCACTTTGTCAACAAAGTCTTTGACAAGCTGCTGAAGAAACATGGTGTTCAGCATCGCGTAGCCTCTCCATATCACCCCCAAACGAGTGGACAAGTCGAAGTCTCCAACAGACAGATCAAGCAAATTCTGGAGAAGACAGTGGGCAAGACAAGGAAGGACTGGGCCGTGAAACTTGATGATGCACTTTGGGCGTACCGGACAGCCTACAAAACGCCACTTGGGACTACACCGTTTCAGCTGCTCTATGGCAAAGCTTGCCATCTTCCAGTGGAGTTAGAACACAAGGCATATTGGGCTATAAAGAAGATGAACTTCGATTTGAAGCCTGCTGCAGAGAGGCGCCTGATACAGCTTAATGAGCTAGACGAGCTGCGCCATCACGCTTATGAGAACTCAAAACTCTACAAGGAGAGGACAAAGGCATATCATGACAAGAAAATTGTCACCGGACAATTTGAGCCAAATGACCAGGTACTACTTTACAACTCTCGTTTACAATTATTTCCTGGCAAATTGCGTTCTCGTTGGTCAGGTCCCTTCACAATCAAAGAAGTTAGACCATATGGAGCTATTGTTCTTACAAATACCAAAGGAGAAGAGTTCACTGTGAATGGCCAAAGGGTGAAACACTATTAGGCTGAAGTCGAGATTCCAGACGGACACATTGTGTCTCTGGATAATGCACCCAATGCTTAAACGCGTGAACAGTCAAGCTATTGACGTTAAACGAGCGCTGAGTGGGAGGCAACCCACTAAGGTACGTTTTATTTTTTTTTTCATTTGGATTTTTGATTCTACTTATTATTTCTTTTTGGTTTTATAAAAAAAAAAAAAAAAAAAAAAAAAGAGGGATCGACCAGATTCAATGTCGATCGACACCCATTGTGTTGATCGACACCACTCGTGGACACAAGTAAGTTCTTCAAAACCCCGATTCTTTTCTTTTGTTCTTCAATTTTCAAAACCCGAGCCTTTGAACAAAACTTCCCCAAATCACAACTTTTTCGTTTCTTAACCAAATTGAGCGATTCTTTGCTCTAATCCGTGCGGATTTTTGCTCTCTATCATAATCTATCATCCATTCATTCGATCTACAAGGTATGTTCTTCAAATCTCCCAATTTTGATTTCGGCCCTAAGGTGAAAATCTTCGAATCCGACCTATTTGGCTTGATTTCTTGATTGAATGATGCTCATTTAGGTTGTATATCATGCTTAGAATCATTGCCCAACAGTTTTTCATCTTCTAATTTGCACAATTTGAAATTTTCGAATTTTTGAAAATTCATGATGCATGTCGCGAATTTTAGAGTTTTCCTTGGGTTTCATGGTTAGAACTTGGTTGATTCATGATATTAAGCATGTGTAGCCTTTCAATTGCTTCAAAATTTGGGTTGAAACTCACGAATTGGTGTTGATTCGAAATTTCGTGCCAGGTGTCGATCGACACCTTATGTGTCGATCGACACCCTACCTGAACATAAACATTACGTTTGATTATTGGATGTGGATTTGATTTGGAACTTTCTTTTTCATTGCAGATGGCCCCTCCTGTGACTAAGAGAGCTCGCCACACTGAAGCTTCCGCTTCTGGGACAGCTAATGATGACGTGATTAGCTCTCTTCCTCCTTGGCCAAAGCGGGAGAATGCAAAGATCAGGAGTACCCGACAGTGAGAGGATTCTCCAACGAAGGAGATCGCTAAGGATGAGTGCACTATGCGAGACATTGCTGAAGCATGGGATGACTATGACACGCTCTTCTACAATGCGTGGATTGGTGTGAAGATAGCTCCTACTCGCTTTGCTTGCGAGAAGACGATGGCATGGGCACCATCGCGACGAGGCATTATGATCTCTATCCCGACCTTTTTCGCCAGTTTATTGCTACAGCCAGAGTCTACTACATGAATGAGATAGTCCGCAATGCTCTGGAAGGGACACTTACATTCCTCATCCGCGGGATCCGTTACCGCATTTCACTTTCAGAGCTTTGTCAGCTCTATGGGTTCGAAGAAGAGCATGCGACAGGAGTTGCTCTTCAGACACAGCTGCCAAACAACCAGGACTTCTGGTCTCTATTCGGGAATGGGATCTATGATTCCAAGAGGTCCACTCATACAGACATCCTCCATCCCACTCTGCGATACTTGGTGCGCCTCTTCTCTACTACACTTCAGTGCAAGTCTGAGCCAGGGAAGATGCGGGTGGCTGAGTTGGTACTACTCTACCGCAGCATTTGGTCAGAGATCTATGAGGATTCAAACGCCCCACTTAGCGCCAACTTAGGCGCTGTGTTTGCACATCACTTGGCTTCTCTGAAGAGGAAGCCTTTCTCTGGTACACAGGTGAAGCCCGAGACTATTGGCAGTCTCCTCACTCCCATCTTCATGCACTTCGGGATTGACACTTCCAGCTGTACCATCGATACTTCTCGATCTTTGGTTGATATGGAGTACCTGAAGAGGACACAATGGGTGAAGCCAGAGAGGCTTTGGGTTTTCACAGACGAGCAGAGAGTGCAGCACGCAGTTCTTCTACCTGACCGCGAGCTTACTCACATCACTTCAAATGTAGGACGCCTCGCATTTCATCATAGTCCGAGCAAGCTTAGGACTATTGCTGCTGCTAGACCCAGAGGCGCATCATCTAGGCCAGCCGCAGACACCACACGCCCCTCCTGTCCCAGGCGCAGAGCTCAGGCGTCTACTTCTACTCATCAGCTTCCTGAGGCTCCCGCGATTCCTATGGAGCCAGACGTTTTCCAAAGATATGTGGTGCAGAGTTTCCAGGCGATTTGGAGCGCCATTACTACCATGTCTACATGTGGCTGCGTTCGCCCACCCACTCCACCACGTTCTTCTCCAGCACATGATGAGGATGATGAGTGATTTTCCATTCCTTTTAGTGTTTTGAGTCAGTTTTTCTTTTTATCTTGAGTCTGCATTTGCTTCAGTATTTTGCTTCATAACTTGTTAAACTTATTGAGTCTATTGGATTCTCTTGTGCTTTTAACTGTTTGTTTGAGTTTTTCTAACAGCTAGGAAACTTTTAACAACAATCTGACTTAGCAACATTCATGTTCGAGTGGCAAAAATCTGTCTACGGACAGAGCGTCGATCGACACCAACTTCAGACACAGCATCGATCGACACCCCTTGTGTCGATCGACGCCACACGCAGAGTCAGGTAATCCGATTTTTCTCTTTAATTTCTAACAGTTGATTATTATTTTTCTTTTGCCAAACTCATTCTTAATAACACTGGGGACAGTGTTGTTCAAGTCTGGGGGAGGTGGTTGCTAACATTGTGTTTTCTTTTGAGTTTGTTTTTGAGTCAAAAATCTGTTTTATTGAGTCAAAACTAGTTGGGACTTTCAGTTTTTCTAGGAACTTAACCACAGATTGTTGACATTTGATGGACCATTACTGTAGCAATTGATTTCGGGTCTTACTAAGTAAAAAGCTGCAAGTGGATCAGTCTAATAGGGCGAATTCAGACCCCCTTACATGAACTAGGTATGCGCAGAACTTGATTCCTCTTTCAGCTTTGATAAGATTAGAAATCTGCAGTCTCTCCTTGATCTTCCCTTGAAAAAGAAAAAGAAATAAAAAGTCTGTGAAGGAATAGTGCAAAGAACCTCATGAGCCTGTCTCCTCACAAGGAACAATATTAGTGAGAGCTCATGAACCTGTCTCCTCACAAGGAACAATATTAGTGAGAGCTCATGAACCTGTCTCCTCACAAGGAACACAAGTAGGAGCAGCACTATTCCAAGACTTAAAAGAATAAGAAAAAGTCAATGAAAAGATCTGTAGAACACCCTGAAAAGGTCAGCAGTTGACTAAGGGAGGAGAAAATAGGAGAGCTGTAGAAAGTATGTCTTGTCTAGGCACTAAGGAAGGGAAAGAATCAGAAAAGTTCTGTAGCATTACCACTGTTAGAATTCGAATTTTTACCAAGGAAAGGGTCTGGATTTGAACTGGGAGATTGCTAAGCTTGTGGTAAGTACATTGAACACTACCTGAAGTTGGTTCTATAACATGTAGATTCAAGAGTGTTAACATCTGAGGCGTTCTGAAAAAGTACTTGAAAGCTCCTGTTTTCAAACCTCGACTCTATAATTAGTTTATGTTTTGCTTGAGGGCAAGCAAAAGCTAAGTCTGGGGGAGTTGATATATCATGGTTTTTACCCATTTTTAGACCATGATATAGGTGTTTTTATAGAGTCTTTTGTTAGTTTTCGAGTCCTATATGAGTCTTTGCAGGATGGAGAACACTTGGAGCTAAATAGGAGAATCTGAAACGTTTTGGAGCATTTTGTACGAACTGCTGAAGTGATGAAGTCAGAAGAGAAAAATCTCGAGCTGAGTGTCGATCGACACAATCAGTGTCGATCGACACCAATTCAGAGTCGGCCAAAGATGACGGGTTCCAATCAGAAAAAGGAAAGAGGCCAAGTTTTGAAGAATGACAAGATTGTCCCTGGACGAAAAATCCCTTCCTATATATAGTTTTCTGGCATTGTTTAGCCAAGGAGACTTTCATAATTTAGAGATTTTGAGACCTAGAGAGAGATTGTTCCAGAGCTTTTAGGGAGACAAGTCTAACTCATCAGAGCCAGATTTCGAACCCTAGTATCATTCTCTTCTATTTATTTATGCAATTTATTTCAGTCATGATTTGTGTTTCATTGATTATGTCTGAGTAATTTGCTAGTTAGGTTAGGGTGATTTAGGGTTGATGAAAAGTCTGTAGAATTATTATCTTTGTTAGGGAAATCACTTAGATCTTCACCTTGATTTGAACTTAACTTGAATTCTGAATTGATCACTTAGGAATCAAAACTTAGGTTATTTAATAGATGCGAGAGCATTATTAGTAACTTGATATAATCATAGGTGAGCAAAATAACTATTCGCAAAGAGATTTGGTTTAGGTATTTTGTGAACATATCGAACCTGAACTTTAATGCTTGCTTAGATTATTAGAACTCGCAAAGAGATTTGGTTTTCTGGAATTTAAGCATAGATAACTTCTGCAACGAGAGTTGATTGGTTTTAACTTAGTGATTCGAGTTCTAGACGGTTCTTAATAAATCCCTAATAAAAATAATATATGCATTCTTGGATTCAACCTGATAATTTACCCTCACCTAGCGCTTTAGTCTCTGAATTTTAAAACCGCTTTAATCACATCTACTTTATTCGCCTAGTTTAATTTACATTAATACTTATTTGACTTAGCATAATCTGAACTTAGAAACCATAGCGTAGTAACTACTTCTCTTGGGATTTCGATACCCCTTGTACTTCAACTGCTTTGCTGTGCACTTGCAGTAGAATATGTAGGGTAAAACCTGACCCCTATCAACATGGTAGTATGGAACTATGAGTTCTCAATGGAGCTTTATCAGTTAAGAATTTGAGATAATTGTATCGACGGCTATTCAAAACCCGAAGACAAAAATTCTAATAGTTTCGAAGTATGCTTACAAATTAGTTCATGAAAGCTGTCTGTACCTTCTTTAATTTGACCCACAACACAAATCGAGCCTTAAACATATTCGATTTCATGTATGTACCTCTTTAATTGGACCATAAGGAGAGAAAAGCTGCCTCAGAAAAGCTGTAGAGAGGGCTTCTTCAATCTTTCTCCCAATCTCTAAGCCCTTGAATCTCTTCGACAATGTGTCTACTGAGACAAAGCTATGGGGTACGTCCTGGTGCAGCCAGTGCTGTCTTTGATCCTTTCTTGATATAACCTGCAAAGCAAAAACAACTCAGGACTGTGGGATCAAAAGGTCAGTATCAGAGACGGAACTTTGGCTCTTTACCTCCTGGAGAAAATCCGCTACACCTTTCCTTTCTGGGCATCGAAATCAACATTCGTCAAAGAATTTCAATACCTCGTCACGTGGAGCGTGATACACGATTTTTCCTTCAGCCATCAGCACGATTTCGTCAAGGAGGTCATATGCTTCTGGAGCAGGTTGGAGAAGGTAAATAAACACAGTTGCATTGGTAAGGTGAGGCAGCTGCTGAAGAGACTTGACAATCTGAAACGCCGTGGAACTGTCTAAGCCGTTTGTTATTTCATCCATGAACAGAGCTTTTGTTGGACCAACGATCATCTCAGCTGCAAACACCTCTGTTTTAGAAAACATGCAAAAAGAGATCAGTTTTTCAGGATTATTAGCTATGAACCAACCTGTGGTAAGACGCTTCTTTTGCCCCCCAGATATGCCTCTTCTCATCGCATTGCCAATCAATGTTTCTGCACAAATGTCAAGCCCGAGGATCTGAAAAGGCAATACAATACATAATTAAGAAGCTAATCAAGAAGGTGATTCAGGGTAATTATTATCTTGTATAAGTCTTTATGTTGATCCCAAGAAAGCTCCTATAAGAGTCCCGGGTTAACGCGAGACTGAAGCACCGTAAAATAGAGGAAGACACCAGTATTAGATGAACTCATGGACGTAGTTAAACAATGATAGAAACGCAGATTACTTAATTTTTTTTGCAGTTTTCTAGGTGGCCTAACGTTATGAGCATGAATCTGTGGGAGAAAACATAGAAACTTTTTTAAAATGAGAAACTAACAGAGGGAGCAGGAAACGTAATAATTTGGAAGGTAAGGGTAGGGAAATCGAACTGTTTACCTTGATTGGGCTTGGGAAACTCAGATGGCATGGCAAGGAGTTAAATCAAAGAAGCGAAATTGAGTGGGGAAGATTTTAAGAGAGAGAAGAATGAAGGGAAGCGTGGTCTCTATTCTCGAAGAATTCGTTAGGACGGAAAAATAAATCAGCGAGAAACTAACGCACAGAGCAGCAGAGGCATGTGTCTGGGTATAAACGTATTTCGGAAGGTTTAATATCTGATCATCACAGTTGGCTCCTCCTTGCCCGTAAGAGTAAAATCAAAAGTTTGCTGCATTGTCTCCGTTGGTACAAACGGTTTCGCCACGGACGATAGGCCTTGTACGTCCTTCTTGTTCACCGGCGACGGCGCCGAAGGAGCTTTGGACGGGGGAAGATTGAGCCCTGGACGCGGAAAAGGTGAAGGTTCCGGCATAAATCGGGTAGGGGAGGGAATCAGAGATTAGTCGGCCGGTAATTTTGGAGTTTAGAAAATTTGGGGATTTGGGTTTGAGAAGTCCGGTGGGATCAAAATCAGAAATTTTCGAGTGAGAGTAGTTGGAAGTGGTGAGGTTGAGGAATCAGAAAAGGAGATTAAAGATGAGGATGGTAGGTGGAGAGATTGATCATAATGTTAAGACAATGAATGCTGAATAACTCTGAAAGGGAAGACGAGAAGAAAGACGAGAAGGCGAGAAGGCTGAGCAAATCGTTTTTTTTTTTTTTGGAAGCCACGTGTCGCTCTCTCCCATGCTGACGTGTCAGTCTGTGGGAGAGAGTTCAACTTTTATAGTATATATCACATATTATCGATCCACATATCAAGGAGCCTAGGCAACGGCCAACAGGATAGCGTTGACATTTGACATTTGACTTCTAAAGTTTTTTTTTTTCTTTTTTTTTTTTGAAACGGGCTTTAGAACTTCTAAAGTTATATGATGAATAAGAAGAAACATAGCACTCATGAATCTGGGATGAATATTTAGGTCCGGTTCTTTCATTTTTCGTTGGCGATTAGGACCTAAATGTCCTTCGCAGATGCACGACCTTAATAACATCCCGGATAAAATAGTAGTACGGTTTCCTCTTCATATTCATTAAACAAAAATTCCAATGTCAAATGTCAACCCTCTCATCTTGCCTTTCCATGCTCCTTTATATGCGGATCAATAATATGTGACTAAAATAATTTAAAAAATTAAGATAATAATAATAGTAACAACGCCATATAAAGCAACTTGTAAGAAATATTTTTAAAGAAATTAGACCTCATATAATGCAGCTTAAACATAGACTCGTACTTTTTTTTTTTTTGTAACATCTGAATTTTATTAAAAACTTTGAGAAATACAGAGGTGAAATCTACTATATAAAAGCACAAAGGCACTCTCCTGGTGATGCCACGTCAGCACATGAGAGAGTGCCACCTGTCATTTTTATTTAATTTTTAAAAATTAATTTTATTTAACTTTTAAAAATTTAATTTGCATCTACCAAGACTCGAACCCACAATCTTTTAATTAAAAATCAATCATATTAACCATTAGGCCATAAGTACTTATTGGCTATTCTCTCTAAAAATATGTGATATTCGCTCATTCTCTGCAATTTTCTACACATTAAATTAGAAGCAGATACCATTGATAATTTTCTATATTATATATATAAATTTAGACTTCAAATTTGAATCTCTGAAGTGAGTCAAAATTCTAAATTTCTGATTAGTAAAATAACAAATTTAAATTTATTATATTCATGTTAGTATTAATCTATTCATAATTAGTTAAATGGTAAATATATTTTACACCTTAATTTCTTTAATTTCTCCAAAAAATAACCCTTTCAATTTATCAAACTGTGCACATGCTTGTGAAATGGATAGGCAAAAGCCCGCATAGATGAATAGATACAAGGGATTCTATTTGTCATTCATCATTTTTCAATCACAAGAATTCATTCTTAGTGAAAAGTCAAATCAGATTTTTTGCATCATCCTACAAGTTTGATAAATATCGTTTCATATACGCTTCAGAGAGGATGTGCAGATCCCCGTAAAATTTTCCGTAAAATTTTCTTAGATGTGTGGTCTAATATTGATTTATAATATTTTTCATAGTGAAATCGAATTGCAATCATGTGTGAAAATCGATCAAAATCTCCATAAGTTGAAATTAACCAAAATTAATATAAGGAATAGAGATAAAACTCATTTATTAAACTTTAAAAATTCCGAACTAAAGAAAGAAATATAAGCTATAAATACGAGTCTTTAACTTTATGGAGTTAGTGGGAATGAAACAAGATGTGGAAGAAAACGAAAGAACTCTGACCGCTTTTATTCTTTTCACATTTTGCCCATGTGAGTTTTAGTTTATTTAAGAAATTTTTTAAAAATTTTAGTACCTATTAAATTTTGTTTCATTTGGCATTAAATGCGAACCAAACAAGGGGATTCGAACCCAAAATCTTCTCAATAAAAATCAACAGTCTTATCCATTATGCCATAAGTACTACTTCTCAAATTTTGCGAAAATTACTATAATAATAGTAAAAAGCGTAAAAAAACTATGGTGATCTAATATACATTATAACTTTGAAAATAACATAACAAAATAAATCAAAAGGATAAATTATATAATTAAAAAAAAAACTTCAAACAAACACCACCTATAAGTTATCAAATCACTAAATTATATACAATATCTATGTAATTAATGACAAAGAAAATCTTATTCACAAAACCCAAAAAAAGAGCATTCAAGTTATAATTTTTTAAAGGATTATTGTTTCAGCTTATCTTTTATTACAATGAAGTTAACTAATTTTGTTTTTTCATAATCGATAACATGCTAACACTCATTTATTTATTCAAATCTAAATACTCATTAAATTTAAGTTTAACTATATAATATATTAAAATTGCAACACATGTCGAAATCTAACCAATTCACTTACCACGTGTCGCGATCATGTTAATTACTAATTTAAACGCATCCAACTATATATGATAAAAAGATATAGACTAAACATAATTATAAACAATTTCAATTTTTACTTTCTTATTCTTTCAGATTAAAATGTGTCTATTGTTATGTATATAATAAAATGTCTATTATTACGGTATAAAAAATAATAAATAACATATTCAACAAAAAAAATAAATCATTGAAAAAAATAAACAAATAACACATTCATAAATCACAAATCATCATCTACTATATAAAAGATGAATGAGACTCTTTAGAAGATGTCACAACAGTTTCTTCTTATTAGTCAATCATAACATTATTTTTCACATGTATAAAATATATAAGCAGTTTATTATTTTTTTTTAAAACACCATGCAACATAAATAAAAATTAACATATGTATAATTAGCTATACATAAAAACTATTAAATTTGAATTCAACTATTTAAAAATTATTGTAAGTAGGTGAAATTCAAATTTAATTAAAAAACAGACATATATATATATATAAATCTTATATTAAACATAATTATATATATATATATATATATATATCATGCTATTAAGTTGTTTTTTACTTATTTGCAAATAAATTAGGATAATTAACTTTGGTACAACTGAAAAAAATTATGATATTGAATAAATTAAAAAAGTTAACTACAACATATAAATCGTAAGACACATCAAAATATTCAATAAAAAATGGAGAAGATAAGAAGATGCAAAAATTCTGATTTGACTCTTCAATATGAAACCATTGCACCTATGACCGCTTGCTCGCGACTGCTGTCTACGGCGACCACAAATTGAAATTTTTTTATGATATTGAGTAAATTAAAAAGTTAACTCCGACCTATAATATCATAAGACAAAACAATAAAATAAAATAAAAATCGAGAAGATAACAAATTATATAAAAAATATAGAGAATAAGAAAAATAGATACAAAAATATACAAAATTTTAAAGGATGAAAAAATATATGGATTTCATGAAAGATGTACAAAAAAATCTTAAAAATAATAAATTGAAAAAATAAATAATATCATAATATTAAGATTTAGACAAATGAAAATAGTATGAAAATTGAAGAATAAATAAAAATTCGTGAATTAATGTATGAAAGAGATTATACACATCATTAAGAAAAAGTAGAAAATAATATTTTTTTAAAAACAATATAAAATCAATAATCAAAATATAAATATAAAACATATTTTTAGAAACTCAAATTAAAATAAAACCCGCGCATCGCGCGGATTCTCTCCTAGTACATTGATAAAGATTCACAAACTAAAACAGACAACAACAAATTGGAAATTAAGCCTAAAAACCAAAGCAAATTATATGAAGAGGAAGAGCCAAACTATAGACTCGTACATTGTTGGGATTTTTTTATAAAATACCTCGTGTTTTAAAATTTGAATTATAACTTGTGTTTTTTTATTTGGAAACTAACTTTTTCATGTATGAAAACATTTATATTTCTATTAAAATTTTAAATTTAGGTATTTGCACAAAAGAAAATAAATAAAAAACTTCGATCTATACAATAATGACAACCGTTGTTACGTCTTTTAAAATTTTCTCTCGACCGTAAAGGTTTGATTAATTCTTTCCAACTCACTATGCTGGTGGCAAACATTGTATATAAGATTTATATGTTCAAGAAAATGAAAAAAATAATTTCAATAGTCCTATTTAAACATGAAAAATAGCTTCGTCGATTAACTACTTCTGTCGTCTAGCATCTAGCAAAAAGGTCACGAGCACGGAGCATTAAAATCAAGTTTGTCATTTTCTCACAATTTTTGTTTTTCTGTTCTTGTAACTTTGCATCTATCCATTTGTATGGATCTTAATTACTTATTCCGTACGCGTACTCGAGTTCAGATACTGTATGTATCTCATTTGATGCTCACAACTCACTAGCCTAACGCTATGAAAGCAACCCTTTTTCACTGTATGCTGATAAATGTATATATACTTCTATCAAAGTCCAAAGCTCAAAGCTTTTCAACGTTGGATTGATGGATTAGCTAATAATTTACTTTTTCACGTAATATATGAAAGGGTGAAGGAAATTTCCCCAAATGGCCAATGATCAGAAGAATGGTGAGTCTCTTCCAGCGAAACTAGATCATAAGAAGGAAGATTTGGTATGCCAGCCACATCCACTCGAGAACATAGTCTTGGTTGGGCGTATGCGTGAAGAAATGGTGGAAATACGTATGCATGAAGAAATGAATAAGAAACTTCAGGAATGTTGCATTCTCTGATCAATCAATGTGCGCACTTCCCCACACTCTGCCTTCTTGATTAAAACAAAGAGACATTGTCGAGACTTCAATATCCCTCTTTTGATGAGCACGTTTTTGGACTTTCGGCATGTTCTGACTTCTGAGTCTGCTTTTTCTTTTGTTTCAATTGCATCTATGTTATTTCCTTTCTTGTTTGCATTATAGATAAGTGCTTATATGCTTTGTAAGGGGACACGTTTTGTTTGATATTTAATAACGTGTCAAGAAAGAGTTATTTCCCTTTTCAAAAAAAAAAAAAAGAGTTATTTCACAAATTTCTTGTTTCGGAAGCCAATATATTATTATTCCAACCAATGAAAGAATACATCATTTCTTTACACAAGATCCCATACAGAATGAATGATGACCTTTACAAGTGATACTCTGTCTCTGTTTTATAGAACTGCCTCTAAGTTCAAACTGACCATGTTCCTTGACTAAATTGTTTGATATATCCATAATCCATTCAATAGCTCTTACGTTCCTCCCAGGTCAGAGCTCTTCTACATCTTTTTTGGTCAGATTCAACTTGCCCTTAACCTGACATAAGAGAAACGGACTTAGCTTGATAAATCTCTTACCAAGTTTTCTCATGTTCTGGGTAAAACGTTCCATAATTGTTAATGCGCCTGATGGTAGTAGTAGTACTAGCCAATTTTTGATCAACTTAGTATTTCTAATTATGATCACCAATTCGGATATGGTAATCACGAGAATAGGTTTCATGACATCTTTTTTATGCATTTCATGAAAGTACAACTACATTACCCCTACCTTGGTCCTTGATGCTAACGAATTTGATGATATGTTAAATACCGCAAATAAAAACAATCAGTCGTATCGTATGTATCTAACATTTTGCAATGAGATCATTACATTTGAGTCATACATAGTCATAGCTGAAAATAGGAGGAACAATACAAAACAAAGAAACATTCAAAGTTATTTCAAAGAAAATTATAAATGATCAAATAGGAAAAAGAAACATAACATATAACTAGCTCTTTTACATGTCACATACGCATACGGGAGATCAATATCTTTGTTCTTCAAAGATTGGCTAATTCTTGAATGTTAATGGGGTAAGCGTAAGCTCGACAGTTGAAATAATTAGACTTGGCCAGCAATATGTTGGCGGTCTCGGTCGGATGAAACAATTCCCAAAAGAGATACTTGGTCCGGTCACTGCACGGCTGCTGCAGCGGCAAAAATGTTATCTCACCATTGTTCCTCCCAACTCCACAACAACCTTTGTGTATCTATATGTATTACTCACCGTAAGCGGCTCCATTGGCAGCAAGATCAGAGGTACTCTTGTAGGAATCAAGAAAAACAAACTTGGCTCCTTGCAACTGACCTTTGTTTAAACGGTCCACAAGTTGCTAAGTTTCTTGAGCTGAGAGTTAAATAACACAATTGCTTTGTTGATCTTGTCATTGCATCTGCCAGTACTGTTGTTGCGGTTATTGTAGCGGGCTAACTCGTATGGTATACAACCGATCTGTCCCACTGCGGTCACATCACTTTCCTAGCTCCAAATTGGTACAATCTCTGAGAAAACAAACAAAATAATCATATGATATATGCGAGTAAATGACTAATTGCTTGATGATACTATTTATAGAGTTTTACTGTATAATTAAGTTCTTTAAACATCAAATGCAAAACAAAAAAAAATATTGTGTCCTAAAATAATATAATTTTTACGTTTTAGTAAATAAATAAAAAATCATGTAAGGTATTCTTTAATGAAATTTATTAAGAAATAATTTATCAATATAATGCATATATACTTTTCTTTTTGCCCACTGTTTAATATTTTGTTCATAAACCCTGGAAAAAAAATATTCGACTCCGGACCTTCAGTTCGCACCGTTTGCCTCCTATATGAGCCGGCCTGACCTTTTAGTAACCAAAATGTAATAGAAAAGTATAGTAACAGCATAGACGTGCCAAATCAAATGCCTATATATATATATATGACTATAAAGTAAACTAAAAAGATTGGAAAGTTATACGGCTTTGTGGAGACAAAGTCATCTTAAAGATTACAAAGAAACATAGTCATCTACAAGTTGTCAAGTTACCAACAAGATTAACATTTTTAACATAGGCAAAAGAGCTAGCCACTGACTATATAAGTAACCTCAAGGATCGCCACGAAGTGCCATCAGCTCTTGCCCCTTCGCAACCAGAGGTTTCCTCTCTACCTATTCCTCCTTCACGTTGTTCCTTATTAATTACCATCAATTGATTTACTTCGTCGTTTATTCTGAATAATCATAGTAATTATGAATCTGATCTTGATAATATGTCGTCAACATTGTTGTTTTAATTCCTATTAACTGGAGACGATTTATTCACAACAAAAATATTTATTTAATATATTTATATACAAAAGATTAATCAAGCATATCCACGGCAGAAAAAAAAACCATGACACAAAGGGTGGAAGCACAAGGAGGACCTGGAGGAGGTTCTTCTTGGGACCATGGCATTAACACTGGTCTAAGGAAAATTTATGTGGGAAGAGATGACGCTTGTGTGAGTTATCTCAAGTTCGAATATTTCAGCAACGGCACGTTGAAGTCACATGCGCATGGTATCCAGAATCAGAGACATAAACCACAAGAGGTCTTACAAAAACTCTCTCATATGATTTCTTTTCTATATAAACAATAGATCACAATATGAAAGATAATATTTATAGGGTCATTTGTTTAAATAGTCCGTTTGGCAATTTTAATGTGAAAAAATGATCTCTTGCAGGGAAAATTGTAAGAAAAATCTATTAGTGTGTTTTCAATCTGCCGTTAGTTTGTCATTAGTTTACCTTTAATCTGCTATTAGTTAACACTAGTGTATGATCCGTGCTTTGCGCGAAATTTAACATCCCGTTTAATAATATAGTTATTAAAAATTTAGTATTAGTAATATAAAATATTATTTTATTGGGAGGATGACTAAAGTAATTTTGGAATTCATGTTTATTACATCAAGGACGCAAAACTTATTTTTATTACAAAACTATTTTTCGTACCTATTTTACCCCTTTGGTCTTTAAATCTAAAAATCGTAATTACGAGATTGCCATTAATTTAGAATTGCCACATAGGCAATGTTGGACAAACAAGTATATCGTTCTTTGATGGTAGTCATATGAAGTTAGGTCAACGGGGATATGAGAACCGTAGATTTGTTCTATATTGATAGAGATGTTTGATTTAGGTAGACTTAACTTGAGTATCTGTTGTGGTAGAGTTACTAAAAACCGGTAGATTTATAAAAAATTTGGTAGAGATATTTCATTCTATGGTAGACTAGTTTAAGAGTCGATTGAATTGGCGAGGCATGTTTGACTTTTCAAGAAGGTTGACTTCAGGTGACAGTAGATTTAATATGTTTTTGGTAGAGTTATTTTTTAATGGTAGATTTATTTGTTTGAAACGGCAGACTTATTAAGATAGAAAAGCCGAAGCTTGGTATCGAAGATATGGTAGATTTGTTTTTTTGACGGTAGAGTTAGTGTGATTGGTAGATTAATGATTCATCAACGGTAGATTTACAGCGAAGTTGTTGTGGTAGACATAAAAACTCCAGTATTTACTAGAATAACGTGGGTGGTAGATTTATCGAATATGTGTAATGGTAGACTTATGTTTGGTGGTAGAGATTTGACTTTTTACAATGAGAACGATTAATCTATCATTACTACGAATTTGAAGTTTTTCATAGAAACGGTGAAGGCAACCAATATGGCAACCAATAGTGAAGTATGTAGGAGCATAATTTGTGAAAATTCATTTGCCCATAAAGAGTTCGGTCGGAAAATCTGTAAATACTACGAACTTTAGATTTGCCATTAATAACGATAAAGGAAGGGATTCGAAACCATTCATTACATTGGAAAAACCGCTTAATCCGCTTACATCGTACATCGTACTACTATAAAATACATGACCTCAAACCATATTACCCGGAATTACCATACTTCATATATCATCTTTAAGCAGTTGGTATTGAACAAATAGGTAGCACTCCTCACAGCCAATAACTCTGTGTTTCAAATTGCATTTAGGATAGTCATCCACACCAAAAATTCCGATGGAGCAACTTTCTATCGTTCCTTTAAAATTTAAGTCTACCATTTCGTGAAATTTAAGTCTACCATTTCGTGAAATTTTAGTCTACCATTTTGTGAAATTTAAGTGTACCGTTCCTTTTAAATTTAAGTCTATCCTTTAAAATTTAAGTCTACCGTTCCTTTGAAATTTAAGTCTACCGTTCCCTTGAAATTTAAGTCTACATGTGCTACAAATTTAAGGCTACCTGTGATATAAACTTAAGTCTACCTGTGCTAGAAATTTAAGGCTACATGTGCTAGAAACTTAAATCTACCTGTGCTTGAAACTTAAGTCTACCTGTGCTTGAAACTTAAGTCTACCTGTGCATGAAACTTAAGTCTACCTGTGCTTGAAACTTAAGTCTACCTTTCCCTTCAAATTTAAGGCTTCCATACCTTGCTTGTTAACCACCCGTATTCTTCCGTAGGCCACATTTATTTTGGTGTCATCAATGTTAGATAGAATTCGACACCTGCATAAGATTCATCAAATGGGTTCTCCCTAAAACAAAAATAAAGGAAAGTTAGAACGATTTTTTGATTAGTAGAAATTTTTGAAATAGAAGCTTAAAAGGTCTTACAAATCTTCCTTGATGTAACGGAGCAAATCGTCTAATTTTTTCCGCTCTACTTCCTCAAATGGATCGTACATAGCAGAGGATTGAGTTACACCGGCCATTATTCGTCTCACCACGGAGCTTCCCGCGTAAGGTGAGATTTGAGTGGAAGCAAGGGAAGCAAGGGTGCGCCCCCTTCCCCTTCGGATGGGTTGTTGGTCAATTTTTGTCGACAATGCCTTCAGCTTATCCAAAGCAATCACAAAATCTCCTTCATCTTCATCAACCAATTCTGGTATCTTGAATTTTGCTTTACCTCCTACTTGAGGTGTCACTTTGTTGTTTTTTTCTCAAAATTTTTTCCTTTTTTATTCCCTTTGAAATTGGTTTCACTATCGGCTCATGCACTTCTCTTTTCATTTTTTGAACTTTCTTCCCTTTCGAGGTTGGGGTTCTAACCACCCTTGATATCGGAAACTTAGGATCCGATGTAGCCTGCACCTCTAACATCCACGACTGCAGTCGAGGACAACCCAATTAGTACGGGAATTCGTCAATTTTAATAAAGTCTACCGATTCATGACAATTAGTACGCGAATAGGATACAAATAGAAGGACCATTTTTAAAGAGTATACCGATTCGACATTTTTATATCATCTACCAGACTTTAAGTCTACCGTCGCGTTAATTCCATCTAAAAGTACAATACCAAAACATACTATAATAACATGTCCAAACTCCAAAAACAAAATGCAACAAGTCATCCCGCTTAAACAAGAAAAAAACATAACTTGCCATGAGCAAAGTGAACGTTGCCGTCGAAGTATCTTATCAAAGTTACTATTACTAGAAAAGAGACTTGCGTACCGGAGCCTTTTTAACTGATTGAGCTGCATTGAATTCTTCATCTCCCGCTTCTTGCTTCACCGGGTGATTATCTCCTCCCACAATCGGTATCTCAGGGTTCCCCGCCATTTTTGTAATCTTATTTTCTATTGCCTCAACTTTCGAAAATAATTGTTGAATGACCTTTAAGAGCTCCCTCGTTCCCGCCGTTTCGTCCCGTTCATCGCCCTTCCGAGTACTGTCTTCCTTGTCTTTCTCCTTCTGCATATAAATACCAAGCACCATATCAGAATCTTCGACCTCTTCGCCTGTGTAACTTTCCTTGGTCTGTGTTTCCATCACCTTTTCCTTCCTCCTCTCTTTTCTTTCGGACAAATCTGATTTAGACTGTTTCTTCTTCTTCTTTTCCCCACGCGAACAACCATCATTCTCTGCCTTTCGCTTCTTCTGTTCCGGTTGATCTAGAAAATCATCACTTTCCTCTTTTTTCTCCTTCTTCTCCCTCTTCTTATTTTTCTTCTCCTTCTTTGGTCCGTTAACAACCGGCTCGTCCACTTCCCATGATGTCTCATCCAAGCATCCATCCAGAATGTCTGTTATCATATTATGAAGCTTCGGATCGACTATTGAATCACCCTCTTCGTCGGGCCAAAAAGGATAAATCTCCTCCCTTGGCACCTCCGCCAGTATATGTCTCACCCGAATCTACACAGAAAGAGAATTACAATTACATAAGTCTACCAATGAATTACATGATTTATAAATCTACCACCGTATAATCATTACATTTGTTATATAGAAACATACCTTATTGTCGGAATTTGCGCGTCTTTCCTCTTCCACAACTTTGTCGAGATTGTATCAAGCTCTACTGGAACACCACCAAAGTAGAGGACACGCCAAAACATGTGGATGCTCTTCTACGCGACCAAAGTTTTCCCCCAACATTGGGAGAGACTCATAACCCCAAATTAGCAAGGCATGAACACATCCATGCAAAACATAACTATCTCCATCCAACGATGCAATATTCAAGGAGTACATAAATTCCTTAAACGAGTACCTACCCCACGGCTGACTCTCAAAAGCGTATTCATCCATAACTCTTTTTGCACAATCTAATGGGAGTCGACTGTTCCTATTAAGCCCCCATATTCCTACGTGCAATATGAATAGCAAGGCAACCCATTTCTTCTTCTCATATGTCCAAGTCTTGCATATTTCAAATACATTAACTAACTCATCCCAATTAGGGCCTACCCCTACGTTGACATCCATCTCTGTCCAGAAATCACTGTGATTAATGTCCCAATTATCTACCACGATGGGGTGACAATGGAGGCTTGTGATATGACCAAACTCGTGAAGCGAAAACCTCAATGGACGCCCACCAATAACTGCCCACATCTCATTTAGCCTATCAACCGCAAGTTGGTTTGTAACCAAATTATGGACAGTCCTAGCAGTCCAGATATAACGCTTTTGTGCAAGCTTCAACAACACTCCAACCTGAGAGTTGTTCATTTTGTCATTGTATACATCCTCTCCTACTGCGTCCAACATCAATCCAAAATCACCCAACTTGCAGTTATAATTCAAGCTCCTCTTCTGCAATGGAGATTTTCCCGGGGGATACATTCTGACTGGGTACTCCCGTGTTTCACCAGCATTAACGCTACAAGACGCCATCCCTAATTCTGCAAATATGTAACACATCATTTAATCTTGGGATCTTTCATCATGTTCAAACAACTCTACCAGCATGACATAACAACTCTACCAGCATGACAGAACAACTCTACCATCATGTCCAAACAACTCTACCATATGGAGAAGAAGAACAACAAACTTTTTTTAAAAATCGTACACAAATCTACCATTGCAACCGAGATTTTTACCCCTACAATTTCACGAACCCGCCGAAATCTCACCGGTACTTATGTCTCCTTCACCAAATCGATTTTACTTCCCCGGATTTGAGCCCCGAAAACCACCGAAATCTGATAAACAAAATTTAGGGTAAAACAAACTATTAACTCATTACTCTATAACCCATTCTCCCCCACACACCTTCGCCTTCTAAACCCTTCGGCGGCGAGATACCGGACTATCGCCGCCTAAACCATAATATTTCCCGACTACCAACGTCATGTAAACATAACCGATTTACACTTAATTAAAATCTGAACCCCATAGATGATTTAACTAACCTTCTCGTCCTCAAAATCCACTTAGTAGTCGCCGGAATCCAACCTCACTTTCTCGCTCCCAAAATCGCACCTTCTATCGCCGTCGCGAGAGAGAACTAGGGTTTTTCCCCCAATGTTTTTCACTGTTTTCTAACCCGTAAATGTTTTTTACATTTACTTCGTCTTTTATTTTTTAAGTGGCATTTCTGTTATATCATAAATATTTTCGGGTTATATGTCTTTAACCAATTTTGTAAGGTTATTCTAGTTAGTATCCCTTAGCGCAAATGTACTCTTGTAATATCATATAAGATTAAAATTAGTCTGAGTAATTTTCCCTATTTTATTTAGTTATTACAATTTTTATTCAGTTAATAAATATAATTGATTGAAACCGTATAATATATTGTAGAAAGTTAAATAAATTTATAGAAGCTAATATATTTTAAAAAATGTCGGGTTCATAAATAATATTACATATGGAAATTTTGAATACACATATTGACAAACAAAATTTAAATAGTCACATATTTTAATATTGGTCTCACTTGTTAACTTTAGATGTGAAAAATATTTAATATTATACTTACATTTTTTCTTCTTAAATTGGTGCCGGATGTTCATTCATACAACATTAATCTTCTTTCATAAATGTCTAATGTTATTTTAAATACAATACATAATTTTTTTTTCCATAAACGTTTGATGTGATCTATGTATTTGTAAGATAAACGTTTGATGTGATATATTGTATATTGTAAGATTTACGATAGATCACATCAAACGTTGATGGCATCATAAGAAGAGACTTCCAATTGAAGATTTGTTTACTGTCCATTTTGTGCCTTCTTAAATTGTGTCACATCATCTATTCATTTTGTTAATTTCAAGTTTTTCGTTTCAGTTATTATGTTTTATGTAATTTTATCTTTTAATTCTTATAAGAAATAACATTAATAGATATAATAGTTTTAAATAGAAGTTGAAAAGTCATTTCATTATAACAGATAATGTATATAAATGTAATTTCTATTTTTTTAGTTGTTGATTTTACAAAGAGCTAGCATAGGTATCAAGTTAATTTCCCTTTTAGATATTATTTTCTTTGTTAGTTTAGTTTTTTAATATTTATTTTCATTTTATTTTGATATATATGATTCTATATATGGACGTATTGATATTTTTCTTTAAACATAACTTTATTTTTTTTTTAGTCTAATTTTTTAATGTTGCTTTTACAAAGAATTAGTCTAGATTTTAAGTTAATTTTCGTTTAAATAATTTATTTATTTATTAATTTAGGTTTTTATTGATTTTCAATATCATGCCAAAATGTTGTGAAGTTTAAGTTAAAACTGTGTCAAAATATTGTTTGTAATTTAATATGGAGAGAGAGAGAGAGAGAGAGAGAGATAGAGAGAGAGAGAGAGAGAGAGAGAGAGAGAGAGATTATGAGAGAGAGAGAGGGGTTATGAGTGCATTTTGGAAATATATCAAGACGTTTATGAAATAAGATCAAAATTGTTGGTTATATATTTTAAAAAACATTAGATGTTTATAAAAGAAGATTATTGTCGGATGAATGAATATCCATATTTAAGAAAAGAAAAATGTAAGTATATTATTTAATATATTTTCTCTTGATCCAAAGTTAATATTGGGAGAAGATTAGATATGCAACTTTTTAAATTTTGTTTGTGAATATAAATTTTCAAACGTTTATGAACCCAAATATACATTTTAATATGTATACTTTTATGGAAGAAAATCAATATCGGATGAATGAACACCCGACCTAGATATAAGAAAAGAGAATTGTAAGTATTGTTTCTTTTCTAACATACATCTTCAATACTTTTAAGAGTTATATTACTTTATATTATGCAAAATTCAAAAGTTTTTTGTAGGAATATAGATTCCAACACTATATTTATGGGGGTGTTTGGATTGGGTTGCATTGTGTTTAGTTGTGACATGTGAGCATCAAATAACCATTTGTAGGTTACTTTTCTTAGAAGTGATTTAACGCTAAACTTTTTAACAAAGTAGAGTAGCATGTATGACACGACTCATCTATCCAATACAGGCATGTATACCGTAAACAAATGGTTGAACACGTTTTTTAATTATAATATTCAATAAAAAATTATGGATCCAAATTAAACAATTTGGACTAAGATGAGATATGCGATTATCTATTTTTTTTTTAAATATGAATATTCAAAACTGGAATATCTAATAAGATTGAGACTCCAAAACTATTTTAAGATTTCGACTTCTGATATATATATATATATATATATATATATATATATATATATATTTATAATATATTATATGTTTTAAATAAAATATATAACCGTTCAAGTTTAGATGTATCAAAATTTTATATTTACGAAATTATTTTGAAATTATTAAATAATAATATAAAATACCGCGCGAAGCGCGGATCACCGACTAATATATTAAACAAAACAAAATTATTATAATAATGAATGGAGCTTTATATCTCTTGAAATGTTTGGATGTTTGCTATCTTGGTTCATTGCGAAGGTTTTATATCTCTTGAAATGAGGTTTACATTTTGCTTTTACGTGAGTGGACTGAGATTGGTAATGAACAACCAATATTTTTCAATGTCATTAGAGATCTGTCCACCAGTGGACGACATTTGTATATGTTGTTCCAATTTTCCATCCACTAGATTGTGTCCACAAGGATGTGTACACGAGACTTTCTGAGTTTCTACATATTATCTTAAATCTAACCTCTATATGTTTCACGAGGCTTGACTATGGAAAATATGATCATAAAGCTGTTGCCGTGAAGCTTATAACTGTGCATGATGATGATGAAAGTGGATACTTGGGAGCTCGTTTTGGGAAACAGTTTACCAAAGAAGTCAACTTTTTGTCCCGATTATGCCATCTAAATGTTATTAAGGTGATTCAAATCTCTTTTCTTATTTTCTTTAGGCCCGTCTAGGTGGAATGATAGCTATATTTGTGCTATATTTTCTCTTCTTACTTGTGTGCTAAAACAGTTTGTTGGAGCCTATAAAGATCCGCCTGTATACCGTGTCCTCACATAATATTTACATGAAGGATCTTTAAGATCTTTTCTGCACAAGCCTCATAATAGGTCTCTTCCTTTGGCTTCTTATGATTGTTTTTGGAGGATATTTCGTGTCACTCTTTTCTAACTAGAAATCAATTTGTTGAGTCACACTAGTTTTGTTGATTCTAATATTGATTGTTATGCTTCTGATGGGTAGATGTTTGACTTCAGGTTATTGGTGTGCCATTAACATTGATGTTTGGCTTCAGGTTATTGGTGTGTCATTGTATGAAAAGACTGTGACATATGAGAAGAATTTATGTCCACGCCAACATATCCTCGACAACGTGTCCACGTCAATCTCACGTATTAGCCTCACATACATTTCGTGTAACACGTTTAGAGCAGGATATAATGTCCACCACCATCTGTCCACGATAACCTATCCACAGATATGTCCACCGAAGTGTTCACGGAAACATGTGCACGAAAGTGGTCCAGAAAAAAAGAAAGACTGATTTACATGAGAAACTAGATGGATCTAGGCTTGCAAGCTCATTAAATCCACTAGGTGAGTATCCGCGCATACGCGCGGGTTTTTTTTCAATAATTGTTTTTTGTTATAATCCATTGAGGTTGGATCTGCATAACCGGCCCAGCCCATTAGACCATAGGCGGCCAGGACTCCTAAGTCCAATAGGATTAGTAGATGTTTTCTTTTTCCTTATAGAAGTAGTAAAAAGACTATTTCCTTTTCTATTCTTTTATATAATCACTATATAAAGAGACCTTTGGTCCTCATAATAATAAAACAGAATTCATTCGATTCACAACACGTTATCAGCACGAGCTTGCTCTGATAAACCCTAGCAGCCGCCGAGAAAAAGCCGCCGTCCTTCACCGTGTTCGATCCGATCCTAAGGTTTTCCGAGGTCTTTAGCTCCCGGTTCTTTTCCAGTCAACCCAAAAGAATGATCAAAGGTAGAAACAAATCTCTAAAACCCTAGAACATAAAAATCGAATTCTGACCTAATATTATCAAACCCTAAAAATCGATTCTTCCATGTTCTACTTGTTTGATCTTTTGAAGAACTTAAAAATCAAATTGAACCTAAGCTAAACTATAACCCTAAAAAAAATCGGATTGTTTGAAATAGATTGATTGCTTGCATATGTTAAAATCGAATTTGGACCTAAGCATATAAGAACCCTAAAATCGATTTGTTTGTTTATCATTGATTGTTTGAATAACCAAAATCGAATTTGATCTCATGCATGCTAATATCAAACCTAAAAATCGGATGAACCATAATCTATAATCGCATGCTATTTTTTAGAATTAGGAAAATTGCTTGTTTGATTAAAATCGCAAATTGGAAATTGCCTTATTTGTTTTGAAAAGTTTCCTTATTTGAAATTTGCTTTATTTTGAATTTGGAAAATTTCCTGTTTACTTTTATCACCTAGAATTGCATGATAGGATTAAAATTGGAAACTTGCTTGAATTAAAATCGCATGATAAATGCATAAATTATAATCGGTTGAAAGAAACCCTAAAATCCTAAAAGAAAAACCGATGCTTGATTTCAGATGTCGAAAGTCAACAATTTGGACTTCGCAGCCCTTAATCTCTCAGGAGATAATTACTTGCAATGGGCTTTAGATGCAAAGATCATGCTGAAATCAAAAGGGCTCAGTGAATGCATTAATGATGCAAATAACGAATCCGAGAGGAATAGGTATAAGGCGATTTTAATCATACGCCACCATCTCGTTGAGAGTCTCAAAGATCAATACTTGACGCTTGAGGATCCTCTTGATCTCTGGAAGGAGTTAAAGGCAAGATATGATCATCAGAAGATGGTTATACTGCCTAAGGCCAAATATGATTGGCTTAACTTAAGGCTCCTGGACTTTAAGTCCGTGGATGAATACAACTCGGCCCTATTTAAGATAGTTTCAAAATTGAAGCTATGTGGCGAGATTGTGACAGAGAAGGATATGCTTGAAAAGACCTTCTCGACCTTCCACTCAAGCAACGTGTTGCTACAGCAACAGTATCGTGAGAAAGGTTTCACGACCTATGCAAGTTTGATCTCTTGTTTATTGCTTGCGGAGCAGAACAATGAATTGCTGATGAGAAACAGCGAGATGAGACCTCCTGGATCAACCCCACTTCCTGAAGCCCATGTGGCCGAGGACACTAAGATGGAAACCGAGGCAAACCATGTCCAGAGATACCAAAAGTTTAATGGCCGTGGACATGGAAAGAGACAAGGGCGTGGTCGCTACCACCCATATGGTCGATGGAATGGTCGCGGATCTGATTTTAACCGCGGTCAAGGACGTGGCCGAGGGCGTGGCCACGGGAACCAAACCGGACATCAGTCCGGCCCGACCAAGTCTGTTTGCCATCGATGTGGGATGGACAATCATTGGGCCAAGACATGTAGGACTCCCAAACACCTTGTGGAACTTTATCAAGAGAGTGTTAAAGGGAAGAATCCAGAAGCCCACATGATCCAGCATGATAAGGAAGGCAACATGGATGAATTCGTGGTGGATAGTGGGTCAAGCCACACGATTTTAAAGGACAAGAGATATTTCATAAATCTTACATTGAAAAAGGCCAATATAAGTACTATAGCAGGCATGGCCGGCCTAATAGAAGGCTACGGCCAGGCCAATGTCCTATTGCCTAAGGGGACGCATCTAGAGATTGCGGATGCATTGTTTTCCCCCAGCTCAAAGAGAAGCCTATTGAGCTTTAAAGACATTCGAATGAATGGTCTTCATGTTGAAACAATGGACGAAGGAAACCGAGAGTTCCTCCAAATAATTGAAATCGTCCAAGGCCAAAAGAAAGTCCTAGAGACTATACCTGCTATAGCTACCGGCTTATATTGCACTAAGGTCAATATGATTGAGGCCAATGCCACCGCAAACCAAGAGTTTACGGATAGGTTCAACCTATGGCACGACCGGCTGGGACATCCCGGGTCGAATATGATGCGAAAATTGATAGCCAATACTTATGGGCACGCCTTGAAAGAAAGGAGAGTAATCCCAAAGAATCTTACTTGTGCCTCATGTTCACAAGGGAAACTCATTGTAAGGCCATCACCAGTGAAAGTGACTAAGGAAACAATAAATTTCCTGGAAAGAATTCAAGGAGACATATGCGGACCAATACACCCACCTTGTGGGACATTCCGATATTTTATGGTCCTCATTGACGCATCTACAAGATGGTCACATGTATGCTTATTGTCATCACGGAATATGGCATTTGCAAGACTCCTTGCTCAGATAATACGCCTAAGGGCTCACTTTCCAGACTTTCCTTTAAAGACCATACGAATGGATAATGCTGGTGAATTCACTTCCCAAGCGTTTAATGACTATTGTATGTCCATGGGGGTAAGTGTTGAATACTCCGTGGCACATGTACATACACAAAACGGCTTGGCCGAGTCATTTATAAAACGCATACAGTTGATTGCTAGACCATTACTCATGAGGTCAAAGCTTCCTGTATCCGCTTGGGGACATGCTGTCTTACACGCTGCCGAACTAATTCGCATCAGGCCATCTAGTGACCATAAATATTCCCCATCCCAATTATTATCGGGACAAGAGCCAGACATTTCCCATCTTAAGATATTCGGTTGCTCAGTTTATGTGCCGATTGCACCACCACAGAGGACTAAGATGGGACCTCAAAGGAGGATGGGGATATATGTTGGATATGATTCACCCACGATCATAAAGTACCTTGAGCCGACCACCGGAGATTTATTTAAGGCCAGGTACGCGGATTGTCATTTTGACGAATCCGTTTTTCCAACATTAGGTGATGGAAACCGGCTGGTAAAAGAAATTGCATGGAATCAAACATCCTTAAAATGGCAAGATCCCCGGACTCGTGAAAGTGATTTAGAGGTCCAAAAGATAATACATTTGCAAAAGCTAGCTATACAATTGCCAGATTCCTTTGCAGACCCAAAGAGGGTAACGAAATCATATATACCAGCCGTGAATGCACCAATTCGTATTGATGTCCAAGAAGGACCGAGTCAAGTGGCTACTGAGTCTAAACCACGATTGAAACGTGGAAGACCAATTGGTTCCAAAGATAAGACTCCTCGGAAATTAAAGAAAGGTGCTGAAATTCAGACCGAGGAGATAGTGGACGTTCCAGACATAAATGAACCTAAGGTGCCGGAAAATGTTGCTTGGGACGCCAAGCTTCATGGGCCTGAAGTTCCTGATAACAAAGAGATCGCGATCAATTATGTCTCGTCTGGAATCCAATGGAACAGAAAGAATGTCGACATTGATGAAATATTTGCATGCAATGTAGCACTTGAGCTCATGAATGAGGATCTAGAACCCACGTCCATTTTAGAGTGCACTCGTCGATTAGACTGGAATAAATGGAAAGAAGCTATAAACGTGGAGTTAAACTCTTTAAGGAAGAGAGAGGTTTTTGGTCCCATAATTCGGACACCTCGTGATGTTATACCAGTTGGACATAAATGGGTCTTTGTGAGGAAGAGAAACGAACAAGGTGAAATCGTTAGACACAAAGCACGGCTTGTGGCACAAGGATTCTCACAAAGGCCAGGAATCGATTATGAGGAGACATACTCCCCTGTGGTGGATGCAACGACTTTTAGATTCCTGATAAGTCTGGCCATAAGAGAGAAATTGGATTTGCGGTTAATGGATGTTGTAACCGCATACTTATATGGTCCACTGGATAACGAAATTTATATGAAAGTCCCA
Organism: Alliaria petiolata; assembly: GCA_020283515.1. Lineage (NCBI taxonomy): Eukaryota > Viridiplantae > Streptophyta > Magnoliopsida > Brassicales > Brassicaceae > Alliaria > Alliaria petiolata. The sequence goes on from JAHZTW010000001.1 coordinate 347,680,032, forward strand.
GAGAGAATAGAGCTGAAAGATAAAAGAAGTTCTCGAGACCAGCATTGTATTAAGCTGAATAAATCGCACTATGGATTAAAACAATCAGGTCGCATGTGGTATAATAGACTAAGCGAGTACTTAGTAAAAGAGGACTATAAAAACGATCCCATAAGTCAATGCATATTTATAAAAAAATTTGACAAGGGATTCGTAATAATCGCGGTGTATGTAAACGACCTGAACATCCTAGGAACCTCTGAGGAAATATCCCAAACGGTTGAATACCTAAAGAAGGAATTCGAAATGAAAGACTTAGGAAAGACTAAGTTCTGTTTGGGAATACAACTTGAGTACGTCAATAATGGAATCCTTGTGCATCAAATGGCATATACAGAAAAGGTACTCAAGCGTTTTAATATGGACCAGGCTCACCCACTGAGTAGCCCAATGATGGTGAGAAGCCTTAGTCTGGAAAGCGATCCATTCGGTCCAAAGAAGAAGGATGAAGAAATCCTTGGTCCCGAAGTGCCATATCTCAGTGCCATAGGAGCGTTAATGTACTTGGCTAGTCACACTAGGCCGGACATTTGCTTTGCCGTGAACCTCCTTTCAAGATTCAGTTCTTGTCCGACCCAAAGGCACTGGATCAAATCTGTTTTATACTAACCTTAACAATGAAGGTTTAGTTGGTTTTGCTGATGCAGGTTACCTTTCGGATACGCACAACCGTCGATCCCAGACGGGATATGTCTTCACTCATGATGGAACAGCCATTTCGTGGAGATCCATGAAGCAGACACTCACGGCTACATCGTCCAATCACGCGGAAATATTGGCGATCCATGAGGCCAGCCGAGAATGTGTTTGGTTGAGGTCAATGACTCAACACATTAGACGAGATTGTGGGATGACAGAAGGGAAAGAAGAACCGACCAGCATGTACGAGGACAATGCCGCATGCATAGCTCAGTTGAAGGATGGATACATCAAAGGAGATCGGACGAAGCACATCTTACCAAAGTTCTTTTTCACTCACGACCTACAGAAGGCCGGTGAACTCAAAGTGCTCCAAGTCCGTTCCAGCGACAACTCAGCCGACCTATTCACTAAATCGCTTCCAACCTCCATATTGAAGAAGCTAATGCATCAGATCGGCATGCGCCGATTAAGGGACTTAGAGTGATGATCATTTCAGGGGGAGTAATGCGTGTTGTACTCTTTTTCCTCGCTAAGGTTTTGTCCCACTGGGTTTTCCTTAGAAAGGTTTTAATGAGGCAGCATCCCTAAGCGTATTACTATGATCCCATCATCACAACCGGTTATGTCAATCAAGGGGGAGTGTTATAATCCATTGAGGTTGGATCTTCATAACCGGCCCAACCCATTAGACCATAGGCGCCATGACTCCTAAGTCCAATAGGATTAGTAGATGTTTTCCTTTTCCTTGTAGAAGTACTAAAAGGACTATTTCCTTTTCTATTCTTTTATGTAATCACTATATAAAGAGACCTTTGGTCCTCATAATAATAACACAGAATTCATTCGATTCACAACCATCTGTCCACGATAACCTATCCACGGATATGTCCACCGAGGTGTTCACGGAAACATGTGCACGAAAGTGGTCCAGAAAAAAAAGAAAGACTGATTTACATGAGAGACTAGATGGATTTAGGCTTGCAAGCTCATTAAATCCACTAGGTGAATATCCGCGCGGGTTTTTTTTCAATAATTGTTTTTTTTTGTTATGAATGTTGTGATTTTATTTATAAACAAAAACAAATTGTTTTGTGTTTTTTTTGTTAAATCATATTGTATATCATGAAAGGTGATAAATGCATATATTCTTTTTTAAAAAATAAATATATATTCAGTTTTATTTGTATAAATAAATAATTATCAATGTTCATGTATTTCGGTCTTAGTCTGAGAACTCATCTTCTGCATCGACAAAGCGATTGACAACTGCACCATCTCGAACCATCACCTCACCACCAAGCGCTAATGCAGAAAAATTTGGCAGAATAAGTGCATAAACTCATGTTTCACTTTTCAGAATTTTGCCTACTTTCATTTACACTTGACAAATTTTTATAGTAGCTTTTTCTTGATAAGTAAATTTAATAATTTAGCAAAGAGTACTCAATAAATTAATAGTAACTAAGATGGATAAAAATTTAATATTAACTATAATTATAGCGATAGTACATAATCTTTCTATAGTACATAATCTGTTCCAAGATCAAGTAAATGCTTCCATTCTTTTAATAAGTTTTTCGGTCTATCATTTCCTGCCAGAGCATCCCCATTACAGAATTTTGAATGGAATTCTAACCAAATAGTGAAATTAAAATATTAATAAAATAATACATGAGTATTTTTTGGAGATATTAAAGCCAAAATGTCTCATTTTAAAACTTTTTGCATGAGTATCTCAACTTTTAAGATATCTCTATATTATTATATTAATATTTATATTTTAATATCTTATTAGAACCTCAATGAGATAGAATGGATGAGAATGCTCTCACTCGTCATCTCCTCAAATCCATGTTGTTAGTGTCTCTCCTCTCCTTCTCCTCCGTTTCTGCTTCGAAAGAGAAACATAAACGCAATTGTAGTATTTTTTTTAATCAATTTATCTGGCTTTTCTTTATTTCTTTTTCTTTGAGAATATGTTAATAATGTTATACACGAAGTCTGAATCTGGCCGTGTACTAATTGAATCAAAATTTTCCAGTTTTAAGATTTTATTACCCAAATACATATTTATCGGTCGACTTGAAAATTCCATTGGAAGTTTCTTTATTTAACTTTCTCTTGAAAACAATATAATCAAAACGATTTTAAAGTAAACATAATAAGCAAGACTGTACATAGTGTCGTCAGAGCTCGGTGTCAACATTTGGGAGTAGAGAAGTGACATTTAACTGATTCAGAGAAGAGAAAGATACACGGAAGATGATAAGAATGTAAAGAAGCATAAGTAGGTGGAAATTTCTTACAACCAAGTTCAGTTTTTTTATTGTATTACTCTTACCGGAGTATCAACAGCTTTCCCTTTGCTGTCAACAGCTTTCTTCCAGCCACACCATCCACCATTGACGATCTTTTTGTGATCCTCACAGCCTGTATAATGGGGATCCAGGATCAGGAACGCGCAATCTCCGCTTCCTCATCGTAATCCACTCACAAAAGGGTGTGTGCAAGAATACCACCTCCTGAAAATCCATTTCCCATTACACTACACAAGACACAGTTTGTGATGTTAAAGCCGAGGTTGAGTTCACCGGTTTGGAGTAGGGTTTAAGCTTCACTTGTGCTATTCAAATACCGAATATCTAGGCTATTCACACCAGTGCTTTTGTTTTTAATTCTAGACGAGAAGTTTGTGTAAAATGAAAGTATCAGAGTGATTTGGCTTGACTTGCCTACCATTATTGGAGTTCCTTGGGTCTCTAAGTGCATAGCTAACTCCGGGAGCTCATGATTGTGCAACTTACCTGTAAAAATAAGAAACATGAGTTTTTTTACATCGGTAATATATGTTGTAATGTGTCGTTTCTACCATGCTTCTATCTAAAGATTTAGGCTTTCGCAGCTCCAATTTCTTGCCTTACTAATATGTTTCCGATGTCAGAATTGATTTGAATAAGGAAGTTTAGAGAACAAGACGTACTCCAAAAAGTTTGTCTAGCACAAAACTCAGCTCTATGGCACCAATCCACTCGCGTGATCCTATAAATGAAGGCTCCTTGTCGCCTGTTTCATACCTATGTGAAGGTACATAAATGGATGTATAGTGTTCAAGCCTGAACCAGTACTTAGAACCACACTAAAACTTAGAAAGAAGATCACTTGTATCATAAACCACCGAACATGTAGCTGGATTTGTGCATCACCGAACATTTAGCTGGATTTCCATATGGCTTCTGCAGAAGAGGTTTTCCTTTCGGTGTGCTGATATGGGCTTTGCTTTTCGAAGTTACTGCACTTTCATAGTTGTCTACATGAAAACTACCAGAATAAGAAGAATATATATATATATGGAACCAGAATTTGGTTAGAATGCAGCTGAAATAGAATCAATAATCTTATACATCACCCTTTTGTAGCATTGTTGTATTGGTTATCCCTGTCCTTAAGGGATTGGAGCTCGTCCTAAGCGTTTCAATGGTTTTCTCCAACTTTGATTTCTAATTTGCACAAAAACCAGAATCAGATCCACTTTGGTTTTCAAATTCTGCTAATCTCTTAAATAAGACGTCTTACATTATTCTCAATTGCATATTTCTTTGTTTCCATTTCTTTATCAGTGGTGGATGTTCTCACCAGTCTGAAATTACCAAACAAGAACACGCATCGCAATTCAAAATTTATGAAACTCTATCACACCACATTTGTTTCATAGTTATGAGAACGTACCTATTTTGTAGTGACAGCTTCACCACGCATGCACCAAGGCGAAGCTTGTCGATCCTTAATGAACACTCCAATTAAGCGGCCTTAGTGAAATTTAAGAAACGATTCTGAGAAATCCGCAATAGTTTTCCATTTCATTTTACATGGATTCCATACCACTGCACGTATCGGAAAAAAATTGTATATATTATGTCATATACAATCAACTAAGCACAATTGAATCTTTGTCTGATTATCCTACGATGATGATTCCCAGACAGATAAATATGACAAATTTCGGATTATACCGTGAACATGTGAAATCGAAGTCGCGAGCCGCAATACATGGGCATGTAGGAGAGATTTGTAGTACTTTGGCAAACTGAGAAGTAACGACAACGTTGACAATGGAACTCGAAGAGGGGATTTGTTGGATTTAAGGGTTTAGAGTGATAATTAGGCGAAGAGGTTGAGATTGGAGAATGTGAGAGCATGTGCATTGCAGACATTAAAATTAGGTGTCTAAAAGTTAACTTTTTGATTAAATTTAAATAAGTTTAATATTTTAAGACTTTTTAGTTATGTAGAAATGTCTAAACTCCATAAATAGATCCTATATTAGACACTTTTTGATAGTTTTAGATCTTTTGTCTTAAGTTTTAATATTAAAATAATATTATTAGATCTCTTCATGTCTCCATTGCACATGCCCTCAGGGCGAGAAAGAAGGTAGGTGATTTTGCGGTTTGTTATGATTTTATTTTAAATTTTTAAAAGACACGTGTCCTCTTATCCAGTGGTGACGTGGCAATCCCAGGAAAGTTCCATTATCCTTCATATATATACTAGGAGAGAACCCGCGGCGGATTTTATTTTAAAATTTGAGTTATAAATAATATGTTTTTAGATATATATTTTGACTATTGAATTTATCTTGTTTTTTAATAATTTTAGTTTTTTACTTTCGCGCGTATTTTATTTTTAAATTTGAGTTTTAAATAATTTGTTTTTAGATCTATATTTTGACTATTGATTTTATCTTTTTTTATTATTTTAATTTTTTACTCTAGCGCGGATTTTTTTTTAATTTGAGTTTTAAATAATATATTTTTAAATCTATATTTTGACTTTTGATTTTATCTTGTTTCTAATAATTTTATTTTTTTACTTTTTTTCTTGATGATTTGTGCAATCTCTTTCACAGTTTATTTTACGAATCTTTATTTATTCTTCAATTTTCATACTCTTTTTATTTGTCTAAATCTTAATATTATAATAATTTTTAATTTTTTCAGTTTATCATTTTTCAGGATTTCTGAATCCATGTATATTTTTCTTCTTCTTATCTATATTTTTATATAATTTTTTATCTTCTCAATTTGTCATTAAATATTTTATTTTGTCTAAGATTTTATAGGTTAGAGTTAACTTCTTAATTTATTCAATATCGTAATTGATTTTAACTTATAACAAAGTTTAATTATCCTAATTTATTTGAAAATAACGATTAAATTACTCAAAAAATATAATGATATATTTAAAATTATGTATTATATAAGGTTTATATATTTATTATTTTAAAATTAAATTTTAATTTCATCTACTTATAATAATTTTAAATAGTTAAATTCAAATTTAATGGTTTTATATATAGTTAATTGTATAATTATTTTAATTTTTTACTATCGCGCGGATTTTATATTTTAATTTGAGTTTTAAATAATATGTTTTTAGATCTATATTTTGAGTTTTGATTTTATCTTTTTTAATAATTTTAATTTTGTACATTTTTCTTGATGATTTGTGCAATCTCTTTCATACATTATTTTACGAATCTTTATTTATTCTTCAATTTTCATACTCTTCTCATTTGTCTAGATCTATATTTTGACTATTGATTTTATTTAGTTTTTTATTAATTTTAATTTTTTTCTCTCGCGTGGATTTTTTTTTTTAATTTGAGTTTTAAATAATATGTTTTTAGATCTATATTTTGACTTTTGATTTTATCTTGTTTTTAATAACTTTATTTTTTTATTTTTTTTCTTGATGATTTGTGCAATCTCTTTTATACATTATTTTACGAATCTTTATTTATTCTTCAATTTTCATACTCTTTTCATTTGTCTAAATCTTAATATTATAATAATTTTTAATTTTTTTCAGTTTATCATTTTTCAGGATTTCTGAATCCATGTATATTTTTTTCCTCTTATCTATATTTTTATATAATTTTTTATCTTCTCAATTTTTTATTGAATATTTTATTTTTTCTTAAGATTTTATAGGTTGGAGTTTACTTCTTAATTTATTCAATATCATAATTGATTTTAACTTATAACAAAGTTTAATTATCCTAATTTATTTGATAATAAGGATTAAATTAATCAAAAAAGAAAATATAATGATATATTTAAAATTATGTATTATATAAGTTTTATATATATAAAATTTTAAATTTTAATTTGAATTTCATCTACTTATAATAATTTTTAAATAGTTAAATTCAAATTTATTGGTTTTATATATAGTTAATTGTATATATGTTAATATTTATTTATGTTACTTGATGTTTTAAAAAAAAAAAATTAATTGCTTTTTTCAATCTATAATTTTGAGAATTTCTTTATTTATGTGTTTGAGGCATCGTGTGAAGTATGTAATTGATATACATACAAATTTTTATAAATTGTTTCCAATTTAATATGTAAAACATAGAGACAATATCAAAATGTTTTAGAGAGGGTTGTTAAAGAGTATCCATGGCATAATGGAAAAAATGGTTGTCTTTTATTGAGGTGATTAGGGGTTCGAATCTCCATGAGTGCAATAAAAGGATAAAAATATTTTGATTGATCCAGATTTATTACAAATAAAATATTTTTTAAAAAATAAATGATAAAGGACATGTGTCAAATAAGGAAATGCTGACGTGGCAGAAGAAGGGGAGTTCCCTTATGCTTTCATATAGTAGATTAGATTAGGCTAGCTTTGTAAGAGAGCGATTACGGCTTTGATTGGTAACATGAGTTACCATTGATTTAGTTTGAGTTAAGAGTCTAACTTAAAAATGTTACCAATCAAGTGTAAAATTAGATTTTTTGATTTTAAGTTTGAGTTATGATGATTTATAGTTGATGTACAATTTTGAGTTATCTCTTTGTTAAATTGTTAACACAAATCAAATTCTTAAATCATGGAAAAGTGATGATTTAGAGATTAAGTTAGTCCTGTTTTTTCTTTCTTTCTTTTTCAACGTTGGCTTTTTTACTTTTTTTTTATTTATTTTTGTTAATTTTTAATTTTCTAAATTGTTGAAAAAATCTTTAAAAGGGTAAAGAAAGAAAAAAATAATAATGAATTGGTGAAAGCACTGTGGAAGTTTTATTTTCTTGTTAATTTTTAATTTTTCAAAAATCTTTGTTGAGATTTTTTTTTAAAGTTAGTAGAAGATATTTGTTGCTATTTAAATTATTCAAACAAAGTTGTTTTTATAATCTTAATTTTTGATTTTTTTTTCATTTTTTAAAAAATAACTATTATCACTTTTATTATTCTAATTATTTAATTTAAGTTAATATTAATTTTTAATCACTTTTATCATTCTAATTTATAATTAATATTATCATTATTATTTTATTTTTTTAATTTTATTTTAAATAATACATACCGCAACTTATACATCAAAAAGTTACCAGTCATCTATTTTAACAAAAATGTTAATTCGTATTTCTACAGCAGACTTACCACATAAATCTATTGTTTATACCACATAATTTTACTACAAGTTACATCGAATTACAACATCAACTGTAATTCAACTTTAAAAATATATGTCACCAATCAGAGCCTACATCTACTTTGGCTTTTGAAGTAAAAATTTAAGTTTGTCCAATAAGTTCCGGCCAAATTAAATAAAAGATTTGGGTCTAAGAAGAAAGGAGTTGAATAAACAAGGAGGAAGAATGAGCCCACAACAAACTCATCCTAATCCAATCAAAACAAAACCATGATAAGTTTTAATAGAGCTTTAACATAATCGATAATTAATCAGACCGGTTTATATAAGAGCAAGAAACGTCTATTTGTGGCTAAAAGGAAAGGATCAGGAGTACGAGATGAGGAGTTTTAGTGTTTAAACACACAACAAACACTAAAACACTCACTTTAAAGTGTAACCTTTAAACACTCATCACACAACAAACACTAAAATTTAATTTAAGTTTAAAGTGATTTTTAGTATTCAGATTAGTATCATATATTTTATGATGATTTTTCATTACAAAGTCTTATTTTAAAAATTAAATATAAAATATGTGATTCATTCCGTTCTAATTAAACTGTTTATTATATTCATTTTCTGCATTTTATTACTCTTCATTCCTATTATTCTATTAATTTTTACTCTTTTATTTCTCATTCCAAATATTTGCTCTAATAGTCAGTCACCACCAATCGAAAGCCTTAGAGTTTCTGATTTGGTCCTTGAGCAAAAAAAAATTTATATCCATCACTTTTGCTAGGTGGGTCTATATTAAAGTTGTAGCATTCATTATTTGGCTTGTCTCCTACGGCATCTAACCTTCTTCTCCGTTTTTTATGTATGTTCTCATAAATATATGGAGGAAGAAAATTCAAAAGATGGAGGGTATTAGATCTATCTTTTCAGTAGGCCTACAAAAATAATAGTCTATTGATTAGGTAAAGAAAAAATAGAGTGAAGATAGTACAGTGAATCAAATATGACGCGTGAATTACTACTTTTAGCTACTAACTGTTTTGATTGAGAAAGCGAAAATTCAAAGACGAAGACTCAAGACCTATTGCTAAGTCCAAGTAAACGGAAGCGGGAAGCATTTATCTTCTATCTCTTCCTTATAAAACCCGTCTTCTTCTAACAAAAAAAAAAATCCAGAAAAGATCATAAACATGAGCTCTAATAATCGTTTTCCCCTTTTGATTCACTTCTCTCTTCTTGTTTTCCTACTCTTTTATTCTTCATATCTCACCGATGCACGTTCTTGTGTTAGGCAATGTGGTGGAATCCATATACCGTATCCATTTGGAATCGGAATGGGTTGCTATCTCGAGAAATGGTACGAGATTGAATGTGTTAATTCTTCATCAGGGAAGCCCGTCCCTTTTCTTTCCGTAATTAGCAAGGAAGTTGTGAATATCTCTCTTCCGAGTCCACTCGTAGACTGGAGGGATCCAATATCATACGGGTCAGTTCGCATAAAAAATCCAATAACTTCAAAAGGATGCTCAAACAATGGAGAAGAGCATGGATCACTTTTGAATTTGACGGGTACCCCTTTTTACGTTGGCTACGGTAATACATTAATAGCGGTTGGCTGCAACAATACGGCGTCGTTGACGAATGTCGAGCCAAGCATGGTGGGATGCAGGTCGAGTTGTCGTGCAGCGAACCGTACGGCTTCAGAAGATTATTTCATGCAAATCAATTGTAATACCAAGGCGCTGGTGGGAAGTGATTGCTATGCAACCAGAATTGAGGATGAAGGAAGTTGCAAGGCAAGCATGCCAAATAGGGTTCAACAGGTTGTCGGTGTCAAAATAGATGATAACAACACAACAACAGAATGCAAAGTTGCTTTCTTGACGGTCCATTCACTCTCTTTGGTAGATAGACAAAGTCCGCGAGAACTTTATGCTACACGATATTCTACAGTTGAGCTAGGTTGGTTCGTTCATACGACGAATCTTTTGTTCATAAACTCTCTGGGATGCTGGAATATAACAGGATACAAAGAGAAAACATATGATCCAACAACAAGTTGTGCATGCGATTACAATGTTGGTTTAAACTATACAAGTTGCGCGTGCACTAGCGGTTACGGAGGCAACCCATACGATCAGTTTGGATGCCAAGGTTAGTATTTTGGTTATGAAGTTCTATATATGTTTATGGTCAAGGTAAAATTGCGAGAGCATCGATTGACTATATATGTTTTTTCTTAATTCAGATATTGATGAATGCCTTTACTGTGTGTACCCTAAACCTCCTGTAGCTGCTATGGGTATGTCACGGAAATTTTATTCCAAATTTACTTGCATCTATTAAAGCTTTTGCTCCATGGTGATGATCACCAAGTACATTTCTATATTTTCATCTACCCAAGAAATAAATAAAAAATGGATTTCGCAAATCATTTATCTTTTGTGGGGTTTGCAGGACTTGGTATGGCATTTGGCTTATTGATCTTTATTGGTGGAATATACTGGTTATACAAGTTTATTAAAAAGAAAAGGAGGTTAAACAAAAAGAATAAGTTTTTCAAACGTAATGGTGGTCTATTGCTGCAACAACAATTAACTTCAAAGGAAGGCAAAATCGAGAAGACAAGAGTGTTTTCCTCGAGAGAGTTGGAGAAAGCCACTGAAAACTTTAGTTTAAACAGAATACTTGGTCAAGGTGGTCAAGGTACTGTGTACAAGGGAATGCTTGTCGATGGTAGCATTGTAGCGGTGAAGAAGTCTAAAGTCGTGGACGAAGACAAGCTCGAAGAGTTTATCAACGAAATTGTCATTCTCTCGCAGATCAACCACAGGAACATCGTAAAACTCTTGGGGTGTTGACTTGAGACAGATGTTCCTGTTCTTGTATACGAGTTCATTCCTAATGGTAAACTTTTCGAACATCTTCATAATGAATTTGATGATAACACGATGGCTACTTGGGAAGTGCGTCTCCGCATTGCTGTAGATATTACAGGGGCTATTTCATACTTGCACTCGGCTGCATCATCTCCAATCTATCACAGAGACGTCAAGTCTACAAACATAATGTTGGATGAGAAATATCGAGCCAAAGTTTCTGATTTTGGCACTTCAAGAACAGTAACAGTGGATCATACCCACCTGACAACAATTGTTTCAGGTACGGTAGGATATACAGATCCAGAGTATTTCCAGTCAAGCCAATTCACCGACAAAAGTGATGTATATAGCTTCGGAGTGGTGCTCGTGGAGCTCATCACAGGAGAAAAATCAATTTCTTTACTGCGGTCTCAAGAAAACAGGACACTGTCAACTTATTTCACTCTTGCAATGAAAGAGAACAAACTCTTTGACATTATCGATACACGAATCAGAGATGGCTGCAAGCTGAATCAAGTTACCGCAGCAGCAAAAATTGCAAGGAGGTGTCTCAATTTGAAAGGAAAAAAACGTCCAAGCATGAGAGAAGTGTCGATGGAATTAGAAAGGATTCGTTCAACTCTTGGAGATATGGAGCCACACGAGTATTATAGCGAAAACGAGGAAGAAAAAGAAGAAGAAATCATGGAAGTTAGCATAATGGTTGAATCATGTAACAACATGGCTGTTACCGCTCCCGATTCTCAATACAACGTCTTTGCATCATCTTCGTCATGTTCAGACGTTGAACCGTTGTTCCCTCTTCATACACAGTAGAACTTCAACCTCAAAAAAACAGCGTTCAATCTCAAATATAATCACATGTTTGTTGCTAGGTTCAATTTCATCGTTTGTGTATGTAACTATATCACCCTTTCTATTCATATCTTCAAAGGTGTGATATCAAACCTCTTTTGTTTACACTATCCTTTGTGCATAATTTCAATCCTCTTTATATAAAAAGGTTATATAAACGGGGAGTTTTCTACTTTCTAATAAGACCATTCACATAGACAACAACATCACAATTTAAAAGCCAATCAAAAGTCGCCTTGTGTCACTAAGAGATCTTTGCATGCGTTTTCGTCTTCTATATTAATCAATGAAAAACCAAAATAAAGGTTATCCAAACTACTTATTAAACAAAAAGTCTGCGTTTCTAGTGTTAATGGAACCTATTAGTGATATCAGAGCATATTTTGCTTTTGATCCGTACCCTTTTTGTAACACCCGACTCTTACGTAACCAATACGGTATGTCCAAGTGCATTAACTTTCACCACAAGAAACCACTTGCTAGTTTAATGACATTTTATTCACAAGGATCGTATATAAAATATCTTACAAAAACCATTTTTAACTTAAATATTAAATCCAAAAATAAAATAACGTCTTTAAAATAAATAACGAATAATAAAATAAAAATTTGTGTCTTCCCAAAACCATCACCAAGCCGATCACTACTCCTGCATGCTAGCGCGCTCACCTGCAAAGAAGAGGGATGAGTAATTTGGATTACCCAATGAGTGCAGGTCCTAGGGACCCACAATATACATCTCGCATATGCATAAGCATTTCAGACGAAAGTCTTAAGCTAATACACACAAACAATCACGTCCGAAGACACTCACAGATCAAGAAATGACATTCTAGACCTACTAGTGTATCCACGCCCTCACCGGCGCACACCCTGTGGCATATAGTGGTGTAACACGCTGTCCGTCCTCACGACGCAGGGCTCGTCAAGCCTCCGACGATAGACTATGGTGCGCCACACGCCTTCCATATCCAGCACAGACTCATAATGTAAGAGAATCCTCTATCTTACTTATGACGTCACACATTCAAAACCGCCTCAAAAGCCTACAGCTTATCCCAACCCGCACAAGTGATTTCCCTCACACAATGCAAACACCCGCAAACACTATTCATAAATCATTCAACCATTTTCCGTTTAATAACCAACGTTACTAAGTGCACCAATCAACAACACTCATACAACAATTAATATTATAGTGTTACTACAGCGCTTACTAGTCCAACAACCAAATACGTGTATTCATATAGATACAGCGCAGGTATGCGCGCATTAACAAAAGACTACTCAGACTGAAACGAGTATGAATATATGAGACATAAATCACGACCAGTCCTCACCTTAGGCTGCCTTCGAACGACGAGAAACAGTCAATGGTTAATGAAAGTCAACGGTCAACGGTCAACAAAAGTCAACGCCGGTCAACACGGGTCAATGGTCAACTCCGGCGACGGTGGTGGTCGACGGTCCAACGGTTGCTCCGGCGATGGCTCCGGCGAGAGGCTTTGACAGAAAACAGGGCAAAGCTTCGCTGGAAATTTTTGAATGAAGAAATTAGAATCCAAACACCTCTTTTTAATGGAGAAGGGAGGGAAATCCTAGGTCAAATTCGGGTGGGCCTTGGGCTGGTGGGTTTTTACACTAAAAACCATCTTGAGCTGGGCTCAGGATGTCACACCCTTGTTATATCAAAAGCATCATATATTTCATCTTCCTTGTCATTGATATTTTCCTTGAATCGATGATTATCAAGAACCCTCGAATAATGGCTATTCTTCATGAATCAACGGTTTTGGAGTATTCGTTTGAGCAACCACTTTTTGGAATCAACGTTTAGTGAGATAGCTGCGTAATTTTGGTCTTATCGTTTTTGTTTTAATTATTCCTCAACATAAAAAAATCAGCTTTTTCTTCTTTCATCTTCTAACCATCGGAGCAATGCTGCCTTTCCAGACAACAACGACAATTTGAAAATAAATCCGGAGCATGCGATCAACCACCAACTCGTTTCTCACAGTTAAACACAACTTCATGACATATTGAATCATTCGCGAGACTAAGCGCGGAGGAAGAAAATACATGGGAGGAAACATACCAACTTAAGAAGAGTTTCTACAACTTGAACCTTGAGTACTAGGTTTATATTTACGGCGAGAGCATTGATGAGACTCAAAGTAGTGTTGATGTGAACAAGATCGTTGACGTGGGGCAAAGTAGTGTTGATGTGAACAAGATAAACCCATTCAATAGTTTCTTAAGAGTATCTCAATTGAGAATCTCTTACCCAAATTTTTGTAGTGTGAATCCAAAATCTATTACTAATAAAAGGAATATATAAACTGAACAACTAATCCTAAAAGAAAAAAAAAATATACTATTCACATTTATATAAACACTTAAAACCTTTTAAAATTTTTTACCAGACAAAATAATATCACCTCTTACTCTAATCGTATGAGTGTCCAATATGGATATCGGTTTAAAACCAGTTATTCCACCTGATAAATTTATATATAATTAAACCCCATTTATCAATTATATTGGGCTATAGTTATATTATTGTTTAGAGTCAACTAATTTTGGATGGTCAATAAAAAAAATACCCACTAATTATTCATGAACCAATAAATACTTACTATAAAGTATTAGATAAATTATTTATATTTTCCTAAAGTTTTAGAATAACACACAGAAGGGGTGGGCAAAAAAACCGTAACTGAAAAAACCAAACCATACCAAACCGAAAAAATGATATGGTTTGGTTATGGTTAAACCTAAAAATCCATTTGGTTATCATTTTTTAAAAACATTTCGGTTTAGGTTTGGTCTGGTTAAAAACCGTCAAACCGAATAGTTTTTTTGGTTTCGAAATATTTTCTTATATCCTTAGTTTAGTTTATGTTCAAATTTTATTATTAGTTTAATTATATTTATAATTATATATAGATCTTATGTAAATATAGATTATTCTTAATGTTTATATATTATAAATTGGAAAGTTTACTCAGATATCATACAAATTAGGTGAAATGACCAGTTACATACAAAACTTTTTTTTATTACTATCATATTTCGCCTATATTTTCCATACCCAGCGTGTCCTTGTTACATGTTATAGGAAAAAACGTAATTACAAAAAATGCCATTAATTTTTAATTCCACATCAGAAAAATGCGTCGCCACGTCAGAAATCGCTGACGTGTATTAATGAACTCAGCCATAAAGCGCTACAGCGGCAATGACGGCTGAGTTACGGTATGTTGCGGCTGATTTAAGAAAAAATGGCTGAGTTATGAGCTAACGGCTGACTTACGTGTATAACCCAGCCTGTTGTTTCAGCTGACTTAACGAAATATGTCTGAGTTATGAGAAAACGGCTGACTTACGAGATAACCCAGCCATAAGTTACGGCTGAGTTATAACCCGGTGGTTGATTTGTCAAAATTTGGCTGAGTTATTGTTTCGACACGGCTGAATTAACTTTCTCCGGCTGGCTGAGTTATTGCTTCGTTACGGCTGATTTTCGTGTAAGTGTCATAACTCAGCCGTAATGAGCTGGGTTAACGAAAAACTCGGCCTAATTACGGCTGATTTAGTAGCGAAAGATTAATTACTACAATAGCATGTTTTGACGGCTGACTTATCAAACGATACGGCTGAGCTAAAGATTTTCAGTTGAGTTACGGCTGAATTTGGCAGCCGTTTTTTTCGTTTTTTAATTACTGTAATAGTATTCATGTTACGACTGACTTAAAGTTTTGTTTGATGGCTGGTTTAAGACAGTTGATTTACGTGATCGCTTGGTGGCTTACTTGCCACTTCATCAATTAAAAAATGACGTCGGATGCATATTTCCATGTCATCATCAACAGAGAAATACGAAACGTCGTCTTCCTCTTCCTCGTCGTCGTCATCGTATTTCTCGCCGTCGTTGTTCTTCACATCAACAGAGAAATACGAAACGTCGTCTTCGTCTTCCTCGTCGTCGTCATCGTCTTTCTCGTCGTCGTTGTTCTTCACCTTGTTCTTCACATCAACAGAGATATCCAGAACTTAAATTTTGAACATCCAATTCGTCATCGTCTTCCTCGTTCTTCTTCATTTTCGTTCATCCTTCTCCGATATATGATGGATCTGGTTTCGGTAATTGTGGATTGTTTACGGCTGACTTATGGATTGTTTACGGCTGACTTATAGATTGTTTACGGCTGACTTAAGGATTGTTTACGGCTGACTTATGGATTGGAAACGAAGAGTCCACTCGAGAAAACGAAGAGTCCCCTCGAGAAAACGAAGAGTCCCCACTTTGGTAATTGTGGATTGTTTACGGCTGACTTATGGATTGGAAACGAAGAGTCCACTCTAGAAAACGAAGAGTCGCCTCAAGAAAACGAAGAGTCCCCACTTCGGTAATTGTGGATTGTTTACGGCTGACTTATGGATTGTTTACAGCATACTTATGGATTGGAAATGATGAGTCCACTCGAGAAAACGAAGAGTCCCCTCGAGAAAACGAAGAATCCCCACTCGAGTTCGTGAAAAAGGAGACAAAATGCGACGAATATAAGAGAAGCGGCCGGAAGAGACAATACGACGGCGGCCAGAAGAGACGATACGACGGCCGGAAGAGACGAGGTTTCACCGAGAGAGAGGTTTTTTCTGTAACTGTTGTTAATGACGTGGATTTAATTTTTTTATCTTAATGAGGTGAATTAAACTAATTTTTGGTTAATCATTTTTAATTAAAAAATCTCAAATTAATCAAGGGTGTTAATAGTAATTACACAAAGGCACAAAATATCTAAGTAATTTTTTAAAAATGTATAATATACTAGTAATATTCCAACTTTTCTATAATATCTGAGTAATTCTTTCTTATAAATTTTGTATATCAGAGATTTATAAACAACATGAGGAGATGAACAATAGTGGCTGAAGAGTGAAGACGATAATAAGAATGTGGTTTTTTTTATTTTAATTTTTGACTTTTATGAACTTGGTTTTATTGATGATTTATATTTATTTCTTATGATTTGGATTATATTCTTTGAACTTATTGTTTTGTTTCACTCATATCTATTATTAATTTATTACTATTTCTATTCATTGTTTTAATCAAAGTTTTTCGTAATAGTATAATTCCGAAAAACCCGAAACCGATCCATACCAAACCGAACCAAGTTACATATGGCTTTTTTTTGTAAAACCAAAAAACCGAATCGAAGAAAACCAAACCATACCAAACCGAAATATATATGGTTTTTATATGGTTTTAATTTTTATAAAACCGATAAATCGTAAAACAAAAAAAAATTGAACCGAAACCAACCCGAAAATCGAAGTGCCCACCCCATGTATTAAATGGATTTAGAAAACAAAACAAAAACAAAAAAAAGTATTAATTAAATTTTTTTAAAACCAATTAAAATTTACAAAAACAACTTAAAACAAAAATATAAACTAGCAATCCGTGCAACGCACGAGTCCATATCTAGAGCCTCCTTCACTGAGTGACTAGACAGCCAAGTCTCTCCATTTCTGCGCGTTCTTCTTCATCTCTGCTCTTCTCTCCTTCCATCACTTCCTTGATGCTAAACTCAATCTCCTCTCTCTTGACAATCCCACTCTCCTTGTCTGTCTTCACACGAACTCCAGCCTTCCACACATCTTGTATGTACTTTGTGTTCATCGGTTGATCGGTCCATTGAGGCATAGCCACCATGGGAACCCCAAAGGTTAATGCCTCCATGGTTGAGTTCCAGCCACAGTGAGTCAAGAAACAACTGATGGCTTTGTTTGATAGAACTTCAAGCCGAGGACTCCATTTCAAGACCAAACTCTTGTCTTTATCCACTGTCTCAAGAAACCCTGATGGCAGGTTTGCCTCTTCTGAATCTATGACAACCCACAAGAAGCTGAAGTTGCTTACTGTTGAAGCGAGATCCTCCATATGTACATTGTTCAGCTTAGCCAAGCTCCCGAATGCTACATACACCACTGACCCTTGTGGCCTTGTGTCGAGCCAGCTAGTGCATAAGGCAGCATCTTTCGAATCAAAGAGAGTCAGATCGTAGTCTGTGTCTGATTTGATCCTTTGGTCTAAATACATTGATGGAACACTCGGACCAATTGTCAACACAAGACAAAATTTCGACAACAATTCCTTCTCCTGTAACAAAAAAAACAGAGTAATTAGGACACGAACAAGAACAAGACATGGTGGAGGAAGTTGTGTGAGAGAGAGAGAGAGAGATATCTAACAAGAAGCTCCAGATCTTGGAAGGTATTAACGAGTACAAAATCAGCTTTCTCAAAGTTTGTAAACTGTTGGAGCACCATCTCAAAGTAAGCTGGGTAAGATCCAGAAACAGAGAAGAAAGAACGCAAATCTTGGAGCTCAAGAAAAGGCAAGTCTTCAATGGGAAGATTCAAGCTTCCATTGTTTATGTAGGAAAGATAATAAACGTAGTTAACAGCACAAGACTGCGTAAAGAAAGGAGCCGTGGCTAAGCCAAACTCTTTGGCAACGTCGAGCGCCCAAGGCATGAAAGCATCATAGACGATACAAGTGATGGGGTCATCACTAGACTGGTGTTTCCGGATAACGTCTGCAATGGATTTGGAGCCGAACTTTTAAAATTTTTGGAGGTAGTCTTGAATGGAGCCAGATGACTCGAAGCCGTGGAGGTCGTAGCCATCATAGATGGTGGCTATGGAGATCGGCCCAGATGGGTCAGGTTTGATGGAGTTGAAGATGAAAGTGGTGAGAGTGAGAGTGGTTTTGAGACCTTTGGAGTGAAGTCGTTTGCAGAATTGGCGGATTGGTGTGATGTGTCCTTGCGTTGGATATGGCACTGCCAATACATGTCCTCTCTTCTTCGCCATCTCGTTCTAAATTGTAGAATTTACTGTGTGATCATGTAATTGGAGATTTGTTTGTCACCTCCTACAAGCTTGGGATTAATATTAGTGAACAATATGACCCTTGGTTCCACCCCAGAGTGTTGGAGTTTTTGGTGAAGCTGGATTGCAAGGCCATCGAAGACACTAACGCATGCAGTGACACCACTACAGAGTTGCCGTCCTGGTTAAATACAGAATCAAAGGAATGCTTCATACTATAATGGATAGGTAGGTTAAACGTGTAAGAGAAGTTGTAGAAATACTTAGCAAGTTTAATATGAGCCATTATGCGTTGTGTGGTGTTGGTCTGCTCATTTAGCATTGTCCCAATTGTGCTGACTTCTCCTATGATGTCTGCGTTTGTAAGAGTGATTGATTTCAGATACAGAAGCGTTGAGACGATAACTAAGTTGATATGCTATAAATCTAGGTATATAATTTGACTAACCGGGTAGTTGAGAGTTTGTGTTTGTCAATGCCAGCAACTCTTCATGGTTACGCAGTCAGAACATCTCCATAGGTATTGGGTTAACAGTTTTAGTAACTTCAACAAAGCTTGTCGTTTCTGTGAAGCGGATGGAGATGTTGGAGTCGCAAGCTTGTAGTGAGGGTTGCTCCGGGTGACGTCAAAGCCACTTAACGCATACATTGATCCTTCATGCAAGAGGTGCTTGAATGTGTTCAGCCGGTTGACGCTTATGGAGCCTTGCATGAGTGTGGACTGTGAAACGGGCAAAGAGACAGAGTGAGGCTGTGTGGAGACAATTAGCGGGTGTGTTAATCTGGCTATTTTAATTATAGATACCTTGTCATCTAGGAGCAGCATGTCCACACCCATGAGTTCACCTCCTTTCTTAACATTACGGGCCTCCCAAAATCGAAGGAGACGGGCAAGAACGGGCTGGAAACTTTGACCAGTTTTCAATTCAGAGAAGCGAAGGTGAGTTCCTTCCATTGTGTTTTCTTTTGTGTGCTGCTAATTAGGAGCTGGTAAAAGTGAGTTTGTGTCGTAGGTAATGATAGGTGATGAGTTAGAGATACCTCTTTATAAGAAGGTGGAGATGGTGGATTAGTGAGAATTAAAGGGGAGGTAGTGGAGGGGTGTTGAATCGTTAATGAGAGAATGAATAAGGATTGTGGGAGTAACGTATTTGGTATATTATTGGAGATTTAATTACCTGCCATGAATGAGATCCGAGGCTTTAGAGATGGGGAAGTCGTAGAGGTGGTCGAAACGAACACCTATTTCGTTTATGTCGTTTTTCCCGGTTTGGGTTTCGGTCCATTGGTTCGATTGCTACGGAGGGGTTTGACAGCAGTGGAGATTTTGACATCGTGATTTGAGGATTAAGAATTGAGGAATGCCTTCGGAGGTTTCAGTGGCTGACCATTGTTAGGTTGAAGACGTGAAGGTGATATTTAGGTTGTAAATGGGCCTTTCGTAAGAGTTATGTTTTGGGCCTTTGAATAATTATCGTATTGGAATTATAATATGGGTGAGAGATGGTGTCGTTGGGCTTCGAATCTATGGGTAAGATGGTGTAGATCGGAGAAATTGCGAAGGAGGTGAGGTGGCAGAATTATAGACAATGTGTGCTGACGTAGAGGTCTTAGAAGAGATTCTATTCTCCTTTATATATATATAGACTATGAGACTTTCCGGGCTACGCTCGGTTATATTATTTATAAATTTTTTTTGTTATTTTGATATGAGGGAATTGATAATATAATATAATTTATGATTCAATGGATCTAAAAGCAAATAAGTATATGTGCATTAAATATCAAAATAGATAGATGAAAATTTGATATTTTTAACTTAAGAATTTGACTTATTTAGAAATAAAAATATTTTATGTAAATAGTCAGTATAAGTAGACAAATTAGATTTTGACGACATATATTAGTATAAGTATCTCATAGCCAAATTTTATGATCAATTATTTTCAAATAAATTCGTTATAATTGTTTGTATATGTTTGTATGTCTTTTTGTGGCAAAAATTATTTGATTTTTAGCTAAAAGTGTGCCATGTTTAGCTAAAAGTTTTATGTAGATATGTGTATATGTGATTAGTTTTCTTTTATGTGATGGAATAAATGAACGATAGACGTCAATAATGATAGAATTGTAGATTATATTATTCGGAATATGATAACACCAAAAAATCAATTTCTTTTTGCTCAAACTCAAAACTTTTTCAAGTTAAAAATTCTTATTTTTCTCGTTACATGTACTCCTTTTTTTCTTTTCTTTTTAGTATCACGCAACTAATACGTTACATAAAATGGTTATTTTCCATTAATGCCTGAGGAAAAGGAATAATTTTAACTGCGTATTGATAAAACTGGAATGAAAAATTTACAAATACTAAAATCAAAAGATACGATAATTCTGTTCTGTTGTCTTCGTCTCGTCAAAACCATATATTTCTACATCTTCCTTTACTCTATGTAGCTCTCCTCTACATCTTGAACAAAGTTATTCGAGAATTCGAATATATAATGATGCTACTCCTTTCCCACATATCTAAAAAAACTGCGAGGAACCAATATTAACCATCTTCCAAATCTTAGAAAAGTACAACTCAAAAGGAAACGTTTGTAAGATAAACTACTGCATTCTATTCCAAATATGATTGAAAAAACATTTTATCAGCCAATAACTTATCTGATAGTGTTTCCAACATCACTTTCTCAAGTGCTGCAACAAACCAGTAAAACAAACCATAGAAATATGATGAAATATACCATTTTGAGTTTATACTATTGCCAGCCATTTTGTGTTTATACTATTGCCAGTCATTTTGTGTTTATACTATTGACAAATGACAATTATATACATAGTAACTTATTTTAAGAGTTCCTATGCCTGCTCAAGTTACATGATTGGCCTATGAGCCAAAGTCATTTATTATTTTCAAAAACTTTTAACTTAGGTGAAACACTCTCGGCAACTGGAGGAAATCATTGACCACGAAGTAAATTTAGTGTGCAATTCTGTCCGCCCAATTGATGATGCTACTCCCGACCCCTACTAATATTGGTCTTCTGTTGAACTGTTTGCCAAAAGAGGAAACGTTTTTTAGGACATATCTTCGTATAAAGTGGATGAATACATAAAATAGATTAGAAAAGTTAAAAAAATTCATGGAACTACAGGGAGAAAAAAATATTGTAAGAAAACCTTTGGTGTTGTTACTCAAAATCAAAGCCATTGTCGAACACCCATTTGTAAGCTTTCCATATATTAGGCTTGAGCTGCATATTGGATTGATGATTTGGGTTAATTTAGTGCCTGACTGGTTTAACCGTGGCTGTTGCGGCTGCGGTTGCGGGAGTTTGAGGAAGCGGGCGATTGTGGTTAACAGCGTTATTATGCGGGTTGTACGACTGGTACAGCGGTTAGAAACGGGTGCGTTTGCGGGATATTTACGACTGGTTAACTTGCGGGTGTAATAGCGCTTAAACAATAAATTAACAATATTAACAATATAAACAAATTTTATAACTATAAAAATATTTAAAACCTATTATTATAAAAACTATAAAATTATTAATTAAATATAATTAATTATAAAAATTATTATTTTTATTTCTCAATTTTTAGTTTGGATGAAAGTTATGATTTTAATAGAGAAATTATTTTTTTTTGTATGGAGATGTTAGATAAAAAGAATTTTAGTTGTTATATATCAAATTTATAGATATTATACATATAAAATTATGAAAGATTGTTAATGAATATTAGTTAAAAAATATCAAATTTATTTATTTATTTGTAATTATAATATTCAAATCTTTTTTTTTTAAGTTTCTTATATATATATATCTTAATTTTAAATAAATTTTGTGTTTTTTTTAATTATCCACCCGCAATCGCCCGCAACCGCAAACACTAGCTGGAAGTAGCTTTTGATTTTGAGCGATACAAAACAGTTCGAAGCGGTAGAAAGCGTTTTGTATGATTGTTGCCAAACGCCAACAACCGCTACCATCTGCAAAAGATGCGTTTGCGGGTGATAGCGGGAGAACCAATCAAGCCCTTAGAAATCACCTGAATTTGAGGAATTTAAACAAAATTGAGATTTGAGAAAATTTTACAAAATTATTGTTACAGATTTTAAGGTGATTACAAGGGGTTTGGGGACATTTAAAAAAGAATTTTTTAAAAAGTTTTTTTACAATTTATTTAAAAGGATACACCTCACTTATTTTAAAACTTTTATTTTTACTCTTATTTAAAAGTATACACGCCATTTTCGATATCCTTCCCAGCCTCTCTTTATACGCAAGCAACATGGTTAATCTATGGCCTCATCAATCACATAACGTAAAAGAAA
This sequence comes from Alliaria petiolata, assembly GCA_020283515.1. Classification (NCBI taxonomy): domain Eukaryota; kingdom Viridiplantae; phylum Streptophyta; class Magnoliopsida; order Brassicales; family Brassicaceae; genus Alliaria; species Alliaria petiolata. Next base: position 347,703,136 of record JAHZTW010000001.1, read on the forward strand.
AAAACAATCAAGAAATTAAATAATAATCCCAAAGTTTATTGAAGAAATAAAAACTACGGCCTCACGAATCACATAACGTAAAAAATTATAATAATCCTAAAGTTTCTTGAAGAAATAAGAAAAAGTTCTACTGATCATACGAAAAGCCTAAAATGGGAAACTGCAAACCACATAACTTTGAAGCAAGCTTGGCTTTATTGTGACAGAGAAATGTTTCGTTTGAGTATGATTTCCTGCCAACGTTCTAAATCATTTCATAAAACAAATGTATCATGGTTTATCATTATCATTGTTAATCGTAGAAAAAAAAACCAGAGAGGGAAAGATAACTTACTTCTTGCAAATATCATCGTTGAGATCCACTAATGATAGCATCATTCCACATATTTGTAGCAATTGTTGCTCTCCATTCATTAGCATGTTCTCTTTGATGTTCTTGTGTGCCAAGGTGTTGATGACCAGCACTACTTGATTGGGAAAGACTTTGTGCATCACAAGTTTCCTCCGGAGGAAACTCATCTGAACGACATTTCTGACGAAGATAATTGTGCAATGCAGCACATGCAAGCACTAATTCTGTTTGCGTCTCATATGGAAAACTAGGTGCAGATTTGAATATCAAAAATCTGGATTTGAAAATACCAAAAATTCTTTCGATGACGTTTCTCAAACAAGCATGACGGTGGTTGAATAATTCTTCTTTATTTTTGGGATCACTGTCTCCTCCAGCAAATTCTTTGAGATGATAGCGAGTACTTCGAAATGGAGATAAAAAAAAAATTTGATTGGCATAACCACAGTCAGCTAGATAAAATTTTCCTGAAATATTTTTAACGTACAATATAAATGTGAGTCATAAGATTGTAAATAAAATAAACTATCTTAAAACATATAATATTTTTGTGGTATGGAGTAATGAATGTACCTTCCGGGACTTCAAATCTATTGTTACTTCTTGTTAAAGCATCACTTAATCTATTGTTACTTCTTGTTAAAGCATCACTTAACACTTCTGCATCGTGAGCTGAACCTTCCCAACCAGTAAGGACATATATGAACTGCAAATCAAAGTTGCATGCAGCTAGCACATTCTGGGATAAAACTCCTTTTCGGTTTCGATAGCTAGCAGTTTCATTTCCTACTACCATAGCAGGAATATGTGTTCCATCAATAGCCCCAACACAATCCTAAAAGAGATCAAAAATATTTGTTAATAGAATTGAACAAAACAAACCGATAAAAACAAATTCTTACATACCTTAAAGTAGGGATAAAACCTTGTGCTTTCTCTTATTCTTGAAGGCACTACATTTCCTGGTTTGGCCATCCAACTTGGGCCAATGGTGTTTAACACCTTTAATATTTTATTAAAACTTTGACTTATTGTAAAATTCGATCTCTTGAATACGTCTTGAGGAAGAATATATCTCGTGGTCAGCCCAACAATGAGCAAAAATGTGGCAAGCATTTCCTCAACTAAAACCCATCTTGTGTCTCTTAAAGATGTCTGTTGTCGGATACGAGTGCACAAGTCCAAGAAAACCTCTGGATACATACGATATAAAATCCGAAAATGTTCTGGATCCTCAGTCAGAACATTTTGTATATATTCATTTCCCAGTCTTGTAGTTGGCTTCTTAATCAGGCGTTGAACTTGTGAAAATAAATGCTGTGCTAGAAAGCAAATCCTCATATTGATAGCTGAGTTAACAAAATTAGATCCACGTCTGATTGAAAGCTCCTGGTTCTTTTTCTATTTTTCTTTAACTGTTGTTCTTCTCTTTCCTGAATAGCTTGATCCATAATGGGAGACTCTGAGACTTAAAAAAAAATATGATCAAAAAAACAAGATTAGATAGAACTTATGAAAGCTCTGGTACGAACCCAAAGCATATATAACAGTACAGATTTCTGAAATATAAACCATAGCCATAATAGAACGAGTGTGAATACAAGGAATTTTATATTAGTGTTCAAAAGAGCACAAACCTACTGGATGTAAATGTAATATACTTTCCTAGTACAAACACACAATTCTAGAACCACTACAAAAAAAAAATTCAAACCAATGATACCAAAACTTTGGATAAATGTAAAAAGTGGGAAGTAAAGCTGAGTAACGAGTGAGCTTTTTTGTATAATATTATTCATTGCGAAGCATATCAACACTATAGCTGTTAATTTAGTGTTCTCTTGTACCTGCTAAAACTAAAGGTTGGAAGATTTTTTTTTCAATTTAAAAATAGTATAGAAAGATACCTCCTACCAATCCTTCTCCAAAGACGTCTAGCAAAAATCTTCCTACACGTAGAAGTTGATCATACGTGGGAAGTAATCACAGCCTTCTTTCCATGCTCAAATGACACATGTGTAGCACATTAGTGATGTGTTGTTCGTTTCCCCATATGGATGAGTCATCTAGATGGAGATGAGAGTTTATGTTCGTTTTGCAGCAAAACTAAAAATCATTTAGATGATCCATCTGAATGATTTTTAAAAAAATAGGCAAAATTTTGAAAATCAGTCAGATGATCCGAATTGGTGCAGCTGACTGAGGCTGATCCAGTCGAAAATAGCAAAATTACAGAATTAACCCTAACTAAATAAACAATTTACAAAAAAAAAAAACTAACATCGCACCCCTCTCTCGTCCTCTCACTCTCTCGACGAGACACTCTTACTGCCGCTCTCCACGATTCTTCTCTCCTCACTCTCTCCAACGCTCTCTGACGCTCTCCCACGAGTTCCGACTTCTCTAGCAAGCTCCGGCAAGTTTACACAGGTCAACTTCCTCTCTCTTTTCTTCGGTGTTCTTTGCAAACTATGGTTTTGGCTTAGGAGCTTTATATCTAGGTATCGTATCATTTGTCTCTCTGGGTTTCTTTGTATAAGCCTAGTTTATGTGTAGATCTGTTGATTAATTGCTCATCTGGGTTGTTTTGTTTATAAACCCGTTTTGATGGTTGTTTGCTTTGATCCGATGATGCTTCCTTTTTCAGTTTGTATATGCTTGAAAACCCTGTACGCTACTGTTTTCATCGAAGCTTGTTAGAATTGTCTTTTGGTTTGGGAATTGATGGAATATGGATCGTGATCACTCTTTTGCATATTGAATTCTGGGATTTCTTATTGATTTATAAGTGAATTAGAGTGAGATGAGAAACCTAAATATGATCTGTCTAGGAATCTCGTTGTTGACTTTTGATTAGAGCTTAGAAATGAAAGGGCTTGGTTTAGTTTCATCTCGGCTTAGAGATATGATTAAGCATCATTGGTTGCTTCTAGATTTATAATGTCATCAATTCCTGGGTCTGAGAATCTTGTTTGGAGTGATGAGCAAACCCGTTTTTATCTTCAACTGCGAATAGAAGAGAAGCTTAAAGGAAACATTAGAAACCAGGCTGTGAATGAAACGGCAAGACTCACAATCATTGACAAATTCAGCGAAGTATATGGGGAAAGACATCCATGGAAGAAGTTCGGAATCAAGTATACAACTTGCAAGAAGCAGTATGAGTCTTTCAAGAGACTCACTCGCAAAACTGGACTTGGTTTTCATCCAAATGGGAGCATAGATATGTCTGATGATTGGTGGAATGAGCAGTGTAAGGTGAGTATAAATTTGATCTGATTCAAAGAACACATAGGAAGCGAATGATTTTGACTATGATTTCTTAATTCAGGAATGACCAGGAGCTAGAAAAGTCAGAGATAAACCACTCGCAAACATGGATTTGATGGAACAAGTGTTTGGTACAGTTCATATCAGTAGAGCTGAAGGTTGGTTGGCTCAGCAAGGTGAAAAGCGTTTAGATATCATGAGTCTACAAGATACTGAAGATATTAATGATGACGCTGAGTTAAGACAAGTTTCTCCTACTCAGAGAAATGACGATGATGTTAATGTTAATGACGATGCTGTTAATGTTAATGGTGATGATGTTAATGGCGATGCTGAGTCAAGACAAGTTCCTCCTACTCAGGGAAATGCTTTCAATGGACCCTCATCTTCCAATGGACCCTCATCTTCTAGTAGGCCAAAGGGTAGCAGAAAACGATCACGGTTTGTACAAGCTGGACAAGCTGTTGCAGAAGTCATCAAGGATAGTGTTAAGTCAAGGGATAAGATTCTTTCACACAAGAACAATCTTATAGAGAACCATCCTGAGTTTAGTTGTAGCCAGCTTCGAGCTATGGAGGTTCTACACTCGCTGCCAACTATCAAGATGTGGTCTCCTTTGTATAAAGCAGCCATTCAACATCTCAAGCAAGATATTGCCAATCGCCAGACATTTTTATTCTATCTAGATGATGAGAACAAAGTCTTGTACTTGGAGTTTGCAACTGGTGAAAGCAGGGATGCATGAGTTGTTTGTGTTAGTTTGTAGTATTTTGGACTAGTGTCTGAAGTTTGAGGTCTCGCCGAGTCATCTTTTCTTTGTTTTGTGTGTTTTTGTAAGATGATTGTCTTCTTTGATAAAACAATATTTTTGTAAGATGATTGTCCTCTTTGTTTTATAATGACTATGATTTCAGCTTACACTATCATCTATGAATTCTTATAGATTATCTCACTGTTGCATGCTTTTGGTTATTATGTTTGATGAAAGCTTATTGTGTTTTCAGATAGCTGAAGCGGAATTGGAAAAGGCTTTTCAGAATTTGCAGAAGACTAAACAGTAGGTCCACCAATCAAAAACTCCAAAAATAACAGTAAGGTACAATCTCTTTGCTTCAGTCTCTGAGTTTGGTGTCTTGAGTTTGTGACATAGAATAGAAAAGACAGGACATGAGTTAGTGGCGACAACATCCAACTGTTTTCTATTCTGGTTACATTTAGATTTTTAGTTGAGGATGATGACGCAGATTTGGTAATAGAGGAGGAAAAACACATGTATGCTCTTATAGAAGAAATGTATGGAGTGAGGGACGTTAATGTTGACAGGCGATTAGTGAGGACAAATCGAGGTGGAGGTTGGCGTCGTGTACAAAGGTTTATGTTTGAGTCTGAGGTATAGTGCTTTGAAATTTTACGCATGAAGCAGTCAACATTTAGGAGTTTATGTAAGAAGTTACATGGACAGTATACATTAGAGGAATCATGTCATGTTTATCTAGAAGAGAGTGTTGCAATGTTCATCGAAATGGTTGCACAATATCTAACAGTGCGGGTCCTAGCTGAACGATACCAGCACTCACTTGAACCAGTGAAAAGGAAATTAGATGATGTCTTGAGTGCTCTTTTGAAGCTCGCAGCAGATATTGTGAAACCTGCAAAGGATGAGTTCGCAAGTACTAGTCCTGTTGTAGAAGATAATGTCCTTTATATGCCTTACTTCAAGGATTGCATCAGTGCTCTTGATGGTACACATGTACCAGTGCGTCCTCCAACAGGGAATGTGGAGCCGTTTATAGGTCGAAAAGCAGAAGCAACAATGAACATCCTTGCTTGCTATATGCAATTTCAGTATGAAAATCATATATGCCTACGTTGGAGTGCCTGGGAGAGCACATGGCACAAAAGTATTAACTTATTGTGCTACTGAAGAAGTTTCTTTTCCACATCCTCCGTGTGGAAAATATTACTTGGTTGATTCGGGTTATCCAACCAGAAATGGATATCTAGGACCACGTAGAAGAACTAGGTACCACCTAGATCAGTTCAACAGAGGAAGACCACCCACAAACAGTAGAGAATTGTTCAATCGCAAGCATGCGAGTTTGAGATCGGTTATTGAGAGAACATTTGGTGTATGGAAGGCGAAATGGAGAATATTAGATAGGAAACACCCTACGTATGAGCTGATAAAAATGGGTAAAAATTGTGACAGCAACAATGGCTTTGCATAATTTTATCAGAGATTCACATCAAGATGATTCAGATTTTTCACATTAGGAAGCTATGGAAGAATATGAACACCCCGGTGACAGCATCAATGCGCATGGTCCATACGTACCCACTGGTGATAGAATGATGGAGGCTATGAGAGATTCGATCACTACACAAATGGCACAAGGAACTTCACTTCCATATTAACAGGTATGACTTTGGTTTGATGTTCTTGCATATAGCATAGCACATTTGGTGTTGTTAAGTAGAAGAACATATCGTTTGTCTTTACTAGCAGTAGCTGAAATTAGAAATGGATTTTTAATCTGGCTCGCATTCTGTCACCGTGGTGTTCATATTACTAGCAGTAGTTAAGTAGATGCTTATGCTTGATGATGAGAATTGGTTAGTATCACTGTTCTGGATCGGTTTAACATTACTAGCTTGAATGTGTCTGGTACACATGATATCACTAGTTCGTTTTCACTCTGATTACTAGCTTGCATATAGTTTTTGTTCTCTGTCGTTCTTTGAAACTTTTAAGCTTGTTGTATGAACAAGTCAGGTCTCTGAAATTGTTGTTTGTATTGATTTGCAGGAAACGTTTAAGCCATTGGATAATGGATTTGAAGATCATGAATACTTGTTTATGCCATTGGATAGTGAAGAAGCAGAGACTGATAAGGGCAAGGTTCATGTACGCACATTGGAGATCATGAATACTTGTTTATTTTCAGTAATAGACTCAAGTTTTTTTTGGTTTGGAATGATGGAAATGGAAGTATGATTTATTGAATGTATGAATATTTTTGTCTTTTTATCAAAACCATCCGGATGATCCAACCAAATTTTAAAATCATTAAACAAACACATTTACATCTAGATGATTCATTCAGATGAATGATCGAAAATGAACGAACATCATTTAAATGGATCAGTTGGATGTAGTATTTAAATGGAACAGTTGGATGGAGATGTGAAATGATGCAACGAACACGGCTTGACTCATCTCACAATAAACCGTTTCATTGAAATCGTAATTAGAGCACACAAAAACTGAATCATGAAGAAAAGATTGTTTATGCAAAATACAATAGCTTGATAAAAAGCTAATGTATGTAATTTATTATTTAGAAGCAACTATACGAAGAAAAACCAAATCATAAATTAAAAACACCATGACAAAGCGTGAAGAACATTAAAAAAAAAACCAATATAACTAAAATATTGATGAGAAGAGGCCTTGTCCATTGGATCATCTTTGGGAGCCATATGATCTTTATAAGCACAGGATTGAGAGAGCCAAGGATCAGTCTCTGCTTGGGTTTGCTTCTTTGTCGGAGTTAACAGATGATTCGATCTTTTTGTGAGAGTTTAAAAAGTTACATTCATTACAGATTTTACAATACATTTGTTCAGGTGATTCTTTGATTTTGTGGTGCACAAATCGATTTTGAGAGGCAGAGGATATATAAGATATGGAATCCATTGATGAAAAAAAACTAAAATATTTAAAAGCACGATAATTCTTCCACCACCAACTTCAAGCTTTACGCACACTGCGTTTAATCCATCCAAGACGTTCCTCTATAGTCATCCTCACGAATCCGACTTTCATACCTAACTGGTGAACTAAGTTCATCGCATCAAAACGTTTATTTTCCTCTAAATTAGGAATCTCCTTAATAGCATCCCATACGTTATTAATTTTTTCCTCAGCTTGTTTTTTCGGCTTCTTTCTCCCATCTTTGATGTATCATACTAAACATATGGTTGTTCATTCCTGTGACTGCATTGATCTCATCAGAAATTTTCTCCACATTATATCTCTCAGTTCTAGCTTTCTTTTTTATAGGGAGCTTTTCGTTCGCATTCCTGCGTAACGAAGATGATACAACTGGTTCAACTCCATTATCATCATCATCATCATCACCCCCCATCCTTTGAGGAGTAGATCCACCTTGGTATTCCCATTCATTTTCTCTTCCTCCATAAGTACGAGCATCCGTCGTATCACCTAACCCGACTGCATTCTTTCCCGTTTCTATATTTTGTCCATAGATCGTGTGTAGATCTTCATAATCTTCAAACGAATCATCACGTAAATGTTTATCTTTTGGATGGCCCTATTGTGAATAAGACAAAAACATATGCATAAGCAAATCATGTATCATGTCTTTTAACAAATTATTTACCTTGAAATATTCTTCCCATACTTCGTGTGGAGCAGTGAATTTCTTCGTCTCCGGATCCCAACCAAATCCTGAACTAAAGCGTAGAAGATCTGCAAAACTTTTGTATCTACCTCTCAGAATCTTCGTTCAATTTTTGTATTGGAGATAAGTTTTTGTAGATACACAAATTTTGTTTAGCTCCGGTAGTATTCTTTGCTCCACGGTAACTTTATTGAACAAATTGTTCCCATCTGTCCAATTCTGATTGACACCATCGACCAACTAACGCAACAATGTTTTGGTTTCTTGAGTGGACCAAGGAAAATATGGATTTTTACTTTTTCCTTCTTGTGTATTATCTCCCATTTTAGTGTGAGAGATATCTAGCCAAACGATTCAANATGCTTGATGATGAGAATTGGTTAGTATCACTGTTCTGGATCGGTTTAACATTACTAGCTTGAATGTGTCTGGTACACATGATATCACTAGTTCGTTTTCACTCTGATTACTAGCTTGCATATAGTTTTTGTTCTCTGTCGTTCTTTGAAACTTTTAAGCTTGTTGTATGAACAAGTCAGGTCTCTGAAATTGTTGTTTGTATTGATTTGCAGGAAACGTTTAAGCCATTGGATAATGGATTTGAAGATCATGAATACTTGTTTATGCCATTGGATAGTGAAGAAGCAGAGACTGATAAGGGCAAGGTTCATGTACGCACATTGGAGATCATGAATACTTGTTTATTTTCAGTAATAGACTCAAGTTTTTTTTGGTTTGGAATGATGGAAATGGAAGTATGATTTATTGAATGTATGAATATTTTTGTCTTTTTATCAAAACCATCCGGATGATCCGACCAAATTTTAAAATCATTAAACAAACACATTTACATCTAGATGATTCATTCAGATGAATGATCGAAAATGAACGAACATCATTTAAATGGATCAGTTGGATGTAGTATTTAAATGGAACAGTTGGATGGAGATGTGAAATGATGCAACGAACACGGCTTGACTCATCTCACAATAAACCGTTTCATTGAAATCGTAATTAGAGCACACAAAAACTGAATCATGAAGAAAAGATTGTTTATGCAAAATACAATAGCTTGATAAAAAGTTAATGTATGTAATTTATTATTTAGAAGCAAACTACACGAAGAAAAACCAAATCATAAATTAAAAACACCATGACAAAGCGTGAAGAACATTAAAAAAAAAACCAATATAACTAAAACATTGATGAGAAGAGGCCTTGTCCGTTGGATCATCTTTGGGAGCCATATGATCTTTATAAGCACATGATTGAGAGAGCCAAGGATCAGTCTCTGCTTGGGTTTGCTTCTTTGTCGGAGTTAACAGATGATTCGATCTTTTTGTGAGAGTTTAAAAAGTTACATTCATTACAGATTTTACAATACATTTGTTCAGGTGATTCTTTGATTTTGTGGTGCACAAATCGATTTTGAGAGGCAGAGGATATATAAGATATGGAATCCATTGATGAAAAAAACTAAAATATTTAAAAGCACGATAATCCTCCACCACCAACTTCAAGCTTTACGCATACTGCGTTTAATCCATCCAAGACGTTCCTCTATAGTCATCCTCACGAATCCGACTTTCATACCTAACTGGTGAACTAAGTTCATCGCATCAAAACGTTTATTTTCCTCTAAATTAGGAATCTCCTTAATAGCATCCCATACGTTATTAATTTTTTCCTCAGCTTGTTTTTTCGGCTTCTTTCTCCCATCTTTGATGTATCATACTAAACATATGGTTGTTCATTCCTGTGACTGCATTGATCTCATCAGAAATTTTCTCCACATTATATCTCTCAGTTCTAGCTTTCTTTTTTATAGGGAGCTTTTCGTTCGCATTCCTGCGTAACGAAGATGATACAACTGGTTCAACTCCATTATCATCATCATCATCATCACCCCCCATCCTTTGAGGAGTAGATCCACCTTGGTATTCCCATTCATTTTCTCTTCCTCCATAAGTACGAGCATCCGTCGTATCACCTAACCCGACTGCATTCTTTCCCGTTTCTATATTTTGTCCATAGATCGTGTGTAGATCTTCATAATCTTCAAACGAATCATCACGTAAATGTTTATCTTTTGGATGGCCCTATTGTGAATAAGACAAAAACATATGCATAAGCAAATCATGTATCATGTCTTTTAACAAATTATTTACCTTGAAATATTCTTCCCATACTTCGTGTGGAGCAGTGAATTTCTTCGTCTCCGGATCCCAACCAAATCCTGAACTAAAGCGTAGAAGATCTGCAAAACTTTTGTATCTACCTCTCAGAATCTTCGTTCAATTTTTGTATTGGAGATAAGTTTTTGTAGATACACAAATTTTGTTTAGCTCCGGTAGTATTCTTTGCTCCACGGTAACTTTATTGAACAAATTGTTCCCATCTGTCCAATTCTGATTGACACCATCGACCAACTAACGCAACAATGTTTTGGTTTCTTGAGTGGACCAAGGAAAATATGGATTTTTACTTTTTCCTTCTTGTGTATTATCTCCCATTTTAGTGTGAGAGATATCTAGCCAAACGATTCAATATTGTTAGATCCAAAAATTAAATCGAACGCTAGAAAAAAAAAAACAACAACCACATAATTCAACACCAAAAGAAGTTTGATCACAAAAACCTTCATGGTGTTATCTAGGAGAAAAACAACACAAACAATAATTTTTTCAGAAAAACAACACAAACAAGGATAGATGCAATAAACTTTTTACCTTTGTTTTTTCAGAAAAGCGAATGATCTCCAACTTTTTTTTTCCAGCGTCTGTATTTTTTGGAGTTCTTCGATACACAAAACTATTTATCTCCATAGAAGTAATCAGGAATCACAACATAGAATCCAGAAGCACCAGTTTGGAGCTTCATACCCTGATATAACCTCTTGCAAGTTCGACCCTAGATCTCTCAAATCCGTGTTTCTAGGATATAACGAAAAGTATAAAGGCTACAGGTGCTTGTTTCTACCAACGGGAAGAGTGTATATCAGCCGTCACGTTCTCTTTGATGAGACTACTTTTCCCTTTCAAGATGCTTATGCCCCTCTGCATCCGTCAAATCCTTCTCCTCTTCTTGATGCTTGGCAAAAGTGCTTTGTTCCTCTGATCACTGAAAGTACTCTCTCTCCTGTGACTCTACCTGTAGTTTCTCAATCACAAATGGAACCAAAAGTTGCAGTTTCAGTCCCTCTGTCTGCAGTAGATTCAGATTCAGAAGCTCCAATGTTTACAGAAGAAGACTTTCCACCATTGTCTTCTTCACCGGTTGTGAGTTCACCAAGTCACACAGAATCTGCAGGATATACAACTCCAAGTCAAACAGAATCAGCTACAAGTCCTACATCAATGATGACACATTGACACTCCAAGAGAATATTCAACCTTCTGGCTCCAAGACAGACACAAGAGAATATTCAACCAGTTTTGTTACTAATCCGCAAATCAGAGCTACAACTCTTGGACCCGCAATACCTCAAGTTTGGAGCTTCATACCCTGAAGGTTATAAACGAGNATCCGCAAATCAGAGCTACAACTCTTGGACCCGCAATACCTCAAGTTTGGAGCTTCATACCCTGAAGGTTATAAACGAGGCTGAAGTCATAATACTGTGATGAAATGACCAAACCAACAAAATGGGTCCAAATCAAAAAACCTTATTACTCGGATCATGTTTTTAATTAAAAAACAAACGGCTTTAAAATCAGAGGAAAGAGGAAGAACAAGAAGTATGATTTACCAAAAATATCAGAGATGAGGAGGACGCACAACTTCGAATCGGGAGAGACGGAGATGTAAGCATCGAGCCCACCCAGCTTCTCGACATGAGTCGTCTTCCAATTGTACAGAAACACCTTCTTCTCCTTCTCATTCCCATTCGCAAAGCCTCGACTACTCTCAGCTCTACTCGAGATAATCCAACTGATGTTACTGAGAATCTCGATGCTCTTTCTCACCGGCAGCTCCGCCACCGTCTCTGCGACGGAACTCGATGAAGTAAGAGGGGATTTACATGAGGAAGTGGTTCTCGGATCGCGTAATCCCTTGGCAGCTTTCCGGATTTGAGCAGGCTCCATCTTCGCACAAAAAAAGAGTTAACTTTCCTGATTTGAGTACAGTCTTCTTCTTTTTTGAGTCGTATAAGTTCATAAGAAAAGAAAAAAATTAGTTCAATTTTTCCTTTTCTCAAATTCCATCTCATAAGCTGGTATTTGGATCTTCTTTTTTTTTAACTACAAATTACCTTACAAATCATTTCAAATTGTTTTTGATATTTTTTTGGATCAAATCCCTATTTTCTAATAAGCTGAGATTTGAGAGAATTTTTACAAATGACTAATCCAATAACCTTGGATTTTGAATAATCAATACTATAATAAGAGGAGAGACTCTCTAAAGGCTGACACCTCAGCATTTTCACTTATCTTCTTCGCCCATCATAGGTTTTGAATGGAAACACAGATCTAATGCAGAACAAACACAGATCACTAAACATGCAAATTGATCTGCATTTTTTTACCATTCATCTACTTTTTTACAGAACCAAATATAAATAATAAAAAAATAAAGATCTGCATACAGATCAAATTTTACTTGTCTTTTAGTGGTAAAAACTGATCTGCATGAAAGCAAGAAGAAAGGTGTGGGCGAGAAGCAGATGGCCAATGGGTAATTTTTTTTTTTTCATTTGTAACTGTTTATAAATATCTCCCTTTGCTACTTATCTTTTTCATTCAATTTCAAACAAATCTTCTCTAAAATAAGTTATTTTCGTTTTTTGTTGTTATTATATTTTTTGAGAATTATTTTTAAATTGTATATAAAAAATATATATTTTTAGTATATTTTTATTTTTCCATTTTATTATTAATTAATAATTATACATATTATCTTTAAAATTTACAAATTGCCCCAATTATTTAATTTCTCTCAAAATTTTCATAAATTAAGATATTTTTAAAATTTCATTATTATAATTTAAAAAAAACAGATTACACTACATAAAAATGATAAAACGTAATTGATTAAGTAACTAATCATTGTTGTACTAAATTTATTTTCTATTATTTTTAATTTTAGTATTTTTAATTTATTTTAAATTTAGTATTATGTTTTTATATTTTCTATTAAATAATGTTATTTGCATTTTAAGTATATATATTAGAGTGTTTTAATATTTATAATCATTAAAAAAAGAAATCATCATCAAAATAATTATTTATAACTCTAAAAGTAAAAGTATCTAAAATTTGAAAGACTATTTTATAAATAAAAAAAAAGTAAATGAGATGGTTCCATATTTGAAACCAAAAATGGCATTATACTATATTTCCATATTTCTAATTTTTTGAATGTTGTAATCGAATTTAAAATTTATATAATATTTAAATTTTAAAATTTATTTATCATATTAATTATATATTTTTATACTATTTAATTTGCATCATTTCATATTTTTATACTATTTGATTTGCATTATTTTATATTTTTATACTATTTAATATAATATGATTATTTTTAGATCTGCATTTGTTCTGCATTTCTGTTTGATCTGTATTTGTTCTGTATGATCTGTATTATCTGCTTGATCTGCATTTTTTGATTTGTGTCACCATTCGAAGCCATAGAACGAGCCGATACAAATCGACGAGCAATATCAGCGATGCCGGTACAAATCAGATACGGCGATACAAATCGGAAATCAAAGTAACTGATTCGATTAATATTTTTTTCTAATTGCAGGAGACGAGAATCAAACATATAAGACAGAGACGGCAACTCTTCATCGGCAGTAAATGGACAGAGCCCGTTCACCGGAAAAAACTCCATGTTGTCAATCCCTCTACTGAATAAACATCTGTAGATTTTCTTTTCCGTCAAATTTAATTTGGGAAACTTTAGTGTTTTGCTCATTTTTGTAACTGGATCGATCAATTTTGCGAGTTTCGATTCAATGTATGTTTATACGCAAATTCAGATAGCTTTGAACTTCGTCTTCTTAGGATGATCATAATTTTTTTAATGTGTTTGCGTTAGATCTCTATAGGAAGATGAGAAATCTAGCATATGGTGAGATTAAAAACTACCTTTCTCAAGAACTTGGGTTTAGCAGTCTGTTGATGAGATGTCTAGCATATATATGGATTTATTGTACCCTGATAGAAACCATCTCTTTAGGCTTATATAGTTTAAACCCGTTTGGTTAGTACTTTGTATTAGGTTTGTAGAATTGCTTGTATTGAGTTGTATCGATATGATAAGAATACAAAGATATATATATTAGAGCTACAAGAATCATGTAATAAATGAGAAGAATATATGATGGAGTGATTGTAGGGATTGAGTGATCATATGCATTGATTGTGATGATCCTCTTTCCTTAATACGCCCCCTCAAGCTCAAGGCGGTGGTGGAGTGAAATCGGAAGAGGCAGCTTGAGATTGAATGAAGAAGCATTGCGCTTGAACCATGCGGTTGAACGGATTTACCGTAATGTGCCAATGTTTAATGGCAGAAAGCTGGCAGAAAGCACCTCCGAGAACAAGTCTCTTTGATGTTGTTGGGCCGGTTTAGGAATCGTAATGTTGTTGTTCGGAAGAGACGGAGAACATCGACGACCACGGAGAAAACATCTCTCAGCAGTATAGGTTGAGTAGTGGAGAAGGTGTTGCCTTGTAGCATGATGTTGGAAACACGGAAAATAACGAGGAAAAAAAAAACTCTAATAAAAACGGAAGAAAATTGTGTTTTTAACAAAATGGAAAAATTGTTTGAGTTTGATCGGTGGATCAAAACTCATAGAAATAACCTGCTCTGATACCATATTAGGTTTGTAGAATTGCTTGTATTGAGTTGTATCGATATGATAAAAATACAAAGATATATATATTAGAGCTACAAGAATCATGTAATAAATGAGAAGAATATATGATGGAGTGATTGTAGGGATTGAGTGATCATATGCATTGATTGTGATGATTCTCTTTCCTTAATACTTTGGTTGTACGCAGCCTGGCTATAGGAAACATTTGATCTTGGGTAACTTCCAAAGCAGTTTTATTGTAATAGTCCCAATCACAGTGAGATCAGTGCATTAGCAGAAAGTCTAAATTCACAAAAAACCCTAAGTCACGTTTAGACAATATGTTCTTACTTCTTTTGATCGTTTGATAAATTTGTTTATTACTGAGTAGATATCTGGTCGATGTCAATTCTTTTAAGCTTAATCATGAGAACTATGATAGTTGATATCACAAAATCTCTTAATCTCTTTTGTTAGTCTTAATAGCTGAAAAAATAGAACCAAAAACAGGTTTCATTCAGTTTTAAAGCTTTATCGTCCAGCTAATTATAAGATTTGTTTTTCAATCTCTTTTAGGACGTTGTTGGCTTCTCTTTCTAGAGTGGATGATCAATTTTTGATTAGTTTCCAGTGGCACTTGAGTTATGTATCGCTGCCTCTTTGTAGCAATTTAGTTATGTATCGCTGCCTCTTTGTAGTAAAGAATCAATTAAGTCACTAACTGTCGAATTTGGAAGCCTCACTAGCATCATTTGGAATTCTGCTCCATTACCGTGAGTTTTCAACATCCTCAAGCATTTTTTTTAAAGCCCAGTCAGTCTTGGAAAAAAAACAAAAACAATATGGTAAAATAGATAATTGTAAATAAAAAAATAAAACTTGGGTAGTAAAAATCTTTTCACCTATAAATAGTCTTCGTCACTCAAATGGTTCCCATGTGGGATAAGTTAGGGGACATGAGCTTCTTTGAGTTGAGGTTATTCTCAAAAGATTTTTTTACGTTACAACAGTATTAACAATAATTAAACAGAACCCATATTTTTCACATGATCTCCATTCATCCTTCTATATCGTTGGCTTAGCTACCACAATCCTTAACTTTTCGTGCTATAATTTTATAAAATTTGGTTTATAGTACTTTATCCTGCATCTTATTAACTGCAGGTGCAAAGATGTGGCAAGACAACAGAGGAAAATGGGTGGGAAATCAGTACATCAAAGAAAAAAAAACTGCAAAAAAATAGGATAATGTATTTATATTCCAAATTTATCGATTAGATTGTATATTTATTTGCAGTATGAAATGCATTTATTCACTAGAAGCAATGAATGAATAACATGAGATTCTAGAGTTTTTTCGAAACTTTAATATTGCAGAAACGTATAAATTCTGACTTGGGTACCTAAGAAAAGAAATTTCACAAATTTATTCAAGAGTATGTTGTTAGTTAAATATTTTTCTTTTACTGGTATTCTTCGTTATGCACGTTTTCAGTTTGGTTTTCTAGATTGCCATTTTTAATTAATAAGCTTCCAAATTTCAATGATGTATTCCAGGTTAAAATTCGCAACATTAAAATCCATGGGAGAAATTGGGTGAAGAGAACTCCGTACTATCTAAGAAGTTATAGGCTCAAAAGTTTACGGGCTTGCAGGTTATGTGGTCGCACATTTAGGCAACAACAACAAGCAGAAAAATCTTCTGAGGCTGAAGAGCTTAATTAAATAAGTCTCTAGATACAATTGTGGACTCATCATGATCATAATTTGAAGATTTTGGAGAATGCATCAAGTTTTAAGGTGGTAAATAACAAAGAATAACGCCTAACTTGGAAAGAATTGACGTTTTTTCTAAAAATATGTTCATACATAAGGTTTGATAAATCAATATTTTAATTTAATTCTACCTAATTGTTTAACTTAGAAGTATATATTATCGAATAACTCAACTAAATGTATGTATAACAATGTTTATTTATCACTATAAATATAAATTCTTTAGTTATATACATATGGAAAAGTGACAAATTCAGTAATACTATATTTTAATAGGACAGATATAAAATTTACAAAACAACTAAAATTAGTTCTTAGCCTAATTTCTAAAGTTGATTTAGGGCCAAAGTGAGTCTTTCATGAATCTTTCAGCAAGTGTCTTATATGGCAAAAGAAAAAAAAAATTTAAAACATTATTTTGATGAAGTTTACAAACTATTTTCTTCCAACTTTCCGATTTAAAACAAAGCATGTAAACTTCATTATCTTCTTTAATCTTTGCTGGTTTTTTTGACCTTTTGTGGCTTTATTTTGAAGCATTTATAATCTCATCTAACGGTTCAAAATAAAGCCACAAAAGGTCAAAAAAACCAGCAAAGATTAAAGAAGATAATGAAGACATAGATTCATATTTTAAATTTTTTATATAATTTGTTATCATAAGATAGAATTAATATATATTTTTTTTATTAGTAAAAGTTCGAAATAGTACGAATGTACTTGTGATCTTTGTAAGACTTTTTATATTTAGTAAACAATTTGTAATTTTTATTTTTTTATCGAAATAGTACGAATGTATTTGTGATAAGATATCCCGCAGCGTAGCGCGGGTTTTTATCTAGTTTTTGTAAATACTAGATCCAATAAGGGGGAATTTAAAAAAAAATGAAATTCTCCCAAATCATCATCAATCCAATATGCTTTACTGGTGATTTGGTGAGATTTCATCTTTAAATTTGAAACTTTAGTAGTGATTTGGTAAGATTTCATCTTTCAATCGAGAGGAAAAGTTAATTGTTATCTCTTGTTGGACACGTACGTATAATATTGTTTTCATCAGATTTTTTCTTTAGCTTTCATCAAAACATTCTTGTATCTAAGGAATGGTTCATGGCAAGTGTAGACACGACTTATGCTGCTTTGCAATGGAGAATGAGAAAGCTAATCAACTATCAAGACATCTTGGAGAAGATCATAGACGAGATCGAATCAGTTTTAGGAACCATGCGTTAATCAAAGAATCAGATTTGCAGAAGCTTCCTTACTTGCAAGCAGCTATGAAGGAGACATTGAGACTTCATCCAGTGGGGGCATTATTATGCAGAGAAAGTGTGACACCCCGACCCAGCGAAGCTGAAAAAGTCGGCGGCATCAGGACACCTGTCTCTAGCCACACGGATCCAGACAGCATGTCTTTTACCAGAGTAGGATCGCAGGATAATCTTTGACCGAAAGCCACCAACATGATCCGAACCTGCAAAACAAAACGAAGAAACAGAAAAGGGGAAAAGGAGGGGTGAGCATAACGACAACAGCTCAGTGAGTGCAGATCCTAGGGACCCACGATATACCTCTCGCATATGCATAACCATTCTAGACAAAAGTTCTAAGCTAATACGCACAGCAATCACGTCCAAAGACACTCATATATCAAGAAATGACATCCTAGACCTATCCGGTGTCTCCACGCTCAATACCAGCGCACACCCGTGGCATATAGCGGCACACACGCTGTCCGTCCCCAGTCCGTCCCCAGGACGCTTGGCTCGTCAGGCCACAGACGATGGAATATGGTGCCCCGAACACGCCAAACCATATTCAGCACACAGACATAGTAAAGAATCGCACATCAATTACTATGCCGCCACACAGGCCAAACCGCCTCAATAGCCTACAGCTAATCCCACCCGCACAAGTGATTTCCCTCACCCAATGCAAACACCCGCAAACACTATTCACAAACCAATCAACCATTTTCCGTTTAGCAACCTATTTTACTAAGTCCAACAATCAACAACAGAAATACAACAATTGATAATATAGTGATATTACAGCGCTTACTGATCCGGTTCAGACAACAATCAAATACGTGTATTCATATAGATACATCGTAGGTATGCGCGCATTAACAAAGGACTACTCAGACTAAAACGACTACGAATATCCGAGAGATAGATCACAACCAGTCCTCACCTTAGCAAAATCCCGATAATTGCGGATCTGAACTCCGAATGCTCAAACGGACGTCAGAAATGGAAGCAGCACGGAAAATCGTGTGGAAACGGCCTTCGAACGGCGGAAAACGGATAACGGGTCAAACTGGTCAAAATCAACGGTCTGGTCAACGGTCTGGTCAACGGTCAACGGTCAAACCTGGTTAACCCCGATTAACCCAGACCAAACCAAACCGGACCCGACCCGATAAACCGATCCGACCCGATAACCCGACCCGGTGACCCGACCGATAACCCGATTACATAACCGGTTACGAACCGAATCAAACCGGCCTAACCGAACCGAACCAGATTGAACCGGCCGGTTAACTGATTACCGGAGATGGTCACCGGCGGCGAGGATGACGGTGGTTTCCGGCGACGGCGATGGCGGCTCCGACGGCGATGGCGGCTCCGGCGGCTGCTGACGGCGGTTCCGGCGGCGGCTGACGGCGGCTGACGGCGGCGCGGCGGTGGCTCCGGCGGTGATGGACGGCGGTCCGGCGGTGGCTCCGGCGGTTGCTCCGGCGATCCAGTGATTGCTCCGGCGGTGGAGGACGGCGGTCCGGCGACGGCGGCGGCGGCACGTGGCGGAGGACGGTGGTGATGCGGCGGCGAGTGAACTCCACGCGCCATCTTCAATCGGCGATTGAGGGCGCGTCCGGCGTCGGAATTCGACGATTTTGGTGGCCGCGGCTTCGTCTCGACGTCTAGAATCCGATGGTGGCCTCGGATTGGCGGAACTAGAAGCAAACGAAGCTTAAAAACAAAAAGAAGAAGATAGATGAGGTTTTCTAGAGAGGAGAAGCTGTGTTTTGGTGTGAGGATTAATGAATGAGAGGGAGAGTTTATATAGAGGACTTTAGAGAGAGTAAAACGTGGATTTGGGTAGATAGGTAGGTGGTGAGAAGCAAATTAGGTGAGTTGATTAGGAAATTAGGTGGGATTAGGGAAAAAGGTGGGAAAATAGAAATTGGGGTTGTTACAGAAAGCAACAGAGACAAAAGAAACAGACATTGAAACTTCATCCAGTGGTTCTGAGTCTCACACAATCGGATCACATGTGCAGTGTTTTAATTGGGCTGTGAAGGGAGATGAAGACAAAAGGAACAAAAGTAACAAGAGTAAAGAAGGCTGTAACTGGATATACCATTTATGGAATAAAATTATGTGGAATGAGCTATTTCATAGAGATTCCACAAAAATGTTACCATTTAAGTGAAATAATTTTTTTTTTTCATTCCATTCATTCCAATGGAATATGTGGAAAAGAAAAGGAATGAAGTTAAAAATCATTCCAAAAAAAACCATCGTGAATGCAAGGAATATAAGGAATAGAAATAAACTTAATGTTCTATAATAATATTAATTAATTTAAACTAATTTTATTTTCATTCCACTGTATTCCTTTAAACAGTTATCATTTATGTTACATCAATATTTCTCTACAAATATTTATTCCTTTCATTTTATTCCTCTAACTACCATTATTTCATTTATTTGTATTCCATTTTTAAATCTTTTTCTCATTCAGCATATTCCTAAAATTGATATCTAGTTGCAGCCGAAGAGTAATCGTTAAGAAAAAGAACTCAAAAAATAGGAATGATAACTCAAAAGAACTCATTTGGATCTATAGAAAATCGATGATTAAACTACTAATTTGAATTCAATTAGTTATGGAATGAGAACCCAATGTCAAAGACGTACCAAGGTTCGGACTGGTTCTCTCCATTGCATGACGGAAAGCTCACTTGCGGCAAGAATCGTTGAGCATGTATTATAGGCTTTGTTCGTTTTGAAGCCGCAGCTTTCGGCGTCTGCGACCCAAGAAGGTCATTATCACGAATAATAACTTTTTGTTGCAGTTGGCTATTGGGAGTAGCTGCGACAGCTTCTAGAAGTTGCAGTGGTAATTAGGAGCCGCAGATGGCCGTGGGGAACAGCTGAATTTTTTGGCGTTCATGGAGTCAACCCACAAGGAGTCGCAGCTACAGATAGTTAGAGAAGATGACGGAAAAATACGATTGAGAGATAAAACCCTTTTAAGAATGAGAAACGATTGATTACAGAGAGAGAGCTCGATATGTTTTTTGATGACATAGAAGAAAGCAAAAGTTCAAAATCAGATCTGCAAACGAAGAAGATGAAGAAGAGGAGTATGTTTTTTTTTTGTCGTCGAAGAAAAGGATAAATATTTTTTATTTTGAAGTCTCACCAAAAAAACACATGTATGGGTGTGAATTTTTGAATCATTATTTGTGAGTAAAAGTGGATGTAAAATCTCTTCAAATCCTTTTCACAAATTTTTCTTAACAAAATTGTTTAGTTTTGAATAACAGTGGATTTGATTTTGTTTTTACAAATTCTATATTCAATAACATAGAATTTTAAGTGACTTTAATTAGTTTTCTACAAATTCAAATTCAATAACATAGGATTTGGTAAGAGATTTACAAATTCCATATTCAATAGCAGGGGATTTTAAAACAACCACCAAATTTTATAAAATTCTTAATCCAATAAACCCCTTTTGTTACCTTGTCACTGTTAATATTAGATGATTGATGAAGATTTGTGTTAAACTTTGTGTTCTCATCTCTTGCAGTCACCGGAAAAAAATTCATTTTGTGTTACCAACAAAAATGTCAACTTAGAAATGACTCAAAAAGATCACAAAGAAATTACTTGGAAATGCTTTTGCTTTCTTGATTTAACAAGAGCATAAAGAGTGTCACGATACCTAGTACCCATATATTTAACTAAAATCCAAGATTGAAATCATCCATGCAAATCAAATCAGTATTATCTTTAAATCGAAAAACCGAAAAACTCGAACCAAAACCGAACAGAAATAGGGATTAGAAATTTAAATCGAAAACCAAACAGAATGAAGCTCAAAATGGGTTACAAATTAAACTAAATGAAAGAGACTATTTGGCGTTCTAGAGGCCACCACCTAAGCATTTTAACATTTTCTCACAACTTACCACATCAGCTTCAATTTCCTCAAGTACAATTTAAACAAAACATGTAAATTGCACGTCAGTTGTGGATTATACTTCTACTCTTCTATACGTTTCCAAGGACCATCAATAGACGATCCCCCATCCCATAAGCCAGATTGTATACTTCACTTAAATAAATAAAATCCAGAGCGCTTCACCACTTTATATAGTAAACTTTGTCTGTTGCACACCAACTAAAATAGATGCCTCTTCCTCTATTTTAATTGTATATATATGCACAACTGGAAAAACAAACCAATTTAAACTCATGTGGTACGGATCCAATAGAATTGACTTCCACCATGTTAGTGACATACCTTCTTCAAATGGATCTTCCTTTCGGGTCTGAGAGTTTGTTACATTCTACTTTCTATTTAACTAGGTGATAATCTGCGCCATGCGCAGGATGAAAAAACTATAAATAATTTTATTAAAGATGATTTTGAAATTATTTAAAATAAAAATAATTTAATCAGTTTTATATATATGTGAATAATATAATTTAATATTTTAACTTTTTGACATAATATTTTTAACTTGTTTTCAAGTTTAAATATTTATATTATTTGGTTAATTTATATGGTTCTATTAACAAACTATATAAACAAAAAAATATTTATAAATATAGATATCTATTAAAATCACACATATCGAAGTATTTTTTATTGTAACCTAAATTATATTTTTAATTTGTTATAATTTTTTTTATAATTAAAATCACACATATCGAAGTCTTTTTTATTGTAAACATATTTTCTGCTTATTCAAAAAAAAGTATTGTGTATATAATAAATTGTGTTTAAATTATATTTCATTATATCATAAATCATCACATAATAGAAAATTCGATTTTAAAAAATCAGAAAATTAAAACATAATTTTGTGGGCATATTAAAAGTAGTTAAAAGTAATAAATGGTTAAAACCATATAATGCAATTAGTCTAATCAAAAAAGGAAATTTGTATTAAAATAATGAGAGAATAAGTGTGGTGGTGACACATCAGCAAAATGGTACCATTGTAAATAGTTCAAAAAGTAAGCATACTCTCTAAAAATGTTTCTCAATTAATATATAGGGGATTGGTGACTGTTTTGATTTTAGGCTCGTTTTGCAAATCATCCTGCTACTTTGAATATCAAACCAAAACAATTTTCTACTATTTCATGACTTTTTGTCTTATCTTTTGTCAATTGTTGATTTTAGGACATTTGATTTATATTGGCTACTAGGTGATCGGCCCGCACATTGTGCGGACTACAAAATATTTTATATGTTTAATATATAATTAATCCTACTACATACTAATTATGTATTAATAATAACATTATATGAATATTTAATAATAAAAAATAACGATAGATCAAATAAAAAATGTTATATATTTCAATAAAAATTGAAGATAAAAAAGCCGTTATCAAAGATTTTAAAATACTTCTTTAGATAAAAAGTGTAAATATGATAACTAAATAAACTGAAAAATATTAAAACATATAATAATTTTTTTAGTTTTTATGCTTGACCTGCACGCATGTACATGTATAATTTTTGTATATACATAAATATTTATAATATTTAAGTATTGTTAATTTTTTATATATTATGTAAACGTTATGTTTTTATAAATATACAGTTTTAGTGTTTAACAAACTTTATGTTTTTACACGATGCAGTTTTTGCCTTTTAATAACAATCAGAAAAACTGTTTATATCGTTTTTTATTTAATCAAAATTTCTTATTTTCAGCATTTTATGATATATGGTTTCAAAATAAAATTTCTATTAAATATTAACAAAAATTACAAAGAATTTTTAAAAAATTTAAAATTTAATATTTGACTTTATCATGAAAATAAATATAGTACATTGGATAATCTATTAGTAATTTTACTTTTCAATAAAAATTATAATATATACTTGTTATGAAATTTGTTAAATCATATTTTATTAAATTCTCCGGTAGCTCTTCGCTCCTCTCTTCATCCAATATTGAAGAATTGGTTTGATTCCAATATTGAAGAATTGGTTTGATGAATAAAATAAATTTCTTATGGTTGGCAACTTGGCATGCACACATATGCATTATAAAATTTGTTTTTTAAGATTTTAAATGACTCCGTAAAACAAATCACGAGAGTGTTACTGAAAAACAAAACTGTAGAGATTTATTTTTATTTTTACTTCTACTTCTTATTTTTTATCCGGTTACATTTTATTTTATTTCTTATCTCAAATTCTCAATATACAATGAGACTGTATATGAGTATGATATAAACTTTTTATTTATTTAAAAAAGAATAAGAGATAAAAATGGTATAACGTATTTACTATCCTATTGGATAATATATTATTATTTTATATAAAAGTATAATATATATTTGTTGTAAAAAATTTGTAATCATATTTTATGAAATTTATTATGAATATATGTAAAAAAAATTGAAATCATAGTAATTATTATTTTTTGTTAATTTAAATTTGTTATTTTAATGTTATAATCTAGTGTATTCATGTTTTAATTTTATAATTTTTAATTTTAACTCAACCAATCAAAACATTTCGTTTATTTTAGGAAACTTGACATGTCACATTTACATGTCATCTTTGAAATACACTAACTTTCATTGTGTAAGTGACAAATCAAATTTTTTAACTAAAGTGACTTCTCAAATAATATGTAGTAGGATTACCTTGATCGCTCGCATAAAATGTATATGTTTGAACTGTCACAAACCACGTTAACATTATAATTGATACAAGTTTTTGTCAATCCATTTTTTTAACCATTTTACTAGACATGGGCGCAGAGGGGGTATCCGGAAAATTTCCAATATTTGTGGTTTTCTCCGTTTTTACCGGATATTTAATTCTATGATTTGATTTGATCCGTAAATATATAGATATCTGAAAATATGGATATCCAGAAAATTTACGGATATTTGCGAATATTCAGTTTGATCCGTTTAATATAAACAAAAACTGAAAAAGCATACACTTTTATGAAAGAAAAAACAATTAATCTAAAATGCCAAGTGAAAAATAAGTGAAAGAACTATTTTTATTTTATAAAAATATATATAAAAACAAACCTATAAAATTAAGATGGTAAAAAGGAGAAACGGTGTTTCATATTTAAAAAAAAAATATCAACTACTTAAAACTCTAATATTAAACTTTTCTAAAACATTTTTGTTGATATTTATTAACTAATATAAAGTTATTATATGTATTTTTTTAATCATGCATCATTTTCTATTCATTAAAAAGATAAATAAATTATATATAAACATAGTAAAATTGTAATATGTATATATGTAATTTAAGGATCGGAGCGGTTATCCGGCTTTTCTGAAATTAGTATTTGCGATTTGTTTTGTTTTAGCCGGATACTATATTTTAGTATTTGCTTTGTTTTGAATTGTTACGGATATCTGAATTTTTCGGATCAAATCGAAGCAAATATCGAATCGAATTAAATCTTACAGATAATATGCCCAGTCCGAGATTCTACAAATAAAAACAATTGTTATAAGATCAATTTATTAAATCTTATATTATCATAAAATAGTTTTAATTTTTCTCTTATTCATATTATCTTTCTTTTATATAACTATCCGCGCCTAGCCAGGAATAACCCCCAGTAAAATTGAAATCCAAACGAAAATCAAATTGGGGGAGAGTGAAGCATTTTGTGTAGAGTATAAAAATGCAAGTGCGAGTGTGTGTGAGATAAAAGCAAACAATGGAGAAGCTGAAATCGCTGATTCCTGAGGATCTTCTGCAAACGGTGAGAAGCAGCAGCGTCGATGATCTTCTCTCCTCTTCTTCTTCTCTTCTCCGTTTGTTTCTGGGTCTTCCCCAATTTCAACAAGTGCGTACCCTTCTTAACCAAAACCTTACTCCTGTTCGTCTCTTCAATTGGAGTTTTCACTGCTCTTCTTCTTCTTCGTTCGGGTTTTTTTAGGCGGTGAGCGAGTTAGCGGATCCTGAGTTGGGTTGCTGTGGGAAGAACGAGGAGACATCTCTGGACTTGAAGCGTCGGGGAAATCTCTGCTTCCGCAGCCGTGATTTCAACGATGCTTTGCGCTTCTACTCCAAGGCTTTACGTGTTGCTCCTCCTCACGCCATTGACGGTGACAAGAGCTTGCTTGCTTCTCTGTTTCTGAATAGAGCTAATGCCCTTCATGTACCTAACCTTCTAACCGTTCTATTGTTGAATCTCTAAGCTTTTTTCTCTTTGTAGCTTCTCTCATGTTCCTGATTGTTTTCGTTCCTTAGAATTTGGGGCTTCTCGAAGAGAGCTTGAGGGACTGTCTTCGTGCTCTCCGGATTGATCCTTATTATGCAAAGGTTCTGATTGCTTCAGTTAATTTGGATCCTTAATAGGTTTCAGCATTTCAATTCAATTTTCATTGAGTCTTTGTGTCAGGCGTGGTACAGGAGAGGCAAACTTAACACAGTTCTTGGAAATTATAGAGATGCATCTCGTGACATTACAGTTTCTATGTCTCTAGAGTCATCATCGGTGGGGAAGAAGCAGCTACAGAATGAGCTTAAGGCTATTCCAGACAACCTGAATAAGCAAACATCAGAACACAATGAATATCAACCAAGCAACAATGCTGGTGTGGGTGAGGTTTTCTCCCATCTTTAGATATTACATGAAAATTTAAAGACAAAATTAAAATAAAAAAAGGAATGTTGGATTTTGACCTGTCTCTATCATTGTTCTGTAGATCATCTACCGAGCGTTCAAAGTGGAGTAAAGCTGCGTTGTGTATCGACAAAAGAGAAAGGAAGGGGTATGGTATCAGACTGTGATATTGAACAAGCTTCTGTGATACATGTCGAAGAACCATTTAGTGTGGTATGAGCTTGTCATACACAGTTATGAGTTTTTCAAACAAATGGAGATATTAAATTGGTTCATGTTTTATCTGACACATTTTCTTTTGTTACTGAACATGTTCTAATGGTGATGCCTCTTCATACAGGTGATATCAAAAAGTTGTCGGGAAACACATTGCCACTTTTGCCTAAATGAGTTACCTGCTGATGATGTTCCATGTCCATCATGCTCAATACCTGTGTACTGCTCAGAGTCCTGCCAAATTCAATCAGGAGGAATGCTGTCCACAAATGAGATGGACAAGCATCACATTTGTCAGAATCTACCTGATGATGTTGTGGAGCATATTGAAGGCGTTACATCAGCTGATAAATATTATTCTGGAACTGAGTGCATTCAAGAACACCAGCATGAATGTCGGGGAGCCAATTGGCCTGCTGTACTGCCATCTGATGCCGTTTTAGCTGGTCGAGTTATAATGAAGTTAATAAATCAAGGGGAAACAGCTATGGATCTTTCCAACCTTCAGGAGATATTAGTATGTCTTTTTACTGTAAAATTCTCCCATCATTTGCCACTGTCATAGAAAATCTAATAACGAGTGACTACCCTATGTCTTCCACAGGGGCTTACTCATAGCTACTCTGAGATGAGCCCAGAGAGCAAGTTGGAGTTGCATCTACTTTCCATAGTATTGATTTGGTGCCTTAATAAATCATGCTGCCCTGATCTTTCCGTCTGTGAAGCTACTGTGACACAGGTTATCATCTACATCTCCCTCCCTTGCCCCATCCAATCTCTCATTGAGATCAACTTTGTTCTCAGGAAATTGTGCAGGAACTAACATATTAAGTTCAATGGATTCTGACGGCTTAGCCTTACAAGTTATACTTTCCCCCATAAAAAAATCAAGATGTCTTGCTTCTGTGATATTTTTTCATTGGAATTTAGTTAATCAACTGTCGTCGAGAAAATGAAGTTAAAATTCCAAATTGGTTTTGATTTCTGTGATTAAATCTAGCCTCATTGCCAAAATAGTGTACCGCCTGCAACAATATGCATATTGTTCAGTCAGTGAGTTCTTAATATCATAAATTGATGGAAAAGTATAGCTGTGTACAAGATGCCTGTGCAACATTATGTTTTGGCCTTTTTCCTTTTAATCAAATTGAAGTGGTGACCACTATCTAGATTTTTTCCACTTTGTGTAGACTATCATACTGCTGTCACAAATCAAAGTGAACTCTATAGCAGTTGTCCGTATGAAATCCAGCGGCGACTCTTTCAAGTGCATCGCATCTGGAAACGTCTCAGAAAAAGAGCCGATTCAGAGTTTAGAGCAGGTTTGTCTTGGCAGAGGTCTTGCTTATAACATTCCCACTTGAAAAACTCATTTAGAGCTAGGTATCACAACTCATTTTGATGCATCTTCCCACTTAAAGAACTCATTTAGAGCTAGGTATCACCACTTACAAAGATGCAATCTAGAGTTTTGAACTGTTCTTCTATAAATAGAAAGGACTTCAATCTATATTATAAACTGATTTTCTATGTTTACATTATATTATGAACTGCTCTTCTATGAAACTTTGTGAGCACCCATCGGTGGAGGTAATGGCATGCATTGGGCCATGCTCAAGATCTCTTTTTCTGACGTCTATTATTGCTAATTTATCCACAGCTCAGAGTTGGTCAGGCTCTTTATAAAACTGGTAGTTT
The DNA here is from genome assembly GCA_020283515.1 of Alliaria petiolata. Lineage (NCBI taxonomy): Eukaryota > Viridiplantae > Streptophyta > Magnoliopsida > Brassicales > Brassicaceae > Alliaria > Alliaria petiolata. The sequence continues at coordinate 347,731,557 of JAHZTW010000001.1, forward strand.
GTTCAATCATTCCTGCAAGCCTAACATCCATTTATATTTCCTTTCACGTGGACTTGTTGTGCGAACAACAGAGTTTGTTCCAATGGGTTGTCCCCTTGAGCTGTCATATGGTCCTGAGGTATTCTTGTGTTCCTCTTGTCTCTATTTGTTACTTCTAGCCTGTGTCATATATCTGCTGTGTACTTTGAAGTCCATATTTCTTTTTTTAATTTCAGTATGCATTACTATTCACAGGTCGGAAAATGGGATTGCAAAGATCGCATTAGATTTCTTGAAGAGGATTACTTTTTCCATTGTCGGTGCCGTGGCTGTTCTCAAGTTAACATATCTGACCTTGTTATCAATGGGTATTGCTGTGTCAATACAAACTGTACTGGTGTAGTTTTGGATAGTAATGTAGCCACATGCGAGTCTGAGAAGCTAAATAATTTTTTGGCTGCTCCAAAAAACCTAGATCACCATTTTCAGGTAATCTGATATATTTTAAGCCAACTCATCAGGGTTTAGCTTCTGTGCAATTCATTTTAAGAAAATTCCCTGCTAACAATGAAGATGCACATTAGTCATTCTAAAACTGCCAATTTAGGTCGTTCTAATTTCTTACTAAAAGTATATTTTCCGCTGCTCAATTCCTTTGGAATGGATGGATGAAATTTTTCCATGGTCTTATTTCTATGATGTACAGTTCTTAACTTTAAGCTGTTACCTATTGAAGGATTTAGGCAGTGTTTTTTAGAAGGAAATATCACCAATACTTGGGTTTAACTGTGTTGCTTTTACAGGTGAGTGAAAAGGTGTATGCTGATATCAGTGAAGTGGCTTCAAGTTTGCTCACTAAACCTAGAGGTTCTCTTCATATAGAACCTGAGATATGTTTGAAGTGTGGTTCCCGCCGTAACGTGGAAAATTCTCATGTAGAGGTGAACAAAACTTGGAATCACCTGAGAAGGTATCAGGTTCTTACTTTCAAGTTAAATAATTACTGTGAAGTTTCTCTTTTAACACTTGGATCTCTCGAGTCTGTCAGGGTGGAAGAGTTGATGAAATCAGGACGAGCCAATGTTTCCTTATTACCAGATTGTTTAAGGTCCATCGCCGTGCTTAGAACTTCCCTTCACATGTATAACAAAGACATTGCTGATGTGAGTCAAGTTCCACTATTTCTGCTAAAGGACCTCAAAGCATTGTTACTCTATATTGCACATGTTTATCAGCCATGTCCTCTCCAACATGAGTCACACGTTTCAAGTTTTTGTTTGTACAGGCGGAGGATAAGGTCGCTCAGGCGTGCTATTTAGCTGGAGATCTGAAGGGTGCAAGGAAGCATTGTGAAGCGTCCATTAAGGTAGTACATAGTGATACTGCTTCGGTTTAGACCACAAAGCAATTTAATGATTGACAATGATGAGAACAGCGGTTGGATAAAATCTGAAAAATGCTCTGAGCAAACCGATAACAACCTTCAAATTTTCGTTTTCTTCATAAATCCCAACTGTTCATAGCTATATAATGTCATAGTTCTACAGCTAATATCTAAGAAGTGGGAGATTGAATATCAGCCTCTTGTATGGGTGAGATGTGAGATCGATTTTGTGTTTGGTGGCAGATTCTGAAGAAGCTGTATGAGGAAGAACACGTGGTGATTGGAAATGAATTGGTGAAGCTTGCTTCGATTCAGCTTGCATCAGGTGATTCCAGTGGAGCTTGGGACACTACTACAAAGAGATTGTCTCAGATATTCTCAAAGTATTACGGGTCACATGCTGAGACTCTCCTCTTATCTCACATGTCTTAAGCAAGAAGCTGTGAGCTTGTGATCTTGAGTCATAGGCCTAGTTTGTGCTGTAATAACTTGGTTAGATTAAAGGTTGATTGGTTGTAGTGTGACTCTAGGCTTTTATAATAAAATGTTGACTGCATAATTTTTTGCTATAAAATGTTGGCTGTCACCAAAAATGAAAAAAAATAAAAGAAAAGAAAATACTGAGGCTCAGATTATTGAATAACTGAATTTGAAAGAATCTAAATGAATTCATAAGCTAATGTTGATTTATTCATTTTACAGCTTTTGAAAAAGAATGTTCTTGTCAATTTTTCATCCAAAACCAGAAAATTACAACTTCTTTATATTTTACTTTTCAGATAGTAATCAACTTATACCACAATAAGTATTTTGTATCGAATATTTGCTAATATGTATAAATATAAAATCCTACCAACAATTATAAATTTTTATAGGGTTTAAATGGTAACATCAAAATTGTTGGAAAAAAATAGCAACAACATTTTAAAATTTTAACCACATTTTTAGTGGTATTTTATGGTAATTAAAATGATCTAATTCCGTGGTGTATTCTCCAATTATTCATACTAGCAATCTAGTGATATTTTTGGTTACTATGTGTCTATGTTGGTTGATAGTGAAGCTTATGTTCTCTTTAATCACCTTGTTTTAGGATATTATTTAACTAAATGTTCATATGTCTACTAAACTGTTTAAGCTAATCTTTTTGGCTATAATGTGTCTATGTTTGATTGAAAAAACAGAAATGACGCTCTTGGTTTTTGGTACATGATTTATCTATCTCCGGATCAAATCCATATAATGAAGCTTATGTTCTCCTTAACCTTCTTGTTTTACGATGCTTGCGTCTCTGTTAAGCATCTGTTCATGTGTCTACTAAACTGCTTAAGCTTTTTCTTCCTTTCCTTGCAGCTTGGAATGGTCATTAGGTCAACATCATCCGGTCACATCCCGTCTTATAGCTTTGTCTTGGTGACAATGGGAAGTACTGCAGTTTTACTTATCGGGTGGAGAGCACTATTGTTCAGTGTGCTTCCTTCATTCAATGATACATATCGAAAAGGCAGCGCATTCGAACTATTTGAGGTATGGAGAAATGCATTCTCTAATTCTGAAAAAAACTAACATCATCCTGTAGTTTTGGTCTTAGCCTCTTAGGTGTTTGTATGTTGTGATTATACATAGTAAGACCAAAACTAGATGTTGGAGTTTTTGCCTTTTACTGTCCATCCTTTTTCTACAAATTGCATTATAAAGGTGATAGCTCGTATATGTTTGTTTGCTGTTGCTTACTTCATTAATAAAAAGACGTTGGTGAAGAAGCTTCGCATCCATGAACGTGCTTGCAGATGGAGACGACTGAGATTCAATATGCACATATCATCACCACTTTTTCGGATTCAATACACTTAGAGTTGGGGATATATTGGATTAAATGTTCTAACAAGATGTATGAAAATATTCGAAAAGAGTCTCTTAAGAAAACTGACATGACCAAAATGACAAACAATAAGAGTGCCCTAATAAAGAAAACAAAAAAAAATGTTGAGAAATTGAAATGGTGGAATCAAGTGGCCAGTGGAGCATTAAGGATTTAACCAAAAAATGAAAAATATCAACAGTTAAATTGTTGTAACATACAGATTGAAACCTGAGGATACATGTAATTTGATCTACATACTAGAGTAAACATGGATGATAAACTCAGCAACGTTATTGAACAGAAACTAAATTGGAACCAGAAGGTTTCATAGGCATAATCTCCAGCTTCAAGAATTTATTCAGAGTACTCTTAAACTGTGGAGGCTTTGATGGAAAAAACTTCAATTTCAGAGGCTTCTTCTTCTCTGAAACAACATCCCTCGATTTCTTAGAAGCTCGTCTGATTCTCAGCTTTAACTTCAACAGAAACGAGTTTTTTCTCTCTTCAGCGATAATCTCCTCCAATTTCTTGTCTTCTTCTTCTTCACGACGCAGAAACCGATGAAACAACAACTCATAAGCGCTTCCTCTCTGCTCAGGTTTCATTGAGAAACACTTTTGAATAAACTCCCTTGCATCGCAAGGCACACTCTCTGGAATCTCAGGAGCTTTACCATCAAGGAGACGAGCCTTGAGATCACTGAGTTTAACACCTTCCCAGGGAACCACGCCTGTGTACATCTCCAACACCAAGCACCCCACCGACCACAGATCTAGGGTTTTATTCGCGACGCCGTCACGGAGAGACTCCGGCGGCATGTAATTCGGAGTCCCGACGAACGCAGAATCCATTCCCCAGTAATCAGGAACTTCTCCGACTTGTAACGAGTTTCCGAAATCAGAAATCTTCAGCTCGAACGATGAATTTGAACTCCACGGGAACACAAGGAGGTTGTCGGATTTGAGATCGCAGTGAACGTAGCCGTGGCCGTGAATCGAGACCAGACCTTCGAGAATCATCCGCGTGAAGTCTCTGGTCATCGATTCGGGAAGCTTCCTGCCGGCGAAATTCTCCATGAAAGCGTTTAAACTGCCTTCGGGTGCGTACTCGAGAAGCAATTTGTGGACTCTGTTCCCGTAAGAGCTGAGACCTTGTTCGAGTTTGTCTCCGAAGCATTCGACGATTCTGGGATTTCCTCTGAGTTCGAGAAGGATCTGTAACTCTCTTTGAAGATTGTCGAAGTCGTCGTCATCGTCGGCGTAAGAGTTTTTCACGGCGGCGTGAAACGAGGAGCCGTCGGGGTTAGTGTATTTGACGAGATGAACAAAACCGTAAGAACCTTCGCCTAGAAACCGTAAGAATTCTTCATTCGATTTCAAAAATTGAATCACTCTGGACAACAAAAATCGTAGCGAGAGAAAGTGGAGGAAAAAACAAATTCTGGTAGAGAGAGTGAGAAAAAGGAAATTGTAGCTACGAGAGAGTTTTATAGTTATAGAGAGTTAGGGTTCAATTACATTTGGACCGTTGGATTGTTTCGTTCTTTTTGATGAGAAAAAAGGAAATTTTGCAAAAAAAGGGAACTTCGCGTTGGGTAAAGTCGGCGACGTTTTTTTCTTTTAAAGTTCATTTATTTTTCGTATGTTACTTAAATGGGCCAAGCTCACTAGATATTTTCTAATGGGCCGGGCTGAGACTACGAGACGTCATCTCACCCCGAAACCATTCCCGTCGGGGTTCTGCCATGGCGATCATGGCCGTAGCCGCTCTCTTTCACGCTCGGTTCCCTCTTCTCGTCCGTCGCAGTCTCCCTTCTCCGTCTTTTGTTACTTACTATCGCAGGACTGTTCTATCCGATGGATTCAGCTACCGATTACAGTCGATTCTCCGTTATTCATCGTCCGACGGCGGCGTCGGAAGTATCAGTAACGATGTTGGTGGCGCGAACGATTCCGGCATCGTTGTTTCGGAAGTTCAGAGTCCCAATTACCTGAAGTTTAGCGACGAAGAGCTGATGAAGCAATGCAAATTTGAGACCTTCAGAGTTTCAGGGCCTGGAGGACAGCACCGGAACAAGCGAGACTCCGCCGTTCGACTTAAACACCTCCCCACCGGAATCGTAGCTCAGGCCGTCGAGGATCGTTCGCAGCACAAGAACCGCGCTTCTGCTCTTAACCGGCTTCGCACGCTCCTCGCCATCAAATGTCTCAATTCCTTCTTCCTCATTTCATTCTCTTTAACTCTTAACTCCTAAACTTTGCTTCTAATTGCTTTTTTTTTATTTCCAGTGAGGAACAAAGTGGACATTGAAGCCTATTCCCCTCCTCCGGAGCTTCTTCAGATCCTACCTCCCAAATCCACCATCAGAACTTCTTCTGGTTCACAGATTGGCCCCAACAATCCTAAATTCGTACCTGTATGTCTCTCTCTCTTTCTCGCTTTATCTCTTGCTCTCTCATCTTTCCTTTTACTCACACAAGTAAACATTTTTCTTTTACAGGGAATGCAAGCTTTGCTTGACGTTATTTCTGCTTCTGATGGTTCTATCTCCGATTCTGCCAAATTGCTGGGGTTGCTTATCTTTCTTGAACCTCTGTTTCACTGAAAATCTAGTGTGTTGTCTTTTGCCTTACTTTGAGCCATCTTTATGATATGATGTTTCAGTTTGAGCACTGGTGGCTTATCTCGTTTGATACTCTCCCATGATGGTCTTCGTATGGCAGTCAATAGTATGAGGGCAGCCAAGGTACAGTTTCTTCTTATGCCAAAATCCAAAATACTCTGTCATCAGGATTATGCCAATAAGGTTGTCATAGCGCAAAGTGTTTCTCTGTTTTCATTGAAAGGTCTTGCTCTTTTAAATTCTTGTGATGAAGCAATCTGAAACTATGTGTTTATGGTTCTGACTCCTGCAGACACGTCTGTGTGTGGATTGTTCATGAAATGCATGCTTGTCTTCCTTCTATGCCATCTCTCTCCTTTCTTCTATAATTACTTAGCTATTCATAGTCGGCGGTTGCAGCATTGTTTTATAGGTTTGGTTTCAGTAGCTGTTTCTAAAGTGAAGAAATTTTTCTTTTTTCTGAGTTTTCAGGGAATGAAGCCTCTCAAATAAGTTGGGATGTACCGGCATTTGAAAAAATGATGTTCGACGTGCTGCATTTGGGTTGTTTCTGCATCACAGTGACTACAATTTCAAGGACCTTATTTTGTATACAAAACAAAGGTGAAATGTTGAGTTCAGCCTAAACATTTGTTCTTCTAACATTGTAACATTAGTCACGTATTTGAGATGATATACTAGAGGCTGTTCAAATATTATGGTAATTTTTCGTCCCCTTCTTGTTATGATTGTGTTAGAAGCTATACAGTTGGAACTGTTTTGGATTCGATTTCTTCCTTTCTGTTTGTCTTCTTTTTAACGAAATCAATCTCGTTGGTGGTGTAAGTGGAAGTGGCGATCTTGTCTTTTCTTGCATTTCAGAACTTAATGGTTGTCTATAAGGGCTTGTACCTTGGACGATGCAAGCTTCAAATTCAATCGATAGTTACTTGCAGTGATGGTATCTCCCTTCGAAAGATATCTAGCAATGTAGAGCTGGCTCTCGTTGATCAAACAATCCTATTGCCTCAGCTACTAGGGGCTTAGTATGCATCTGTTTCTTTTCTTCTCTGAAATTAGCTACAGTGAGTGAACTTACTCGTCTATTACACGCTAAACATTTCGGTCAATGGAGGGAATGAAGAAAAACCGGTCACTGCCTGCAGGAATGTTCTCAGGTATATTGGACATTGAAAATAGCAAAATAATTCTATGCAGTAGAATCAGATTCTTGTAGAAATGTAGAATGAGGTTCTCTTCTTCCCCACACATGAAAAGAAACAACTTTAATGGAGTTGACTCTTGAGAAGATTTGTTTATTCATTTTTATCCAGAAAAAAACCACCTCTTTGAGAGCCTCGTGGGTGCATTCTGACTCACTCCTTATATATTTTAAACATGGATCTGAATTCTGAAGGTGTGCTTGAGATAGCTGAGATTCCTTGACTTCTCATGGAGTGAACAGCGACTGTTCACCTTCCCTTTTATATCTCTGGTATGATGAATCTTAAGATTCTAACAATGGATTAGTATATGCAAAATTTCTGCAATTCTTATAGTGAATGATCAGCTTTTTATTAAAAATCTTATGTTGGTGCCCCATAGTCACTCTGCTCTAAAAAAAGAAAGCAGATATGTTTTGTGGATGTTCTATTTTAGTCATAAAGCTCTTTACAGCATTTTTCTCTAAAGTGACTTTGACTTTCGTTAGGCCTAAGCCCTGTTTAATAATATTTACAAGGATAATTCCTTACTTTATTTCTTTTATTGGCAACTTTCTCCTCTTGCACCTCATGTCTAATTGTATAATCATGTATATATATATAGACTTCATTGCAGAAACAGTTCTTATCTGCCAATAGTGTCATTTAGTCTGTATATATACCAATGAGGCTTGATTTATCTGCCAAGCTTCGGCAAGTTCTTGGCCACGCCAAGGATCATGCATCTATTGGCAGGGCTATTGTACAAAACTACAACGAAAAAGGCTTTTTTGACATTGAAGTGGCAGTGGTTCGAGCCACTAGCCATGATGATTGTCCTGTTGATGACAAAACCATGCACGAGATACTCTTCCTAGTCTCCAACACTCCGGGAGCAATTCCTTTTCTTGCTGAACAGATCTCACGCCGTCTAGCCAAGACAAGAGATTGCATAGTCGCGGGTAAAACTCTGCTACTCATCCACCGTCTCTTGCGTAGTAGCAGTCGCTGCATCGAGCAGCAATTGCATATCGCACACACCTCTGGTCATCTCCAAATAGGTTGCTGCTGGTTCAAGATGAGCCAGGATCATCCATCTTTTGCTTTTCTGCAGAACTATGTAGGTTACCTCCAAGAAAGAGTTGGGTGGATCATCAACCAAGCTGGTAAGCTCGAACCCGTAATGTCTGGTGGTACAAAGTTTAGACGTTACAAAGAGAAATCCATGGATCTCGTGTTCCACATCTTACCAAAGTGCCAGGAGTTCATTGCAAAGGTGTTGAAGTGTTCACCGGTTGATGCATGGCCTATCGATAACCTGGTCCAAGCAGCTACAGGCAACATCTTGAAAGAGAGTTTCCAAGTCTACATGACGTACTCTGATGGCGTAGCCGCGCTGAGTAACATGCTCTTCGATCTATCAAGACCCGCAAGAGATTTAGCTTGCGGAATGCTGAGAAAAGCTTCTCAACAGATTCATGATCTCCAAGTCCTGTATGAAAAGTGTAGAGGATTCGCCGGGATGAAGAGCTTGGATTACCCATCTGTGCAAGCCATTACCATGGATCATATAGCAGCAGTAGAGGAGTGCTCGAGCTATAGTACTTCTGCAGGTTCTGTGTTGAAGAGCAGTGGAAGCAGAAGAGGTTTCTCCGTCACCTGCAATGAACGAAAACAAGAAGAGAATTGCGCCGGTTTCTCATCATCTACCAGTCTTTTCTCGTTTCCAGTGGAGACTAAAATCAGCATGGTTTGGGTTGTTTTCGACGATGAAGATGGTGAAGCATCAGACAACTTAACAGAGAAAGCATAAGAATGTTGATCATTCATCGCTTATGCCATAGAGATACTCAGGGAGATTGTGTCTCTGATTCAGGTTACATAATACTATTGTTGTCAGTTCACATAATAACAATGAATACACATGGCTTCTACCGGATTTATACAATAATCTAGTGGATATTTCAGAATCTGCTTTTAGTTATATGCAGTGATTTTGTATATTTTCAGTGTCGCAAGTTTTAAAGAGCATTTGAAACAAATGGATACAAAATACTACAAATCTTGTATTGATATAACTGCCTTCTGATTCTAAAATGTAAATTTCTTGCACTACAAATACAGAAACGAAAAAAAGCTGTTTTTTTTTTTTTTTTCAATTGAAAAGAAAACTGTTTTGTTTTGTCTTGAGTATTGTTTGAACAACACACAATGCAGAACAAGACAATAGATAATAGAATAGGCAATGTGGATCAATATCCTAATCCTAAACCCCAAATATGGAGCATGGTACATTGATAGGGCTTCTGGTTAGAAACTGGAATCATGGGCCTATTCTTTTGTAATTGTAAGTGCTCAGTGGATTCTCTAAAGAGAAATCGAGAGAAACAGATGCAAGAATTTGGTTTTATTATTATGAATCTCATTACAAACGAGACAAATAGAATAGAACAAAAATATCTCAGAGTTAACAATCAAGAATACAAACCTGAATAAACGACAAATGCAGAAAACACCTAACAACAATCAAATCGAATCCACAAAAACATTACTTCAACATCTGTTTTTTGTTTTTTTTGTATACTCCCTCTGTTTTTAATTAAGTGTCGTTTTAGGATATTTCACACAAATTAAGAAAACATTAAATTTTTCTGTTTTGCCCTTCATTAAAACATTATTTTGTTTGATATGAATAATTAATAAGTTAAAAAAGTAGGGATAAAACAGGAAAATTTATCATAAATCTGTATTGAAATCCGAGAACGACAATTATTTGTAAACAAAAAAACAAGTCTAAAACGACACTTAAATCAAAACGGAGGGAGTATCAATTTTCTCGAGCCCTCTCGGATCTGCTTTGCCTCAATTTCGGGGAACTCAATATACAATTTCAAATCATCCGCGCTCATCCCGTTGGTACACTCAGTGAGTCTGTCGAGAAATTCTTCCGACATGGATCTCAGTTCCATACTGCAGATCGACGAGGAGGAGGAGTTGCGACGTCGTGATGAGAGTAACGACATCAAGATAAGGTGAGCCCTGGAGATTCGTTGTCGGAGATTGGAGAAAGCAGTCATGTGGATTTTCTTTACCATCTCTTTAATTTCACAATTCGATCGAAAAAGAAGAGCAATATAATATCAGGAATCTTAAAGAACAATATAATTCTACCTGAGGAGGAGAAACCTTCTTCCTTTATAGAAACAATCTACCGCGTGACCTAGTTTCCTTTTTCCGTTTGAGAATTTTCCTTTTTTTTTATTTTTCCATTTTTCTGTTTAAGTATTTTCGTTTTTTCCTTTTTTTTTAAGTATTTTCCTTTTATACAACAAAAAAAAAGTATTTTCCATTTTTTGAACTTAGGAGGCATGTATCAATGATTTAAGATAATTTAGAAATCAACAATGAAGATGAGTTTCAATCTCGCATCGTCTTCAACCTCAAACCTTGTTTTCTTTTTCAATCCGATTCTCTCAGGGAAACAACTGAATTTCTCAAACCGCAGACACCAGAGAAACCCTTTTGCGTTAGTTCCTCGATTAACTTGCCTGGACCCAGACAAACATAACTGGGACGTGTCTAGATTCTTTGTTGATTCTGTTGCTCAATCGCCATCTCGTCTCCCAAGTTTCGAGGAACTCGACACCACAAACATGCTTCAGAATTTGTCTAGAATTTTTATGCCAACATTTGTATTTATGGAATTTTTCTGTATAGAGAATTGAATTAGTGACAACCATATGAAATTAAACGAGATTTGCATTGATCTTTTTAGAGATTGCCATATTCTTTAGCTCTTTCATTTTGTAAAGATTTGTCTTCTACTTGTATTTATAAAGAAAAGACTTTTGTTTTGTGCGGGTTAGAATGATTTTTTGAGCATTTGATGTAAGTTTTAAGCTGTTTGTGGCGTTTCATCAACATGCTGAGTAAGTAGAGTGCACATGAACTTGATCAACTCGATAAATTGTTTGATGAGACTTAAAGAGAGGAGATAAAGTTGTGTTCTTGTTCTACCTCGACTCAAGCTTTCTCAGATTCGATGATATGACAGCAGATGAGGACTTAGAGAAAGAGACATCACACTGTTTATCAATTCACCCGGTGGTTCTATTACTGCTGGTATGTTCCCATATCGCGCCATACTCTTATCGTTTCAACTGTTGATCTCGCGTTTTCGATCTTTTGAAATGTTTTTTTAAGGATGGGAATATATATGATGCAATGAAACAGATGCAAGAATTTGGGCCTATTCTGGTTAGAAACTGGAATCATGGGCCTCTTCTTTTGTAATTGGGTCTTCTACAAAATACCAATTAGTACCATGCATTTAGGACATCACTAGATTGACATGAAGTGTCTGGAACATTACAGAAGATCCTCAAAGTCTTAAAACCAGCTTATGTGAAATAGAGGACAAAACCTAGAACATTCTCAATTTATCTGTCAAAGACTTTAGTAAAAATAGAAAAGGAAAACAAATAAATGCGCAAGAACGTTCGAGAATCTGTATACATTCTTCTTCACTCCATAAGACGCGACTATATATTCACCACAGACTTCTTCCTTAACCCTCATAGAGAAGAGAAACAAACAAACAAGATCATCACTAGAAGTAATCCAAGAGTGAAAAACCATTACCCCTTCGGCAAGAAAGTCCAGTACTAACCAAAGATGAAGCAAATCTCTCTTACTTTGCTAGGTCTTTTCTTTATAACTCTGTTCCTCGGAAACATCAAAACAACTCAAGGGTCCTTGCCATCTGCACTCGACACTCCGGGAAGTCTACTGTCCGATCTCTGGCGAGATCGGTTTCCGGATCCTTTCAGAGTCTTGGAGCAAATCCCATTAGCTCTTGAGAGAGATGAGAGCGTGGCTCTGTCTCCAGCGAGAGTGGACTGGAAAGAAACACCAGAAGAGCATGTGATCAGGCTCGATGTGCCAGGGATGAAGAAGGATGAGGTGAAGATAGAAGTGGAGGAGAATCGAGTTGTGAGAATAAGCGGCGAGAGGAAAAGAGAGGAAGAGAAAGAAGGAGATCATTGGCATAGAGTGGAGAGGTCTCATGGCAAGTTCTGGAGACAATTTAGAATGCCTGATAATGTGGATTTGGACACTGTCAAGGCCAAGCTTGAGAACGGTGTGCTCACCATTACTATCAAAAAGCTTTCCGCAGACAAAGTCAAGGGTCCAAGAGTTGTTGACATTGCGTTCCAAGAGGATCAAAGTGGCAAACTCAGTTCTGCTTAGTCATAAAAAAAAAACTCTGCTTCTATCCAGATTCGAGTTTCAAGTCTTGTAAAATCTATGTAATCTATTTCTAAATGCAATAAATACTATAAACGTGTCTTTATACTGTGTACTTGTTCATGGATCAGTCCCAATAAAGCTACACGAGAATGTGTTATAAAACTTTAGAGTACCAAAGTAAAGCGTAGGAACTTCCCCTTCTCGCCATGTTTAGTCTTCTATGGACCTAATAGTTCTTTGCTGGAATCACATTATGAGAAGTCAGAGAGGAATTGCAAAGCTTGCTTTCTTAACAAGCAACATAATTTTTGCTGGAAGATCACGCAATAGTTCCTCATTTAATACTACAACTTTTGAGTACATAACCTTACAGTACCAGCTTCTAAGTATCATAAACAAAGTGTAACCTGTGGCTTCCACAGCTTCTCTAAAGCCATTTCTAGTGTAAAATCAACAATTGTGCAGGAAGCTCGCTATTAGAAAACAGAGTACAGATTTGTCAAGTCATATGAAAAATCTAGGACCTTCCCAAATTTTCATAAAGAGATCAAATTATCAAGTATCATGTATATCTCCTCGGTCTTCGGATGCGATTTACCAAGAGAATAGAACTGATGAACCTCGCTATCAATCTGAATCCAACTACATCCTGGTGTTTTATAAGCATTTTGATTCTTGATCATCTTCCTAGCTTTGCGTGCCTCTTCCCAATTACCCATCTCTCCATATAAATTCGCCATCATAGCCACATAACCTCCATTGTTAGGATTCAAAGCAACCAGATTCTTCACAGCAACTTCAGCCAAATCCAAATGACTATATTTCCTACAAGCATTGAGCAACGAGCCCCAAATCGCCTCGTCCGCTTTCATCTTCATCCCGGCCATAACTTCCAAAGCTTCATCGAACCGACCTGCCCTGCCTAGAAGATCTATTAAGCAGCCGTAATGCTCAATCCTCGGCTCAATACCGAATCTGTTTGTCATAAGGTCGAAATAAGCTCGGCCTTTCGATACCAAACCTCCATGAGTACATGCGTTGAGAAGACCGATAAAGGTAATGTGATCCGGCTTGATATCGTTACTGCTCAGCTGCATCATTTCTTCAAACACTGCTATAGCTTCCTCGCTTCTACCATGGAGAGCAAAGCAATTGATCATGGAGTTCCAAGCTGTTAAACTCTTCTTGTTCGTCATCTTGAAAACAGAGCTTGCTTCCACCAAGTTGCCACATTTTCCATACAAGTCGACCAAAGAATTCGAAACAAACACATCAGAAGAAAGATCACGACGATATGCGAAGGCGTGAATCCCTTAAGCCAGCTGAAGCGTACCAATTTGAGCACAAGCGGAGAGGACACAAACCAAAGTCACCTCGTTAGGACGAACATTAGTCTCATTCTCATTGAACATCCTTCTAAACAGAGAAATTGCTTCAACAAAAAGGCCGTTCTGTGTACAAGCAGCAAGAATCGCGTTCCATGAGGGAACATCACGCTCAGGCATCTCGTCAAAGAGAGAGATAGCATTGGAGATATCACCAGACCTCGCATACCCAGAAAGCAGAGCAGTCCAAGAGACGACGTTTCTGTCAGACATTTCGTCGAACAGTTGTCTTGCGAGAGGGATGTGAAAAACAGAGGAGGCGTAGGAGTGAAGGAGAGCAGTTTGGACAACGAGGTAGTGATGAAACCCGGATTTGAACAAGTGGGTATGCACCAACGGAGTTGAGAAAGCAGAGGAGAGATGTGGTGTTGATTTGAGGACAAGTGGGTAGATGAAGTGATTAGGACGAGGAAACGAGCGGTTAACCATGAGACGGAAGAAGGAGAAAGCAGAGGAAGCATGGAGAGGGAGAGAGGAAGAGTAAGCTGTTAAAACGGCGGCGTAGAGATGCGTATTGGGGTAAGAGAAGCGATCAAAGATAAAGCGAGCGTAAGAGAGATTACAGAGACGAAGAGTACAGAAACGAAGAAGCTTAAAACAGAGGAAAGGCGAGTGACTTAGCCCAGCGACGATGAGAAAGGACTGAACTTGCTTCAAATGATTCAAATGGGTCGACTTGGAAATCGCGTCGGAGACGAATTCACCGGATTCCGCCATGCGTGACGGCGCGTGGAGGGTGGTTTCAGTCAGAGGTTTGGGTTTACACGTGTAAACCATGTGCTCGCACTTCCACCAAACGTGATTGAGAGAGAGAGAGAGAGAGAGAGAGAGAGAGAGAGAGAGAGAGGTGGATAATGTGAGTGCTTCGTCTTTTTTCTCTCCGAGTCTATCGTTTTCTTTCACTTTCCGCTTTTATCGTCTCTCTTCTTCTCCAAATTGACGGATTTAAGGCTCCCCACTCGATCTAATCTCTACCCTAACGCTCCTTCATTAATCCTAACGATTGCAATTTTACAGAATACATAACGTATATATACATCATCGAAGCTGATGCAGACAATATCTCTTCTATTCCTACACCCTTTTTCGGATCTCGAGTTTTTGGGTTCTGATTCTTCTTAACCTGTGTCTGTTTGATTTCTATATATTGTAGTATTTGTTTGAATCAAATGTCTGGAATTTGGAGATGGAGGAATCTCAAGTCCTTAGCTTTCCACGCCCGCTCGGTTTCACCTGTTCCCGCTCATCTCTATTCTCTGGAATTGGGATCGTCTCCGCCTCGCCGCCGTCTTCTTCAGGAACGATTCAAATCGGAGCAAGGCGGTGTTGGTGGCGGAGGAAACAACGGCGGCGGCGGAGGAGGGGATGATTTTCCGGTCCCTGTCACACGCCGGAAGCTGAGAGCGGAGCCTAATTGCCCTCGTTGCTCGAAGCAAATGGATCTTCTCTTCTCCAATCGTCAATTCCCTTCTTCTAGTCTTCTCCACCGTCCCGACGGCTCCGATTCCGATTCCTCCTCCGCCGGAGACAAAACCAATTTCCAATCCGTCAATTTCTGTCCGACTTGCAAAACCGCTTACGGATTCAACCCTCGCGGCGTCTCTCCTCTCCAGGGGACGTTCATCGAGATCGGTCGTGTTCAATCCCCAACCACCGCCACCACCACCACCAATGCTTCCAGATTATCCGCCAGGAAACATTCGAAGGACCCAAATCACGGATTCGGCAGCAACAATCTCAGCTCCAATTACAGAAACAAGCTCAGATCTTCCTTCTGGGATACGCTCAGATCTTACGGCGCTGAGCCGCCTGAGGATTGGTCTCCGCCTCCTTCTCCTCCTCCTCCTTTGAACGCTTCTCCTCCAAACAACATCGCTCCTGCCTCTAACGGCGCCGTCAAAATGGATGCTTCGCCGTTACCCGATGCAGCCAACGACGTTAGTAGTCGATGGGGCGGAGCTAGCTTGGGCAGAGACTTCCCTACTCCAAAGGAGATTTGCAAATGGCTTGACAAGTTCGTTATTGGCCAAAGCCGCGCCAAAAAGGTTCCGTCTTTTTTCTCTTTGCATTTAGTTCTCATTTTCTGATCATGTCAGTACTGCCATCGATTTTTTTACTTAGTACATTGTGGTCTTGACTTTGATCGTAGGTGCTCTCTGTCGCTGTGTATAACCATTACAAGAGAATATATCATACCTCTATGAAGAAAGGGTTTGTTCTCTTCTCTCTCATCCATTGGCTTAGTTTTCATCCTTGTACTTGATCGGGCGCATTATCACTGTGATGGGATTATTGTGATATATAAGGCTTGTGTTGGAAGCTGACATTGTGGACCTTGAATACTAGGTCAGCAGCACAACCAATTGATGATGACGATAATGTAGAATTAGATAAGAGCAATGTTCTTTTGATGGGGCCTACTGGCTCTGGTATGAGTTTGTGTGTTTCTGATCATATACTATTCTTTACTGCTCATTTGCACTCTCACTGCTGATTCTGAAATGGTTATTATTTATTCGATTCTTGAACAAACAGGGAAGACATTACTCGCAAAGACTTTAGCTCGGCTTGTAAATGTTCCTTTTGCCATTGCTGATGCAACTACACTGACTCAGGTAAGATTGTTGTTTAGGTTGGAGATCTTTCGATGGCTGTTTTTGATCCAAATGAAACATGATAGGCGTAGCTCCTGGAATTATGATTTTGTATGTTGGTCTCTGACCCAGCTTTTGTATGGTGTTTTTACAGGCGGGTTATGTTGGTGACGATGTTGAATCAATCCTTCATAAGCTACTAACGGTATCACTTCTTATTCAGTGACGATTTAACATTCCAAGCACACTTTCCATCTTGTTGCGTTTAAGAAGATTTCTTTATCGACTTGTAGGTCGCTCAGTTCAACGTGCAAGCAGCACAGCAGGGAATAGTATACATCGATGAAGTTGATAAGATAACAAAGAAGGTCAGTATGCAAGACAACGATTAACTCCTGAACTCGATAAGAACAAGATAAATTAGGCTTTATGCTCTTCCTGGACTCTCCTTCTGCAGGCTGAGAGTTTAAACATTAGCCGGGATGTTTCTGGGGAAGGTGTCCAACAAGCACTTTTGAAATTACTGGAAGGCAGTGTAAGTTGATTGCTTTCTTACCCTTTGACGCATTTACCGGAATCATTGTTCACTAGACATTAGGAACTTGCTTAGGGAATTATAGTGTAGTCTCATGAAGTGATCCTCATTAAAAGGTATTTGCAATATACCAAAGGAGAGAATGGGTAGGTTATATGACATTTGATGTATGCGACCTATCTGTTCTACTTCTGAGGCTCTTTCTCCCGAAGAGAATGGTTCTGGATTCATGCTTTGCTTCTGTATTGATCGTTGGATCTTCTTCCTTTTTTTTTCCAGATTGTAAATGTTCCAGGGAAGGGAGCAAGGAAGCATCCACGAGGTGACCATGTACAGGTTTTGAGCTAGAACTTTATCATTTACCTATAATCGTTAATGACGCATCTTTAGGTGCTGTTTACTCATATTATTCCATTGCTCGATGTCCTACAGATAGACACAAAAGATATCCTCTTTATCTGTGGAGGAGCATTTGTTGACCTTGAGAAGACCATTGTGGATAGGTAATTAACTATGCTTCCTTTTTGTTGCAATTCACTAGTGGTTATGTTTTGGCTTTGATCATCATCTCTTAATGTTTTGCCAGACGACAAGATTCATCGATTGGTTTTGGAGCTCCTGTCCGTGCCAACATGGCTACCAGTGGAGTGACCAGTGGTGCAATAACTTCATCTTTGCTAGAATCGGTAAATACTAATAAGATTCTGTTAATCCTCTGTTTCCCTATATAAGCCACGTCTCCTTCCTGGAAAGAGATCTTAGTTTCGGAATCTGCATTTCAGGTCGAGAGTGCTGATCTTACAGCGTATGGCCTTATACCGGAGTTTGTAGGACGCTTTCCAATATTAGTTAGTTTGTCAGCTCTAACAGAGGACCAGCTCATTCGGGTAATTCAATCGTAGCTTGTGTTTTATCATGTTGCTTGATAAGTGCATATCTTTGACTGCTCATGTTGCTGCTTCATAACAGCTAGTGAAATCAAAGCGAGAATAGTGGTTGCCAACATCAAGATCTTTGATTTTACCCTTCTCATATATAAAGGGTAGCTAACGTTATTGCCTTGGTTGTTTCCCCTGCAGGTTCTTGTAGAACCCAAAAATGCTCTTGGGAAACAATACAAGAAACTATTTAGTATGAACAATGTAAGCTCCCTCTAAATATACTCTAGACATAAATGTAAAAGTATTCAGATTCGAGTCTAAACTTTTGGCTCCTAAACCTAAATGATCTGTTGCAAAATTTCAGGTAAAGTTGCATTTCACTGAGAAAGCGCTCGGGATGATTTCCAAGCTAGCGATAGTGAAGAATACAGGTGCGAGGGGACTAAGAGCCTTACTTGAAAGCATTCTTACAGAAGCCATGTTTGAGGTACTTCACAGCTGGAGAAAAGATTGTAAAGCTACTATCTGATTCTTGCCTTCACATTTCTGTTTCTTTTTGTTCTTCTCAGATTCCAGATGCTAAGAAGGGAGATGAAAGAATCGACGCCGTTATTGTAGATGAGGAATCAACAGGCCCAGAAGCTTCTCGTGGTTGCACAGCGAAAATACTTAAAGGAGACGGGGCTTTTGAGCGTTACCTCAGCGAGAACAAGTCGAAAGATGCTTCAGAAACAACGGTATGACTATAAAGATCCTTTATTTGCTGCTCCTTGAGTCAATATAAACTCATTATCATTCCCAGTGATAGATAACATTAGTCTCCTTCATGGAACCCTCTTTTCTGAAAGTCTGTTGAATTATGTTTCTTATAGACAAAAGTCTCGTATGTTTCTTCACTAAACGTTACTTGTGTCTGCACTGAAACCTGATGGGTGTTTTACAGGTTGAGGAAAGAGTAGACTCAGCAAGAGCAATGAGCTTGTAAAGAGAAACAGAGAAGAACGGTTTTTTTTTAACAGGAGGAGTTTCTTGATTATTTGTAAAGAACAGCATTCATAAAGTGCAAGAGGAGGATTTATCCACTTTGTACAATAAAGTTGTTAGCTTACAGATTCGAAAGTTGAATTATTTACATAGAAAGAAGAATAGGAGTGTATCTCACTGTGTAAACACAAACATTTGTAATTTTTTGCTTCAAATATCAAGTGATGTTAGTTTGTCAGTTCCATGTTATTCTGCTCACATGCATTTGCAAATGTAAGCTTCCTTAGTCTTCCCATCATCCTGCAAATGCATTACAAGAACCAAACTCATCTCTCAGTCTCATACAAACTTCACACTGGTTTTATAATTTGCTTGAGATGTTAAATATTTGATACTTGCATTGATTAATTAAATTTAAATCTCTCTTTGGCCAAAGAGACGAGCAAATGCGCCAGCCAACAAAAAGAATCACCATCTCGAGTTATGCAACTGTTATCACCCTTTAAAGATCACGAATCAAAAACGTTGTTATATCACTCCAAGAACATATAATATTTGACTATTTTGTTAAATTTTGAATAAGTATCTAAAACCTTTTCTCTCCATCAATGACTACTTCCGAAAAAGATGGATGCATAATAAAAATGGATGATGCGTAATAAAAAGTGTGAGAAAGATTTCGTGAATTCTTTAGAAGAAAAACAAGAAACACAGTTTGAAAACATTTGATTTGAAGAGGTTGAAGAAGGAAAACATAATAAAGACCAGCCATTTACTATCACAACATGAGATTTATTAAACAATATTGATCTAATTATATAAAGATCTCTTTTTGAATCATTTAGAGGCCAAAACCAAACATAAAAATAAAATAAAATCAGAAGACATCTTCAATTTGTTGAAAGCTGAGATTACACATCATTATATATTCTTTTTATTTAAATGAAATGTTTCTAAAAGTGATCTACAGAATTACCGGCAAAGCAAGAGAAGCGAAAATCAATGTCTATGAAAGGCTAGGCTTTGATGTATGGGAGATTTTCAAGAAGTGGCCTTCCTTTTTGAATTACTCGGAGAAGAATATAGTGAACTCCATTGAAACATTTATAGGCCTAGGATTCACTAGAGATGAGTTTGTGATAATGGTCAAGCGCCTTCCTCCGTGGATTGGGTTATTTGCGGAGACTGTGAAAAAGAAGACTGAGTTTCTGGTTAAGGAGATGGATTGGCCACTGAAAGTTGTGGCCTCGCACCCACAAGTGCTTGGTTTGAGCATGGAGAAGAGGATTGTACCAAGGTGTAATGTAATCAAATCTCTCATGTCCAGAGGATTGCTTGGAAACGGAAGTGAACTCCCTTTTGACTGCCTTTCTTCCATGGTTGGAGGCTCAACCGACAATATTGGTATTAGTACTTCAAGATCTTATGTGGCTTGTACCACTCATTGATTGTCGCCAATTGTAATCTCCGCTTTCAACAAATTGAAGATGTCTTCTGATTTTTTTTTTTATGTTTGATTTTGGTCTCTAAATGATTCAGAAAGAGATCTTCAATATGCTGAAAGCTGGTATTACAAACGGCGACAATCAAATAGTAATACAAGCCACTCAAGAGCTTGAAGTGCTAATACCAATGTTGACGGTTGAGCCACAACCCCTGGAAAAAGGGCAGCTAGAGGAGACAACACCATAGACCCAAATTCAAGACAAAGTTTTTGATAATTGTGTGTAGAATGAGAAGAGGTGGCTTGTTATAAAGCCAACACCTCCAACGTATCTCATCATAACTATAGTTATTGGACGTGTATTAAGTTTTATAAGTTACAAAAATCAAATTGATTTTGCATTTAATTGCCACGTTATCAACATTAATAACAAGAGATCTTTTTCTAATAATTCAAGACAAAGTTTTTAATAATTGTGTGTAGAATGAGAAAAGATGGATTGTTTATAAAGCCAACAACACCTTCAACGTATCTCATTAAAAATATTGGACGTTTATTAAGTTTTATAAGTTACAAAAATCAGATTGATTTTGCATTTAATTGCCACGTTATCAACATTAATAACAAGAGATCTTTTTCTACTTTGTCCCCAATAAAATTCAGAAAAACATTTACCCAAACGAATAATCTTTTGATTTGTCGGCCCATTTCCCAAATTTCGAAGTTGCCTTGCTCTGAGTATGTTCTCTTTATAATACATATAAATGTATCATTAAAGTGTATATAAGTTTTTGAATCTTAAATATAATTTTTTTTCACTTTATATACAAGAGATATTTTATATTTAATTTATAATGTGAGACATATCACCAATGTTTTTAAACCTGATTCGGCAAGCAAACAAGTATAGCTTATGGGTTGTCGGATCATTGGATTGATCCGAGTTGCTCTGCTCTGACCGTAGATTAATAGATAAGACAAGATGAGATCGGCTATTCGAATTCTTAAATTTTAAAATCGAATTACTATTATGTCGAAGAAGATAAACTAGGGTGGTTCATGTGAGAAAATTTTTTTGAAGCTTCACAAGCTTTCAAAGTCACCCACTTAAAACAATTATTTCTCATTCAAAACAACTCTAATTTTGACAAGTGAAAACATTACTAGGTTTAGGTAAATTACTCAGAACCAAAGAACCGAACCGAACTAAATTCTGAACTGAAGTCAATTGGAAGACACCAAACCGAACCATAACCAACATAAATACCCGAATGGATCATAAAGTTTTCTATTTGAAAAACTAAAAGCGAGAATTGAATGGGTATCTAAAATAACCGACCCGAAACCAAAAACATCAGGTCATTGCGACGAACGTCTTCCACAAAAACTCACCAGAAAAGTGGTTAACACCACTTCGTCAAAAACTAGTTTCAACAGAAATAACTATAAACTCTTCTCAGCGTGGCGGCAATGGGCATGTGTCTTACCAACACAAGTCTCATCTGTTTCTTTACTTGTGTCTGCACTTTGGCTACGATGATGATCACTGAAACCTGATTGATGTTTTACAGGTTGACCGAAGAGTAAACTCAGCGATGGCAATGAACTTGCAAAGAGATGAAGAGAAGAACTGTTTTTAACAGGAGGAGTTTCTTGATTATTTGTAAAGAGCGGCATTCATAAAAGTGCAAGAGGAGGATTTATCCACTTTGTACAATAAAGTTGTTGGCTTACATCGAAAGTTGAATTATTTACATAGGAAGAAGAATTGGAGTGTATCTCACCGTGTAAACACAAACATTTGTAACTCTTTGCTTCAAATATCAAATGAGATTAGTTTGTCAGTTTCATGTTATTCTCTAATCTCATTCTCTAATCTAAGTTCTGAGCAAGCAATTTTAAAGAATGCTGCTCACATATATTTGCAAATCACCAAACTTCCTTAAGCTTACCATAAATCTGAAAATGCATTCCAAGAACCAAACTCATCTCACAGTCTCGGACAAACTTTGTTAGGATCACACATCGGAAGTTTGAAGGGACCAACACTAGTATATTAGGGACTTGTGCCAATTAACTCATTGCCAATTGGTTTTGAGTTGGAAGCCCAGGAAATTTAACATGGTATCAGAGCCTCGTTTGTTGACCCAAGTAGGGTAGCCCAAAAGGGTTTATTATCGGTTCTAAAGTGGGATTCGGTTCGAGATGGGCCGTTAAAAGCCATCATCTCGAGGGAGCGTGTTAGGATCCCACATCGGAAGTTTGAAGGGACCAACACTAATATATAAGGGACTTGCGTCAATCTATTCATTGCCAATTGGTTTTGAGTTGGAAAATCATGAAACTTAACAAACTTCACACTGGCTTTATAATTTGCGTAAGATGATAATTTTCGATACTTGCATTGATTAATCGATCCATCTTTGGCCAAAGAGACGAGCAAATGCCCAGCCAACAAAAGAATCACCATCTCGAGTTATGTTAACTGTTTTCATCCTTTAGAGATCACGAATCTTGTTATATTATATATATCACTTCAAGAACATATCAAATTTGATTATTTTGTTACATTTTGTAAAGTATCTAAAACATTTTCTCTCCATGACTCCGTCAGTGACTACCTCCGAAAAAGATGGATGCGTAATAAAACGTGTGAGAAAGATTTCATGAATTCTTTAGAAGAAAAGGAAAAAAAACACAGTTAGAAAACATTTGATTTGAAGAGGTTGAAGAAGAAAAACATAATAAAGATCAGCCATTTTGATCAAAACAAGAGATTCATCATTCATCAATCGATACTGTTCTGTAATCTTGGAATAAAATTTGAGTTTAATAGCTGTTTAAGGGCTTAAGCACATTGTTACGTACAAGTATGAATTGATAATGGTATCAATTAGCCCTTTGTTCAACCAAAAAAAAATGGTACCAATTATATATACATAATCTATTCATCATTTTTCCAAATGATACATGTTAATTCATGTTTCCTTTTTGAAATAATTGATCGTAAACCTGCAAAATTCAGAAAAGTCGTTGTTTATAGCTGTTCCAAGGGCAATTTAATCTTGTATATATATCATTGTTATGCCCAAATGGGTCTGGGTTTGGGCATGTCCTTGTTCTCCTCCTCCTACTCCTCTTTCTTGTCTATGTTCATCTCCCTGTGTCTTAGCTTCAGTTTGAGCTTTAGTATGTGGTGCTGCATCCTCTAACTGCACTCCGTCCATGGTTTGAGGCTCAACTAACAACATTTGTATCAATGCTTCCAGATCTTGTGTGGCCTGTACCATGATTGATTGCGGCCACTTGTAATCCCAGCTTTCAACAAATTTAAGATTCTTCTGCTTTCTTTTTATGTTTGGTTTTGGTCTCTAAATCATCCAGAAAAAGAAAGGAAAAGAAATCTTAAATGGTTTGAAAGTTGGTATAAAAAGCGGTGACAACCAAGCAGTGGTACAAGCCACACAATAGCTGGAGGTGCTAATACCAGTTGAGCCTCAACCCATGGAAGAAGTGCAGCTAGAGGAGAACACCACAAACTGAAATTCATTTGTTTTGATTTCCATGCGTACAAAACAACAAGAAGCAAAAATTTAGTTCCAAAAAAAAAAAAAAAACAGGAAGCAAGTCCTGATGTTTAGATAACTGAAAAAATATTACTCAGAATTCATTATCTTATTACGAAATTACAAATGAATTTTATAATTTGAGAACATCTCTATTTTTTTCCCCATAAATAAAAATTCATTCCAAAACAGAGAAAAATATCACTTGAAAAAATTCTTTTGTTCTCATTGAACACAAATATTTGTCTATCTTAATTCTACCAAAACACTCAAACGAAACTATACCATCCTAAAAAAAAATCCCCTTTGCATAAATAATTATGTAATTAACAGTGATTAGTTTAGGACAAAAGAAAAGAGGAACAAGAAGCAAGTGTGATTGTAGGCACTGTATTTATACAATAGGCAATTTTGATATATGAAGCAATTTTGAAGATAATGAGAATTAAAACTATGAACAACACAATACCGGAATCGCATCAAAAATGAAAGGAAGCAGAGACGAGATGATGATCTTTCTTCTTAATTTTTTAAACGCCCGTGCCGTATACGTTCAAGAATCATATAATACAACTGCTTGTCTATTCAATTTCACTTGAGAATTCAAGTTGGGGAACGCTAAAACTATGCATACTCTCAGACACAACAAGACAAAGTTTTTAATAATTGTGAGTAGAATGAGAAAAGATGGATTGTTATAAAGACAACACCTTCAACGTATCTCAACGTATCTCATCATAACTGTTGGACGTGTATTAAGTTTTAAAAGTTACGAAAAATCAAATTGATTTTTTGTTTAATTGCCACGTTATCAACATCAAAGAACTTAGATAACTTAGATGTATTATAAAGATATCTTTTTCTACTTTGTCACCAATAAAATTCAGAAAAACATTTACCCCAAAAGAATAATCTTTTGATATGTTGGCCCATTTGCCAAATTCTAAAATCCGAGCTTAAGCCTTGTTCGAGTATCTTCTCTTTATAATACATCTAAGTTATCTAAGTTCTTTGAATCTTTATATAATTTTTCCATTTTATATACAACTAGGTGATCGGCCCGCACCGTGTACGAGCTATAAAACATTTTATATGTTTAATATATAATTAATATTGTATATTGAAGTTGATCTATTTGTATATATTTAATTATGTATTAATAATAACATTATATAAATATTTAATAATAAAAAATAACGATAAATCAAATGAAATTTTTTTTATAGATTTCAATAGAAATTGAAGATAAAAAAACCATTTACCAAGATTTTAAAATATTTTTTTAGATAAAAAAGTGTAAATATGATTACTAAATAAACTGAAAATTATTAAAATTTATAATAATTTATTTAATTTTTATGGTTAACCTGCACGCATATGCAGGTATAATTTATTTTTTATAGACATAAATAGTTGTAATATTTAAGTATTGATTAATCTCTTATATAATTTGTAAACGTTATGTTTTTATACATATACAGTTTTAATGTTTAACAAACAATTACACAAATGTTTCATATCGTTTTGTGTCTTTTGAAACTGATTTATTTTAAAACCTTTTATTTTTTCTACCGTATAATAGCAATTATAAAAATTATATTAAATAATAATTAAATTCTTATAATATGTCTTGAATATTATCTATACTATGCTTTCTTTTCTTTTTACACAATATAATCTTGCCAATATATATATATTTTAAGTATATATTTTTTCTTGACCTATTGCTAATTAAATCAAAATGAGTTTTACAATCTTTACTTAACCAAAGAGCGGATAGATGGTTGGCCCGCACATTCGTGCGTACCAACCACCTCACCGCTCTTATGACATATTGAGATTTTTAAAAAAATATAAATTGTTTAATAACTAAAATTAAAATTGGACTGTAATCGAGGTTAACAAAATGCATACACGATAAGTTCGCATGCGACTTTGAATTTTGCATAATTAATATTTATATCCACACGCATATTTGTGGAAAAATCGAAGTATGACTTTTATGTGTTAAAAAAAAATAAAGTATGTGTTTTGTAATATATATTTTTATAATGTATGGTTGAATTTAAAAAAAATAAATACATATACTTATTCATGTAAGTATGAATTAAAAATAAGTTAATTGTAATATTTAGGTGTTGGCTAGTTTTTCTGATATTGTTCACAAACGTTATGTTTTTACACGATGCAATTTATGGCGTTTAAGAAAAATCACAAAAACCATTTCTATCGTTTTTATTTAATCAAAATTTCTTATTTTAAGGATTTTATGATATATGGTTTCAAATTAAAATTTATATTAAATATTAATAAAAATTACAAATAATTTTTTAAAAAATTAAAATATAATATTTGACTTTATCATGAAAATAAATATAGTATATTGGATAATCTATTAGTAATATTTCTTTTCAATAAAAATTATAATAAATATTTGTTATAAAAATTGTGAAATCATATTTTATAAAATTTTCCGGTAGCTCTCCGCTCATCTCTTCGTCCAATATTCAGGAATTGGTTTGATGAAGAAAATAATTTTCTTATGGTTGGCATGCATGCATGTGTTCATTATAGAATTTGAGCAGCGCATGCGTTTATTATAAAATTTGCTTCTTAAAATTTTTAAATGACTCCATAATATAAAGCACGAGAGTGTTACGATAAAACAAAAAATGTATAGATTTATTTTTCTTTTTACTTCTACTTCTTATTCATATTTTTTTATCTTATTATAATTTATTTTTTCATCCAGTTACATTTCATTTTCTTTCTGATCTCAAATTCTCGATCTACAATGAGACAGTATATGAGTATGATATAAACTTTTTATTTATTTTAAAAAGAATAAGAGATAAAAGTGGTATAGCGTATTTAGTTATTTACTATTTTAATGGATAATATATTATTATTTTTTATATAAAATTATAATATATATTGGTTGTAAAATTTTCGTAATCATATTTTATGCAATTTATTATGAATATATGTAAAATCAAATTGAAATCATAGTAATTATTATTTTCTATAAATTTAAATTTAATAATTTTAGTGTTATAATCTGGTGTATTTATGTTTTAATTTCATAATTTATTTAATTTTAATTCAACCAATCAAAACATTTCATTTATTTTAGGAAATTTGACATGTCACATTTACATGTCATCATTAAAATGCAATAACTTTCATTGTGGAAGTGACAAGTAAGCTTTTTTAATTAATATACCTTCTCAAATAATATGTAGTAGGATATGATAGGTATTTCACATCTAACTTCTAATGTAGGAGTTTATACACTTAACCAAATTTTGAAGCTTCACAAGCTTTCAAAGTCACCCATTTGGAACCTCTATTTCTCATTTAAAATGACTCCGGTTTTGACAAGTGAAAACACTACTAGGAGTCTATGTCTGTGCAAATTATCTGGAATTGAAGAACCAAACCGAATCCAAGTGGAAGGCACCGAACTGAATCGGAACCAACATAAATATCCAAATGGATCTTAGACTCCTATATTTGAAGAACCAGAACCAAGAATCGAATGGGTATACAAAATACAATTATATACCCAAAAATATTAGTTATTTAGATTTGAAATAACCAAAATATCTAAAATTACAATTATAAACCGAATATATTAGTTACGTTTATGCCAAAATAACTGAAATACCTGAAAGATCCGAATTTTTTAATTATATTTGGCAAAATTAAATAAAATTTTAGCAAAATTTAACAAAATTTTTATTTACATTGAACCATTTTTTTAGTTTTTTTGGATAAATTTCGGGTGATTTAGATATACATGAATCTGATTTGAACTTTGACGGATCGAATCGAACCCGGTCTTAAAAAGAACCTAATGGATCCTAAACCTCTAGTACCGAAATACTTAAAACCCAAAATAACCGATCCAAAACCGAACGGATACTCGAATGTCCATGCATAAACACTAACTTGTAGTACTCACATCCGGTCATTCCAACGAACGTTTTCCCTATAAAAACCCACCGAAAAAGTGGTAATACCATTTCGTCAAAAACGAATTCCAACATAAATAACTATAAATTATCCTCAGCGTGACGGCCAAAGGATCTGATACAGCCACCACCGCAGAAGAACAAACATCAAAAAATATGATCCAGAGAGGCATTACATTGTCTCCGTCTCTCTCACATTAAACAGAACTCAGAGTCCGACCATTGCTGCTAGGTTCCTGCTCCTTGTGAAGCTCAAAAATTCCATTAAACAGATTAACATATGTCAAAGAGTCACGCATATAAGAAAAAAAAAATCGTATCTCCCTTCGCATGTACATTGTATTACCGTGGAAAGGGTTTTTAGCCAGCGCTAAATAATTGAAAGTAGATGCCAAAGAGTCTTTTGTTACATTTTGGATAAGTATCTGGAACCTTCTTCTCTATCAATGACGACAAGATCTTGAGCTTGTTATGCATCAATTCAGAGACACAACCAGGGCCAATTAATGGGATTTGAAACAATTACGAGTTGAATACTAGATAATTCATACATATTTTTTTTTAGAAAATTTGGAGGCCAATTAATAATATACATATCAACCATGTAAATTTTAGGGGACAAAGCGAATGTCTTATTTGGCTATGCACAGGACCGGCCATGGACACAACCCCTTCCTCTTTATCCACTGCGTAGAAAAGCAACCTCATCATTACTTACCTATATGAAAAATTGTTGTCTTGATTGGTTGATGAGGTCCTTGTTGCGTTCAGACTCCTTCAAGAGCATATATTGCCGCTCCTCGCGTTAGGTGTCAAAGAAAACCCCTTCGTTGTTCACGCCATTTTTTCTTCAGTATGTTCACTTGAATGTCACCAAACTCATCATTACCAAACATAAAACAGAGCACTCTGTTTCATCAACCAATTCAGCTGATGAAAAAGACTTTCTTTGTTTAGCAGGAGCAGCGGCATGTAAAGTGGTATTAGCATTAACATATTCCCTAAGATGCAGTAAAACTCAGTCTACTATGGGCCAATCGATCTCAATTCGTCTGGGCATAATACCCGGAACCGAAACTGAATCGAACTAAAAGAACTTGAACCGAATAGAATATTCATAAATACCTGAATGGTTCTTTGTTCAAAATATTTTGGATACCTGAACCGAATCGAAACTGAACCGAAAATCGAACTGGTACTCAAAATATCTAAAATACCATTACATACAAAAAAATATTAATTATATTTAGATTTAAATTAACCAAATATCCAAAATTATAGTTTTAAACTCAAAGATATTAATAATGTTTAAACAAAAATAACAAAAATATTCAAATGTCGTTAGTTATATTTGTCAAAATTAAACCAAATTTTATCAAAAATTTCCGAACCCAAACCGGAAAAAAAAATATTCGAATGGATTTTAAACCCCTAATACCAAAATATCTGAAACCCGAAAGAATCATCCGAACCTTAACGGATATCGGAATGCTCAGTGCTAATCCGAAAACATGAGATTCATCAACTGATATGTATCTTATATTCTTTTTTTGGACTTCTTAGTCACAGTTTCGATTAGTTGCAGTAACAAGAATGACAATGAATCATCAGTTTCATAATCTCGAAATGATTAGAAATGATTAAACAGCCTTTTAAGGGTTTAATCACATTGTTACATACAAGTATGAATTATATACATACTACAATCACCATATTTTCAAATGAGACTCGTTTTTGCCTCTACTCTTATGAATCTTTGACCCAATCGAGCCATATGCAGACTTCCAAGTTCATGGCGACGACACAAAAGAGGATTCCAGATTTCTCCGATTGACGAATTTGTTGAGAAAAATCCATTGAATAGATATCCTAAAACCTAATTGGGACCCCAACAACTCAAGTACATGACCGTCCGGAGCGATTCCTCAGCCTGTTTCGCCTTACCGGAGGAGACGGCGGCAGAAGCGGACGAAGAGAGACTCTTGGTCTGAGAAATGGGTCTGACGTTATTCCGGAGATGCTGATTAATCGAACGGAGAACGTAGTTCCATCGGCAAACGCCTAATTGGTCTTTCAATGTCTCCACGACTCCGATACTCGCCGCCACAGCCCATGCCTTGCTCGTAGAACTCATCTCTAAATTGACTGAATAATTCAAGAGAAAACACACTTCTTTTAATTGCTTTTGTTTGAGTTTTTTGGATTTAGCTTTGAAGTTTGTGAATTTGCCGATGAAAGAATGAGAAATCGACGGGTTTTATTATA
Source organism: Alliaria petiolata (assembly GCA_020283515.1). Taxonomy (NCBI): domain Eukaryota; kingdom Viridiplantae; phylum Streptophyta; class Magnoliopsida; order Brassicales; family Brassicaceae; genus Alliaria; species Alliaria petiolata. Next base: position 347,761,466 of record JAHZTW010000001.1, read on the forward strand.
TAAAGCAACAGAAACAGACAAAACTGCCGCAAAGGTGAAGTGAAAAACAGGATGCCTTAAGCGGTTGGTTTTGTTTTCTCTGTTTCTGCCGTTTAAAAGACTTTTTTGCCCCAAGCTTAGGCTACTCGTTAATTAATTGTGAGGGTTAGGGACAAATTGGAAAAGGGGCAGCATTGGGTTTTCGTATATTTTGTATTGCCATGGTTTCTGTGTTTCCCGCAACTGGTTTTGTAGTCGATTTTGGAGTTAGGACCACGACGAGTTCTTCACTCCAACTAGTTTCTTTAATAAAATAATAACTTCTTCTTTCATTCATAGTTTTTTTTCTTTGACATTTGATTTTTGATTATTAGTTCATCCAGCTGGTTAAATTTTTATCTAATAACCAAATAATGTTAGAGAATTTTTAACCAAATTTCTCATTAGTCATTCATTAATCCAGTTAGACCATCTCCATCAGGATCTCTTAGTACAATCTCTTAAGATTAAAAAAATAGAAAATAATAAGAAAGGAGGAAAGAGAGACTTTGCTTAAACAAAGACTTTGAGAGACGTATCTTACTTACATTGTATCTTACACTGTCATACAATTTGTCACCTTATGAGTGATTTAGATTTTTTATTTAAAATTTAAAATTAATTACTCATATAAATTATATTTAAATAATCATATTTAATGGTTAAAAGACTTTTTATCGTATCTTAGGCGACGGAGATGCTCTTACTTATTGGTACAACAAAACTTGTCAACGTCAACACACATTTTTAATCAATATGGTACAATATAATAATGTAATAGATCTTAAATAATTGCATAATTCATTAAAAAAAGTCTCCTCCACAATGGTAAACCCCATTTTTGGGTTCTTAAATATAATTTAATATTAAAAATATTAATAATTTAAGTTAAGAGCTCCACTAACTTTTTTGTAATTTTGAGTCTTCCATTGGAGAGACTCTATGAGGTTCTAAAAAAAAACAAATTATAGAGAATCAAATGTTGCAAATTGATATTGGAAAACTTATAACAATCCTTCAATGTTGCACATTGGTAAAGAAATCTGATAAGAACACAGATATATTCCTATCGATAACAAACCAAACGTATACGGATCCAAGCGTAGAAGTTTGCAAATCACGTCCTCTTGAATCTCAAGTAGTTACATCAATATGACTAAACAAGAATCTCAAATTACATGAAAATTCACGTCTTGACCTTACAAAGAAGAAGATTAAGACACTCAAACATGCAAATCACTGATTGAAAAGTGGTAACAGGAACCAAAAATTAGAGGAAAATATATGATCTAGACCTTTAATGAAGCAAATAACACTCGAGAATTTATCAAAAACCGTTAGCTATTCTATTTTTCAAAAAGGCAAACGTAGAAGAGAAAACAAAATGCAACAAACCTCTTGGTCATGTCGACATCAGCCTTCTTGCAGACAATGTTGGACAATCTCCTCCCAATACCTTTGATAGAGGTAAGGGCAAACATAATCTTCTGCTTACGATCAACATTTGTGTTCAACACACGGAGAATGTGCTGAAACTCCTCGTTTGCAACCAGAGACTACACACGCATAACAAAAATTCAATTACACAATCAGCAATTCAAAAGAACAAAAGGAAAATAAAACGCAAACTTTTCATATCTCCTTGTGATAAACTCGCGATTAAATGTGTAAATCCGAAAAAGACTCTACATTCGAAAAACTAACATAACATAAGAATGATTTAGCTCACTGTTCCTAATTTCTTTAGCCGGGAAGTTTCAATTGCAGATCGACGGGAACATTTTCAAAGAGGAAAAAGGGAAATCCGAAACTCTAATTACCATTTTGATTTGCAGAGATGAGATGAGTGAGAAGCAGCCGTCTTCAAGCAGTGACGATCTCCGCAGACAATAAAACACAAAAGAGGTCTACTAGGGTTTTTCAGTGACGATCTCCGCAGACAATATGCAGAGAGGAAGATTGAATCAGTGGAAGATCGAGGAAAGAGAAGCATGTACAGTATTGAAGAAACGGTTCTATCGGTTCTCGGAGAAGAACCGTTTCTAAAGAATTGTGTGTGCCACGTCATTTTTTTATTTTTTTTATTTTCTTTTTATCTTAAAAAACCCTCGTAATCTCTCCATTACGGATGCTCTAATATTCTATCGGCCGCTATATACTTTTGGGACAATTGGGTAAACAACACAATTTGAGACATATATTAGAAGAACGATATATTCTTATGAAAGTCTAAACACTAAACTAATTTGCCATCAAACCGGACGTCTGTATCCCCACGCGCTTGGTCCATCTTCAAACGCCTCTTCGTACTATAGTCATTATGAGCAGAGACGGTTGAGCATTAAATTATCTAAAAACGAATGTGGAAACTATAATTTTCTCTTCTATTTCGTATACATGTCAAATGTGTATATATTTATATACATGTAGATGTCTATATATATATATATATATATTCATGTTTAATTATAGAATAGTATTGAGTTATTAAAGAGTTATGTATATATGTATATGTATAATACGTACGTATGCATATTTAATTATAGAGTAATGTTGAATTATGAAATGTGCATATGGACATCTATTCGATTATATATATGAAGATTTTGAAATGTGCATATAATTGTGTAATATAATTATGTTTCAAGTTAAATCTTGCAATGCTAAGTCATAACATGGATATCTATTTGATAATATACATGTCAAATATGTACATATTCGTATATATGTAGATGTCTAATACAATATGTACATATTCATATTTATTTATAGAATAATATTGAGTTATTAAAGAGTTATATATATGCTATGTGATAACCCGCGCCCTGCGCGAAGTGAAAGATTTCTATTTTTTCGGGTAAGTGAATTTAAATTTAAAATATAATAATTTCTAATTATTTTAATATCAAATTTTCATTAAATTCTTATTAACCAACATGATTAATAAAATAATATTTAGTTTTGTTTAAGTCAAGTTGAATTTATTTTAATATTTAGTTTTTTATAATTGAAAAATTAAACAATCGTAAAATATTTTAATTCTGTTTTTTATATAATAAATTGTTATGTTGAATATATAGTAGGAAAAAGTTTAAAATTCGTATAATATTAAAATAATTAGAAAGATAAATGAAGAGATATCATAAATAAATTATGAAAACAATATCTGAAATAAATAATAATATGATTTGAAAAATAAAAGCACTAACATATGTCTTTAGAGACACTTATTTTTAAATAAAAGTTTTAAAATGACCTAAAAATTTATGGTTCGTATTTAATGTTATGTCCAAAAAGCATTTATCAATTAAACTTGGAATATATTATTATCTTACTATATTGTGCTATTTACATTATACAAACTAATAACTTTCCTTACATAATGAAAACACAATAAATAAACATTATAGGTCGACGATTTTGGTAAGTGTTATTGTAATCTATGAATTCGTACTTAATATAATTAATTGAATAAGACTTATTTTGAGACTTAATGAAGGTAGCCGGCAAGGAATATATTTTCGTCGATTTGTTTCCCTAAAATTATTTTGTGACTTAATAAAATTGTTCTTAATTAAGTCACTTAATATAATAATAATAATTTTGTTAGCCATTATTCCATATTTTTGGAATAAATAGTAGGTTTATATTATTCTATTTTTTATTACTAATGATGCACAATATTTTTTATATAAATTTTCTGGTTATATCAAAATGATTTAATGGATAAATTTATTCTATTTTTAATTACTAATGATGCATAATAATTCTTATATATATTTTGTAGTTATATCAAAAAACAGAAGGTGGATAATGGCATATAATGTAAATAGTTTATAATTTTAATATCTAAAGTAATTTATAGATATCTAAAAGAAACTGATTGGAAAACAAATGAAATGTTTTAGTGAAAGCAGTTGTGTGCTTATTATGTTGTTTTCGATGTCTTAAGTTCAATTCTCCAAAAACGGAAATTAGTATTTTTTGATTAATAATAATAATTTTATTATTATTATTATTAATTAATTTCATTAAATAATATGTCAGAATAAATGTGGTGGTGACACATCAGCAAAATGACACCATTGTAAATAAAAAAAGTTTGTGAGAATGCTTCTCAATTAATATATAGGGGATATGTAAATGTATAATACAATATGTAAGTATGCATATTTAATTATAAAGTAATATTGAATTATGAAATAGGTACATAATTTGCCGAAGAGACGCAGACGGTGAGGTAGTAGAACATCGGGAAGACGAATTGGATGATGGAAGAGGACGGCATATCGGAATCCGGCTGAGAAAGATGCAGACAGTGGCATAGTAGTAAATCAAGAAGACGAATGAATGGTGCTGGAGGACGGCATATCTGAATTCGGCGGAGAAAGATGCATGCGGTGATGACGTAGTAAATCGGGAAGACAACATCGGAATAAGGCGTTGTGGACAGTGATGTTAACATGAGTGAAATTGTCTATTTTTGTTTAGATAAGAAAAACAAATAAGAAGAAAAGAAAATGGAAAAATGAGAGAGAGATGAGGAAGATGAAAAATAAAAATGTATTAATGACACATTTAATGAAATTCTTACGCGTAGTTGGGTGGCACAAAATGTAATTTAGAATTAAAAATTTTGACTTCTCGGTATTCTTATGTCGTTTACTAATATGAAATCAGGTATAGCCAAATGCCTAATTCTTTTATAAAACTTAGCCAAATTTACTCTACTCTATACTTTTTGCGTATACTCATATCATAATCTCCTTATATTTAATTAAATTAAAATTACTGCTAAAATAGAAGTAACAAATTAAAATAACCAAATTTTAATGTCCTACGCAACATGTGACTTCCCCCCACATAAAAAAAGAAGATTTTTCCTCGTCTATGAACCGTACAATCTTTTATTTTATTTTATTGTTTTGAACCTTTCATTGATAATTTTTGGAGTAGACAAAACTCCAACCTTCGGTAGTTGGAAAATAGCATGACTTCGGATCATATATTCTGAAATGTCAGAATATTTATGTTTTTCTTCCCTAGAATTATCGCATAGCTTATAACAAATTACTGAAATTTCACTTGGTACAACTTCATCCAGCGGTTATTAGTGTAGAATTGGAAATGTTGGTTTACTAAACCAAGTAACGATTGTATCGGTTATCTTGGTAAACCAAATCACACTCCTCATATAGTGAATGTAATCGAGAACAATTAAGAAGAAATAACAGAATTTTCATCTTCATCTTCATCTTCGATCGTTCCTGATCTCTAACAGCGGTAACTTAGATTAATCTAGTATATGTATCTTCTAGCTTGCTTCGCACGAGTTTCACGAGTCTTCTGTTAGAAGCGAGGGCTTCTTTCTCACAAAGAACAAAACAAGTGTTTAAACTTGTTGTAATAGAAAGAGAACACTGTTGCTCTGTTTCTATGAAGAATTCGTAAAGAGAGAAAAAGAACAGCGTAATGAAAAGAAACTGATTTTATCGAAAAATCAAACTTGTGTTTTACATCACGATTTCAATGAGTTATATAGAAAACAAACAGGTACTAAGACACAAAGAGTTGTCTCTTTCTACTTGTGTCTCTTTCATGAAACAACACAACCTAAACTAAGAGTCATGATTCTTCACTAAATGAGATAAACAAAACTCAATTATCTTCAACACTCCTTCTTAATTGAGTTTCGTTCTTACTCCAAGCTTCCTTCTTAGTTCTTCAAACCTTGAGCCGCCAAGTGCCTTTGTTAGAAAATCAGCAAGTTGAACATCTCCTTCGCAGTAATTTAGTTTAATTAGACCCTTGTGCTCTGCCTCTCGAACAAAATGATATTTGATTCCAATGTGCTTTGTTCTTCGATGTTGCACTGGATTCTTCCCAATTGCAATTGCAGATTTATTGTCGCAGTAAATTGGAACTCCATCTTGAGAATCAAAACCAATATCTTCCATAAGTCTTTGCAACCAAATAACTTGATTTGTTGCTGCACAAACTGTGATATACTCTGCTTCTGCCGTTGATTGCGCCACCGTTTGTTGTTTGCTGGATTGCCAGCAAAACACAGCAGATCCTAGTGAGAAAACATACCGGATGTGCTTTTCTTGTCTTCATTTGAACCTCCCCAATCGCTGTCCGAGTATCCGTGCAACTCTGGATTCTCAATACTTGAAAACTGAACGCAAAAACAAGACGTACCATTAACATACCTCAAACCCTCTTGGCTTCTTGATAGTGTTTATTGAGAGGCATTGACATGTATCTTGAGAGATACGAACTTGCAAACATCAAGTCTGGTCTTGATGCACATAGATACAACAATCCACCAACAATGCTCCGAAACTTTGTTGGTTCACCATACTTCTCATCATCTTCGATGTCTTTGCCGTGTGGTGTGAGTGGAGTGCTTACACCCTTGCATCCTTTCATGCCAAACTTCTCTATAATTTTGGAAGCATACTTTTCTAGTGGAAGAAAAACTCCTTGATCATCTTGATTTATCTCCATTCCCATAAAATAATTCAACATTCCCAAATCGGTCATCTCAAACTCCATTTTCATGTCTTCTTTGAATTTGTCAATGAGTTTTGTATTGTTGCCAATGATAATTATATCATACACGTACAAACTCACGACCAGAATATCCTTGGCTTTATTCATCACATAGAGGGGCTGCGTCATTCATGCTTCTTTGAAAGCCATGTTGGAGGAAGTATGAATCGATTCTTCCATACCATGCTCGAGGGGCTTGTTTTAAACCATATAAAGCTTTTTGTAGCCTTAGGACTTTTTCTTCTTCCCCTTCTATGATGAACCCAGGTGGTTGTGCACGTAAATCTCTTCTTCAAGTTCTCCATTTAGAAAAGCCATTTTACATCCATTTGATAGAGCTTCCATTTCATTTGTGCTGCCAAGGCAAGAATTGCTCGAATAGTGTCATGTCTTGACACATGAGCAAACGTCTCGAGATAATCGACACCATACTCTTGAGAAAAACCTATTGCGACTAACCTCGCTTTGTACTTGATTGGATCTCCATTTTCATCATGCGATAAATCCACTTGACGCTGATGACGTTTTTCTTTTCCGGTTTCTCTACAAGCGACCATGTTCTGTTTTTCTCAATCATCTTGATTTCTTCATTCATAGCATCTCTCCATACCTTCATCCTATGATTGTGGTTCTTCAGAGACAAAGAAACATGCTTCTGTTTCTTCGAGATTCACCATTGGAGCGATTTGCATAATCTCAGCCATAGACTTGTATTTCTTTGATGGTTCGGAAGATCTTTCTCCTCTTTGATTGTTGTTTTCGTCACTGACTTGAGACAGAACAGGACTTAAGATGATCTCTCCTTGTTCTTCTTGTGACTGGCGTGCATTTATTGGAATACTGAAGTTCTTTTTGACTTCGACTCGTCTTATCCAGTCCCACTTCTTTCCTTCTTCAAACGCCACGTCTCTTGGTATCTCAACTTTCTCTTTATCGAGTAGAAGTACTATGTATCCTTTAGACTTGCTGCTGTAGCCAATAAAGATTCCTCGCTTGGCCTTCTCATCAAGCTTACTTCTCTTCTCCTTTGGTATATGTATGAAACATATACTCCCAAAGACTTTTAAGTGATCAACCGTTGGCTTATGATCACTCCACTTCGCGATTGGTGTGACATCGTCTTCTATGGTCTTTGTGGGCAAGCGATTTTGTAAATAGTTTGATGTATATATCGCCTCTGCCCATAGTTTGTGACGAAGACCCTGATCGGCAAGTAACGTTCGTGCCATTTCCATCAAGGATCGATTCTTTCGCTCTGCAATGCCGTTTTGTGGCGGTGAGTATGGCACATTTACTTGTCTTTCGATTCCTTCTTGATCACAGAATTCATTGAATTCTCTTGACGTGAATTCACCACCACCATCAGATCGAAGTTTCTTGATTTTTTCATCCGATTGAGTCTCCACCCAGGATTTGAATTTCTTAAACAATAAAAATGCTTCAGTCTTATGTTTAAGAAAATATACCCATGACATGTGCGAGTAGTCATCCACGAACAGTAGGAAGTAACGACTTCCATCGAGAGAGTTTGCATAGGACCGCAAATATCAGTGTGAACAATCTCTAGTTTCTTCTTTGTTTTTGTTTGAGACTCCTTTGGGAACGTTTCTCGTGCTTGCTTTCCCAGTTTACATGCTTCACAGATTTCTTTGTTTACACGAAACTTTGGTAATCCATTTACCATCTTCTTGTTTTGCATTTGCTCCAACCTCGAATTTCCCACATGGCCTAGTCTTCGATGCCATTGCTCCATTACTTCTTCTTCACGAGTCACCAATGCACTTTCTTGTAGAGAATTCCAAGTAATGGAAAACTCTTATTCACCATCTGTATTTCCATGATCTTCTTTCCCATTTGATCCAGGATTGTACATCACTTGTTTTTAAACAAGACGCTATAACCAGTGGATATGATTTGCGGAACACTAAGAAGATTTTTCTCCAATCCCGGCACCAGAAATACATTTCGGATCACTTTCTTTCCCTTGATAGTGCAGACTGTTATGTCTCCTTTTCCGGCAGTCATGACGACTTCTCCATTTCCAACCTTTATTGGAATATTGATGCTTCTATCAAGTCTTGTGAAGTATCTCTCTTCTTTTGTTATATGATTTGTGCAACCACTATCGACTAACCACACTTCTTCTTTGGTGATTATCGGTGCTTCTTATGTTGCACTAAACAACATATGATCTTTGATATCTTCATCTTCAAGACTCATATGTGCTCGTTCATACTTCTTTGAACGACAATCTCTTGCAAAATGCCCAACCATGCCGCAGTTGTAACATTCCTTCTACTCCTTTGAGATTTTGCTGTGATTCTTCTTTCTCCATCAATTCGATTCTGTGTGGTTCTCTTTCTTACAAAAACCACACCATTTTTTGCCTTTGTTGGCACACCAATTGTTATTTCCGCTAACAATTGCTTTTCCTTCTCGTGATAAGACATGAAATGCTCCTTCTGTCATGCTTTCATCACGAGATGACACACGCTTCTCATGTGCCTTCAGAGTTCCTATTAACTCTGTCATTGGCAACGAAGTGAGATCCTTCATTTGCTCCATTACAGCCACTATGCTGTCAAATCTGGTGAGAAGAGAGATTAAGATTTTTTGGACAATGTGATAATCAGTTTTCTCTTCACCGTGAACTCTTAATTGATTTCCCAAATCAATTAACTTGTCTATGAAAACTTTGATGTTGTCTCCTTCATTCATCTTTAAGTTTTCATATTCCCTTCTCAATGATTGCAGGTTGATCAATCGTACTTGTGGAGATTCCTGAAATTCAGATTTCAAAGCATCCCACGCTTCCTTCGAAGTAACCGCCGGTGCTATGCGAGAGAAAATCTGATCCGTTACGGCATTTCGCAGAATTTGCAGTGCCATCATATCCTTTGTGTATTCTTCCTCCCATTGATTTCTCAATCGCAATGCTTCCGGAGTATGATCCGCTTGTGCCGGTCGTTCTGAAATTCCGTTCTCCACCACCGTCCACAATTTCCTGGTCTTGAGAATTGTAGTCATCTTGATACGCCAAAAATCATTCTTGTCCCCATCGAATATGGGAATTTCTTGCTGTAATGATGCTTCCATAATCTCTGTTTCTCGCTTGAATTTTTTTTTCCAGAAACTTTGCTCGTCTTTGTACTTGAATTGGCCCTCAGAATCAAGAGAGCTCTGATACCATGTTAGAAGCGATGGCTTCTTTCTCACAAAGAACAAAACAAGTGTTTAAACTTGTTGTAATAGAAAGAGAACAGTGTTACTCTGTTTCTATGAAGAATTCATAAAGAGAGAAAAAGAACAGAGTAATGAAAGGAAACTGATTTTATTGAAAAATCAAACTTGTGTTTTACATCACGATTTCAATGTGTTATATAGAAAACAAACAGGTACTAAGACACAAAGAGTTGTCTCTTTCTACTTGTGTCTCTTTCATGAAGCAACACAACCTAAACTAAGAGTCACGATTCTTCACTAAATGAGATAAACAAAACTCAATTATCTTCAACATCTTGTATTTCATTGCTTTCAGTTGTATTGATTTTCTTCATCTTTGTTATATCGCTGTAATTTTAAAAGTCCTCCTTTAAGAGGAGGAAAAAAAAGATGAATAAAAAATATATATATATATATATTAAAGATTTTACTAGCTGTAGTGCAGTTGAAAGGAATACATACTCTAGGGAGATCGAAATAATTTTTTTCTTGTCAGCTACTTAAGTAGGTTTTTAATTTACAATCAATCCCTTTATTTGTTCTTGGATTCTTCTGCTTATATCTATTAGATATGTTTCGTTTTGATGCTTAAACACATCTTTTGGTAGCAAACAAAAAAAACAAAAACAAGAACCTCCAAAAGAAATGGATCTGAAGGAAAAAGGCGACAAGATAACCGAAGAAACCATGAGTTTGATCTCTTCGCTTCCTTCACACGCAGATTCTCAAGGGAAGAAACTCTGCAAGTATCAAGGATCTTGGTATTACTTCAACATCCTCCAAGGCGTTCTTAATTTCCAAAGAAACTTTCAGCCTCAAGACACCGATATAATCCTTGCTTCTTTCCCCAAATCAGGCACGACTTGGCTCAAGGCCCTCGCAGTCGCTCTCTTCGAGAGATCAAAGAACCGTTCTTCTGATGATCTCCATCCTCTGCTATCTGATAATCCTCATGGCTTAGTACCGTTCTTCGAGATCGATATGTATATCGAAAGCTCAACACCAGACTTAACCAAGTTCTCATCGTCATCATCATCTCCGAGGGTGTTCTCGACTCACATGCCACTGCACACCATGAAAGAGGCCCTTAAGGACTCTCCTTGCAAGATTGTGTACGTTTGCAGGAACGTGAAGGACACTTTGGTCTCGCTCTGGTGTTTCGCGTGCGCTCATCGGAAAATAGAACTAAACAGAAACCTTCTGGAGTCAATGTTCGATTCGTTTTGCAGCGGAACTGTCTACTATGGACCGTTTTGGGTACATGTACTGAGCTATTGGAGAGCCAGCTTGGAAGACCCCAAGCATGTCCTTTTCTTGAGGTATGAAGAGATGAAAGCGGAGCCTCGTGGTCAGGTTAAGAGGCTTGCGGAGTTTTTGGGTTGTCCTTTTACGGAAGAAGAAGAAGAGAGTGGATTGGTGGAGGAGATCTTGGATCTTTGCTCTCTGCGAAACCTGAGCGGTTTGGAGGTTAACAAGAACGGAGCTATAAACACTGTGGATCACAAGATTTTTTTCCGCAAAGGGGAAGTCGGCGACTCAAAGAATTATCTTACTCCAGAAATGGAGAACAAGATCGACATGATCATCCAAGAGAAACTTCAAGGTTCTGGTTTGAATTTCTAGAGATATATTTACTGCATGTTTTGTCTTCTCTTTGATGCAGCGTTATAAAAATTGGGTTACCTTCCGTTGTCATGTGTCTTAATAATGTCTTTTTAATATTGTTACTGTGTTGTGTTTCGAATTAATATTTTCCAACTATAACCAATTGAACATTGGTGTAAGACCCATGAATGAGATGTGTATACCGAAATGGTAATCATCCAAGAAAAAAAAATCGAATTTGTTGAAACTCTATATAAGAAAACGCATATCTAAAGATTATTTTGTTCTTTCGGTTTAAAACTTTAATCACCTAATTTTGCATCGTTATATGTGTATACATATATATTATTTGCAACCGCAATATATTCTCTCAACCAGGACTAATATTGACATGATTAGCTGTTGCACTTTACAAGAATCCAAAACAATAGCTTATAATATTGTTACTACTTTAAAACTAAATATTCATCAGATTCCTCCAACATGATTTTTTTTTTTTTTTTGGCAACCAAACAATTTAGTTCAATGGTACAAAGAGATTAGCTTCTGAAGCTAACCAGTCCGGAACCATTGCGCTTACAATAGAAAAAACCAAGCCTCGGGCTCGAGCTCCTTTTGCAAGGAGGTCAGCTCGAGTATTACAAGAACGCGAAATGAAAGATAAAGAAAGCTCTGTAAAGGCAGAGCGCAAGAAGTTGAATTCTTCTAATTCTGATACGAGACTAGGCCAGTCCTCATCTCCATCAACGAGCTTAACAAGCTGCAGACAATCTGTCTGAAAGTGAATAGAAGTAATACCAGAATGTTGGGCAAACCGCATTGCCCATAAGACCGTTTCAAACTCGGCGTGCAAAGGTGACTGCGATGACACTAATGCAAACGCCCCTACTTTCTGGATCGTATTGTTATGATAAAGGACGAGTCCTCCTCCATATAGCTTATCCGGACTTATCCAAGACGCATCTACCTGACAACTAAAATCACTACCTGGAATTATCGTGTCAGGTGGTCCTGGTTCACGGATCTCCACACCTTCGATCGCATCTTGGACCTTGTTAGCCATCTCCCAGCTCTCGGCTTCCTGGTTAGCTAAGGTAATGATGTCCAACGGGGGGACATCCTTATCGTTGAAAACTATATCATTTCTTGCTTTCCAAATATACCATAGGATCCAAGGGAAGGTCTTCATCTGCGAGTGTGTCGCTCCCCTCTCTATTGCCCTTAAGAGTAAGAAATCAAAATTACCGAATAACCCGGCCGACGGAAATACATCCGGAATGTGTGGAATAAGTGTTAGTGCCCATACTTGTGCCGAATGGGGGCATTGAAAGAACAGATGGTTTATTGATTCATCCTCGCCACCACATCGTGGGCAGGACCGATACGTACCACAATATCTCTTCGCCAACTGGCTTCGCGTCGCAATGCACCCAGAGATGATTTGCCATAGAAGATGTTTAATCTTCCTAGAGGTTTTAAGAGTCCAAACTTGACTCTTGAGTGCCGTGGTGCTTGGCTCCGAAATCAATTGAGATTTTTTATTTTCCTCTATCTCACCTGCTGCTTCATATCCCGTCTTAACACTATAGTTTCCAGATTTTGTGTGTATCCAGCAATACCCATCAAAATCGAAAATTCGCGCTGGTTTGATACTCAAAATTCTCGGGATATCCTCCGGATCAATGAGCTCTTGGATCTTCTCTACTTGCCACGATTTGGAATCAAAATCGATAAGATGATTAACATAAAGATTGGGATCCTGAAGTGTAGCTAGACTCTTCGCCGGACGTGCCGGGATCACTGGAATCCATGGGTCACTCCAAACTTTGGTATTAAACCCGGATTTTATAGTATTTCGGAGACACGAAATGAGCAGCTCTTTAGCCGCCATTATGCTTCGCCATCCATAAGAGGGGAACGATGACTTCTCGACTTCAAGAGGGTAGGAGTAACGATAATACCTTCCTTTTAAGATCCTGGCCAGAAGAGAGGAGGGGTATCTAATCAGTCGCCAAAGTTGTTTCGCGAGAAGGGCTAAATTAAAATTCTTCAAATCTCGGAAACCCAGGCCCCCTTTATTCATTGGAGTACAAATCTTATCCCAAGCGATCCAATGCAACCCTCGACTCTCAGCTTTTGAACTCCACCAAAAGCGAGAGATGGCACTACGCATATTAGTAATGATCGATTGTGGAAGGAGGAAACTTGACATAACGTATGTCGGAATGGCCTGGGCCACAGATTTAAGCAACACCTCTTTACCCCCCTTCGAAAGCAGTTTAGAAGACCATGAGTTAACTCTATTATTAAGCCTTTCCTGTACATAGGCGAAGACTTGCTTTTTCGACCCACATATCTTCTCAGGCAGCCCTAAGTACATACCCATACCCCCTTCATTGTGGATATTTATGGCTCTTTTTAGTGCGTTCTTGCTTTCCGGATTGACCTTACTGCCAAAGAGAATCGAAGATTTAGAAAAATTCAATTGCTGTCCGGAGGCCTGGCCATATAAATTAATGATCTTCAATAACTCCGCACATTGCGGGATCTCTGCTTTACAGAAGAAAAGGCTGTCATCAGCAAACAACAAGTGTGAAACAGCAGGACTAGCTCGGGCAACTTTGAGTCCTGTAATTCTTCCTTCCTCTTCCGCGCCCCGAATTTGGCTTATCAGCGCTTCTGTGCATATGATGAAAAGGAATGGGGATAGAGGATCACCCTGACGAATCCCGCGCGAGGGAGAGATATTCCCTTTTGGAGCTCCATTAATCAGGACCTGATACGAAACCGATCTGATACACCACATAACCCATTGGATCCATTTCATATCAAACCCCATTTTCAACATAATGGCTTCGATGAAACTCCACTCCACTCTATCATACGCCTTGCTCATATCTGTTTTTATGGCTACGAACTTTGAATTACAGATGGGGTTGGATCGGAGAGCGTGGAAGACTTCCTGAGCAATCAAGATGTTATCTGTAATCAGCCGCTTCGCTACAAAAGCGGATTGAGTTTCAGAGATTAATTTAGGGAGGATATTCTTCAGCCTCTTACATAGGATTTTGGAGATAATCTTATAGCAGACGTTGCACAAGATTATAGGTCTAAATTCTCCCATTTCACGAGGTCTCTCATTTTTTGGAATAAGACAAATGTTCGTATGGTTGAGCCGAGGGTCGAAGGACCCAACCTCAAAAAAACCCTTAACCATCGTGATGACGTCTTTCTCCGTAGTAGTCCAACATTTTTGAAAAAATAATCCCGTCATACCATCAGGCCCGGGAGCTTTTCCAGGATTTATGTCAAAAGCCGCTTGTTTGATCTCTAGATCCGAAGGGGCCTTTGTAAGGGAGGTATTCATATCAGCTGTCACCTGCGCGGTAATATACCGGAGAACTTCATCATGATTATGAGGGTTCGACGAAACGAAAATGTTCTGAAAATAATCCGTGGCCACCTGCTCTAAGCCCTCTTCTGTTTCTACCCAAGCTCCATTGGCAGCTCTTAGCTTAGTGATGCGATTCCGTGCTCTACGCTGTTTGGTGGTAGCATGGAAGAATTTCGTATTACGATCTCCTTCTTTCAGCCAGTTGGCCCTACTCTTCTGTTTCCAGTAGAGCTCTTCATCTCGGAAAGCAGTGCAGAGCATCCATTTCAGATTAAGTACATCCTCTATAGTCATCGTGTCATCTAGCTGGGCGCATTCGAGTTGGGCTTTGATCGTTTCAATTCTTTTTGCTGAATTAGTCGGGTTCGCTTTCTTCCAACTCGATAGAGCTTTCCGACAAGCTCCAATTTTAGAGAAAATGTCCGGAGGTTCCGGTAAATGATCATCACTCCAGCTTTGTTCCACAGTTTCGTAGAAACCATCTTTATCGAGCCAACGCTTATCGAATTTGAAATTTATGTGGAAGCTGGCACTTCGCGATTGGATTCTTGCTATAATGGGACGATGATCAGAGCCCCACAACTTAAGATACTCCACATTTGTGTGGGAAAAAATATCATGCCAGTCCTCATTTCCAACCGCACGGTCTAGGCGACATTGTACACGACCAGATCTTCTATACCCGACCCAAGAAAGGGGATTCCCTTTGTAGGGAAAATCAATCATCCCGCAATTGTCCAGCATTTGTTTAAAGTCGAGGAAGGAAGCTTCAGACCTTCTTCTACCACCTTTCTTTTCATGATTTCCCAAGATTTCGTTAAAATCCCCTAACATTAGCCATGGACCACTTCGGGAGGAACTTATTCCTGTGAGGCGATTCCAGACAGCACCACGGCACGAAACGACAGGATCTCCATAAATAAAAGTCATATAGACCTTGTGCCCTTCAATCGTTGCCTCGATATCGATCATGCGATCATCAGAAAATAAAATAGAAACTGAAAAACAATCCAAATAAAAAAGAGCGAGCCCACCGCTTCGACCAACAGGCTCCACGGTGAACATTTTATCATAACCAAAAGAATTTTGCAAGTCTTGCATAAAAGAGAAAGAATTTTTTGTTTCAGATAGAAAGAGAAAACAAGGACGAAAAAAACGGTGCAGCTCTTGAAGATGATGCTTCGTAAGTTCAGCTCCTGCACCTTGACAATTCCAGGCAATTGTACTCATGATCTCTTACTGGGTGGTTTCTGGGACACCACCGAACCTGAAACAGCAGATTTAGTCTTGCCTAAAGCAGACGGGTACACCTCATTGCGAGGGAATTGAGAAGATTTCGAGCCAGTCACCCGGGTATTTCCTGGGTGTTTCTTCTTTGGGGATTGTTTCCCGCGTAGAAGCTGAAGTTTTTTTGATGCTGGGGATCCTCCCGCACGCGCCGGAAACAGAGCTGTCTTTTTTGTACCAGTATCCTTCTTAGATCTGGTTGAGCTTTTGGATACCTGATCTTTGCTTTGTAATTGCGTCGCCGTCTCGAATTGTGTTTCCGGGACCATTACGGCCTGCTCATCATCATCGTGTATGGTGGCTCTTGCTTCCGGAATCCCTTCTAGCTGGGAAATAGCATCTATTTTTTCCCCGTACAGCATAAGATCATCTTCTAAGAGATCATCAGTATCCATTAATTCTCTATGCATATCTATTGCTGCAATTTCTTCTTCGACTATTCTTCGGTTATCTAACTCCTCCTTCGATGGTTCTTCCCCATTAACTACTCCTTCTCCC
Source organism: Alliaria petiolata (assembly GCA_020283515.1). Classification (NCBI taxonomy): domain Eukaryota; kingdom Viridiplantae; phylum Streptophyta; class Magnoliopsida; order Brassicales; family Brassicaceae; genus Alliaria; species Alliaria petiolata. The sequence goes on from JAHZTW010000001.1 coordinate 347,778,045, forward strand.
ATAGCCATAGGAGCATCTATATTGGTGTCGACATGATTTATGTTCTTTTGTTGATCCTTCCCAATACCTGTCTCTTGAACAGTAAAAACCATACCTCTGTTTTCTGAAAACTTTCCGTTCGATCTCGAGGATTCGGTAACCGGAGCTTTTCCTTTTAACCTTTTAATTCTCGCTTCTTCTGTTTCTTCAGTATGACGGATTAGACGTCCCGATCCTGGAGCTATGCTTCCTGATTCTCTCGCTGGTCGTTCCGATATTGTTCGCTGGGAATCATCCATCGAGGATCTATCCGCTCTCGGGGAAATCGGTGTTTTCGAACTTTGACCGATTCTGCTCCATCCTCTATGATTCTCGGCTAATCCTCGGGGCTCCTCTCTCTGTCTCCATTCCATCCGGGGTTTGCCTCCGTCATACGGACGAGAAGTATGCCCATTCGGAGTAAGGCTGTAAGGGTTATAACGCTCCCGAAATCGGGGAAATTGAGTCTCTGATTTTTTGTCCAGTCTATACCATACTTCTTTACCTCTTTCATCACGCTTGTCCTGTAGTTCCACACGTAAGTCTCTGCTAGATGAGTGAGGATTTCCGTGCTCATAGAATCGTGATGATCGGAGAGTATATGGTCTAGCCAATAAAATTGATTTCTCAACCTCTCTCCCATCTTTCGGGGGAAACATCTCTTTTGTAATCAGGTCTTCTCTGATTTTCTGTTCCACTCTGTCTTTTCTGTTTCTTTCCCGTTGTTCCTCTGTCAGCTCCGGACAAGTTCCCTCTTCGTGAGAAATTCGATGACAAGTGAAACACCACCTATGTAATTCCTCATATTTCATTGTGACCTTGATTATGTCACCGTTTTTAAAACCGGTTTTCCTCTCAAACTGAAGGGGCTCATCCCCGTTGAGTGATATACGAGCTCTAGCTCCTTGCTCATCCTCATCGACTTGAATAACTTCCCCCAACTTTCCCCCAATTGCCCGAAACACGACCTCCTTCTTGTAATGTATTGGCAGCCCTGAAAACTTCACCCAGAACACCATTGTGTTGGGATAGTCTTCTTTAATTGACGGTTGCCAACGCTCTAGTGAGAAACTCCACCGGTTAAAATGGCAAGGCCTGTGATTGAGGACTCTTAGAAGATCTTCCTCTTTGTCAAAATCAAACTGGAATTTGCCATTGTCGAGATTTGTCCCTCTGACTCTCCCTTCCACATTCCAAAGGCGTGCCCGTGGCATCAGTTTTAAGAGCGCATCAACACTTCTTCCTTCTGAATGAAACATCCTCCCTACCAGAGTAAGCTTATATTGTTCTACTAGGTCCGAAAAATCGAATTCAGGGATCTCGATGATTTCATCCTGGAGGTCTAGCCGGCGCTTCACTTTGGTTGAACTGTCTCCACGCCTCTGTTTTCTAAAACCGGAAACCATAGTAGTAGCCGAGATGCCCCAAACCAAAACCAGACGACCCAATTAAAGGGGAATAAGATACACAACACACCGAACTTTATGACACACCGTTTACTGCCGCAGCTTTCCGAACCCTCAGTTAAACGAAGTTCTTCACCCGTAATACTTAGCGAACACGCTAAAGGAAACGATCCACAATCCAGATCCTAGGACACTCTAGGTTCCAGCTTGTTTGAAAGAGACCACTTACCTAACAGGGAGTCCCGTAGCACCAGGAATCAGATGATCTTCGGTGAGGAGACTTAGATCTGGAAATCGCCTTTGTGGTCGTCCGGAAACCCTAGCCGCAGCTTCATCTTTTTTACCACCCAATAAACTTAAATCTGATGAATATTAAGACATTCAACGACATCTCCGCCAACCATTACCTATGGGAGCTTAGGGAACTGCATAGACAAAGTAATAATTAAAAGGAATCTGTGGGATAAAAAATACGAACTATCACAACACACCCATCAACCATCCACATTTTTTATTTTTATTGGTTTCTTAATTCAGTCATATTTAATTAACGGTTTCTTCGCTTAGCTTTAGATGGTGATGTTTTCCGTTTGGAGCAAAACACACATTTTGGTAACTCGCAAAAGAAAAGAATCAAAAAGGAGGTTTCGATGAACTTGTGTTGGTGAAGTTATTTTTCTCTCCATAACAAATTGTGAGATAAGAGAAACATGAAAGGGCATCAAAGGAAACATCTGAAAGTAATATATAGATCTGCAAAAGAAAAATGCGAAAAGAGTTTAATTTTCGATCAATTTGTTTAATTTAATTGAAAAATGAATAGTTTAATGTGTTACAACTTACAAGTATATAGATTAGACAAGATAGGGTAGACAGTTGACCAATTTGAATTTAATAAAACATAAAAAAAAAAAAAAAACGTGAAAGCATTTTCAAAATAAGTTTTTACAGATCAGAGGCTATATTATCAAAAAAGAAAAACTTTTATTCTTCAAGCAGCAGCCACTATGAATGATTTACAAGGTCAACGAGACGAAATATTTGTGGACAAGAATGTAGTGGCTTGCGAGCCTATTTATAACGTTGTAAAGGATATATATATGTCGATGAGGGTGTGCCTATGATGCAGGACAATTTCTTATTTAAGGAGAAATATTCTGTCATAGTAAATACACATTCCTTGGAATCCAAATCCTCGGAAGACAGCAAGTTTAAAGAATATGTTGGCATTCAAGATTCTAGCAAACTCAATCAAGAGAATTTGATTGTGTCAGGACAAGAAGTTAGTTGCGAGAAATCTCCACCGAAGGATGTAGGAGGAGCTACATCAAGAAGTACTGTCTCTAAGGAACATTAGCCTTGGGGCTTGGGAGATATTATATCAACGAAAGATTCCCAAAAACCTCTCAACAAAAACAACATTAATGAACCCAAAGAAAACGTAGACCGTGAAATAGAACAGAAGAACACAGAGGAACCAAAATCAGACAGCTTGAGATATATTTCCTCTGAAATGGCAGAAACAGAGAATCCATTATTAAACGATGTGCTCGAGGACACTTACGATCACAATCTCTTCTCAAGCAATTTGCCAAACGGTTTCAGAGAAAGAAGTTTCTCTGACGCAGAGTCAGGTTTAGCTCATATAGCTTACTCTTGACCCATCTCACTCTCTGGAAGCCTCTCTGTTCGATCTGATGGAAGCACAGTCAGTGCACACTCCTTCGCTTTCCCAATGTGCAATGTATATACATACATACATGCACTCACATACATATATATCAACTTATAATCATATGCAAATTATATAAACCTTTTTGTGAGAACTCTGTATACTGATTGCAAACAGAATGGAACAGCTGAACAGCAGTCCTGTAAGAATGGTGAAAGCTGAGAAGAGAGACCATTTCAGAAGGAGAAATGATGGATGCATTAGACCACCTCCAATGGAGGCTCTAAACATGGGATTCTTAGAAAAAATGGGAAAAAAGAAACTCAAATAAAAACAAATTAAAACATTAGAATCGGTTCTGAATATGGAGATTTTAGAATTGGTAAGAACCCCTAGATGTCTCATTTCTATTGGTTAATATGTTTTAGAGAAAAGGGTAAAAAAAATATCCTCAATTCTCTCTCTCACTCGGCCTTCTCTCTTTCTCCCTCTTTCTCTCTTAAGTGTGAAGATAGAGAAAAACTCCAATCAATCAAACAACGAGCCGGGATCTGAGTCGCTCCGAGGCTGCCGCTGAGAGATCCAACGGCTACGACGTGGGTCCGGTGACAAGGAAATCGGGATCCGCCGCGACGGGGACTAACACGACCACCACGCAGCGTCGAACGCGGAAGGCTCAGGGGACCAAGACGGAGAAGACGCAGTGGAAGAGAGTGGTTAGGGTATTCGCGAAGCAGTTTGGGGCTCTTCTGTTACTCGTTGGGTTGATTCAATTGATTAGGAAAGTGGCTCTGAAGGATACGCCTCTGTCTTCCTCGACTTTTCCAATTGAAACGGAGATGGTGCTTTCGGAATTGGAGAGCCGGATTTCGGCAGTCGACGGTCTAGTGAAGACCACGACGAAGATGATGCAGGTCCAAGTCGAGTTTCTTGATAAGAAGATGGAAAGCGAAACACGAGCAATTAGGCAGAAAATCGATTCCACATCTTCTGCGTTGCAGACTGAGTTGAAGAAGATAGAGTCTAGGACAGAGACACTACAGGCTTCCGTAGACGAAGTCAATGCTAAACCTTTGGTGTCTAGAGAGGAATTAGAGAGGGTTTACGAGGAATTGAAGAAGGGTAAGGTCCATGATTCCTCTGTTAGCGATATCGACATTGATGAATTGAGGGCGTATGCTCGTGACATAGTGGATAAAGAGATTGGAAAGCATGCTGCAGATGGCCTTGGCCGGGTAGACTATGCATTAGCGTCTGGTGGGGCTTTTGTGATGGATCATTCGGATCCTTATCTTGTTGGAAGTGGGGTTAATTGGTTTGGGACAAGCAGGCGACGGGTTCATAGCAAAGCCGCTAAGATGTTAACTCCGAGTTTCGGGGAACCTGGACAGTGTATCCCTCTGAAAGGAAGCAATGGCTATGTTCAAGTCAGGCTAAGAACACCAATAATACCAGAGGCTGTTACCTTGGAACATGTCTCTAAGGTAATACTAACATCTCATACCATACTTTCACATAATCATCCCTGGAAGTGTTTGGATCTTCAGATGCCAATTTAACAACTGATTGAATTGCTGGTGATGTTGTGTTATTGAATAGAGGGAAAGAATCTAGTTTTGTAAATTTGATCTTTGTAGTTCGATGTTCAATTTAGGTCACTAGCTTTGGAAGTATGCATTGATGAGGCTCTAGATTTTGATTAACCAGTATCTGTTTCCATCACCAAGGAGTAGGTTTCTATAAGATACTCTTCTCTGCAAACTTGCAGCTTTAGGAGTTTCTTTGAATCTACCATTTATGTTCTCTTGTACTTTGATTTGGAAAATCTTCGTGATTTCATCAGGTTACAATATTTTTTAATAGCCAGATTGATTACCAAAAAGCCTTTTGGGATCACAATGCTCCAGAGAATAGGAGCTGGGATGGTGCTCGCAAGCCTCAACATGGTGCTCGCAGCATTGGTAGAGGCCAAAAGGTTGCGAATCGCTGAGGAACACGGGCTCATAGATAAACCGGACGGTTCCAATGACGCAACAAAGAGTGACAACTTTTGTTGACTTTTTTTCATATCAGATTTGTGTTTCCAACTTTGTAAGTTAACGTGTTTGTAATTTGATTTGTTTTTTTGCGTGTCAACAAGAACTACACACTTCATATATCATTCTATTTAAAAGATAATTTGGCAAGTTAAATATGATTGCATGGGCTTGGATAGCTTTTATGCTTTGGTTTCACAACTCCAAGAGGTCGTCTAAGAATTCAAAAGACAACTTTTTTTAGTGATATGGTTCGACACTCTTTGTTTTTTTTGTATGTGACACTCTTTGCTATTCCCATGTGACACTCTTTGTTTTTTATATGGTTCGACACACTTTATTCATTATATATACCACAGTTTTGACACTCTTCATCAAAAACTCTCTTATTCTCTTCAATCGTTAGAACAAAAATTCTCTTTAATCGACACTCTCTTTCTTTTATTTTTTCCAAACCATAAAAGAAATGAACAAAAATTCTCTTCAATCGTTACTTGTTATTCCAGGTAACAAAAATTATTTCTTTTCACTAGTTTCTCAAAATAAGAAACACAACATTCTTACAACAATCTATCACACAAAATGGCATCTTCTTCCCATAATAATTTCGAAGAAACGTTGGATGAATACTTCGATCAAGTTTTAGATCAAGCATGCGATAATATTTTCAATCATCATGGTGCTCATCAAGAAGCAGTCAAGTCAAAGAAAAAACGAGCCTACATGCGATAATTTTTTCCGTTTATGCTTTGTACTTCTTTTTTTAATATGCTTTCATGTAATGTTTGTTTACAAATTTATGAAATTCAATAATTTTAAAGTTTTATAAAATATAAAATATTTAATAAATTAAACAAAATAATTTTTTTTATTCTTAAGAACCTCAAGTGGGTTCTACCATTGGAGCCATCCAATTTTAATTATTCTTAATAAAGTTCTTAACTTCAAAATTTTCAAAATATATAATTAAAATAATCTTAAGAAACCATTAGAGATTCTAAGCATTGGAGATGCTCTTACTCTCTTCTTCTGTGTTGTCGTTTCTGATGGATTATGCCTCTCTCTACCTGAGGGTAGTTTTTACTAATAGGTTATATTTGGTTTACAGATCGAGCGTGCATTTTTATTAGCTTAGTAAATATTATTTTGCAGACTTCAATTGGGTTTTGGGTTATATTTCCCAGAGTTTTATGTGTTGATTCAATCACAAGGTAGAAACCCAAAATAAGTCTCTCTATAGATAAGGTAGAAACCCTAAATAAACCTTAGATAATCTAAGACCATCTAAGGTTTATGTTCTTATCTTTAATTTTAATAATATTATCTAATTAAATTAATTTTATTTTAAAAAGATAAACTAATCAGATGATGACAAGTGGTTAGAGACAATTTCTAAAAACTCTTAAATAAGAACCGGCTCTTCTCCATCTCTCCTCCTTTTTATTTTTTTTGATTTTTTTATTCTTTAGAACCTGGGTTTAAAACCTCCGTTGGAGGTGCTCTAACATCTATTATAGAAAAAATGAGTGTGTCCCACAAGAGAGTGACGCATTAGCACCCTTCTCCATGACACATCAACTCACTTATTTATTATTAAAAAAATGTATAAAACTCAATTAAAACTTTTTTTTTCTTGGTCAAAACTCAATTGAAGCTAAATATTTTTTTTTGTATGGTCAAAACTCAATTAAAGCTATATGTATTTTCTATTTACATGTTTATTTCTCATATGCTCTGATTTATTTATCGTGATAGCTTTTTGAATTTCACTTTTGATGCTTCCTATTTTTTTTAATGAAAAAAAAGTGGAACAATTGTTGATAGGTTGGTTAAAGAAAACTAACATATATATTTTTTTTTGAAAAAACTAACATATATTAATTTAGTATACTTGAGTAAGTTTTACTTTAAAATGAGATTCGCTAATTGTTTGTTATTTTAACTCAAAAATTATTATGTATCTTCATGTTATATACAAATTATTGTGTATTATGGTATTATAGGTTGGTTAAAATAACTGACATACATTAATTAGTACACTTAAGTAAGTTTTACATAAAAATGAAATTCGCTAATAATTTGTTCTTGTAGCTCACAAATTATTGTATATCTTCATGTTATATACAAATTATTATGTATTATGGTATTATAAGACTGGTTTTTAGTTTTCTATTTGGTTGGAATATTCATTTACTTAACCTTTAAATTTTAAGAAAAATTGTGAAGGTCTCAATGAGAATAGGAAAATCGGTTATAACAAGTTTATCTATTTATTTAGAGAATATGCGTATTGAGTTTCTAATCATAATATTTAGTATTTTAAATATCATATATATATAGTATTTGTGGATTCTCTTATCTAGATTTGTGTATGATTCTCTAGATTGCTACATTGTAGTTCTAATTGAAGAACATAACGGTTTTTAGTAGAGTAAGTGTTTGATAAATTTCATTGAAGACAAAATGTCAATAGAAAAGCTAACCATAAGAAAATGAACAATATTTTCTCTTCATATGATGGCCATAAAAAAAAAATGAAATTGAATCCCCCTTCCTATTAATTGAGAATCTCTTTTAATGAAAAAAGCTTACTTGTCAACTCTATAATCAAAATTAGTGTATTTTTTATGACATGTAAATGTGACATGTCAAATTTCCTAAAATAAATGAAATGTTTTGATTGGTTGAGTTAAAATTAAATAAATTATTTAATTAAAAAATGAATACACTAGATTATAACACTAAAATTAATAAATTTAAATTAATATAAAATAATAATTACTATAAATTTCAATTTGTTTTTACACATATTCATAATAAATTGCATAAAATATGATTACGAAAATTTTACAACCAATATATATTATATTTTTATATAAAAAATAAATTATCCAATAGAATAGTAAATACGCTATACCATTTTTTATCTCTTATTCTTTTTAAAATAAATATTTTTTTTTATGTCATACTCATATATAGTCTCATTGTAGATCGAGAATTTGAGATCAGAAATAAAATGAAATGTAACTGGATGAAAAAAATAAATTATAATAAGATAAAACAAATATGAATAAGAATTATAAGTAAAAAATACAAATAAATCTCTACAGTTTTGCTTTTCCATAACATTCTCCTACTTTGTTTTACGAAGTCATTTAAAAACTTTAAGAAACAAATTTCATAACAAACGCATCTGCGGCTCAAATTTTATAATGAACACATGTATGAATGCCAACCATAATAAATTTATTTTCTTCATCAAACCAATTTCTCAATATTGTTCAAAGAGATGAGCGGAGAGCTACCGGATAATTTTATAAAATATGATTTCAAAAATTTTATAACAATTTTTTATTAGAACTTTTATTGAAAAAGAAAATTACTAATATATTATTCAAAGTACTATATTTATTTTCATGATAAAGTCAATATTTAATATTTATTAATATTTAATATAAATTTTAATTTGAAACCATATATCATAAAATGCTGAAAAATATGAAAATTTGATTAAATAAAAAAACGATGAAACGGTATTCGTGATTGTTCTTAAATACCAAAAATTACATCGTGTAAAAACATAACGTTTGCGGAAAATATAATAAAAACTAACCAACACCTAAATATTACTCCCTCTGTCCCATTTTAAGTGATGTTTTAGCTAAAAGCACACAAATTAAGAAAGTGGATGTAAATAATAAAAAAATAAAAGTAGAATGCAAATGGCCAATAAACTAGTTTGGACTTTTGAGCTTCTTTAGCCGAAATTGTCTTTTAGTTATTGTTAAATTAAAATAAATTAAAAAACTGCATAGATATGTGAGAAAATCAAATAAAATGGAACAAAAAAAAATTCTTGAACATCAGTTAAAATGGGACAGAGGGAGTACAATTCACTTATTTTTAACTCATACTTACATGCATAAATATATGTATTTATTTCTTTTTAAAATTCAACCATACATTATAAAAATATATATTACAAAACATATACTTTGTTATTTTTTAACACATAAAATCCATACTTTGACTTCTTCCACAAATATACGTGTGGATATAAATATTAATTATGCAAAAATCATAGTCGCATGCGAAATTGTCGTGTGTGCATTTTGTTAACCTCGATTACTGTCCAATTTTAATTTTAGTTATTAAACAATTCATATTTTTTTAATCTCTATATGTCCTAAGAGCGGTGATGTGGTTGGTACACACGAACGTGCAGACCAACCACTTACCCGCTCTTATCATAAGTAAAATTATAAAACTCATTTTGGTTTAATTAGCAATAGGTCAAGGAAAAATATATATTTAAAATATATATATTAGCAAGATTATATTGTGTAAAGAAAAAAGAAAAAATAGTATAGATAATATTCAAGACATATTATAAGAATTTAATTATTATTTAATATAACTTTTACATTTGCAATTATATGTTACTGTAAACGGTAGAAAAATTAATTTTTTTAAAAATAAATCAGTTTCAAAAAATACAAAACGATATGAAACGTTTGTGTGATTGTTGTTAAATACTAAAAGTGTATATGTATACAAATATAACGTTTACATAATATATAAGAAAATTAATCAATACTTTAATATTACAACCGGTTGGAATCCATCTGGTCCCAGTGCTTTGTATTTACCCATAGATCGGATCGATTCCTCTACCTCTTGAGCTTCAAAAGCCTTATTCATTAACTCCTACCTAGCAAGACTTACAAACCCTTCCGAGGGTAATTTATCCACTATAGGTTCCACATCGTCCATGGCGTAGAGTCTCTTGTAATATGCAACAGCCAAATCATCCAGTTCTTGAGGCTGTGAAACCCATCTATCTGCATCGACTTTGAGCATTTCTATTTTGTTCCTCCTTCTTCTATCAATAGTTGATGTATGATAATACTTGGTATTTCTGTCCCCAAGTACTATCCACTTCTCTCTTGACTTCTGATACCAGAGAACTTCTTCTTGCTCAAGCACAAAATCAAATTCTTTCATTAACCCCGCCTCTCTGACCAATAGCTCATCAGTTTGGTGAATGTCTAATTCCTCCTGCACTGCTTGAAGATCCTTGACCAATGTCTCCTTCCGCCTCTGCACATCCCCAAAAACTTCTATGTTCCACTGTTTGAGATTAATTTGCAACTCCTTCAGAGCCTCCAACGTGGTTAAACTCCCATTCAAAGATGATGACAGCATTTCCTTGAAGCCACTGTGCTTCAACCAAGCAACCTCAAATCGAAAGGGACGTCTCCGAGGGTTACTTCCCATTTCAGGCGCGAACTGTACATATAGAGGTGCGTGATCAGATGCCAGGAAAGGTAAATGCGTGACCAAAGCTTCATGTCATTTTAACCGCATCTACGTGCAGCACAACACCCTATCCAGTCGCTTAGCTATGTAAGTACTCTCCACACGTCCTCGCTTCCATGTAAATTTACTTCCTTTGAAACCCATGTCAATCAATGCTAATTCGCTCATCCATTCTCCAAACGCTAACGAATCAGGTGAGAGCCTACCGTTATCTCATGTCCGCTCATCCAGCCGTACAATCGTGTTAAAATCACCTCCAAATATCAAAGGTTCCCCTACACTCCGGATTACCCTTTTAAGTTCATCCCACAAACCACTCCTACGGCTCACCGTCGGAGCTGCATAGACTACAATCAGATGGAAGCTCTCTGAGCCCGTCCCCACCTGAGCATGAATAAACTGATTTGAGGCCTCTATAATGTTCAGATCTCCAACTTCTGATCTCCAGAGAAGCCACAACCCGCCACTTTAGCCAATCGCATCCACTCGGAATGAGTTGTCAAAACCCAATCCCTGACAAATCCTTCTTGCTCGATCCCCACCCGCATGTGTTTCGAAGAGTGCTAGAATATCAGTCTTGAATTTATTCAATAAGTATCGAATGGATCTCCAAAAATTGGTTTTATTCGCCCCCGGCAATTCCAGAATAAGCAATTCATCGTAAATTTGGAAATTTGAATAACAAGAATCACCGGGGACACCTGTTATGCGAGTTTCGGGTTCCTCACATCCTCCGAACCCCCCGTAAGCGTGGGTCGATCACTTCGATCCCGTTCCATATTCAAGGCATCCAGGGGACTTTCCATCTCCTCATCCCAAAGGTGCAAAGTTGGTCCCATCCTAGTCTCGCAACCCTGCACTAGTTTCGCCACTCCCACAGTACCCTCATCGTTACCGGAAAAAGCCCCACCAGGCCGGCCGGTACTCTCTCTCTCTCTCTCCACCTTGAGCCTCTTACCTGATTCCGATAAAGTGATCTCTCCTCTCGTTGGCCCGAACACAAGTTCCCTTATGGGTTTGTGGACATTCTGTTTGGGCTTCTGGCCACTAACCTCCATGGGCTTCTTCAATCCAGCCCTTTTGTCATTGGGCCCACCTTTGCTCCCAAACTTATTTATCTTCGTCCCGCCCAAGTGTATCTTTTCTCTTGCTTGGCCAATAGTCTTTCCTTTTTGCCTATTCAGCACAATATCTTCATTCTCCTTATTTTCCTCAACTGAATTTGTTTCTTTCCTTGACTCAACCGGATTCGTATCAATCTCCAAGTTACCAAATCGGTTCGATACCGTAATATTCTCGAGATCTTTGGTTTGCATGATTTCCCGATGATTTTGTTCTGATTCCCCACTCGATCCTCCGGCTGCAAACACCACTTGTCTCGACGGCGCTTCCATGCCTCTCCGAGGTCTCCTTACCATAGTAAACCCATCCTCTGACTGCATATGATCTCGTGACACCTCGGTGTTCGATTGTTGTTTCTGACTCGCCACTCTCTCCAAGTTTCCTTTCGGACATGAGTATACCAAGTGCTCGTACATTCCGCAGGCCGAGCAGATGTTCGTGAGTCCTTCGTATGACACAAAGTAACGGTCTTCATTGATTAACACCGTGCCTTTTAGGAAATTGCTAGGTTCATTTCCACACAAACTCTAGCAAATCTTGCCCTTTCAAAGTTCAGAGTTGTTAAGTCCACACGAATTGGATTACAGAGTCCCCGAGCTATCCCCAACATGATAGCTTTGTGATAAAAATTCACTGGTATATTTGTCAAACGGACCCATACCGGAGTAGTTACGATCTCATCCCTCAGGGGATCAAAATCTGGATCCCATGCTTTCGCCATGAGGTAACTTCCAAACGCTCGCCACAGGCCTCTTGTTAGTGCCGCTAGATATTCCTCCTCAAACTCGAACCGGACCATAAAAAACTGTCGAGGTAGATCCATCACATGCATCACTTTCCAGAGCTCCCTTAGTTTCCTACTCAAAGCTGGAATAGCCACGTTCCTCCCTAGCACTTTCACGATCATACATTGCTTCCACATCCCGTTCATCGCCTCTAGCACCTCTCTCTTGATCATAATAACGGGCTCGCCATCAATAGGTCAGGCTTAGAATGGTCCAAATTTGAAAGTTGAGGATTAAAATGTCAATTTTCCCATTTTCTCTCTACAATACATTTTTTTTAACACTGATTTACTAATCTATTACAAATTATGAGAACTGTTACATCGACGATTCTACAACGGTCAATTCTACCGTCTTATGAAGATCCACGACTAATGGCTCTACCTGCACCACGCTAACCATCATATGAAGATCTACGCTTGATGGTTCTGCTTGCACTACGCTGAAGATCTCTTGTAAGCTTGCCTCCATTAATTTGTATTATTATTCATTAATCTGCATAACTAATAATAAATCGCGCTCTCTGGGATTTGCAACTCATACCTCTTAGTGTAGAAGCATTAATGAACCTTTGATAAACCATTAGGCAAAGGGGGCTTCCACCTCTATAATACATTTAACTAGGTGATAACCTGCGCCATGCGCATGATGAAAAACTCTATAAATAATTTTATTAAAGATGATTTTAAAATTGTTTAAACTAAAAATAATTTAATCAGTTTTATATATATGTGAATAATATAATTTAATATTTTAACTTTTTGACATACTATTTTTAACTTGTTTTCAAGTTTAAATATTTATATATTATTTGGTTTATTTATATGGTCCTGTTAACAAACCATATAAACAAAAAAAATTATAAATATATATATATCTATTAAAATCACACATATCGAAGTATTTTTTATTGTAACCTAAATTATATTTTTAATTTGTTATAATTTTTTTTTATTAAAATCACACAGATCGAATTTTTTTTATTGTAAACATATTTTCTGCTTAATCAAAAAAAAGTATTATGTGAATCATAAATTGTGTATAAATTATATTTCATTAAATAATATTTTTAAAAATTATTGTTTTATTTATTTTTAAGAAATGTATTGTGTAATCTAAAATTTAATTTTAAATAATCCAAAATTTGAAACATAATTATTTGGTTATATTAAAAGTAATAAATGGATAAAGACATATAATGTAATTAGTCTAATCAAAAAAAAGAAATTTGTATTAAAATAATGAGAGAATAAGTGTGGTGATGACACATCAGCAAAATAGCACCACTGTAAATATTTCAAAAAATAAGTCTACTCTCTAAAATTTTTTCTCAATTAATATATAGGGGATGTATCATTAAAGTGTATATAAGCTTTTGAATCTTAAATATAATTTTTTTGGAGAAATTTGAAATAAAAAGACACTTTTATTATAGATTTGGGAAACTATACCTTTGGCTCTTAACTTTTAAGAAGTATACCTTAGATTAATGTTAATCCTAATTTTCCTCTAATAATTAAAATATAAAATTTAATTAAAATGTTTATTAATAATAATTTAGTTGTGTTAATTGAGAAACTTTTAATTTATATAAAAATTTTCAAATAATGATTTTTCTCATTAATAATAATAAACTTCTAATTCATATAAAAAAAATTATTTGGACTTTTTTCATTCTTCTTCTTCTAAAATTATGATAAGACTAATGGTTTGGTTTGATCATTTATAAAAGTTTATTTTTATCAATTTACTGTATTTAAATTTTATATAATTAACAAAACAACATATAAAATATATTTAAATCATAATCTATCTTTCAACATTATTTTTAATTTTCTATCATATCTATATAATGTTATATCAAATAATTTGCCAAACAAAGAAGGAAAGAGATAAAGGAAGTATATGAATAAAAGACAAAAGATATCTCCTAATTTAATAAAGATTTTATGGGATTTTCTTTCCTTTTTAAGATATATATATTGTTCTAAATTTCGTAGAATACGTATTCTAATCTTTGTAGAGCATGCACAAAGTGCAGAATATGTATTTTTAACTTCGTAGAACACAAATGAAGTTTAGAATACGTATTCTACTTGTAGAACATGTACAAAATGAAAAATATGTATTCTAAACTTTGAAGAATATGTACAAAGTGCAGAATACATATTCTAAATTTCTTAGAACATATATGAAGTTTAGAAGACGTATTCTAAAATTCGTAGAACTGAACAAAAATATTTATTTTTATAATTTTTCAAAAAACTTAAGATCTGTTATAAACCATTGAGGTTTGGATGTCCATAACCGGCTCAGTTCATCAGACCCAATCCGTGGTCTAGTCTCGGCGTGAAGACCAAGTCCTATTAGAGATAGGATTTCCTTTTTCCTAATACCAATAGGATTAGTAGAAGTTTTCCTATTCCTTGTATGAGTAGTAAAAGGACAATTTCCTTTTCTCTCCTTGATGTAACCACTATATAAAGAGACCATTGGTCCTCCATAATAATACACAGAATACAAGTTATTCATAACACGTTATCAGCACGAGCTTGCTCTGATAAACCCTAGCCACCGAAAAAAGAAAAACCCTAAAATTTCGCAGCCGATCCAAACCACCATCCGTCCCGCAGCCGTTCGACGCGATCCAACCGTGTGATCCTATCCCGAGTAGCCGCCGACGATCTCTGACCTGCGAACGTCCGCAGCTACACCTAAAACCCGAACGTCCAAGCACTGCCATCCAAGTAGCCGCGTGATCCGATACCGAAGCCGTTCGACGACAAGTCAACCGATCCGACGCCAAGTAGCCGCGCAATCCAAGCCGAAGTTTTACCGAGGTCTTTTAGCTCCTGGTCCATTCCATTCAACCCAAAAGAAGGATCCAAGGTATAAACAAATTTCTAAAACCTTAGAACATGAAAATCGAATTCTGACATAATGATTATCAAACCCTAAAATCGATTCTTCTATGTTCTACTTGCTTGATATTTTAAGAACCTAAAAAACCGAATTGAACCTAAGAAAAGATAAAACCCTAAAATTGGACTTGCTTGTTTTTGATTGATTGATTGATTGCATGAACCCTAATACCTAAACTAAAATCGGATTGCTTGTTTAAATATTTAATCTCTGAAAACCTCACAATCGAATTTGAACATTAATCATACATGAACACTAAAACCGATTCATGTGCTTGTAAAGGATTGATTGCTTGTTTTGGTAAAATCGCATGGATTGTTTCTAAACATTAAAATCGCAAATTGGAAATTCCCTTATTCGTTTTGGAAAGTTTTCTTATTTGTTTTGAAAAATTTCCTTATTGAAATTTGGACAATTTCCTTATTTTTGAAATTGGAAAATTTCCTTTTTGTTTAACCACATTAAAATCGGTTAGGAAAATTTCCTTATTTGTTTTGGAAAGTTTCCTTATTTGATATTGGGATGATTTCCTTATTTTGAATTTGAAAAATTTCCTGTTTTCTTTTATCACCTAAAATTGCATGTTTAGGATTAAAAATTGGAAACTTCCTTGAATTAAAATCTCATGATAAAATCGGTTGAAAGAGACCCTAAAATCCTAAGAGAAAATCGATGCTTGATTTCAGATGGCGAAAGTCAATAATTTGGACTTCGCAGCCCTTAATCTCTCAGGAGATAATTACTTGCAATGGGCTTTAGATGCAAAGATCATGCTGAAATCAGAAGGGCTCGGTGAATGCATTAATGATGCAAATAACGAATCCGAGAGGAATAGGTATAAGGCGATTTTAATCATACGCCACCATCTCGTTGAGAGTCTCAAAGATCAATACTTGACGCTTGAGGATCCTCTTGATCTCTGGAAGGAGTTAAAGGCAAGATATGATCATCAGAAGATGGTTATACTGCCTAAGGCCAAATATGATTGGCTTAACTTAAGGCTCCTGGACTTTAAGTCCGTGGATGAATACAACTCGGCCCTATTTAAGATAGTTTCAAAATTGAAGCTATGTGGCGAGATTGTGACAGAGAAGGATATGCTTGAAAAGACCTTCTCGACCTTCCACTCAAGCAACGTGTTGCTACAGCAACAGTATCGTGAGAGAGGCTTCACGACCTATGCAAGTTTGATCTCTTGTTTATTGCTTGCGGAGCAAAACAATGAATTGCTGATGAGAAACAGCGAGATGAGACCTCCTGGATCAACCCCACTTCCAGAAGCCCATGTGGCCGAGGACACTAAGATGGAAACCGAGGCAAACCATGTCCAGAGATATCAAAGATATAATGGCCGCGGATCTGACTTTAACCGCGGGCCCGGACGTGGGCGTGGAACGAGACAAGGGCGTGGTCGCTACCACCCATATGGTCGAGGGAATGCCCGCGGATCTGACTTTAACCGCGGACAAGGCCGTGGCCAAGGGCGTGGCCACGGGAACCAGACCGGACACAAGTCCGGCCCGACCAAGTCCGTTTGCCATCGGTGTGGGATGGACAATCATTGGGCCAAGACGTGTAGAACTCCCAGACATCTTGTGGATCTTTATCAAGGGAGTGTTAAAGGGAAGAATCCCGAGGCCAACATGATCCAGCGTGAACATGAGCATGACAATGAGGGCGATTTTGATCATGAAAAGGATGATCTTATGGATAATGATGATCTCACGAAGTATGAGACTTCCGATTTCTTAAAATGATTTTAGACTTTGAGTTCTATTTGCTTTGTTGCTTTTATGTTTACTTTGCTTTGGTTTTATGTCTTTGGATTTGTTTGGCATTAAACTACTTTGAGTTTATTTTATTGCTATTATCTTGTTTGATTCTTGCTTGATAATATGAATGTTCTATTGCTTGTTTTATTGCAAGTATAAAATCTCGACCAAAAGGCATTGCCTAAAAGGGCATGAATTTCTCACCCATACAAAGCCCATTGAGTTATAAGAATGGTTTCCAAATAGAAACAATGGGCAAAAGGAAATGAAAGTTCCTTAAGATCGCCTAAGGCATTAAAAGAAAATGGTCGAGACTATACTCTACTGATCTAGACTATGCCAAAGATCAGTATGATAGAGGCAAAAGCCATGGTAACCACAATTGGTATACCCCACGAAATTTACACTATATGGCATGACTGGACTAGCCATCCAAGTCCAAAACTTGATGCAAAGATTGATCATGAAAACGGCACAAAGAGTTATCCCATAGAGTCTCACGTTGTGTTACATGTGCACAAGGGAAACTCATCAGATTTATTGTCTCAAGCATCACGAAATTATAGTATATTCATGAGGGGGAGTGAGGACAAACCCGTGGTCCATGACTATACTACAAATTCGATGATCATAATAAGACTCGGCCGAATTTTATAAAGAAAAGTCATTACCTATAAGGTTTAGACCCTAAAGTTTATCAGCTTGGAGACATCACAAGTTTTACATGTATATAAGATCAATATGCATCAGGCCATATAAGTGAGCATAGATATTCCCATCTCAGATTGAATACGGGTCATGAGCCAGACATATACCATCTTAAGAGATTTTGAATAAAACCACCACATACATATGTGCCGTCTAAGATGGAATCTCATAAGGAGATTGGAGATTGGGAATATATATATGTTGGATAAGAAATGTTTCTCCTACGAATTTTAAAGAAACCTTTGAGCCAAATATGGGTGATCTATTTAGTGGCCAAGGAACACGGATTACATGAGTTTTTAAGTGAATCCGAATATCCAACATTATAAGGAGAAACGTAATAAGCTGATAAGAGAAATGAAATGGTATCAACCATCGGTGTCTTGGCAAGATCCTCGGACTAGATAAAGATTTAAGGACGTCCAAATACAAAGATCATATAAAGCTAGCATAATCAGATGCCAGACACATTGACCCGAAAAGAAAAGAATGACTAAGTCATATCAGCTTAAGCACCACGAAATTGATGTCTTAGAGACACAATCAAGTTGCTACGGAGTCTATACAAGATAGACCCATAAGTTCCATAAGATAAGAAACCGCGGAAAAGGGTGCATAATATAAATCCGGGTTTATTAAGGAAACCAGACCAGACATAGAGATATAAAGGCTGGCCAGCTGAACATCTAAGGTACCAAACCATGTAGCTTGGGACGCCAAGCTG
The DNA here is from genome assembly GCA_020283515.1 of Alliaria petiolata. Classification (NCBI taxonomy): domain Eukaryota; kingdom Viridiplantae; phylum Streptophyta; class Magnoliopsida; order Brassicales; family Brassicaceae; genus Alliaria; species Alliaria petiolata. The sequence continues at coordinate 347,796,529 of JAHZTW010000001.1, forward strand.
CAAGGTAATAAAGGTCCTGGATTATGAAATCTCAGATCGATCAAATCATGTCTGGATCAAAATAGGAACTACATAAGAGTGTTAACACCAAAATGTATAAGAAAGCGCGTACAAGATAGTAGCACTTGAACAATAAAGAAACAAGCGAGGATCAGAACCCACGAATAAGAATGCATTCATAAGATAAAAGGAAACGTGGGATTATGAAAGTGATAGGCGTATTGGCCACATAAGAAAACGCCATCAGATGATTAAACCAGTGGATAAATAAGTCCTGTGAAGAAAAGAAAATCGTGAGACCACATGATCTAAAGTGTTCATGTTTTACAAGCATTTCGAGATAGCTTGGTTACATAAGGATACTCACAGAGACTAAGGAATAAATTATAAGGAGATATACTCCAAATGTGGTGGGTGCTGCTACAAACTCGAAAGTTTATGATGTCTGGACACATAAGAAAGAAATCAAATTGATATAGTAAGCAGCCTATGGTCCACTGGATAACGAAATAGAGCTGAAAGATAAAAGAAGTTCTCGAGACCAGCATTGTATTAAGCTGAATAAATCGCTCTATGGATTGAAACAATAGACTAAGCGAGTACTTAGTGAAAGAGGGCTATAAAGACGATCCCATGCATATTCATAAAGAAATTCGATAAGGGATTCGTAATTATCGCAAAAGGGTACTCAAGCGATTTAATATGGACCAGGCTTACCCACTGACTAGCCCAATGATGGTGAGAAGCCTTGGCCTGGACAACGATCCATTCGGTCCAGTAAAGAAGGACGAAAAGGTCCTTGGTCCCGAAGTGCCATATCTCAGTGCTATAGGAGCGTTAATGTACTTGGCTAGTCACACTAGGCCGGACATATGCTTTGCCGTGAACCTCCTTTAAAGATTCAGTTCTTGTCCGACCCAGAGGCACTGGAATGGGATCAAACACATATTTCGTTACCTGAAAGGGACGAAAGACATGGGTCTATTTTATACTAACCTTAACAAAGAAGGATTAGTTGGTTTTGCTGATGCAGGTTACCTTTCGGATCCACACAACGGTCAATGACTCAACACATTAGACGAGATTGTGGGATGACAGAAGGGAAAGAAGAACCGACCAGCATGTACGAAGATAATGCCGCATGCATAGCTCAGTTGAAGGATGGATACATTAAAGGAGATCGGACGAAGCACATATTGCCAAAGTTCTTTTTCACTCACGACCTACAGAAGGCCGGTGAACTCCAGGTGCTCCATGTCCGCTCAAGTGATAACTCAGCCGACCTCTTCACAAAGTCGTTTCCAACCTCCACGCTCAAGAAGCTTATGCATCAGATTGGCATCAGATCTCAGAAGTACCTTCAGTGATGTTCATTTCAGGGGGAGTAATACGTGATGTACTCTTTTTCCTTCACTAAGGTTTTGTCCCACTGTGTTTTCCTTAGAAAGGTTTTAATGAGGCAGCATTCCCCAAGCGTATTACTGAGATCTCATCATCATCACATACGGTTATGTCATCCAAGGGGGAGTGTTATAAACCATTGAGGTTTGGATGTCCATAACCGGCTCAGTTCATCAGACCCAATCCGTGGTCTAGTCTCGGCGTGAAGACCAAGTCCTATTAGAGATAGGATTTCCTTTTTCCTAATACCAATAGGATTAGTAGAAGTTTTCCTATTCCTTGTATGAGTAGTAAAATGACAATTTCATTTTCTCTCCTTGATGTAACCACTATATAAAGAGACCATTGGTCCTCCATAATAATACACAGAATACAAATTATTCATAACAAGATCAAGAATTTTTTATAATGGTATTTTTGAATTTTTTATATTTTATTTGTTCTTAAAATACATTTTCTATGATATATATATTTTATATTTTCATTAAATTGGTTAAGGTTAATATACTCAAAATATGGAAAAAGATTAAAAGGTATAATTTCACAAACCTATAGTAAAAATGTCCTTTTTAATTTTCCCAAGATTAAAAGGTATAGTTTCACAAAACCATAGTAAAAATGTCCTTTTTCCAATTTCTCCTTTTTCACTTTATATATAAGAGATATTCTATATTTAATTTGTAATGTGGAACATATCACCAATGTTTTTAAACCTGACCCGTCAAGCAAACCGGAATAACTTTTGGGTTGCCGGGACATTGGGTTGATTCGGATTGCTCTGGTCCGACCGCGAATTAATAAATTAATAAATCTTTAATATCATTATATATACATCTATCTATGAATATATATAAAAAAAACTTCATAACATAAAAATAATAACAGAGAAAGAAGAAAAAGACCAGAAAACAAAGTATAATCACACACATATCAAAGGATAATGAAACAAAAATACAAGATTTTTAAAAATAGAAAAAAACAATATGAACACAAAATCAAAACGACGAAAAACAACACAAAAATAAAATATTATTAAAAAAATATGGATGTTATAAGACAAGATGAGATCGGCTACTCGAGTTATTAAATTTTAAAATCGGATTACTATTATGTCGAAGAAGAGAAACTAAGGTCGTTTTTGTGAGAAAAAAAAAGTAAATTGCAATCCAGTTGGTTCAACCAATGAACCGGGTCGCCGAGTCGGGTAATAGCGGGGTTTTTTTGGGGTTGATCGCGTTTATGACTAGCTTATTTAAGTATTGAACCCGAACTGGATTAGTAACCGGATCGTGGGTTAACCGGACGAACCGGGCGGTCCGATTCGGGTTTCAAAACACTGTATATCACATATCTAACTTTTAATGTGTGATATTTGCTAGTTTTTACAGTAAACCAAAATTTGAAGCTTCACAAGCTTTCAAAGTCACCCACTTAAAACATTTATTTCTCATTCAAAACTACTCTAATTAATTTTGACAAGTGAAAAACTACTATGTTTCTGCAAATTACTCGGAACCTAAAGAACCGAACAGAACTGAACTCAATTGGAAGACACAAAACTCATAACCAACATAAATACCCGAATGGATCATAAACTCTTCTATTTGAAAAACTAAAAGCGAGAATTGAATGGGTACCCAATATAACCGATCCGAATCCAAAAACATTGGGTCATTGCGACAAACGTCATCCACAAAAACCCACCAGAAAAGTGGTTGACATGCCACTTCGTCAAAAACTAGTTCCAACAGAAGAATTGGAGTGTATCTCACCGTGTAAACACAGACATTTGTAACTCTTTGCTTCAAATATCAAATGATATTAGTTTGTCAATTTCATGTTATTCTCTAATCTCATTCTCTAATCTAAGTTTTGAGCAAGCAATTTCAAAGAATGCTGCTCACATGCATTTACAAATCACCAAGATTCCTTAAGCATACCATAAATCTGCAAATACATTCCAAGAACCAAACTCATCTCTCAGTCTCATTGCTTTATAATTTGTGTAATAAGTTAATTTTTTGATACTTGCATTGATTAATCGATCCATCTTTGGCCAAAGAGACGAGTAAATGCGCCAGCCAACAAAAGAATCACCATCTCGAGTTATGTCAACAGTTTTCGCCCTTTAAATATCACGAATCTTGTTATATTATATATATATATCACGTCAAGAACATATCAGATTTGATTATTTTGTTACATTTTGTAAAGTATCTAAAACATTTTCTCTCCATGACTCTGTCAGTGACTACCTCCATAAAAGATGGATGCGTAATAAAGCGTGTGAAAAAGATTTCGTGAATTCTTTAGAAGAAAAATAAAAAAACACAATTAGAAAACATTTGATTTGAAGAGGTTGAAGAAGAAAAACATAATAAAGATCAGCCATTTTGATCAAAACAAGAGATTCATCATTCATCAACCGATACTGTTCCGTAATCTTGGAATGAACTTTGAGTTTCATAGCCGTTTAAGGGCTTAAGCACATTGTATGCATTGATAATGGTATCAATTAGCCCTTTGTTCACAAAAAAAAATGGTACCAATTATATATATACATAATCTATTCATCATTTTCCCAAATGATACATGTTAATTCATGTTTCCTTTTTGAAATAATTGATCGTAAACCTGCAAAATTCAGAAAAGTCGTTGTTTTTAGCTGTTCCAAGGGCAATTTAATCTTGTATATATATATACATTGTGATGCCCGAATGGGTCTGGGTTTGGGCATGTGCTTGTTCTCCTCCTCCTCCTCTTTATTGTCTATGTTCATCTCCTTGTGTCTTAGCTTCAGTTTGAGCTTTAGTATGTGGTGTTGCATCCTCTAACTGCACTCCGTCCATGGTTTGAGGCTCAACTGACAACATTTGTATCAATGCTTTCAGATCTTGTGTGGCATGTATCATGATTGATTGTCGCCACTTATAATCCCAGCTTTCAACAAATTTAAGATTCTTCTGATTTCTTTTTATGTTTGGTTTTGGTCTCTAAATCATTCAGAAAAAGAAAGCAAAAGAAATCTTAAATGGTTTGAAAGTTGGTATAACAAGCAGTGACAACCAAGTAGTGGTACAAGCCACACAAGAGCTGGAGGTGCTAATCCCAGTTGAGCCTCAACCCATGGAATAAGTGCAGCTAGAGGAGAACACCACAAACTGCAATTCATTTGTTTTGATTTTCATGCATACAAAACAACAAGAAGCAAAAATTTAGTTCCAAAAAAAAAAAAAAACAAGAAGCAAGTCTTGATGTTTAGATAACTGAAAAAATATTTCTCAAAATTCATTATCTTATTACGAAATTACAAATGAACTTTATAATTTGAGAACATCTCTATTTTTCCCCATAAATAAAAATTCATTCCAAAACAGAGAAAAATACCACTTGAAAAAATTCTTTTGTTCTCATTGAACACAAATATTTGTTTATCTTAATTCTGCCAAAATACTCAAACGAAACTATACCATCCTAAAAAAAAAAATTCCCTTTGCATAAATAATTATGTAATTAACAGTGATTAGTTTAGGACAAAAGAAAAGAGGAACAAGAAGCAAGTGTGATTGTAGGCACTGTATTTATACAATAGGCAATTTTGATATATGAAGCAATTTTGAAGATAATGAGAATTAAAACTATGAACAACACAATACCGGAATCGTATCAAAAATTAAAGGAAGCAGAGACGAGATGATGATCTTTCTTCTTAATTTTTAAAACCCCCGTGCCGTATAGGTGCAAGAATCATATAATAAAACTGCTTGTCTATTCAATTCAAGTTGGGGAACGCTAAAACTATGCATACTCTCAGACACAACAAGACAAAGTTTTTAATAATTGTGTGTAGAGTGAGAAAAGATGGATTGTTTATAAAGACAACACCTTCAACGTATCTCATCATAACTATTGGACGTGTATTAAGTTTTAAAAGTTACAAAAAATCAAATTGATTTTGCATTTAATTGCCACGTTATCAACATTAATAACAAGAGATCTTTTTCTACTTTGTCACCAATAAAATTCAGAAAAACATTTACCCCAAAAGAATAATCTTTTGATATGTTGGCCTATTTGCCAAATTCTAAAAACCGAGCTTAAGCCTTGTTCGAGTATCTTCTCTTTATAATACATCTAAGTTATCTAAGTTCTTTGAATCTTTATATAATTTTTCCACTTTATATACAATAGGTATTTCACATCTAACTTCTAATGTAGGAGTTTATACACTTAACCAAATTTTAAAGCTTCACAAGCTTTCAAAGTCACCCATTTGGAACCTCTACTTCTCATTTAAAACGACTCCGGTTTTGACAAGTGAAAACACTACTAGGTCTGTTCAAATTATCTAGAACCGAAGAACCAAACTGAATCCAAGTAGAATGCACCAAACTGAATCGGAACCAACATAAATATCCAAATGGATCCTAGACTCCTATATTTGAAGAACCGGAACCAAGAACCGAATGGGTACACAAAATACAATTATATACCCAAAAATATTAATCATTTAGATTTTATATAACCAAAATATCGAAAATTACAATTATAAACCGAATATATTAGTTACGTTTATGCCAAAATAACTGAAATACCTCAAAGATCCGAATTTTTTTAATTATATTTGTCAGAATTAAATAAATTTTTAGCAAAATATAAAAAAAAAATTATTTACATTAAACCATTTTTTAGTTTTTTTGGATAAATTTCAGGTGATTTGGATATACCTGAATCTGATTTGAACCCTGACGGATCGAATCGAACCCGGCCTTAAAAAGAACCTAATGGGTCCTAAACCTCTAGTACCGAAATACTTAAAACCCAAAATAACCGATCCAAAACCGAACGAATACTCGAATGTTCATGCATAAACACTAACTTATAGTACTCACATCCGGTCATTGCGACGAACGTTTTCCCCAGAAAAACCCACCGAAAAAGTGGTAACACCATTTCGTCAAAAACGAATTCCAACATAAATAACTATAAATTATCCTCAGCGTGACGGCCAAAGGATCTGATACAGCCACCACAGCAGAAGAACAAACATCAAAAAATATGATCCAGAGAGGCATTACATTGTATCCATCTCTCTCACATTAAACAGAACTCAGAGTCCGACCATTGCTGCTAGGTTCCAGCTCCTTGTGAAGCTCAAAAATTCCATTAAACAGATTAACATATGTCAAAGAGTCACGCATATAAAATAAAATAAAAAATCGTATCTCCCTTCGCATGTACATTGTATTACCGTTGAAAGGGTTTTTAGCCAGCGCTAAATAATTGAAAGTAGATGCCAAAGAGTCTTTTGTTACATTTTGTATAAGTATCTGGAACCTTCTTCTCTATCAATGACGACAAGATCTTGAGCTTGTTATGCATCAATTCAGAGACACAACCAGGGTCAATTAATGGGATTTGAAACAATTACGAGTTGAATACATATCAATTAATGGGATAATTCGTACATATTTTTTTTAGAAAATTTGGAGGCCAGTTAATAATATACATATCAACCATGTAAATTTTAGGGGACAAAGCGAATGTCTTATTTGGCTATGCACAGGACCGGCCATGGACACAACCCCTTCCTCTTTATCCATTTCGTAGAAAAGCAACCTCATCATCACTTTACCTATATGGAAAATTGTTGTCTTGATTGGTTGATGAGGTCTTTGTTGCGTTCAGACTCCTTCAAGAGCATATATTGCCGCTCCTCGTGTTAGGTGTCAAAGAAAACCCCTTCGTTGTTCACGCCACTTTTTCTTCAGTATGTTCACTAGGATGTCACCAAACTCATCATTACCAAACATAAAGCAGAGCACTCTGTTTAATTTAGCTGATAAAAAAGACTTTCTTTATTTAGCAGGACACACAATGTGTAACAGAAGCAGCGGCATGTACAGTATTAGCATTAACTGATTCCCTAAGATGCAGTAAAACTCAGCCTACTATGGGCCAACGAGCAAATTTAAATTAAGCCCATCGATCTCAATTCGTCTGGGCATAATACCTGGAACCGAAACTGAATCGAATTAAAAGAACCTGAACGGAATCGAATATTAATAAATACCTGAATGGGTTCTTTGTTTAAAATATTTTGGATACCTGAACCAAAAATGGAACTCGTATTCAAAATATCTAAAATACCATTACATACAAAAAATATTAATTATATTTAGATTTAAATTAACCAAATATCCAAAATTATAGTTTTAAACTCAAAGATATTAGTAATGTTTAAACTAAAATAAAAAAAATAACAAAAATATTCAAATGTCCTTAGTTATATTTGTCAAAATTAAACCAAATTTTATCAAAATTTCCGAACCCAAACCGAAAAAAAAATATCCGAATGGATTCTAAACCTCTAATACCAAAATATCTGAAACCCGAAAGAACCATCCGAACCCGAACGGATATCCGAATGCTCAGGGCTAATCCCAATCTTGTTTTTGGATGAAAACATGAGATTCATCAACTGATATGTATCTTATATTCTTTTTTTTGGACTTCTTAGTCACAGTTTTGATTAGTTGCAGTAACTAGAATGACAATGAATAATCAGTTTCATAATCTCGAAATGATTAGAAATGATTAAACAGCCGTTTAAGGGCTTAATCACGGGACATCGTCTCAGATACTCCTTTACAAAAAAAAACTGATCAACAATACTCTCTCTTAATCCACACTACTCTCATTATGTTGTTTGACTCTTTTGCCCTTAATGAGCTCGTTGACTTTGACCTTCTCTCTCTTCGCTCTCTCTCCTCTCCCCTCTCTCTCCTCTCGTCTCTCTCTCCTCTCTTACCCGCACTCCCCACTCCCCACTCCCCACTCGAGCTTTGCCTCCCCGACGAGAGACACCCGACGAGCTCCGTCGACCTCCGTTCGCCGCCTTTGCACCGCCGGAGGTTTGTTGAGATCCAAAATCGAGGTCCGTTTCTCTTAATTTGATGTGGTTTTAGGGATTTGAAATTGAGAAATTGAGAAATGATGCATTGGTCCCGCATTGGTGTGTAAAATATTGTCTAGGTATAATGCATTGCTCTATATTGACTACAAATGCAGTACAGTGGCTGAATCGTTGTGGATTGTAAGTTTTTGACATCTCGATTGGATTTGAGGAATGAGAACCTGGATATTTGCGAAAATAGTATAACTAGTAATACTAGAAACACTGGGAGATAATGTATAACTAGGGAAAACTAGGGTATAACTGTCAACAAAAAACAGTATTGATTGGGGATTGAGATTTTGTGCAATATTTTTGGGCAGGTTAAAATGAGCAACAACGTGAACATACATTATAAATACGAAGGTCGCATCAATGGTCTAGTGTTCAGGACATCAGTTGAGGAGATAACAATACCGATGATAGAAGCTAGGCTATACAAGAAGCTTGGGTTAGATGAAAGTAAGATTAAAATGCAATTGAGTTACATTGTTAGATATAATGGACGTGAGGAAAAGTCGTATATTTGTGATGATGAGGATCTCTTGGTATATCTAACGCATGGTGATAATGAGAACCCTAGAGGTGTTTTGATTGTGGAGTTGATTACTACACCGGAACTGCCCGTGCAACAATCAAAAGCGGGGATAAGCTCTTATGGTAGGAATTATGAAAATCCGCAGCGCATTGATGATGAAAGCGTAGAAATAGGACCCAATGTCATAACTTTGCATGTTGACAACGGAGGAAGAAATGAAGAAGAAGAAGAGGATGATGATTCTGATAGGGATTCTGATAGTGATTCTGATGATGATGATGATGATGATGATGATGACGACAACGGTGTGGAATCATCGGATAGACGTTTAGTCAGAGTTGAGGCACCACCTGTTGTTGAATGTAGTCAGAGTTTAGAGGCATGGGAAGACGGTTTGGATTTGAGTATTGATCAAGAATTTCCTAGTAAGGATGCTGTTGTGGATGTGGTTCATAGAGGCGCATTTGTTAAATCATTCGGGTATGTCATTAAAAATTCTGATAGAAAGAGATGGGTGGCAAAATGCACGCAAAAAACTTGTACGTGGCATGTACGAGCAGTAAAGATCCCAAACTCAGAAGTTTTTTCTATTAGAACTTACAGGAATATGCACACATGTAACCGTGCTAGTCAGAGTGAAGAATGCAGCCGTAAGAGGAGAGGATCAGTACGACTAGTTGCAGCTATAGTGAGTGAGCATTATCCCGGGAACCTGGAGACTCCAACTCCTAAAGAGATCATGTCAGTTGTGAAGAGGGTAGTTGGTGTAGAGGTATCATACTCCACGGCTTTGAGAGGGAAGAATAAAGCAATTTCTGATGTATTTGGTAGTCCGGAAGATAACTACAGGATGTTGTATCGTTATTTGTACGTGTTAGAGGAGCTGAATGAGGGTACGAAAACAGCTGTGGAACTGGATACGGTGGGAAAATTCAAGTATTTATTCATAGCGTTGGGTGTTTGCATTGATGGGTTTCAGTTCATGCGGAAAGTAATTATGGTGGATGCAACTTTTATCAAGGCCGGATTTGGTGGTGTACTTGTTTTCGCCGTAGCTCAGGATCCAAATCGTCACATATATCCCATAGCATTCGGTGTACTCGACGGCGAGAACAATGCAAGTTGGCTCTGGTTTTTCCAGAAACTGAAAACTGTTGTCGAGGACTCTTCGGATTTGGTATTTGTGAGTGACAGAAATACGAGCCTCATCAACGCTATAGCGAACGTGTATCGAAAAGCTCATCATGGGTTTTGCTTATGGCATTTGGCGCAAAACGTGAAAGGTAATGCTCCAAGCAAAAGCAGGGGCGATGTCGCCGAAGCATTCCAAGAGCTAGGTAAGGCTCATACGGTGGCTGAGTTCAATTTGCTTTATGAGGCGTTTAAGAAGAGATATGCTGCAGCGGCAAAGTATGTGGAGAAGACCACCGTGCCAGAAAAGTGGGCAAGATGTGTTTCTCCAGTTGCTAGATACAACCTCGACACAAGCAACTCTGTGGAATCTCTAAACAAAACTTTTAGGGATGCAAGGAAGTACTCCTTGATACCCATGCTTGATACGATAGTTCGAAAGTTTTCTGATTGGTTTAACGAGCATAGGAACGAGTCCGTGGGAGAACCGAGTGCTAATAAACTGGTTCCTTTGGTTCACAACTTCTTGCACGTCAATTGGCCTAAAGCCGAGAAATTAGCTGTGCGGGAGGTAAACGGTTGTGACCTTGAATACGAAGTCACGGGAGATGACGGAAAGCCTTATTTGGTGGAATTGATCAGTAAAACTTGCAGTTGCAGGTTCTTCGATATTCATAGGTATCCTTGTCTTCACGCGTTAGCCGCTTTAATCTACTTCAAGAAACATGGGAGTCGGCGTGATATCCGCATAGAATATTATGACTTGTGTTCGAAATACTATTTCTTGGACATGTGGATATTGGCTTATAGGAGATCGATATACGTGGTGCCCGAAATGTCTGCGTGGATTGTACCGGATTACATAAAGGAGAAGGAGATCATACCTCCGGATCGCATCAAGAAAAAGGGTCGTAGAAAAGAAATCAGATTTCCATCAGCGGGAGAAAGGCGCCGAAGGGTAAGGACGCAGAGGGGAAGGACACAGAACAAATCCAAGCGTGGAAGGACACTAGCAGGGTTACTTTATGGAGAAGACTTTGAATGAGGGTTTTGTTATTTTGTATTGTTTATGTGTAATACTGGTATAACTATCATGTTTGGTTTTAGTTGACTTTTCAAAGTAACTATGCATGAATGGTATTGTTATTTTGATAATTATCGCCTAAGTTTGTTAATTTGTCTTCTTTCCGTGTAATAGTGGTGTAACTATGCATGTTTGGTTGGAGTTGACTTTTCAAAGTAACAATTCATGAATGGTATACTAATCGCAAAAATTAGTTAATTTTGTAAATAAATTAGTTGATTTACGATATAGATTAGTTAATTTTGTTACAACTACAACTTATATGTCATACAAACATTTGAATTAACTAAAAACGAGTTATTTCTGTTCAAACTACAACTTATACGAGTTTCAAAGAAACATTCCCTTATACTTTAAGAAACATTTTCTTATGGATAACCAACTTGTTAAGTGAAATGCTTGAAAATATCATTTGCAAGCTTATTATTGCATAGGACAATGATATTGACATGGAAAACCATACAATCAAACCGTAATACTAAAAATTATAAGTCTTAGGTGGTGTAATATTAGTATTAGGTGGGTTAATATCAAATCGAGATTCTGAATAACTGACAATCTGGTAATACTATGTGTATTTTGTCGGCGGGAAATAGGAAATTTCTAATTTTCGGGCGGGGGGAATAATTAAAACACAGAAAACCGGGAAAACCCATTTATTTCTGTTCCCTCTGACGGGTCTCTCTTAAGAAACACATTTCTTTCATCCCCTTTCATCTCTCTTTCTCTCTCTTTCTCTCTCTTTCTCTCTCGTTCTCTCTCTTTCTCCTCTTTCTCCTCTTTCTCATACCCGAGATCTAAGATTTTTCTCTCTTTCCCCTCTCTCTCTCAAATCTATTTCTCTCAAATCTCTCAAATGGATGCGGGTAGTAGTAGCTATGAGGCAATAAGGAAGGAAGCGGAAGAGGAAGAGGAGACGCATTACGAGGAAACAAGGAAGGCGCTTAAGCACGCAGAGATGGCTGGTTACGTTGCCGACGCCCAATTTGGGATTCCCACTAGATGCCCATGCGGTGGATGGATGAAGCAAGAAGTATGTCACTCTCCGATTTCAAAGCACGATTTCGATACCTGCCCAGGCCATAGATACTGGACCTGCCCCAAATTTCAGGTATAATATCTGCAATCTCAGATCTGGGTTTTTGTGTTCCTTTTTTGTGGGTAATATCTGGAATTTCATATCTGCTCGTTTTTTTTAGGATAATGGACTCCATTTTCGCCAGCCATGGGTTTTCGGAGTTGAAGAAGAGATCCGGAAAGTTGGAAATACAGCTGAAGAGATGAAAAAGCAGCTTGAAGAAATGAAAGAGCAGCTTCAGAGCCAAGCGGAAGAGATAGCCAAGCTGAAAGTCGGGGGTCAACAACAATTTCCTTAGTATTTTCATTTTAATTGTCGTATTTGCAATTTCCTTTCAGTTTTCTTTAATTGTTGTTCAAGACAGACTTATGTTCCCAATGTTATTTAGTTTTACTTGGTATTACTAATGGTACTTCGTCATAGTATCACTTAGTATTACTAATGGTACTTCGTCATAGTATCACTTGGTATTACTAATGTTAGTTACTTTTACTTAGTATTACTAATGTTACTTCGTCATAGTACCACTTAGTATTACTAATGTTAGTTACTTTTACTTAGTATTACTAATGTTACTTCTTCTTAATATCACCTAGTATAAATCCGAAAATAAAATATAATCCGAAAATAAAACATAATACCAACATAAACAACAAGGTTCTTTGTTATGAATGAAATTCAGATGAAAAAAAAAACCCAACAAGGTTCCAAAATAAATAAAACATAGGTTCAAGAGGCTGAAGGTAGCTGCGCTTTGATAGTCTCTTCAAGTGTCTTTATCCTCTCATCCATTTCATGGACCTTGCTGTTGAGCAAAACCAACTGCTCTGTCATGTTCTCCATGGCGGCGACGACATCCCTCAGAGACATTCTCTTACTTCGGTTTTTTGCCATTGCTCCTTCCTCCACATTAATTCGTCGGCCCTTCACATCTTCCTCCTTCATGTCTTCAAACACCACGGTGAGTCCAGCATCTATACGGTTTTCCCAACTTTCCACAATAGGATCATGCTCATCATCATCATCCTCCGGTTCCATTATCATATCCAACCTCGCCTTCTCCTCCTCTGAAGCTATCAGCACACTGTTGATGTCCTGTGAAGTAAAACACATTTTAACAACCAATATTACCAAGTTTCCCAGTTAAACACATTTTAAAATACATTTACTAACCTTGTTGTCACAACCGAGCTTTTCGTAAACAGTGTCAAGTGGCCATCCTCTCAGCCCGCATTTCTTCCACTTCGACCTGCACATCCTCGGGCAATCCTCCTGAGGACTTGGCACATCTTCTCGCAAGCCCTCATTCAGTTGCAGAATGGCCTCCGTTGGCAATATCTACAAAACACACATATGATTAGACCTATATGAGAAGGAAAATAATGCAGAAGATTACGACAATCTATTACCTCCAAAGGAATGCAGAAACCAGGAAACGAGCATGCATCACCCAACCCCTTCTCAACCAAATGATTCATCACATCCGAGATAGACTCTATCATTCGATCGAAAGACAATCTCCCCCAAGGAAAGGTCTTACACTTCTCCAGATCACCGGCGTATTTTAAAAATACATCCAGCACGCCTGTTCCTTTGTCTCCGGTTTTTGTGGGAGCGTAGATGATGCTGCTCAAGAAATACAACACCATCATCTTGAGCCTTTCTCCAGTATCATCCGCCTCCATCTCCTCAAGCTTCTTCTTAACATCCTCCCTTAAAACCTTCTTCTTATCAGGAAAATACTTCTCCTTCATGTAATACTTGCCTCTTTTGCTCCAGTACATAGGGTAGTTGCTGCAGTTGAGTCCTGAGATTAACGCATGCTCTTGCAACCCATACCGGATGGGAACCCCATTGACCACAAACCACGCCTCCTTCTTCCTCTCGATCTTGGCAGTACGCATCAACATCATCCATAGTGGTTGAACCATATGATTTGAAAACGGCATGTGCAGAATGTGTCTGAACTGCGGATGCTCGTCGAACCATTTTCTTTCCATAGGAGTCATGTCCAAATTCCTAAATGTCTCCACAACTTCTTCCACGAAACACCGCGTGGGTAGTTTAATGCTTTTGCAATATACATCCGGCTTCAAGAACAACTCTGGTCGCATCACACCCTGCAACATACAAAGTACAATATAACAGAATATTAGAAAATATCAGTAGTTTTACCCGGTTTTCTTAGTTTCACCAACATGCTAGTATTACCAAATAATACTACCAATTTTCCCGTAATTTTCTTTTCAATTATGAAAATATGCATATTTTATCTAATCCTAGCAATTTCCAGCAATTACTCTTAGTATTACCTAATTAACCTAGTTTTACAATTTCCGGATCAAAATTCAAACACAAATTTAATTGTTAGCTTACATCGCTCACCGGAGACTCGGCCTCGTTTTCAACTGATTGGTCTCCTTCTTCTTCTCCGGACTCTTCGTTTTCTTCTTCTCCGGATTCATTGTTCTCTTCTTCTTCTTCTTCTTCTTGCTCGTCATCTTCTTCTTCTTCTTGCTCGTCATCTTGCTCGTCCTCTTTCTCGTCTTCTTTCTCGTCATCTTCTTCTTCTTCTTGCTCGTCATCTTGCTCGTCCTCTTGCTCGTCCTCTTGCTCCTCGTCTTCTTGCTCGTCTTCTATTTCGTCTTCTTACTCCTCTTCCTCCTCCTCCGTCGGAACCGCCTCCGTCGAAACCGCCTCCGTCGGAACCGCCTCCGTCGGAACCTCCTCCGTCGGAACCTCCTCCGTCGGAACCTCCTCCGCCTCCGTCGTTCCTTCTTCTTCAATCGATTTTCTCTTCTGCTTCTTCGCCGGCGCCTTCTCACTCGGGCTCGGGCTCGGGCTCCGCTTCCGCATATTTCTCGTCCTTGGTGCCATCGTCTACTCGCCGCGAAATGGGACGGGGACTCTCTCCGTCGTCTCTCGCCGTTAGGGTTTCGGGAGGGGAGTGAGTGCTTTCGTTTGGATTTTCTTCGGTGAGACGGTTGAGTTCCCGAGTTTCTGCCAGTGCGAGGAGAGAGGGAGGGAAGACAAGACTTAGAAGGGAACCAATTGGGGGAAATTGGCCGGAACCAAGCCCAAATCAGCCCAAATCAGGGCAGACCCAATATAAAAACGTAAATATCTTTCATTTCCTCTGGTTTTATCGTCTTTTCCCATTTTCGATTTTAAAGAAATTGTTTAATTCTTTACGTTTATAACGAGAGTATCTGAGATTAATTGGCCCATTTGAGGAGTATCTGAGACATTTTCCCCTTAATCACATTGTTACATACAAGTATGAATTATATACATACTACAATCACCATATTTTCAAATGAGACTCGTTTTTGCCTCTACTCTTATCTTATGAATCTTTGACCCAGTCGAGCCATATGCAGACTTCCAAATTCATGGCGACGAGACAAAAAGAGGATTCCAGATTTCTCCAATTTGACGAATTTGTTGAGAAAAATCCATTGAATATATATCTTGAAACCTAATTGGGACCCCAACAACTCAAGTACATGACCGTCCGGAGCGATTCCTCAGCCTGCTTCGCCTTATCGGAGGAAACGGCGGAGGCGGCGGCGGAGGAAGAAGAGAGCTTCTTGGTCTGAGAAATGGGTCTGACGTTATTCCGGAGATGCTGATTAATCGAACGGAGAACGTAGTTCCACCGGCAAACGCCTAATTGGTCTTTCAATGTCTCCACGACTCCGATACTCGCCGCCACAGCCCATGCCTTGCTCGTAGAACTCATCTCTAAATTAGACTGAATAACTCAAGAGAAAACACACTTCTTTTAATTGCTTTTGTTTGAGTTTTTTGGATCTAGCTTTGAAGTTTGTGAATTTGCCGATGATAAGAATGAGAATCGACGGGTTTGGTTATATAAAGCAACAGAAACAGACAAAACTGCCGCAAAGGTGAAGTGAAAAACAGGAGAATTCGTCTCATATACCCCTTTCTCTTAAAGAGAAAGCTCAAATATCCCCTTCCTTTTTAATTTAGTTTAAAATTATTTTTAATACAGAAAATATAAGGATAAAGACGGAAAACCCTAAGAGTTATATATAATTACGACTTTCTGCCATCGCCCCACCCATCTAATCCAATTCGATTGGATCCAACCCGAATAATCTCAAAAAAACTCAAGCCGCTGCGCCGTTCAACCTAAAATCGAGCCTCTCACCTCTCTCACAAAAAACCAAAAATCCAGAAAATTTCCTAATTTTGAAATCGAACGACTCCTTTTCCATTCATCTTTGTTCGTAAAATTAGGGATAACTACGATTTGATTTCTGTTTTCAATCGATGGCTAGGACAAAGTGGACACGAAAAAAGAAGAAGATTGTTCGAGATGGAGAGAGGGGTTCGGATCCGCCTACGGTAGTTGAGGAAACGAATGAAGAGGAGGGATCTGTGGTAGTTGAGAAAACGATTGATGAACGCGGACGAAATGAAGAAGAAGAAGCCGCAGACGAAGAAGAAGCCGCGGACAAAGAAGAAGCCGCAGACGAAGAAGAAGAAGCCGTGGACAAAGAAGAAGAAGAAGAAGAAGAAGAAGAAGAAGGTGTGGACAAAGAAGAAGAAGACGCCGCAGACGAAGAAGAGAAGGGTTCGGATGAAGAAGAAGGAGAAGAAGAAGAAAATTCAGAAGAGGAGGAGCAAAGTGCGAACTCGGAGCGAAGTACACACGAGTCTACCGTAAGTGTTCGTTTCGATTCGTATTTAGGTAGAACTAGGAAAAACTAATCGGAACTAGTTAGGAAGAGTTTAGTGATTTGTTGTTTTGCTATTGATATGATTTGTTTTGGAAAAACTAATCCTAACTAGTTAGGAAGAGTTTAGTAATTGTGAGAACATGAATTATAGAGGTTTAATCTGTGAATTCGAGTTGGGTTATTTTTTTGAAATTTCAAGGTTTAGTAAGTAATACTAGTCGAACTATTAAAAAACTACTTGAAACTATATGTAAAACTGGTAGAACTAGATAAAACTAGTAGGATTTTATATGTAATGTTGGAATAACTTGATACAACTGAATGTTTGTTGTAGGTAGGGGACGACAGCACTACAACCTATAAAAATGTACTTCCCGCCGACGGAGTATAAGAAGAAAATTAAGATATCGACGCGGTGTTTCATCCACGAATTTTTGACAACGCTAGAGAATTTGAAGCCTCCGCTCACAGCTGTAGAGAGGAGATGGTTTGAGAACCATCCGCAGTTCAAACACATTTTCCACCTCCCAAGGGACAAAAACCACAAAGTTATGGGGATGTGGATGCTCCTTCTTCGAACCGCATGCATCGAGAAGGAAAAGGAAGCGTGGTTTATCGTAAATGGTGTTCCAATTCGCTATGGACTAAGGGAACACGCCTTGATATCAGGATTGGACTGCCGTAACTATCCACTCAATTATATGCAAGAGGGCAGTATGGACTTCGTGAGGAAGCATTTTACGCGGGCAACAATTAGACATCAAGACGTGAAAGAAAAGCTAGAGGAAATGGATGCTTCGCGAGATAGGTTGAAAATGGCGGTCTTGTACTTCTTATCCAGCATTGTTGTAGGGCAGACAAAGACTGGAGCAGATGCTACGCCTGTGTTGGAATTCTTCCAAAGAGCGGTCAATGATCTTGAATTTTGTAAGAGATTTCCTTGGGGGAGATTCTCATTTGATCACATGCTAAGGGAGATCTCGCACACCATGACTCATTTCGGAGGGACCATCAAGGAGGGTGTATTATGGCCGATTCCCGGTTTCTGTATTCCTATGGAGGTATGTAAAATTATTTTGAGGTATTAGTCATTATTACTAGTTGTTATAATTGAAGCTAACTCTAAGTATATGCGGTTTGTGTAGTTTTTGGCATTTGAGGCAATTTCAGAATTGGGGATTAGTTTACGAGAAGGTAATCCAGGCGCAGACATGAGTTGCCCTCGGATGTGCAAAACAAGATTTAAGAAAAGCGAAATGAAAGGGTTTCCTCTTGAGAAAATAAATGAAAAACTTGGTGGAACTAAGGTTAGTTATCCTTTGCATGAGAATTATTTTGGGTTGTTTTGATTTTAAACTTTATATTCATTGTTTGCATTCACAAGACATTGATAGTATCCTGATGGCTAGAGATGAAGAAAAATCTCTTCTGGCTCGAATCACGGAAAAAGATGACGACGATGATAAGCATGATGTCGTTGTTGACTGTTGGATGCGTCGTCTTGGTCAAGGATATACCATATGCTTTGAAGAGATGTATAACAAAGATGTGGCTTCCCGAGTGCGAGTGGAACCTGAAATAGCCGCCAATGCAAGTGAGGTAAACACGCATTTAGCTGAATTGGTAGAGGTCGTTAAAGGTATGGGCGAACGGTTGAAGGTAATAGAGGACAAGGTTGATGGGTTGGGCGAAAGAGTTGATGGGTTGGCCGATAGAGTTGCACCGTTGGAAGCTTACGTGCAGGAGCAAACAACAAGGGAGACATCAAAAAAGAGTGGCAAACGGATTGCCACGAGTAGGCCTGCCACACGGTCGACGAAACAAAAGCGATAAGGAGTGAAGACTATCTTTTTTTATTATGTTGGTCGTTTGGACTTGTAGTTTTTGAATTTGGTATGTTTTTGAATTTGGTATGTTTGAAATTCGTACTACTAGAATTCGGTACTACTGGTATTACTATGTACAATTATGTTGTTTTTGAAATTGGTACTACTAGAATTACTATGTAAAACCATGTTGTTTTTGAATTCAGTACTACTAGAATTACTATGTACAATTATGTTGTTTTTGAAATTGGTACTACTAGAATTACTATGTAAAACTATGTTGTTTTTGAATTCAGTACTACTAGAATTACTATGTACAATTATGTTGTTTTTGAAATTGGTACTACTAGAATTACTATGTAAAACTATGTTGTTTTTGAATTCAGTACTACTAGAATTACTATGTACAATTATGTTGTTTTTGAAATTGGTACTACTAGAATTACTATGTAAAACTATGTTGTTTTTGAATTCAGTACTACTAGAATTACTATGTAGAATTATGTTGTTTTTGAATTCGGTACTACTAGTATTACTATGTAAAACTATGTAGTTTTTGAAATTCGTACTACTAGAATTACTATGTAGAATTATTGTTGGTATTAGAAAAACATAGAAAAGTCTTATAAAACATAGACATGACATAGATAAGGAGCTGAGAGGAGCTACAAAACGAGTAAACAAACAAAGAAAAGTCTTACAAAACAAAGGTCTTAAACATCACGACCCACAATACCCTCCACTAACTCCTTCAACTTTGCAATCTCGTCAGCATTGTTTTTTTGCTCAAAACGCAATTGTTTGATCTGAACTTCATGTTCATCAACTTCCTTCCTTAACCTAGCAACCTCTTCTTCGACAGCTTGAACCCATATTTTCCTTATGTGATAGCCATCATCCTACACCATAAAATTTAAAATTAAAACCCGAAGATGTACCTTAAAAACGAATCTCGAACCGAAATTATACCTTAAACACATTGCAGGTCAAGTATGTCCTTCCTAGGTCGGCTTCATTTTGAGAGATCTCCTCTATGATTTTTCCTCCACATGGACATCTTGTCGGAATTCCGTAGTCACCATCGGCAATAAAGTAAAGCCTGTCGATTAGCCTCTTATTCCTCTTTTCGTCACTATAGGTTGGGTCCATAGTGAGAGTGAAGAGATGTTTGGAATAGTGAAAGAGAGGAGCTCGAGGATTGGAGGAGAGCGCTCGAGAGAATTTCGGGAATGAGAGAGGGGAGAGGAGAGAGGAAAGAGAGAGAGAGAGGAATTGGAAATGAAAGAAATGAGAAGAAAGAGAATAAATTTGGAGATTTTAGGTTTTGGGCGCCAAAAAAATTGAGGATTTAGAGGTTTGGGCGCCAAAAAAAATTGGAGATATTAAGTTTGGGCGCCAATAAATTTGCACTTAGTTATACAGAATATAGTAGTTCTACGAATGTTCCAAATAGTTCTACTTTGGCTGTTTTCAGGTTTAATTAGTATTACCTGATCTTAACATTTGTTTTCTTAGTTTTACAGTTGATATAAATCAATTAACATGTAATTATGATGGATTCATGTAATTTTATGTTTGAATTGAAGATTTATGTAACTTTGTCATCCTTAGTTAGTTATAATTTACAAAGTGACCTTAAAAGTATAAGTAGTATATTGTGTACATTATTCTTTATTAACCCAACAATATAAAATAATTTCATATTTTCTTATTTCATACACATTATCTAATTTATTTAAGATCTTTACAACGTTTTATGCATTTTTCTGGTTAAGGTTTTATCGAAATCAAAATTAATTATTTCATAATCAACTGTAATCAGTAATACCAGTTTTCCTATATATACGTCTGCTCACTACCAGTTTTACTATATATACGTCTGCTCACTAATGCTCAGTTATACATGTATTACCCACAGCCACATAAGCAATATTTAGTATTACATAACGAAAAACCAGTTTTACATAGATGTTTTACATAGAGAAAATCAAACACTACTAAAATTTCCAAATAACAACCATTGGAGTCCTTGTCTTGGCCGCCTTTTATTTTGCGTTCTTGGACGCCGTTCTCCAGTCGATGGAAACCTTTTAACTCTCCTTTTCCCTTTCTTTTTGACTAGATCGGGAGGTATGATCTGCACCTCTTTGATGTAATCTGGAATATTCCATACAGACCTATCTGGCACTCGATAAATTGTCCTCATATACGCCATTGTCCACGATTCCGTCCAATAATATTTTGAACACAATTCATGTAATTCTGTTCTGATCTCACCACAGGTTTGCAAATCAATGAAAACGGCTAGGGCGTGCACACAAGGATACCTTTCAATATCGAAGAACCTGCAACTACACCTTTTCAATAGCAAGTTCACCAAATAAGGCTTTCCATCCCTATCGATGACATTGTATTCAAGCTGGAAACTGTTTAGCTCTATCACAGTTAATTTCTTAGCGACAGCCCATAAATCGTGCAAGTAGTTCTCCACTAAAGGTACCAGTTTATTATCAGTCGATCCAGCGACGGCATCCTTCCGATGTTCATTAAACCAATCCGAAAATTTATTAATTATGGCATCAAGCATGGGTATTAAAGAGTACCTCCTGGCGTCCTTGAAAACGCTGTTCAACGATTCCACACAGTTGCTTGTATCTATGTTGTACCTGTCGCCTGGAAAACAACTCCTTGCCCATTTTTCTTTGACGGTACTCTCCTCCAAATACTTGGCCGCAGAAGGATATCTCGTCTTAAAAGAAGTATAAGCACAGTTGAACTCAGCCACCGTGTAAAACCTACTGCACTCCATAAATCTCCACGCCACTACGTCTTTGTTGACGTTAGAAGCATGACATTTCACATTTTGGGACAAATGCCATACACAATACCCATGATGAGCCTGGGGATACACATTAGCTATGGCGCTGATGAGACTTGCATTTCTGTCACTCATAAATACCAATTCGGAAGAATCCTCTACAACAGTTTTCAGCATCTCGAAAAACCAGGTCCAACTAGCATTATTCTCACCATCGAGTACACCAAACGCTATTGGATAATGATGACGATTATGATCCTGAGCTGAGGCAAAAACTAGCACACCACCATATCCGTTCTTCAGAAAAGTTGCATCCACAATTATCACTTTTCTCATGACTCGAAAGCCTTCAATGCTAGCTCCCAAAGCTATGAATAGGTACTTGAATTTTCCCTTCTCATCCAACTTCACCCTTGTTATTGTACCAGGATTGACATCCTCTAACATGTACAAATAACAATACAACAGTTTGTAGCTTTCTTCTGGATTACCACGTAAATCAGAAACAGCTTGATTTTTCCCTCTTAACGCTGTGGAGTATGATATCTTCACACCAACTTTTGTCTTAACAAGATCCATGATAATTTTAGGACTTGGAGTTTCCATTTGTCCTGGATAATCGTCATGCAAAAGAGCTGCAACTAATCGTGGATTGCCTTTCCTCTTCAAGTTGCTTGAACTCTGACTAGCCCGAGAGCAAGTATGCATCTTCGTGTACCTTCTAATCGAGAAAATATCTGTCTCTGGAATCCTTGCAGCTCGTAAACCCCATTGACAGATTTCTCGAGTACATTTTAGCACTAATCGTGTCTTATCCGACTTCTTTACAACATAACCAAAACAGTTAACAAATGCGGCTCTATCCACTAACTCTTGCAATGCCTTCCTATTTGGAAATTCTTGACGCACACTCACACCCAAACCGTCTTCCCATGCCTCTATAAACTGACTACATTCTACAGCAGCTGCACTTTCATCATATTCATCACGCATATCCGATCTATCCATATTGTTATCCTCGCATTCACCACATGATGTATCATCATCATCCTCTATCGCCTCATATTGTTTTTTTGCTTGTTCTTTGTCTACGTACAAAGTAATGGCATTACCTCTGATTTCTTCATCAGTTGAATGCAACTCCACATAGTTCATACCAATAGAACTTTTGTCCACTCTCGACACTTCCTCGGGCAGTTTCGATCTACTGATGATCTTCACATACAAAATACATTTACGGTGGTCCATATAAACAGACAGATCCTCAGTATCAGAAATAATCAACTCATCCTCACATCGAGTTCCCTCAGAATCCAGCAGCACTGGAGTGTAACACAATCGCAATTTAACCTTACTTTCATCTAAGCCAAGCTTCTTGTATATCTTAGCTTCTATCATCGACAAAGTTGTGTCCGTCTTCAACATTAAACTATACATGCGACCTTGATATTTAAAATGTATGCCTACATTGTTGCTCATTATATCCTGCCAAAACAATACAAAAACATCAATTAGTAATACTAGTTATCCACAGTTATACCTTCTCTGAAACTAAGTAATACCAGTTGCACCAAGTTTTATTCAATAAATCATGATTTTCAGTAATACCAGTTTTCCTAGTTATACTACATTTACCAGTAGTACTAGTTTCACCCAGTTTTCCTATCGCAAGAACTCAAATTGGATCGATTCGGGTTCTAATCTACTTACAATTCAATACAATTCATCCACTGTAATCCATTTGTTACCGATTTAAAGTCCTAATCGACCCAGAAACCATGGTAAAACACCCAATGTGCATACGAATCTAATGACCCAAATCAATTGCTAAATTTTCAATTCCAAATAATGTAGCTCAAAGTGTAGAAGAACATACCTGGATTTTCAACCTCAATGCATCTAGAGGAAGACGGAGACGATTAGGCGGAGAAACGGCGGCGAAGGATCGTCGGTGGCGGCGTAGGATCGACGGTGGCGGCGAACCGGCGACAAGGTCGAGTTTCAATTTTCTTTTTTTCTTTTTCGTCGAGCCTTCGAGCTCGAGCCGACGAGCAAGCCGTATGTTCTATTTTGTTTTCTTTTGCAATTCTGTTTTTCTTTTTCTTTTGTAAAATTAATTAGATGGCTACTTTTGTCTTTTCACACTTAGGGGGATATAAGAGATTAAAAAGGGATATAGGAGATTTGTTTTAAAGCAAAAGGGGCATTTGAGATCATGTCTCGAAAAACAGGATGCCTTAAGCGGCTGGTTTTGTTTTCTCTGTTTCTTTCGTTTAAAAGACTTTTTTGTCCCTAGCTTAGATTACTCGTTAATTGAGAGTGAGGACAAATTGGAAAAGGGGCAGCATTGGGTTTTCGTATATTTTGTATTGCCACGGTTTCTGTGTTTCCCGCAACTGGTTTTGTAGTCGATTTTGGAGTTAGGACCACGACGAGTTCTTCACTCCAACTAGTTTCTTTAATAAAATACTCGGATTTAAAACATTGATGTTTAACACTTTTCACACATATTAAGACATAAAAATTGTTTACTTTATTAATTACTCCCTCCGTTTTTAATTATAAGAGGTTTAAGAGATAAATTTTTGTTCAAAAATATCTGATGTTTTCAGATTTCTATGCAAAAGTTGGCATAAAATGATTTTTTTACCCTTCTATTTTTAATCTTTTGACTCATTAAAGATGAAGTAATTATCAAAGTTAAAGAAAAGGTTAAAACAGATATTTTGCAAGCTTTCTTAATTTGTGTGTAAAACTCTAAAACCTCTTATAATTAAAAACGGAAGGAGTATTTATTATTTACTTTTTAGTTACTTTTTTGTTTTTTAATACAATTGTACCAATAGAATAAAACTAAAACTAATATATTAGTTATTATAATGCAAAACATCAATTTTTTAAAAGGTGATTTTAATCAATATACATAAAAACTTTGATAATTAAGAAAATGGTAATAGATAATCTAAAATTAGATAATTAGCAGAGAGAAATAAATTGTACACCAAAAAAATCCGTTTTATCTAACTTTATTACAAAAATGCAATTATGTTAACATTGTTCACTTTTAGGTTCGGTAACACTGTTTACGCTTACGGAAACACTGTTGCAATTTACCTGAAAACACTGTTAGCATAAATAAATATTGTTATTATGTAATTAACATGTTAAACAAGTTAACAAAATGTAAAAATACATGTTAACAAGTAATATATCATATATGTTAACTCATTTATCGCTATAAAATATATGTTAAACCAGTTAGCGATGTAAAATTATCATGTTAATTGCGATATTCAAATACTATTATCATCAACCATGCTATTGTCACCACTGGTAAACACTATTATCATCAACCATGTTTTCGTCACCATCGACCACCACATTATTGTTACCACTGTTATCATTACTGTTACCACTGTTATTTTCATCACCATCATCATTGTTATTGTTTTCGCTATTAGTGTGGCCGTTAACATTGTTGTCATCACCAACAGTATTTGAAATCAGAAAAAAAAAACTAAATGTGTAATTAAGTAGTACATGAAAGGATAAAAAAGGTTTTTAACCACTAACTTACCATGATAAATAGTGAGGGATGAGAGAGAACTAAATATGGTATTATCTATTACCATCCATTGCAATTTTTCGTTTTTAAAAACAAAATAAAAAACCAAAACATCAATCTTTTAATTCCAGAGAGAGTAATAACTTCTTCTTTCATTTATAGTTTTTTTCTTTCACATTTGATTTTTGATTATTAGTTTATCCAGCTGGTTAAATTTTTTACCTAATACCACACCTAATAACCAAATAATGTTAGGGAATTTTTAACATCAACTTCTCTCATTAGTCATTCATTAATCCAGACAAAAACTTGTCAACCTCTCAACACACATTTTTAATCAGTATGGAAAAATATAATAAATATGATAGAGCTCAAGTAAGTACATAATTCATTAAAGAACAAAGTCTCCTTGGACATTTTATCTGCCGCAATTTTTCCACTACGGGATTGGAACACCAACTAATATTTGGCTCTGATCCCAACCCTTGTTTTTTAATGTTCAAAAAAAAAAACTAATACTATTTGGCAAAATATGTCAGCAGCCAGATCCTTCACAAGCATAATTAAGCCAAACATCATCACTGTCTAGGATACGAGTTATTACTTCTTTTGAGTCAAAAAATGATATTACCTTTACGATAAACTACGATTACGAGAAATGAGGATGCGATTATGAAGCTGAAATAATAAGAAAACAACACAAGAGACAGTTACTACAATACTTTTGTTTTGTTAGCCAACATGGATTCCCTAAATGTTCCATTAATTTCACTTTTTTTTTATCTTAATAAACCATAACTAATTGTTAAACGAGACCTAATTCTTGAAAATCAAGATTCTCATTCTGTTTCTTAATAACCACCCATTGATGCTAATGTTTTGATAATACTGTACAGTTGTTTCTGTGTGACTATTAATTACCGATTGAAAAAGCTTGGCTTGATGCGAAAAAATCCAAGTGAAGAAGAACAAAATATAATAAAGTTCGATTGAAAACATTTTAGAGATGTAATTTTTTAAGTTATAGTTTTTTTTTTTTGTTATTGAACCAAATTTCCCTCTTTTTTTCCCATTAACATCATAAAAAAAATTGATATTCATCTATACATTCTGTACAAGTATCATTTTGCCTCTACGAATTCGAATCCGTCATCCCAAAACATTCATGGCGTAATCCTCAGATTTAGGGTTCTTCGTTTTTTCGATTTCCCACGACTTAGGAAGGGAAAATCTTTCGGATTCAACCGACGGCTCAGAAACACTCTCGATCCGTATTCATCAATTCGGACCCCAACAGCTCAAATACATGACCGTCCTGAGAGACTCCTCAGCTTGCTTCGCCTTCACATCTTTACCGGAGCCGACAACGGTGGAGGAAGAAGAAGAAGAGAACCTCTTCGCCTGAGAAGCAGATCTCACATTGACATTGTTCCAGATACGTTGATTCACCGATCGGAGAACGTAATTCCACCGACATAGACCTAATTGGTCTTTCGACGCCTCCACGGCTCCGATGCTTGCTGCCACCAACCATGCTTTGGTCGTTGAACTCATCTTTTTCTCTCTTTCTTTTTTTTTCTAATTGGAAAACAAATTAGATAAACTCTTGTTTTCTTTGCGATTTCGTTTTTTTGTTTGCGTTGTGAAATTTGTTGATGAAGATAAGATTCGAGGACAGGTCTCTTTATATAAAAAGAAGAAGATGATAAATTTAGCCGCTTGTTAAGAGTTTAAAACCAGACGCTGGTTTTCGCATTTTTCTGTCGTCTCGGTAAGCGAATAAACTGTGTAGTTTACCAATTTGCCCACGTGAGAACTAACTGGATAAGGGGTAATATTGACTTTTTCAACATCCTGGATTGCTGCAAGTGCCTTCAAACGCGCACCTGGTTTCGATTTAACTTTGGACTTCGTGTTTCGCTTATCTTAAACCAAAACTATCTAAATTTTACGAAATTGTCTCAAACTTTGAAAACTACAAATAAAACCCAATGTTTAGAAACCGCACCGAACCGCTGGGTTCGCCCGCGACCCGGTTACTAATCCGGTTTGGGTTCAATACTTAAATCCACTAGTTATAAACCGGCCAAATCCAAAAAAACCGACATAATAATACTTAAATCCGCTAGTTATAAACCCAAACCCAAAAAAACCGACAAAGACCGACATTTATTGGTTAAACCAATTGGATTGCAGTTTACTTTTTTTTTTCTCACACAAACGATCAAAATTTATCTCTCCGGCATAATAGTAATCCAATTTTAAAATTTAAGAATTCGAGTAGCCAATCTTATCTTATCTTATAACTCCTTTTTTTAATATTTCATTTTTGTGTTGTTTGTCGTGGCTTTTATTTTGTTTTCATATTATATATGGTTCTGTTTTTTTCTATTTTAAAACTTTTATATTCTTTATTTCATTATCTTTTCACATTGTTGCATGGAAACTCCGTCCGAGGTGCGTTTTCCGTTTCCGAAACGTTTCAGAAACCGAAACTCTCGGAAACTCGACGGAAACACGAACAATCGCGTTTCCTAAAAATTCTATTTTAAAAACACTTTGGAAACACGTTTCCATTTTACAAATACGCGTTTCCATTTTGAAAACAAGATAAAAAATAATTTTTTTATTTTTTGGAACAAATAAATAATTATAGAAATAAGATTAAGTGATCAATTTAACTCTTTATAGTAAGTTAATAATTAATTTGCTAATAATTATTTTGATTTGGTAAATAAGAATAATTTTGGTATTATTGAGTTTGAAAATCGTTCTCTCGATAAATTAGGATTGTAGATAGTTTTGGTTAATAAAACTAATGAAATTGATAATGAAGAAAATCTTCTATATTTTTGAATTTACATATTTTAATTTTTATTACTTAATAATTATGTAATATTATATATTAGATTTTGTTGATTTAAATATTCTACTTATAATATAATTTAGATGTTTAATGCTTAATATATATATATATATACGTTTTCGAAACGTTTCCATTTCTATATTTTTAAAAAATAGCGTTTCCAACGTTTCGAAACGTTCCATTTCCACGTACCCGTTTCCGTTTCCATGCAACATAGGTGTGTGGTTATACCTTGTTTTCTGGTTTGTTCCTTCTCTTTATGTTATGTAGATTTTTTTTAATATTCATAGATAGATCATAGATGTACATAATAATATTAAAAGTTCATTAATCTATTAATTCGCGGTCGAACCAGAGCAACTCGGATCAGCCCAGTGACCCGACAACCCCTAAGCTATTCTGGTTCGCTTGCCGGATCGGGTTTAAAAACATTAAAACCTTAGCTACTTTTTTCCTTTTTTTTTTTTTTTTTTTTGTGCAACAAGCTACTTTTTTCCTTACGATATCATTTTCAAACCTTATGATCAAAAAGTTAGATCGTGCATTTGTTCCTCTCTCTCTCTTTTGCCATGGGATTTATAAACTAGCATCTCAAAAAAGGCATACATTGTAAACCCCACGGCTAAATCTTGTTCAAATCAACTTTCTTGATGACTCTCATCATAAGTATCCGTCTTCTTCAAGTAGTAATGAAGAAGTTCCTTCTTGTCAACTGAAAACCACAACTACGTCATCGCATCTTCTTGTCACAGAGTTCGATCGAGTTCTTTGTCTGTAACAATACTAATTATTGATGTTATTGTTTTCGATGATGACGGTAAAGTTGTTTTCTGTGTGACGACTAATGTCTTAAACCACCAAACATTCTCTAGAGCATGCTATTACCGAACGTAATAGCTTAAGTTGATTCCAAAACCTTTTGAGAAATCCAAGTCAAGAAGAGCATAGTGAAGTTCGATCGAATGATCATGAAAGCTTGTTGATATCTTGAGATGTAAAATATTTTTCTTTTCACAGTAACATCAGAAAATGTTATAATTGTAAGCAGATGAAGAAACAGAGCTTAAGCTCAAGGAAGAAACTTGAAAACAGAGTTTTACTGAAAAATACTTTCTTATTTTTCTTAGGTTTACCGATTACATTGCTTTAGTATTTATACTAGAAGAAGAAGACTCTAGAACCTATGCAAGTAGTGACTAACAGTTGTCACATAGAACTTCAAACTTGTTTGATAGCTGAAGTGAGTTTAATGTCTTTCCCGTACATGTTGCAGGACCACTTAGGTTTCTTGTGACCGTTGTTGTTGCAGGAGTTGAAGACAGCTTGTTGGGCTTGCGGCTTTGAGATAGGCCCATCGACTTGTTCTGTTTTTGGGCTTGGGTGTTGAGAGTTTCTTGTTGAGGCAGCAACTTTGCTGATTTTGTATCTACAATAATCATTTACATTTCTGTACAAGCAACATTTTGCCTCTACGAATTCGGATCCGCCATTTGAACAAATCCATCAAAACTCAAAAAAATCAATGGCGTCGATTCGGAATTTTCCCAGATTTCCTCAGATTCAGTGTTCTTAGAATTTCGATTCCACGGAGGGAAAATGAAAATCTGGACGGAGAAAAAAATCTCGATCTCTCAACATCAGTTAGGACCCCAACAGCTCAAGTACATAACCGTCCTGAGAGATTCCTCAGCTTGTTGCTTCGCCTTCTCATCTTTACCGGAGCCGATGACGGTGGAGGAAGAGGAAGAGAACCTGTTCCCCTGAGAAGCAGATCTCAAATTGTTTCGGATACGTTGATTCACTGATCGGAGAATGTGATTCCACCGGCACAAGCCTAATTGGTCCTTTGACGCCTCCACGACTCCGATGCTTGCCGCCACCAACCATGCTTTTCTCGTCGCACTACTCATCTTCTCTCTTTGCTTTTTTCTTTGTTATTGTTTTTTCGTTTAATGGAGGAATTGCGTTGTGAAATCTGTTAATGAAGATGATGAGATTCGATGGATCTCTGTTTATATAACAGAGAAGCGGATAAAATTAGCCGCTGGTTAGATTACAAAACCAGACGCCTTTTCTCCGGGACACGGTTTAGTTTAATTGGCTAATTACCAATTTGCCCACCTGAGAGCAAGCTAGGGACAATGTTGACTTTTTGGAAGCTCCTGGATGATCGCAAGTTACTTTCATGCGCACCTGGTTTCGGTGACTTATCGTGTGTTTCGCTCACCTTGAACAAAAATTATTTTAAAAACAAATCCTAAACTATCTAAATTTTACACAATTATCCTAAACTTTGAAAAGTACAGAAAAAACGATATTCTACTTTATCTTGGAGTAACAGTCTATGTTAAAAACCCAAATGTGATATTCTTTACAAAATTGTCTTAAAACTTTGAAAACTACAGAAAAAACCAAATTCTACCTTTTTGGAGTAACAGTCCATGTTAAGAAACCAAATGTCATATTCTTTATTGAAATTTGAAAGATAGAACTTAGAAAAATTAAGAACAAAGACGAGTTGAAGTTTCATCCCTATAAAGATTGAAGTTTAATCTCGAGGAGTCAGTTGACATGATTTATCCATTCTCGACAAGTGTCCACAACAAAGGTGTTTCGCTTTATGATTGCGGTTTTTGTGTTTTCCATCCTACCTTTGTTGTGCGGAGGGGGTATTAAAGATATCTTTCAAATAAAGATCACAATCTCATGACAATTGGATCATTGATCTCAATATCAATCAGGATCTTGCTCATAGCATGCAGTTCGTTACAAATGTAATTTTCTGGATAAGATGAACAAAAGAATCAGAAATCTATTTGTATTCGATCTTCTTCACTCTTCAGCTCTTACTCACTCGACAAACACGGTCTCACTATTCACATTGCTTTGAACTAAACCGTTACAACAAAAGGGAAATCTAATAATCAGACGATGAATAGTCTTTAATTTGCATTAACCAGTATCTACCTTCTTCATCATATTTTCTTATTACAATGTATGAAGAAGACGCTCGTCTTCCTCCAATGATCTAAGATTGCAGAGACCTTTAAACACAAAGCTGCTAGCGAAATTGTGGCCGTCCCTATACTTGTGGAAGCCATCACAACATTGATGTGGAGATGTCCAAAAAAAAAAGACTTCATCAAGATGTAGCTGATCATCGATGATCTTTGGTACGTAAGAGAACTTGTTATTGACGTTGGTCAAAGGCTTAATAAGCCTTTTATAATTTGACTCTGTAACATGTATATATCCAATTTACATGTATACAAATACAATTGAACTATCTAAAAATCTTAACATTCCTATTAGACATTGTAAAGCTCTGTTTACTAAACTAATACTATATTGTACTCGGTTCAATATATATAACAGTTTCAGAGCAATGGTTTCGAAGTAGCCAACAATCGCACCAAGGACAGTAAACGGAAAATTTAAGAACTAGAGATGAGATCTCTGATGCAGCAACATGTACAAGCAAAAAAAAAAAAAACCAGAACTGGTATAGGACGGTTATAATATCCGGTTTAAGCCAGTTACAATATAAAAATGGCTAAACAATAACAAGATTGTGATTTTGTCAGATTTGTTCGTTGGTTTACTTCATTGTAACAAGTTTGTGTAAAGGATAAAAGCTTTTTTATTGCTGGCTAGAGAAATACTTAAATACTTCAAATATTATAGTAACTTCAAAAGAGTCATGAGGTTACAAAAGATGTAGAATACCAAAAAATAGACGCATTTAAACGAGATTGAACATGGAGGTTACTGGGTTTACTTAGGATATAGAAAGCATCTGCAAAAAAGAAACAAAGAATTGTTTATTACATTCACAGAGCAAAATACCAATATATAGAACCGTAAAAACGAGATATTAGATAACAATGTACCTGAAGTTACTTGAGAGAGAATGCATCTGAGATGATTTTCTCCTCTTCTTCGTAGACCTGAAGATTATAGGACTTCATAAGAAACTCTTAAAGCATCTTCATAACTTTAAAAGAGTCATGAGGTTACAGAAGATGTAATTTACCAAAATAGACACACAAAAACGAGATTGAACACATAGGTTACTTAGTTTGCTTGGGATTTTCTAGCTTCTGCACACACAAAATCAGAGAACTATATTAATACAAACACAGAGCAAAATACCAATATAGAACCATAAAAACGAGATATTCGATAACAATGTACCTCAAGTTACTTGAGAGAGAAAGCATCTGAGATGACTTTCTCATCTTCTTCGAAGACCTGAAGATTCTTGGACTTCATAAGAAACTCCAAGGCATCGTCATCGAACTCCACCAAGTAAGCCATCTTCACAAGCTCTGACAACCGTCCGATCAGATCCTCTCTCTCCCACATCACTCCCTTAGAAATTACCTCAGCGAAACACGTGGCGTACTCCAAAACCTTTCTTTTACCACAAGCTTCCTCCATCTTCTCTGCATAAACAACTCCTTTCTCTCTCTCCCACCTTATCATCCTCTTGGCCTTCGCGATCAGCTTCTCTCCTTTCGACGGTAGATTCAGAGTATACTCGGTCGAGATCGTCTCCGGAGTCTCCACAACGTTGAGGGTAACAAGACCATGTATCATTCTAGAACGTTCCTTAGCTTCTATCTTGAGAGATGGATCAGAGAGGAACCCGAGAATCAACCGTACCAGCCCCGGTTTGATCAGATTATTCTTCTCTCGCTGATTGATTTCGACTCCATCGGTTAGCTTACCTTCTTCCATCTCCACGCATTTGGAGATCTCTTTGACGCCGATCTTTCTGTAAAGCTCCAAAAGACTCGTCTGTGACAAAGACGATATGCTTGGAGTTGGGTACCAGACGAAAACAGGGGAATCTATGAAGATATCTTTCAACAGAAGATCATCAGCTATGAACACGTCGCTTATGTTCGATAACAAGACATCTCCATCTTGTCCGTTTACGGGCAGACGCGAGAAGGACTCAGAGAGGATCTTTTCAGCTTTAACAGTGTAACTGTGTCGAACAACGAATCTCCAGAACGCACAACACTCGTCGTTAGACAATCTTTCCTTCGTTTTCTCCCAATCTTTCCACAGAGCACAGTAATCTTCAATCGAAGGGTTGGCTCTCACTTCAAACGTAGATAAGAAGAAGCCAAGAAGTTCACGGTCCGTATAATGGTTTTCAAGAACGTTTAGCTGTGATGATGCAAAGAGTTTATCTTTGTCATAGATCACGCAGCTAGAAACATCTGCCCATTTCGCATCGCTCGGGATCCAAACCAGGGTTGAAGACGATCCTTTCTCAGGCTTCCATCCAGATTTACAGAGAAATCTATATATCCTTGAGATAGCATCAGATTCAGAATGTGTGTATACGTGGCGAGCAAGCAACTGACAAGCTTTAGCAGAATCATGACCAACTCCAATCGCAACAAGCTCTTTCTTGTACGATGTAATCTCCGAGCCACCATAATACTCTTCATCGATGAACGGACCATCACACGGCTCTAAATCCCAGCTGCTATTAAAAACGAGACACTCTTTGGGACTGCAGTAACCAGCATGTGTCTTCAACCATTTGACAGAAACCTTTTCAACAAACTCTTCAGGGAGTTTCTCAAATCTGTCCTCAAGCAAGAACTTGACGCACTTAAGAAGAGACAATGCGCTCGAAGGAGCGATGCGTGAATGATCAGGGAGCCTTAAGGAGGTAACCACGTGGCCCATGCCTTGTCTCAGCTCAACTGTAACTCCTAAGCTCTTTAGCTCCTTCTTGTACTCGTGAATGCTTTGGCCGTACCAGTTTGAGCTGTCGTCGATGAACGGGAGATTCGCTATAAGACGAAGAGGTTCCCAGTCTTGCTCAAAGAGAATGCAATCTTTTGGTGCACGGAAATCGCCGAGTTTGGTATGAAGCCATTGAAACTCTTTAAAGCTTTTCAGGAGATCTTCAGGGAACTTATGACTACTTCCCATTAGTGTCCTGTAGCAAGAGAGGAGAGACGAGGCGGTACTTCGTGTTAGACCAGAGGAAGTAGCTTTCTGCTTAAACGTACGAACAAACCCTTTCACTGCTTCTTCAAGCTGAACCACAACACCAATCTGTTTCAGCTCCTCCTTGTAGGAAAAGATCTTGCTTCCATAGAAACCCTCGTCGATCAAAGGGAAGCAATCAAAGACTGTAACAAGACAGCTCCATTCAGGATCAGGTATGAAACAATCTGCAGGGGACTTGTAGCCACTCTTTGTCTTGAAGCATTGAGAGTTTCTCAGGGAATTAATAAGCTTGCGTGGACTCAGACGACGCATACAATCAAGCACTAAGAGCATTCCATCGGCTGTTAAGTAACTCAGCTTTGCAGGATTCAGATGAGAAACGATGAGGCTGTGGTTATCTTGAAACTGGACTACAACGCCTAGTAGCTTAAGCTCTTCCTTAAAGTCATTGAGGTTAGCTTCACCGTAGAAATCTCTGTCTATAATGGGAATGTCACTGATCAGCGCGGCGGCTTTCCATTCTCCGCTGAACAAAACAACACCATCCGGAGATCTGTTGTAACCGGAGGTTGTCCTCATCCAGGGGACATTCTTCACAGCACGGATGAAATCATCTGGTGAGAGTAGCTTCTGTCTCAAGTGCCTGATGAACTTCAGGATCGAGAACACGTTCGCTTTCGACAACGATGAGTTCATAGCTAAACTCATGAGGTGGTTGCCAACGAACTCACATGCTTCACTGAACTCGAACATGACACCAGCAGTTTTCAGCTCTTCTTGGTAATTTTCAATCAGATTACCATAGAAGCTCCGATCAACAAGTGGGATATCCACAAGAATCGATCCGTCCTGCAGAATCCGTCCCCATGATGAAGTATGGTAAAACGACTGAGAAGGCGGGCGATAATCAGAGGACCCATTCATCGTTGTTCTCAACCAGCTTCCTCCTTTAACAGAATCAAGAAACAAGGGAGGAAGAGAATATCTGTTACTCTTAATCCACTCCAACAGCAAGAAAGCATTCTCTTTTCTTAGAGCACCAGACAAAGCAGGTATAGCAGCATTTGGAGGGGTTAAGCCAGGTATATCTCCAGCATCAGCGTAAGTTTTAAGAAACCAGAGAAGGTCACTGTGCTTAGACAACAAACCAGCAAACCTACCAGACGACAAATACTCTTCCCCAAGCTCAATGTAGCCGTTATGTCTCCAAGGATTAGAGCCAATCAAGCTAACCCATTTGCCTGTACTAGCAGGAACAAGAACACCTTTCCTATTTGTGTTGACATTCCCATAGTTGTCCACAAGCGGCATGTCTTTGCAGCATTTCAAAGCCTCGTCATTGGATAAGAAAACCTTCAAGATTGAGTGATAAAGAAAGTGTGCATACGCAACCACAAGCCTCTTATCTCCATTAAGATTCTCCCGGAGACATTTTGCGTAGTCAGAGATACTAAGAGTTGCGACGGTAAACTTCTCTTTGAGCCAATTAAGTACCGTCTCCTTCTTGGGACAAGCTCTAAATGCTAACTTCGTTGTTTGTGGCAGGAAAACAAACTTAGACATGAATCTGAACTCATCGTTCCAATCAAGTAGCCATGCTTGGTTCTTGTCTGTGGGCAAGCATAATGTCCGAGGACTGAAATCTGCCAAACTGCTAAGAGAAGTCATCACTCCCTTCTGCACAACGTACTTGATAAGCGGAACTCTAACCATGTTCGTAGTCTTGAATCTAGACTCCCAATTCTCAGCTATGAAAACAAGAACCTCCACATACGTGTTTTCTGATACACTCGTCACGAGATCACAACCCTGAATGCATTTCGCATACCATTCATTGCTGACTCTCTGCACACCCAAGAACTCCATAACGTTGTCATTCTCTGTTTTGTCAAAGCATGAATCCAATATGTACATCCCATGGGTTGAGATGTTCTGCAAGCTTGCACCTTCTTCTTTTGCTTTCTCCAAGATGTCCCAGAAATCAGGGATGAGACGACCGACTTCGCAAGGCCTGTGAAAGAACTTTTGTCCCTTGTGTGAGACGCTTGGCACGATTTCCTCTGAAGAAACCCTTGTCCTTATAGATTCTCGAACAAGATTCATCGCTGCGTAAGTAGATTGCTCCACAGGCAAGAAACTGAAGACAGGAAGCAAGGTGGACACAGGCGCTTCGGTCTTTTTCACCAAGGATGTGAATGCATTCACAAAAGCCATGGGAACACAGTTGAGAATCCCTTGGTTCCATTTGTCATCAAGAACTATAGTTTCTCTCGATGAAGCTAGGATGAAATCCGCTTGTATGATGAAGGGGAACTTCGTTACCATCTCCGTAGGAAGAAACGCATAGATACCAGGAGAGCTGTTTCCACGGCCAAGACGCTCTCCGAATGGGAAAGCCAAAGTTATGACCCAATCCTCTACTCCATTTCTCCTATCCACACGGTTCTCATGTTTTACCGGGAACTTTTGCTTCCACATGTAGTAACTGCATTGTTTCTCAGAGCTAGTTTCACTAGCAGAGAGGTGGACGGTGTAAGACTCAGCATCAATGCTCTTCCTCGCCACGAGATCAGTCTCGCTTAGGATCCCGATCGAGTTCACCGTGCTGAGCCTAGAATCTTGGCAGTGTTCTCTGATAGAGAGGCGCTTGATCTTGGAGAGAAACAATAGAACTTCAGGGTGAACATTAGAGAGCTGTTCTTTCACGGGCTTTACTTTGTCGTTGTACAAAGGCAAGATAATGGTTGTTGTCGGAAGAACAGAACCAGAACCGTAGATCCTTTGTATGTCGACAAGAGAAGGATTTTGCTCAACCCACTCAGGAACAATGTAGCCAAGGCTGCACTGGCTACAAGGCTCCTTGTTGAATCTGATCTGATACCCGTTGCTGAAGATATAAGGGTGAGAAGTGATCAAGAAAACACTTTTGAAACCGATTCCTGCCAAGAGATTTAAAACAGAACACACATGTAAGAACAAGAGTCTTTGGGAAAATCCGTGTTATGTTCTCGAGGTTACAGTACAAAGGCAAAGACATAATACCTTTCTCTCCGATGTAACCGCGTTTTCGATTTCCTTTCTTGGTGGACCTTCCAACACTGCAAATGGACTCAATGTTCTTCTCTGAGAAACCTTTCTCATTGTTGAAGATGAGGAGAGTCGCTGGAGCTCCAGTGGCTGTGATATCCTCAGATGTTACGACAAACTCAAGAGAAGGATCCACACCTTCAGGATACTCGTTGTCCTCAGCATTCTGGAAACCAAAGAAAAATAATTAACGTCTATCATTAACAAAGGTTTGTAATAAAGTTTTGACCAAAAGAAAATAGATGTTAATTAAAAAGGATCGAAAATCTCGAGCCCCTCGAAACCTATAATTTTATATTTTATGGTAATTATGATAAATTAACAGCTTAAGATTTATACATATACATATGATAAGCTTTTTTGTGCGTTTGATGAAGTAAGGTTGACCAAAATATTACAGGTATTATTAAATGTTTACCAGAAAGATAGACTCTCTCTATTCATTTATAATTGAGTTTTGATAGTTCTGAGTTTTCATGGTAAAACCTTTAACAAGGTTAAGATAATTCTGGGACAACAAGTGATTATTTTTCTGAACATTTGTCGATGTTCAAATCAGAATTAGACCAACGTGACTATTTGTAGGCTTGATGATTGATATACACAAAAACAGAGAGAAGGTTTGGTTCTTAACCGGAATAAATAATATAGTCTGTCGAAAATGTAATTTAACAAAGAAAAATAATTAACGTCTATCATTATCATAATTACCATAAAATATAAAATTATAGGTTTCGAGGGGCTCGAGATTTATCATAATTAACATCTATTTTCTTTCGGTCACAATAAAAAAATCCTTTTTGTATGTGTGTGTGAGTGCAAAGCACAAACATGATTCTGATACTATACAAGAAA
This sequence comes from Alliaria petiolata, assembly GCA_020283515.1. NCBI lineage: Eukaryota > Viridiplantae > Streptophyta > Magnoliopsida > Brassicales > Brassicaceae > Alliaria > Alliaria petiolata. The sequence continues at coordinate 347,834,418 of JAHZTW010000001.1, forward strand.
ACAATGTCCAATCATATTGTTGTTCAGGTGACTTTAATCTCAGTACAGCGGTAAAATGGCCAGAACAATGTGTTCTTCGCTTTGATGCGGAGAATACACACGAAAATAGACTTTCGTATGATACGAACATCAGAAATTCAACTATACACATACACAAAACAAGAAAACGAGTAGAAAAACAAAATAATGCGGGAAAAGTCGAGAGTAAAAACTCACTTGGATAAGCTCCATGAGGAAGTGAACATCCTTGGTGTAAATCTCAACGGCGAGATTCGTCACGGCCTGATGAAGATCCTCCGTCAAAGGATTATCAGCTCCGCCGATTGAAAACTTAGTCCTCCGAATTTGATCAATGTGTCGTTTCGCTGCTTCCGCCATTGTTATTTTTTTGTTATCTCTTCTCTGGTTTGGTTTCGATTATCTCTGCCTCTGCGTGTGGGGAAGAAACAGAGAGTGAGTGGGATTCTTAAAGAGAGAAGGAAGGAAACTTCATAGGGAAGGTAAACTTGGGAACTAAGGAGTTGAAGTATAGTAACGATGATGTGACTCTTGTACGGGGAAAACCAAAAGACTATAACTTGATTGGCTAACGAAAAGAAATATCTTGTACTGTGTGTTGCATTAACGAAAAAGTAATGCTACTTCGTTAATCTAAGTATATAATTAATTCTTGCTCTCTTCCCTTTTTTTCTCTTTTTAAATGTGTAAACATTTTATATTGACCAAATAAAGAAATGTGAAAACATTTATTCCATTTTGATTTAGATAACGAGATATAATGTAAAAAGTAAAAACAGAGATATGGATTCTTTGTTGATAAAGTAAACCAACGAATCAAACCATTTCTCGGCGAACCCAATTAAATCTTGTGGGGTGTGTGTTGGTTGATCTTTCCTAATACATCTTTAATTGTCGTGGTTAATTCTAATCGATCCCGTAAAAATAATTTATCAAAAAAATTTTTTTCCATAGAGAAGAAAAGTTACATAAACTCTTTTTTTTCTATTAAAATATATTAAAATTTGAACTTGAGATTTTACTATTTAGATGCCTTGTCCATCGTATGACTTCCATCTTTCTATCACTACTTTGAACTCATCATCTCTTTTCCTCACCTAAATAAATTGAAAACCATAAGTTATAATCTATCGAAGTCAAATCAGTACCATTACATATCTAAACAGATCCATCATCATTATGAAGATTCTCAAATTAAGAAGATATATATGTTTACCTCAACCATGGGGTTCCTTCCCCGAAGCAACATATCAACACTCTTCTCAGTCTGCACAAGAGCAAAGCGAAGAAGATGGTGAATGTCAAGAAGATAGTGACATGCAGAGATTTGTGAGAAAAAAAATCAGTAACCTGATGTGCAATCCAATAATCTCTTTCTCTCATCTCGATCAAGAAATAAAAAGTCGGAGGAGCTTTTCTCTCGAGAATGCTCTTCTGGCTCCTTCTCGCCCTCGCTTCTTCGTCTCCCAGAGTGACAGTCTCAATACCCCCAATCTACAAAACCAACCAATGAGAACACTGAGAAAAGCTTTGTGGAAACCATGAGCAACATAACTCTCCAGACAAGTAGTAATTTATTACCAAGTCTGAGAGAGTAGGGTTCTTGATGATGTTCTGCAGCTGCTCTCCATGAGCAGTGCCAATCAGCATCACTCCCCTCTCAGCGATTGAACGACAGGCAAGCGCCTCAGCTTCAGTGCCGATCTCATCAACGATGATCACCTGAGGCATATGGTTCTCTACTGCCTCAATCATCACTTTATGCTGCAAAGACGGCTTCGGTACCTGCATCCTACGCGCACCTCCGATAGCCGAGTGTGGAATATCGCCGTCTCCTCCAATTTCGTTGCTTGTATCGATTATCACCTTAAACACACATTGCACAATACTAAACCACTTAGACAAAAAAAAAGGGCAAAGACATAACCTTTCAGGGCTAAGAATATATAGAGTTAGGCAGAGCAAGACCCACCACTCTTTTCTGGAACTCATCGGACAAGACACGAGCAATCTCTCGCAGAACCGTGGTCTTTCCAACACCGGGGCTATGATCAAGAACTCGATCAAATCACCATCAAAGAAGCGAGAAATGAAGCAAGCAACATAGTAGCAAACAAGTACCGTCCAACGAACAAGATGCTTTTGCCATAGTGAAGTAGGTCATAGATCATGTCAATGTGACCACTCACAGCTCTCCCAACACGGCAAGTCAGACCGACGACGAAGCCTTTCCGATTGCGAATGGCCGATATCCTGTGCAATGTACCCTCTATCCCAGCTCTGTTATCAGCCCCGAACTCACCAACAAGCTCTTGAGCATCCTCTAGCTCTTCCATGGATACCTAAGCTAGTGTTTCATGGATACAAGAATCCAGATTTAAAGACCATCAACACACACAAACACAGACAAAATCAAAACTAGTTTACTTACCTCGATGTTCCTAAGATATTGGCCTCCGGGTTCTCCGAGATAACGTGCTTCAGGTGGTCTCCCCAAGTCCATTATCACCTAATCGAGATTTCAAAATCATCACACATAACATAACATTCCTCAATAGATTTTTGAAAGGAGGAGGTAAAGAGTAACAACCTCTACGAGCTTGTTTCTGCGGGAATCGTTCAGGAGACGGTGACGCAGATCTCGGGGAAGAATCTGCAAAACACCCAAGGGTTTAGGCAAATATCAGACTGAAGTGTAGAACAGAGGTGATTTCACAGTGAAATTAGAGACCTCGAGAAAAGCGCCGAGATTGTCATCGACGATCATAGACGAGGACACTGGAAGAGCGAGGGAGACGACGGTGGAGGAAACCGGAAGACGCCGGCGAATTGGGTAAAATAGACGACAAGCTTCGCCGCTCCATGGGACGCAAACTCCGGCCATTTTTCACTGAGCCACCGAGCGGATAAGGAAGATTCCAGTCAAACAAAGACTCTCAACAACAACAAATTATAGAATTATGGGCCTTTGGGCCTATCGAGAGTTCTTATTGATCAAATCAGGCTTTACTTGTATTAATCTCCTAACCTATATGATTTACAAGTTAAATCACCTAAAGACGCTTTTGTACACACTTTGTAGTAGTAGTCATATCATGGGCATACCCGTTCGGATTAGGATCGTTTTTTTTTTGGGTTCAGATATTTTGGTTCTAGAGAATAGCATATATTTGGGTATTTTGTTTTTTTGGTTTGGGTTCGGTTCGGTTCCGTCCAAATTCGGATTGATTCTGAATATCCGAATTATCCAAAATTTATCTAAAATACCTAAAAAATTAAAATATTTTTATTATTTAGTTAAATTTTGCACAAAATTTTTTTTTGATAAATATAACTAAAATTTTTCAAATATTTTAGTTATTTTGATCTAAACATAACTAATATATTCGATTTATAATTGTAATTTTGGATATTTAAGTTATTTAAAATGTAAATACAACAAATATTTTTGGATATATAATTATATTTTAGGTATTTCGGGTAGAGCTGTCCAATCTGGATATCGGTTCAGTTTTCTCGGGTTTTTGGTTTTTCGGTTAGTAAAAAATAGCTACCATTTTAATACCATATCTAATTTGGTTTGGTTCGGTTTGGATATCTTCGGTTTTCGGTTTGAATTTGGTTTCGATTTGTACTCGGTTTTTAATAAAATATATCACTAATGCTCAAATCAATCTTTTCAATTCGATTCTGTTTTGGTTTTTGGTTTTATCGGTTACCAAAAAAAGAATACATTTAAACTATATTAAGTTATGGTTCGATTTTTAGATCAGTTATTTCGGTATGGCTTGAATCGGATCGGTTCGGTTTATCCGGATTAAAACACCTATCTCCATGAAATTGTAATGATCCTTTAGCATATTATTATTATTATTATTATTATTATTATTATTATTATTATTATCTAGCTTAAGCTTCTAAGTAAAAGGTGTTGTCTAGCTAAAGCAAAGATGGATTGAGACATATATCCTTTTGAATTCTTATACATAAAACAGAGCAAACATCAACTAGTTGAAAATGTACGATAATCTTATTAACTTCATCAGTGAAGCAATTTGCTTCCAATTACATAATGAAAGAAATGGAAACATGTAATCAAATAACAAAAATACATATATAGAGATATAGGTATATAACCAAAATTAGCACCTATTTAGAATAGCCCGAGAAATCCATTTTCACCGCGCAAAGAAAGCAGATTCGAAGGTGGCTGGACCGTGGACGAGTTGTTGTTACCTTCCTCTTCAAACCTCATACCTCTAGACGAATCCTCATGGTTCCCCATGTGACAAGTCACCATTCCCCATTCACCTACTGATTTGCACGTGCCAACAACCTCAACACTTGATGGCTCACACGCTTGCTGGTACTGATGAAACCCCTGATCACTCTCGCTTTCCCTTGGAAGAAGAGCCAAGGAGTAGTCATAGCCAATTGAAAGACCCTTGTTGTGATGAGAGGAAGTCAATATAGCTTGAGACTGAAACATTATCGGTGGTTGGTATTGATGAAGACCAATCTCTCCAGGCTTGTTGAGCTCAGATGAAGTTGTGTTCCCGTGGTAAGGGATTTCCTTGCGGACGAGGCTACGAGCTTCAAGCCTAGGATTGTTTGAGCTAGCATCATTCCCTACTTTGAATAGATTTTTCTTCTTGAACACTCTACAAACAACCCATCCATCTTCCTACATATGTATAATATTAGCTGATTCAATTAAAATGGACTTTAATAACTTTCAACTACCTTAATTCCTTTCATTATAAATCTCATTTTAGAAATTTTTCTCACATATTAAAAAAAAAGTGATGTTATACTTATGCTTAATATACTTATTATGAGTTTATTCTTCAAATGAATAAACTACAAAAATATTGAAAATACAAAACGACCCATTTTGTGAAGTAAAAATAAGAGATACCTACACTAGGTTCATCGTTAGCGTCCTCAATACGGTACTCGTGCATGATCCAATCGGTCTTTTGGCCATGAGGAGCTCTTCCTTTGTAGAAGACAAGAGTCTTCCTCATGCCTATCTTCTTGTAACAGTTTCTTATGCATTTGTCACGTCCCGTCGCCTTCCAGAAACCTGAGTGAGTCGCACGGTTCGTCCTTGAACCTGTTGGATATTTCTTATCCTTGTGGCTGAAGAAATACCACTCGTTTTGCGGCGTTGATCCTATTCTGCATCTATCTGCCAAAAAAAGCATTTGCTAGTAATTAATTAGAAAATTGGATCATGCATGATTCATGGGATGATTCATAATAGGAGTTTTATTAATCAAACTCTACGTACCTTGTAAATCCCACGGCTCAATCTTGTTCAAATCAACCTCCCTTATGACTTCCATATCGAACTTTTCATAAGAAATCTTCTTCTTCAAGTAGTAATGAAGAAGTTCTTCGTCTGTTGGGTGAAACCGGAAACCTGGCGGTACACCTCCATTCAACGAACTCATTTTCCGGTTTACGATGATCTTTCTGTGTGTTTGTTTGAGTCCAAAGTTATACGAAAGATATCTTAATTAATTACAATGATCTGCCTTTTTCCTCAAGCACTCTTCTTGTTCTTGGTTTATATATATATATAGAGACTAGCTACAGATCAGATACACATACACACACACACGTAATTGTCAACTATGTTATCGAAATTAATTAAATAATCAAAGTCATTAGTATGAAGATGATGAAGTTGACGGCCGGTGACAACGCCGCCGGAGAAGCTCAAAAAGCTATCGTGAAAATCAAGATTCGCCGTTCGGAAGCATTTAAGCCGTATCCACGCGCCTTGTGTTACACTGATCTCCTTGGCTTTTACGTTATGTTAATTTTAATAATTTGTTTATCCATTTATAAACAGTTGGGCCCGATAAATTTGGAAATTTAATTATCATTATCATTATGTTATTAATAATCAATCCGTGTTGAATTGAATTTGATTGCTCCGTAAGCAAGGGGTTGGTTTTTGCCAAAGAATTAAAAAATATCAAAAAATGGGGAACTCCAATTCTGATCATACGGTCATATTTGTGTTCATATGGGAAGTTTGGTTAGCAATCAATTACTATAATATCTCTAATTTAATGACTATTATTATTCGATAAATTTGTTTTTTTTCTTATAACATGCGCGCATGGAGGTGGATATTAATGCAATGCAGTGGGCAATGGCAAACTGGGCCAATTGTACCTTCACCGATATCTTCTGGTTTAATTGGTTTGTCTAACTTTCAAGCATTCTAACTGTTTAATTCATTGATTCATTGACTAAAGCAACCAATATATAAATGGATTTATGATCTCAATGAAAAAGGGATTTGAAATTTGAGATAATGTACGTAACAAGAGAACGAGAAGGTCAATCCCGTGCATGCATCGCACGTGGGAGACTTGCGGTGATGGTATATGTACGTTGACTTACGACTATTGTACATCTACTGATCAATAACGTTCGTGAGTATGGTAAATTTGAGATTTGAGCGTAATTAGGTGAGGGTATTATAATAGAAGTATTTACTTTTAAACCACATTTTGTAGCTCCCATCACTTTGTCTTTCGCGAAATTCGAGTGATCTCACCTCTTTCTTCTTCATTGCACTTTTATTTTATAGACCAACTAGGATATAGCCCGCACGTGCGTGCGGGTAACATTTTTATTATAAAATATGTAATTGTACAATTTAGATGTATGAAAAATATATGTTTACTATTGTAATATTTTTTTATGTTGTTGTATGTTTAATTTTTTTAATGTTTCGATTTGTTTTGTTTGAATATAAGCTATCTTGGTTTAAGTAGTGATGTTGTTTTTTGTAATTTTATATATTTGCACATTTAATAGTTTATAATTAAAATTTCATGTCGATGAATGTAATATAGATGCATGCATTTGAAATTTCAGTTATGTTGATTTTTTTATTTAATTGTTAATTGATGATATTTGATACATGAGATGTAAATAATAATTTTACTGAACTATAAAAAAAAACAATGTGTGGGTTACATGTTTATTTATTGTTTTGAGTTTGTTTAGTTTGAGTAAAAACCGCAAATGTAACAATGTGCGGGTTACATGTTTATTTAAAAATGTAAAATTGTAAAATTTAGATGTATAAAATTTTTAATTTGAATATTTTTATTGTTTGAATTATTTTGAATGATTAATTTATTTATTATTTGGTTTTGTTTAGTTTGAGTATATTATATGTCAGTTTAAGTAGTGTTGTACTTTTTTATTATGATATGTAGTTACACATTTAGTAGTTTAGATTTAAAATTTAATGTGTACTTGTAAAAGTGAAAAATGTAAATATCGTTGATCTATTAGATACTACAGTGTTACCGATATGAATGAATTTAAAATTTTAATTTTGTTTAATTTTCTGATATAATTATTATTTGATTATATTTTATTTATGTTTATTTTATACATAATATAAAATTATTGTTTTTCATTAAAGTGAGAAAATCTGAAAATCTGAAAATCATTTGTTCATTTGAACATTTTTGCCATTCAAAGATTATGGTATTATGTCAACTTAAATTTTCTAAAATTTGGTGGATGACCACCCCACACCCTCTTCTCTCTTACTGGCTCCGCCCCTGTTTTTAATTTATAATCCCATTAAGTTTTATTTTTGGTATATATGTATAATATATTTTATTAAATTTTAATCCATCGTGAAGATTGGTTACTATTTTTATCTGTTTTCGTTTTTCAATTTTCAATCCAACCCGAAAATCCTGTTATATTTGAGTTAATTAGATTCATGAACAAAGTTATGTATTTTGTTTTTACCAAATTTTTCTTCTCGTCAAAATCGTCAATTATGTTCTATTTCTAATCTCGAATTTCAATTTCTTATAAAAATACATTTTTGTAAGAGATGTATCATTTTGGTGTAGATGTATAATATTTTTGTTTTTATTATAGAAACTCATTAAGTTTTATTTTTGGTATACATGTATTAAATACTTTACTAAATTTTAACTCGCCCTAAAGGCTGGTTACTTTTTTTTATTTGTTTTAGTTTTTATATTTTCAATCCAACCCAAAAATTCGTATATATTTGAGTTAGTTAGGTTTATTAACAGAGTTATGTATTTTTTTACTAAAATTTTTCTCTCGTCAAAATCATTCCATTATGTTATATTTCTAATCCCGAATTTTGATTTTCTATAGAAATACATTTTAGTATGAGATATATTATTTTGGTATAAATGTATCATATTTTTGTTTATAATATAGAAACTCATCACTCGACTTTCACCCGTTCCGAAATCTATCTTTACTCATATTATGAGAGTTTAGATAATAATTCATGAACCCATGGATAGAATTTGTCCAAGCTAATGGATAGAGTTATAAATTATAAATTTATATCAACCAAATGTTTTTTTTACATATTCTCTTTCTCTTAATTTTATTTTTTTAAGATTATTTAATTGTAAAGTAAAGTTAGAAATTAAATATCCGTGAAATATTCAATAAAATGTTAATATTTTAATAAAAATATATTATGTGTATGATGGTATTTGAGAAAATTTGGAATGCAAAATTTATTTAAATTGGTTTATAACAACTTTAAAATATTTTATAATATCTATTTGGAACAAATAGAATGTGTGCCATAATATTATCAAATCATGTATGAGTTTGGATGTCCGAATTACACGTCTGAGAATTTGATATTTTAAAAACTATTCAATATTTTCTTTAAAATTATTAAAATTCTCCAAACTTTATCCAAAATATTCGTTTTAAAATCAACTTTCATCCGTCCGGAAGTTCATATTTACTCATATCATTTGCTTTCGCTTTCACTAGAGCACTATATAAAAAAAACAGTGGATAAAATTATAAATTATAAATTTATATCAACCAAATGTTTTTGACATATTCTCTTTCTATTAATTTGATTCATAAATTTGTTTTCTTCGGTTTGCAATGTATTTACAATATTTCAAATATATTGTATATTGTTTGAATTTATTTTGTATGATTAATCTATTGTTTGGATTTGTTTTGTATGAGTAAAATATATGTTGGTATTAGAAATATTGTAGTTTATTTTTATTGTAAAACCCCTAATCTACGTCATAGAATACTTCGGGTGAATGCGACGGGATCAAAACAAAAATTTTAAAATCTATTTTTTGAAAGTATATTCAATCGTTCTTGCAACGGATTAAATATTTTGTTTTCAGACCCGCAAAAAAACTGTTGTCATAAAAAAACCAACCAAAATTCGGATATATTAAATTTCACTATATAGTTTATCCTATATTTTATGTAGTTTATATATATTTATAAAAATCGAACAATTTTTTTTAATTGACTATGTTTTAAGATTTTATTTTATTTTATTATAATTGACTATTATTATTTGAATGATATTTTGTAAAGTTAGCTAATAAAAAGTTTATAATATTTGAGAAAAAAATAAAAAAAAAGTTTGTAATCTCATCGACCCTAGATTCTATCCCCCTTCCTCCATCGCCGTCCTCTCCGTCTTCTCCATAAACCAACCTTCAACCTCTCCCTCAAAAACCTTAAAACCACCGTCTCCGTCGTGGCCTCCACATCGCCAACACTCTCAACTATACCCCTTCCTCAATTCACCTTCTCCTACTCGACTAAATCAATCACAACTAATGGACCTTCGTATGTAATTTGGTGGATTTTTCAAATCCATATCAAGGTAAAAAGTAAAATGTTTACCACATAAACTCTTTTTTTGCTTCCTTTAGTAAACAACACGTATTCGTCAAAAAAAAAGAAGTAAACAACACGTATTTTTATTCAAAATATATAAATCTTGACAAAGTAATGAATGCACGTACAACAAAGCTATATAGAATATGTTTTTTTTGAACTAATATATAGAATATGTTTATAACAAAGAATTTACAAACGCTTCAAATGATGGTGTTTAAGTCTTGGGAAATCAGCTCGCTTCGATGTACCTGAAGTATATGTTACTCATGTTTCTGGTGGTTGTATTCGAATTTCTCATTTATCTACTTGTACTCTACGTGAAGTGGAAGCACAAGAAACTCTGTAAGAAGATCGACGTTACCTTTTTTTACCACAAGATCCAATGGTATCATACCTGTCCTTATGGAAAAAAAAAAAAAAAATCTCTCATTACTATGTAACTTTATGTTCAATGTTCCAAATATTGTTTCTTAACCTAACAAAAAGAAAAAAGTTTGGGAACAAATACAAATACGAATTGAACTAAGTAAGATTTTGAAGCAAATAATACCTCCTTTTTCTTAAGCCATCTTTTGCCAAGAAATTGAACACGGATTGGGAACAAATACAAATATGAACTAAGATTTTGAAGCAAATAATACCTCCTCTTCCTCAATACGAACAAGGCTGGGATCAAACTTAACTAGCTCTAGAGCTAACTCAACTTGGTGGTTTTCCACAGCGATCGAGAAGCAAAGGACTTAACCCATCTGTGCTCAATTTTTTGGCAAAAGATGGCTTAAGAATCATCAGCTCCATCGCCAAGTCTATCTTCCCGGAAGATGAAGCTTCATGGAGAGGAGTGTGGGTGAATGGCAAAACGTTTGCGTTTTGAAGAATACACGATTCGTTTTGAATAAGAGAATATAAAGCATCAACGCTACCTGACTGAGTAACCCAAAGCAATCTTGGATCCATACTCACAAAGAAAGAAAACTAACTCTAAGGACCAGTTCAAGAAGAAAGTACCGATACTCGAAGCATTGTAGTTCATCAAATTTATAGGAAACTACATTAGGTTTGCATAATTTTTCGAGTATTGATGAATCTATTGACTAAACTGTTTCGTAGAAAGAAAAAAAAAACACAAAGTTAGGTGAGACTCTGTGACGCTAGGCTACAACATAACTAATAATTGACTTTAGTTAGAAGAGCTGTAAATACTATATTATTTCTTTATTTTCTAATACCAAAACGTTAATATAAAACATATGAGGATGGTAAAGAACAAAGCTCAAGTACTTCAGAATACAGAACCTAACCTCTCTTTTCCTTCCCTTGTCAGAAATATTAATGGCATATGGTCGGATGGTTGTTGATGTTTGAGTTTGGTTTGGAATTAATGCAATTTGTAACCAAACCCTATAAAAGTTTAATTTCTCTTCGCCAAGGTGAGCCTTAAAGTTTTAGAGGGGTAGGACAGATTTATCAAATGTGGCATGTTTAACCCATTAATTTGTACTCTACATAAAAAAGAATTAACAACTGAAATTAACATGTAAAATCAGTTTGTACTCCAGTTTCAGTTTATTTCATTGTTATTAATTATTTTATTTTATTTTAATTTTTTCGACAATTATATTATTAAACTACAATTCATGAATCTAAATTTTGGCGGTATAAAGTAGGCCGGTCTAAAGTAGGCCGGTCTAAATCATTGATAGAAAATTAAAGATAAAACAATCGAAATTGGTCAAAACGATCCAAGTTGTTTATGATTGTGACTAGGCGTAGGCGTTCGGTTCTTAAAATTAAGATCCGATAAATATCGGAATTTTTTTTATATAGTTCAATTTGGGTATATATTACCCGAAAATACCTGAAAATATACCCGTTTGATTTTTAAATACATTTGCCTTCATCCATAGAACTATGATGTGACAAATTAATATACTTTATTGCATTTAAATGTTTTTATTTCACTTTCTGAAACTCTTATAAAAAAATGCTTATTAGCTAGATAAATATTTATGAGTGATGCAGCGCTTATTTGAAAATATAATCAAAATAAATATTTATTATTTCTATTTCTTGTATTATTCTAGCTTTCTTATAATTTTCATTAGGGTTAGAATTTTTTTAAGGCTTTTGGCTTTTCTTATTTATAGCTTATTAATGTCATAATGTGTAGGCTTTCATGCAGTTGTTGTCTTGTTGATTTTTAAGAAACATGCGCTTTTGCTTTTGAGATAACAATATTTCCTATCTTTTGTTATTGAGATCTTAACATGTTCAAGAAAAAGGTTTCAAATGAGGATTCTCTTGAAACTTTTGATTGAGCTAATAATTGTTCGATTCACTGTATCACACATAGCTAATAAACCTATTCACTATGTATAATTAGTGAGCAAATTACAAAGAATCTCCAATCTCTCTAGATACTCATGTTTTCCAGTTTTCGTTATGTCTTTTTTAATAGGGATATTCGTCCCACATACGTAATCAAGAAAATTAGGTGTCTATAATGTTTTCAATCTTCATACACTCAAACAAGAGCGGTCTTATATATATATATATTAATATATATGTAACGAACTAACTATCCTAATCTACACCGTATATACTCAACTAAATCGAAAATAAATGCGGTGATGCATATGTACAATGTTTTCGGTTATGACTAACATAAAACAGTTGATATTAAAACAACAAAAATGAAGAAAAGAAAAACCAGTCACGCAATAACGTTACCAATATTTCATTTTCTAATATCCTAAAATTCATTTGTCTTGCAACATTAACTGTGGTTGCTTCATAGCAATATTTTTTGTTACATATACTAGTGAATGATAATATAAATAAGGCTGAATGTTTTGCAAAAGAAAAACAGGTTCTTGTAAAAAAAAAATATGTCTCTTAGAAAATAAATAAATACACTGTGTTATTATTATTTATTTTTTTTGTCAACCACTGTGTTATTATCTAAAACATTAAATCTATACATCAATATCAAATGAACTCATATATCATTTGCAATAATCTTTCCGAATATATTCAAACACCAAATTAGTTGATTTCTTAGTTTTTATGTTTTAGTCACATTCCATTGAATTGCAAGCCTGGGTGGTTCATTAATTCTTCTTGAATGATAAATCCCATCTTTTCTGGCAGTCCATATAAATAACCGACCACATCGACTGAATTGGGCTCCTTCGTAGACTTTGATGTCATAATTATACTCCTTGTTACGTCCGTATCTTAAAAGACAATGCCATATTATCTTTGGGGGAGGTTTATTAACATCTTTCAAAACTTTAATGACGTATGGAGCTGCATTGAATTTTAACTCGTGGACTCCTTTATCGACCGTTGGATTCTTGGCACGATCGACAATGATGTTGGAGAATACTATCCAGAGCGAGTTGGTTTTGAATCATTATTTGATTGTCACAAGCTTCATTTAAGCCGAAATTTATCGCAATAAGTAACAAAAAACGTATTAGATTATTCATTTTTCTTTTTGATAAAATACAATTTTTGTAGTAAGAAGAACATCAAAAGTGCAATATTTATAATCTTTTTGTGTAGAAAATGGTTCATCCTTATTTATTTAGTAATCTATTCAGGGCACTAGCTAAATTTAAAAACAAATATGAACAAATTAAACCTCTGGTCAAAGTCAAGTTTATCATCGAAAAGTATGGTCTGCCAGTAACATCAAATCAAATGAATTAACCTTTATAAACTATAGTTTGAAAAAGCAAGAACTACTGAGATAACACTTAACACAGAGATTTCTCAAACAAATTTCTCAATTAGATTAATCTTCTATGGTAACTTACAAGAAACCAATATAGAGAACTTACAAGTATCTTTCTCAAAGAAAATATAATCTCTCAATCGATTCATCTTACAAGAAGAACCAATAAACCCTTTTGCCTTTAGAAACTTAAATCTTTTAATCTCTGATTTTCTAAAGAAGCTATCGACCTCTATATATAGCCATAGAGTCTCAAACTTTTACAATTTCATAATCCTAGAATAAGACTAATTTCTTTTTAGCTCTTATCCCTTGATTTCCTTTCCTTCTTATTTTTCCTTTTTCTTTTAAGCTTACAAGCTTTGATTTAACCATCTTCACTGTTTTCCTTTTCATTTTGTATCTTAACTGATTTTCCTTTTCTTCTTTTTGTGCATATTCTGATTTCTTCTTGTCTTAGAAATGTTGCATCTTCATAGTTTGCCACTAAAAATAAAAATCAAAAGTCTAAGCCATATCTAATCCATGGTTGTGTTACCTTTGGTATGTACTTTCAAATTAAACGGTCCAAAAACCTCAAGTCTTTCTTATGAGATCAAAGGTTTAATTAGGTTCCAATAGAAGCACTCTCTTGTCTTTCAAATTATAATCGATGCATACTGTATCTATTGATATTACATCTATTTCCATTGGGTTGGCACGATTGGTAGAGATATATCTTCAACGTGTTTCATTACTCGATTTCTTATTACTATTGATGCAGAAGACATTTAGAAGACTTTTAATAATTTTTCTTTTTCAATAATTATGTTATTTCCTTTTTTCTTTATTATGGGTTTTTCCTTTATTCTTAATATTTATTTTTTATGTTTGGGTTTCTTCTTTATAAATAGAGAGATCCTAGGTTATTTGTCAGACATCTTATTATTCTAATTAATCAAAGCAGAGAACTTTTCTCTAATCTGGTGGATTTCCAGAGTTTTCTCTTCAAGTTCATCACTTGAGAACTTGAATTCAATCTAGGTTTAGTGCTTGCTAATCCTAGGGTTTTTCGACTGCGTCAAGTGGTATCAGAGCAGACATTTTCCTTCTCTTTTTGAAGCTTGATTAGCTATGGAAGATCAATCATTGACCAAAGCAGACTTTCAGGGTATTACCAAGGCTTTTACCACGGTCCTAACTGCTTTGACCCATCAGATGGCGACTTTGGCGGCTGAGATCAGAAATGCCAACAACAAGAAAAATCAGCATAGAGACAGAGGAGGAGAACGAATAAGGGCCAACGAAATTCAGCAAAGAGATAGAGAAGAACTCGTTAGGGTTCAACATGGTAGAAACAATCGTGTTGTGGAACTAATTAAGATTCAACAGGGTGGAAACAATTGTGCTATTATTGTCCAAAATTTTATTTCTGATGCTGAAGAACTTGTGGAAGAAGAGATAGTTGATGAAGAAAATCGACAGTTAAATCATGATTATCAAGTAAAGGCTGATATTCCATTGTTCTATGGAACTATGAGAGTTAAGGATTTTCTGGATTGGCAAATCAGTGTTGATAGATTAT
Organism: Alliaria petiolata; assembly: GCA_020283515.1. Taxonomy (NCBI): domain Eukaryota; kingdom Viridiplantae; phylum Streptophyta; class Magnoliopsida; order Brassicales; family Brassicaceae; genus Alliaria; species Alliaria petiolata. Next base: position 347,849,456 of record JAHZTW010000001.1, read on the forward strand.
TGAAGTCATGGGTGTCCCCGAAAACAAGCAAGTTAAGATGGTGGCAATCAGTTTGAAGAGTACTGCTGCTGTATGGTGGGATAAACTTGTTTGGCAAAGGCGAAGACAAAGAAAAGGACCAGTCAAGACTTGGCGCCGAATGAATACAGCTGATGTTGGAACGATTCTTACCAGAAGACTATGAGCAGATTCTCTACAAAATATCATTCAAGAGGTACACACCTCAGAACAATTTCGAATTAGCGGGAGAAAAGGAAAAGAGTGCAGTGAACAAAAGGGTGCACAAACTTGAAAAAAGATGGACAGAAGAAAATGGTTTACTAGATGAACCATACCACAAAGACAAGGAGCCAGAGCCACCTGACACACCAGAGGAGTTCAAGTGTCTTCCATCACTTGCAATTGACAAAGTAAAATCAGTACACGATGTCCAACCAGCTTCGAACAACAACATTAAATGGTTAGAACAATTTTTTAGGACAAAACTTCGTGAAGGAGGGTATGATGAGGTCATCAGATCAAAGTAAATTCAAGAGGAGGAAGAGAAGGTGACACAAGCTTCTTACCTGCTGGACACACCAAATACACATCAAATAACCAGCTCAAACAATGAGAAGATCAACAACATCAAAGAGAAACCACCAAATCCACCTGAATGCAAATATTGTCCAAAAGCTGAATCCCACGAGTCCAAGATTAATCAACCACGCCCCAAGCCACCTTGGCATGTCTTTGTCAGCCTCTCAAGAGTCCATACATATGGAGACCCAAGAAGGACGAGCATATACAAGCCCACAAACCTACAATCCTTCCAATGGCTCGATAAGGACATATGTGCATATCTTGAAGGATTTTGGCCGAACCATGAGGAGTTAAGCCGAGAGCCGACTTGTCCTTTATTATTGACCCATCAAAGACCAACAAAGAACCAAGACCCGATCCATTCTGGTTCATACCTGACCAGAACCGCCCTACAGGCTCAGTTGACTCTAAACGGGACTATTTATGGATTTTTCATAAATGGAACTATGCAAGCTTATGTGTGGCATCCATGAGACTTTTTCAATCATCTAGAGGCTCTTGAGAATTCATTCAAGTGCATCGCCATGAAGAAGACCAGACGGATTCCCTTGTGCTCACACTTTCCATATCTGGAACCAAATCGAGCAACTAATGTTAAAAGGGTGAATCTTCTTGATTTATTCGATCAAGCTGAGTTGGAGATCGTCCAAACCTTCAAGAAGCTTCCAAAGATTCATGGTTTCATGCCCAAGTTGTCTAGATACAAGGAAACTCACGTTGTACTTGTTTGGCCAATATCGAGCAATAAGTTCAATGATAATGCTTATGTTGTTCATTCAAGTTGTTGCAGAAGATCGATGATAATGCTAATGTTATTCTTTCAAGATGGGGTTCTTTATCCATAAGAGAACTCGAGGTCGAGTTCTTCAGAAGTGGAGGAGTCTGATGCAGGATACATTTAAAAGACTTTTAATAATTTTCCTTTTTCAATAATTATGTTATTTCATTTTTTCTTTATTATGTGTTTTTCCTTTATTCTTAATATTTACTTTTTATGTTTGGGTTTCTTCGAACTTTTCTCTAATCTAGTGGATTTCCAGAGTTTTCACTTCAAGTTCATCGCTTGAGAACTTGAATTCAATCTAGGTTTAGTGCTTGCTAATTCTAGGGTTTTCCGACTGCGTCAATAATGCAATCAAAGTTAGACCAATTCACTTTTTTATGCTTGCTAAAATCACATCTGCTTTGGTTTCTATGTGTCCGCTGAATGTATATATCAGTTTGGCTAACTTTAAAAGGTAAGGAAATCAGTTGAAAACATTGACTATACTGTCAACGTAATGGAGTTGAGAGAGCTCGTGAGATGTACTCTGCGCCATGGACCAGCACCATCTGCTAAAATAGGTCTTCTACCTATATTGTGCTTCTAATTGCTTTTTGTAATTTACTTCTCTATTTTACAGTATTTCCATTTGATTAATGCTACATATACAAGACATAACACAATTCACATTCCCTGGTCAGCAAATCGTTTATCACATACATAGTTATTTCAACATAATACATATTGTCTGTTTTCAAATAGACAACATCCTTGTAAAATTCGGACAAAATAAATCATTACTTGAATTATAAGTCTCTCATTTTTTATTTTTTTTGTTCACCAACTATTTCATTAAAACTCATTCAACCATTTGTTACAACTAAGCCACTTAAAGCTTGTTTGGCAACAGAATCTGCCAAGACATTGTCCTTACGAAGGATATAGATAAACTCAGAATTACTAAAATTGGACCGAGACATAGAAACATCAGCCAAGTCTCTCATTTAATCATAAAAATATGTAATAGTGCATGAGAAATTTCTTATGATTATATTTTAACATCATATATTTCTTTGGTTCTAACAATTGGAAAATGTAGTTAAGAGCCGTCGCAACAAATAAACGTTGAATAGTTAAAATAATACAAGGACCAGAAATCTAAGCCAAAAATTGTTACGATTATGGAAAAGATTCAAATATACAATATAAAATAGATTGTAACTAAACTTTTTAATAAATATTACACTGTAAACAAAAACTCGCATATCGCGCGGGTACTCGTCTAATTTATACTAAAAAAAAATATTTTTAAAAAATGGGCTACACGGACAATCGAAGAACTTAGGTATGAGCCTAGGGTTCGTTAATACGGAATTGCAAGATAAAACTTAAAAGAATATGTATTGCTATAAGAATGTATTTAGCCAACAATAACATCATCTCTTGTTTGTTTGCTTTGTGGATTTCTTGCGTGGTTGCTTGCTTAGTATATTTATTAGGTTGCTTGTTGCTTGTGAACACCTAGAACTCTTTAAAACGGATAGAAACTCCATACGGTAGTACTTGAAATGATTGGAAGTTGAGACTATGTGTGTATGTTCGATATCGAGATTGAGGATGTCATTCAGCCATGTGGACGAGATAGGGGGTACTGAAGAACTTGACACTCCGGCCAGGAATGAGTCTCGATGACCAGAGGTTAATCACGATGGTTGAGTTATGTCATGTCACGTACCATGGTTGTGGTTGACGTGTCAGTTATTGGCACGACTTAGAATCGGCAGGGTGCATCATGTAGCCAAGGTGTAAAGTCGTAAAGATATCCAAATAAAGTAGCCGGATGAGCGCACGTCCGTAGTCGAAACTGCTTTTGAGCTGCTTAGTAGGAACTGCTTGTGTGTCAATAGGATACTTATTTGCTGGCTCATAATTTTAGCGTTTGTTGAATTGAATTGCGTGTTCGTAGTAAACTTAGATTTATTTTTCTGAGTAATCTAAATTACACATCTCTTACCATTCTTTCACCTCTATTAGGCTACAAAAATCAGAAATGTTAAGTTCGCTTGATGTTGTGTGAAGATGAAAACTTATAGAGTTTGCTTTGTCCTGTAGTCACAACAATTATGTGATGACATTAGAATCAATTACTTTCTTTTTGGAACTATGAAAATTGGCTCCTAGGTATTTTAAAAATCGAATAAAATTTATGATCAAATACTCTCTTTTTTTGTCAGATCATGGGTAAATGCAATTTTGAAAACTCACAGATTTAATTACAAATGTGAAATTAATTAGATTTGAAAAATTCAGATGATTTAGAGATGAAATTTATAAGTTTAAAAAGTTTTAACTATGAACTCAAAAGTTTGGAATTTGAGAGGTATATCGAAATCAATCCAAAAATGAACGGTGGACAAAATATCTCACTAGCATAAATTATGTTTATTTTGTTATACGGTCAGTTTATAAAAGACTATTTACTTGTTGTTTTAATAAATAACCGAAATCAAATCACAACTTTTTTACTCTTTTGGTCCTTCTTAAATTATATGGTTGAAACAGAAACCGAAATCAAATCACAACTTTTTTACTCTTTTGGTCCTTCTTAAATTTATCCTTCCTAGATTCTCTCCTAAAATCTTGACTCACCGACTGATTTTTCCGATGTTGCTGTTTCCTGGGAAAACGAATTTTTATATAAATTTGTTATTTATATATATATATATATATATATATATAAATCTCAGGACTCGGCAAACAATTCCGCCACGAAACCACACAACAGTCTCATCCTCATGACTGTTTTGTGAGCTGCGATGATCGTGTGAATCCAAAAATCCCTAACTTTTCCAAAATCGCGAAACCAAAAAAAACTAATCCGAGTGTGACCCTTTGCTCCAATGGCGACCTCTCTTCTTCCCAGACCTTTCATCTCCCTCCGTACAAGTAAAAGCTATCACCTTCCTTCGAGGATCTTCTCCCTCAGGTTATCTTGCACTTCTTCTTCCTCTGATGGGTCCACCGGAGGAAACCAGCAGGTTTCTTCGAGTCCCGAGAAGAGATCGTTCGCTGTCGCCACCAGCGAGATGTTTATAGGAATCGCGGCGAGGCTTTTGAAGTTCTCCAACCAACGGACGACGTCTCCTTCGCCTCCGATTGAAGATGGAGATAGAATAGGAACAGTAATCGAGGACGAGATTGATCCATCGATGATCTGGGAACAGAGGGTTAAAGACGTAGAGGCTGAGAAAGAGAGGAGGATCATCACAAGCCCTGGGTTTAGCTTCTCTGCTGCTGGTCTTTTGTTTCCTTATCATCTTGGCGTTGCTCAGCTTCTCATCGAGAAGGGTTACATCAAGGTGCTCGCTCTCTCATGAAGTTTTCCTTTGCAAAGGGGTTTCTGTGTGTTGATGTTGGAGAGATAACGTTGTTTGATCTGGGATACGCAGATGCAACTTCGTGGGCTGAGATTAATCCAGTCGAGGAACTGGTCCATGACGATACTCCTTCAGCTCAAGAGGTTCAAGCTAGTTAGGACTTAGGACACAATAACTCAATACCCATTTCTTTTAACCATAAATAGTCTGTTTATTGCAGTATATTAGATTCTGATAGTTTATTCATAAGCTTTGGCCTTTTAAGTTACAGAAACTTGGTAGTCTTTAGAACAGAAAAATTCAATGGTACATCACTTTCTGTATTGAGTTCATAAAAACACATATGCTTCAAAATAGAGACTATTAGAATCTCGCTTAAGTTCCCAAAAGAGATTTTTCACAAAAATATTTCAACGTACTCTCTGATTCAGCATGGATCATTCAAGATCAAAAAGCAAAAAACTTTCATCTCACAAATGCATCTGAGTCTGGTTTAGCAACAACTCTCCAAACAAACATTAATGTGTCTCCACATTAGCCTCACAAAGCTTTGCAATTTATTGGTGTGTGGGCAAAAGCAAAAACAGTTTCTGGGAACTCTCCTCCTTTCTGGTTAAAAGCCAATGCTTCTCATCTAGGCTAAGGTAGAGGTAATGGATCCGGTACGGATACAGCTGGTAAACTATCATGCATATACGCCATTACAAAGAAGGCTAACATGCCAATGGAAAGGAGGAGTAGTGGACCCGCCGGGACCGGTTTCCGGGAAGATGCCAACCGGAATCCTGCAAGAATCCGGTGCGGATGAGAAGAGACTCGTCACACTCTCACACATTTGACATATATGAAAATGACGAAAAGGCACATCTTCTCAAGAGGAGCTTACCGAAGACGGAGGAGAAGAGGAAGGCAGAACCGAGGCCTATGGTATCGCCGAGGACTCTTGTCTCTGGTGATGTAGTAAGGAAGTAGGCCTACAGTGGATATTCAAACATTGGAGAATGCTCAGTTAAATGATGTAATCATAGAACTGAACAATAAGAATGGTCATTAAACCAAACTTTGCTCACCAGGAAACAACAAAGAGAGGCAAAGGTTTTGGTAGGACACAAAATTTAGAGGATCGCAATCAAGAAGACACAATGCAGCGGTTTTGTGCAATAAGCTTCCGAACATACTAGTAAGTAGGGTTTGATCAGACCTTCAAATCTAATACTTAGCAAGAAAGGATCCAATATCACACAATTTACAAGGTAAGAAGGAATAGAAGAGAATCAAATGACCGGCGTTTGAAATCCAACCATACAATTTGAAAGGACCTGGGCTAATGGCTACATTAGGAGAAGATTCTAGCAAAATCAAAGTGAGAGACAAAAACACCATTTTTCTCAAGGAACTGAAACAAAGATTCGAGAAGAAGAACCACAATAAAAGCAAGAAACAATGACCTCAAAGGGACAAGTTCAGATTTACAGACTATGCAGCGACTTGGTAACTAACAATGAGAAGAGATTGAGAGAGAGATAGGAAGGTCTTACAGATGCCATAAGGACAGAACCAGTCAAACCCCCAAAGAGAGAACCTTTGCTTCCGGATTTGCTATCTTCAAATTTTGGGGACAAAAAGATCCAAATTTAGTGAAGTGGGCTAAAACAAAATCCAAATAAAACGTCTCTATCATGATTCATGAGATCAGTAACTTACAGGCGAAGAGACCGCCTCCTAGAAGAAGCACACCATAACCAGCAGAGACAGCTGGAGCTAGCTCCGACAGCTCCGCCTTGCAGCAGAGACCATAACCTCTTCTGCTCTTCGATTTCTCCGACAACTTACCAAGTCCAGACCAATTCCGGCCGCAATCACTGACACTCCGTCCGAGTTTAGTGTTTCTCACCGACACCACCGACGGAATATGCAACGTTAGCGCAAAAGACGACATTGCTTCGCCGAATGTTTGTTTCGTCAGAGAAGAGAAACTGAGAAAGGGATCAAAATAGATTTAACAGAACCAAGAATTGGGTTTTTAAAGGCTCGTTGTTCTTTTGTATCTAATGGGTTCGAAAAGAAGCTTAGCTCTTCTCTCTCCTTCAAGGCCCCTGACCCAGTTTTTAGAAAGGCAACTTCAATTCTAAAAATCCCGACTTTGTTCGATTTTAAAAGTTCAAAATATTTGTAATCGTCTCTCTCTCATACTTGCAATAAAAGTGAGGACACTGGACACCAATCATTTTGAATTATACATCACACAGTAATGTTTACAAAATCCAATTTTTTTTACACAAAATGTTGTTGTTTGCTGTTTACTATACAGTATACACATAACTAAGCAGAAGAAGAATACGAATCTTCCTTCTTTCTTTTGGGTTTTTGCAGAATCTCAGCAACGTTCAGATCTTTTCTGCGTCTTATATATATACCAATCACTACCTAAAACCATCGTCTTTATCTCTCACTTTTCTTTTCCAAAGTCGAGGAGAAAGACACAGACGGGATCTTCTGGACAAGAGTTCGGACTACCTGAGAAGCCGAGGGTCTCAGAGACGGCGAGCTGCGAAGACAGAGAGCAGCCACGCCGAGCATTGTCTTAACCTCGTCTAGATCAAGACTACTGTCCCTGGACAACAACCTCGGATCCAAGAACCGTCTCACTTTCTCTTCTGAGATATCTCCATTCGAATCAAGAACCTCATTGATCAAGGGAGCTGCTGTGTGCACAAGCATCTCACCTCTCTCGGCGCTAACCGCTTCTCTACCCGAAACCAACTCAAGAACCACCACTCCAAACCCATACATGTCCATCTTCTTCGAAGCCATCCCGGTTCTCAAGTAGTGAGGATCAGTGTACCCTGGAGACCCGATCATCCTCACTTGCTTGGAACGTGGCGAAGAAACCGTTGCCGACGGCTGAACCATCGATGAGAACCCGACTTTAGCCGATCCGAAATCGCAGAGCTTGGAGTTAAAATGCTTGTCAAGGAGGATGTTGGAGGATTTGATGTCCCCGTGAACAATCTGAGGGGTACATTTCTCATGGATGTGTTCGATCGCTTGCGCAACCTGAAACGCTATGGCGGTGCGGTTTCTCCATGGCAGCACAAGTTTGCTGTTGCGGTTTAGCTTCTCTTGGAGGTTACCTTGAGGCAAGTACTCTAATAGAAGCGCACCACTTTCTTCTGAAAGAACAGTAGAAGAAAAACATTAAGACTTTACATAAAACAAATCAAAAAAGAGGACAAATTATAATTAACTTGCAACAAAGAAAAGAACTTTAATGAGGAGGACAAGACAAGAATAAGAACAACTTGCATTTATATAAATCTCAAAGCTTTCTTCTTTAAAGTCTCTGACTTTTCATATGACCAATTCTCACACAAATCAATATTGATGATGACTTAACATCCCAGAAATCGAAGAATCTAAAACGAAATTGGGGACCCGTTCATGAATTCTGCTGACCTAATTGAGAATTTAAAACGGAGTTAAAAGAAGAAGGCCGGGGAAACCTGAATCGTCGAAGTAACCGAGAAGCTTAACAATGTGAGGATGTTGAAGACGGAGCAAGATCTCGAGCTCGGACCTAAACACCTGGTAAAGACGGTGGCTACGGGCATGAACCTTGAGAGCCGCTTTGTTCGAGCCAGACAAGCGGGCTAAGTAGATGCTGCTGTAGCCGCCGGAGCCGACGAGCCTAGAGAAATTGGAGGTGAGGGACTCGACGTCGTCCCAGGTGTAACAGGTCACGCCGGAGACAGAGACGGATCCCGTAATCGTGGGTTTGTTGTCGGCGGCGGTGATCGAGTCGTCGAAGCGGACGCAAGTTAAGAAACAAGACATTTTGTGAAGAGAGAGAAAGAGAGAAGAAGAAGAAGAGAAGTGGTGAAATTTGAGTGAGGACTCTCTGTTTAAGAAGGAGGAGGTAATGGTGGGTTTCTGGGAAAGTGGAGGGTTTTGTAACTGCCGACAAAGAAGGAACAGGAGGATCGGAGAACTGAGATCTCTGATTAGGAATGTCTGTGTGTTGGTGGATTGTGTGATTAATTAAGAAGATGAGGAGGAGGAAGAAGAAGAGAGTAAAAAGGGGTTTTTTGGATTAAGAAGAGAGGCAGAGTTTGACCACTTGTGTGAGTTGTGTGATTATGAAGAAGAAGGAGAAGAAGAAGCCTTCCTCAGAAGCTGCACTGACGTTATAACCACTACGACTCACTCCTTTCCTTCTCTAAATAAAATTAATTAATACAATTTTTTTTTGGCCCATTTCTTTTTAAATTAGCATCGTTAATAGTTGTTTAATAACCATAAGATTGTGGGTACTATTCAAGGATGAACAAAATTTCGGTTGTAAGAAAAATTATATACTTTGAACAAAAAGAAAGAAAAATTATATACTAAGTAATACTATATATAATTAAGGTTATGTTCATTTATATAATCTAGATTCAGCATCGATATATGCAACTTCCAAATACAATATGTAGATATTGTTGGTTTTAAAAATGATTCTGCGGATTTAATAGAAAAACAGGGTTTTGATATAAAAATATAATTTTTGTGATTTTATTGGAAATATACGTTTTTGCCGTGGTTTTGCCGTTTGGAAAACTACAATTTTACGAGTTTGATAAAAAAATACTCCCTCCGTTTCACAAAGGATGTCGTTTTAGGATTTTGTTTTTGTTTCGTTTTTGTTTTACAAAAAGTGTCGTTTTATATTTTCAATGCATAAATTTGAATAAAATTTCAGTTTTAACCTTATTCATTTATAATATTAACAAGAGAAATAAATTTATTTAGAGTGTTAATAAGGGGTAAATTAGAACTTTTTATGGTTTTCTTAATATGTGTGAAAACCTTCAAAGTGACACTCTTTATGAAACAGAGGGAGTACGGTTTTGCTTGTTTTGGTAGCAAGCGCAATTTTGTGATTTTAGCAGAAATATGTCATTTGAAAGTTTAAGCATAAAAAACTATTTTTGTGAGAAATAATATTTTGGCATCAACATAAATTTAATTAGCTTTCTATTAAATTAAATAATATTTAATCTTTTGATTTTTGAGAAACAAATTTATATCTAAACTCTACTTTATTTAGTATTTCAAATATCATATTTCCTGAGATACGATTGATTTTGATTCCAAATTTAATATTCAAATATCTATTTTAAAGTGTTTAAACAAACAATATTTGAGTGTTGCATCTCGATAAAAAAAAACAAACAAAGTCTAAATATATATCGTACAAACTCAATCTAAAGTTTTCTAATTTTTCTAATCGGTAACAAAGTTATTAATTTTATTTTTATATTATATACATTGTGTTGTATGTTTTTAGAAGAAAAATGTGATTTTAAATAAAACCTACCAATAATATAAAAATTAAGAAAGTGGAGTATAATAATTGAAAAATAGGTTATATTACATACAAAAATTATGACTATTTTGTCTTTATATTTATTTTATGCGAACCACACGCTAACAATTTGATTATCACGCTAACGATATTGTTAGCGTATTGTGTGCATTGTTAGTGTATGGTTCGCATTGTTAGCGTGTGATATATTTTGGTAACATGTCGTATTGTTAGCGTGTGGTTCGCGTTGTTAGCATTTTGTACGCACTGTTAGTATTTTATGCGTGTTGCTAGTATCTGGTGCGCGTTGTTAGCATCTTGATATGTTGAATTTTATAAACAAATACTCCCTCCGTTTTGATTTAAGTGTCGTTTGGAGAAATGTATCTGCAATGTAATTAGATGTATCTGGATGTGTTTTGAGTTTAATACATCCAGATACATTTACTCTAAATGACACTTAATTAAAAACAGAGGGAGTATTAGAAAGGTAAGAACGTCTTTTTATTATGAATAGTATGTGTCATATTTTTTATTTTTTAGTTGATTAATTATCAAATTATTGGAAGGGACCGGAGATTTTGAAATTTCCAAGAAAAAAACATGTGTTCAAACTTTTAAGAAAAAGACTAGTGAATGCACCTCTGTCTCTGGTTAGTCTTCCAAGTCACCATCGCCACCGCCAAATACGAAAGTTTTTCAAAAACAAAATTACTTGGGAAGTTTCAAGATGAGGACCATAATATATGTTGCAGATCATATTGTAGATCATCTCTCATATGTTATAACTATAAGTCTATAACCATCAATAAGAAATGCTCTAACCAATTTCTTTTGGATCAAAGTTCAAAAAAAAAAAATTGGATCTTCTGTTGTTTTACGTAAGATAAATAACTTATTTAACATAACAATTATTTTTTTTTAATTATTGTTGTGTATTCTAATATTCTAGATTGCATAAGATCATAAATTAATAAACGAAAACAATTTGAAAGCCGCAAATCAGTTTTATTATTTTTTCAAGAAACATATATGTATTGGAAAAACATTAAATATATATAAACAATAAAACACTAAATATTACACTATGAACAAATGCAATATATAAATTTAAAATAACTTAACTAAAAATGAAAAATAATATAGTTCAAAGTCAACAAATTTAGATTTCATTTTTATTTTTTTCAACTCCATCAAACAAAATGTCTCAAATTCTATAATGTCAAAATAAAAATCATCAAATTCAAGTTTCTGAAACCAGACTCATTTAGTTAATTAAATTATATACTTTTAACATTTCACATATTATTTAGATTATTTTTGTAAGTAAATTTTTTTATTGACAACATATGAAGATAAAATGCACATATACCAATTAGTAATTATATTATAAAGTTTTTAATTAGAAAATATTGAAAATAACTTTACATCTTCTATTTATTTATCATACCATACTTTTAAAATAAAAATGTATGCTTCTAAATAAATAAAAACATATGCTTTCAAACGAAAACGCAAATTTTTAAAGTTATGAAAACGAACTTCGGAAAAATTTCAGTTATAATTTCAAATTGACGACGGGTTTTTCATACAACCTATATGTAACTTTGATATGAAGTTTTTAGGTGGTTAGTCAGGATAAAACTATGCGGGTTATAGCTGAAAGATATCAACGGTCATTGGATATAGTGAAAAGGAAACTTGATGAAGTTTTGAGTGTTCTCCTCAAATTTGCAGCAGATACACTAAAACCAGAAGAAAGGGAGTTTACAAGAGCTGTTTTGAGTAATGATGATCAATATTGGCCATTTAAAGATTGTATTGGAGCACTTAATGGAACTCATGTTCCAGTTCGTCCTCCTAGTCGAACTGCAGATGCATATAGAGGTAGAAAGTGGGAGCCTACAATGAATGTTCTTGCTATATGTAACTTTGATATGAAGTTCATATACACATATGTTGGTGTACCTGGTAGAGCATATGATACAAAGGTATTGACTCATTATGCGAAGAATGAACGTTCTTTTCCACATCCGCCTAATGGAAAGTACTATCTAGTTGACTCCGGATATCCCACCAGGACAGGGTATCTAGGTCCGCATCGTAGAATACGATATCATCTTGATCAATTTGTTAGAGGAGAACCACCAACAAACACTCTAGACTTGTTTAACAGAAAGCATTCGGGTATGCGTTTAGTGATTGAGCGAACATTTGGAGTATGGAAAGCAAAATGGAGGATTTTGGATCGTAAGCATCCAAAGTATGGTTTGACTAAGTGGATTAAGCTTGTAACAGCAACAATGGCACTACATAACTTCATACGTGATTCACATCGGGAGGATTCTGATTTTTTACGTTGGCAAAACACAGAAGAATATCATGCTCATGGTGATGAAGAAGAAGGAGAAGATGTAGATGATGGTAATGGTGTGATGATGATCATGGTGGACATATTCCATATGAGGCGACCGGTGATAGAGCGATGGAAGCTTTGTGTGACAGCATCACAAATGAATTCGGTAGAAGACGTAGATTACCGTATTAGATTTTTTAGTTAATGGTTTGGTTATTATTTTTGCTTAATTTAGTTTTTATAACTCTGTTTCTATTTTTGTGTAATAAAAAGTTATTATTATGATTATTAACTAAAAATAAAAAAATTATCATGAATAATGTATAATATATTCAAACTGTAAAAATATAAAATGTACAAATATATAAAAACTAAAATTTGAATTTTTTTTTTAAAAAAAGCTATCGCAGCCGCAGCGTCTGATCAAACGAACAAACGTATGAATCAGACGCTGTGACCAAACGCGCGTCTGTCTTACGAACAAGTTTGTGACCAGACGCTGCGACCAGCCGCGCGACTACGAAACGAACAATAACTGATGCGACCAAATGCTGCGGCTGGTCGCATGTCACAGCTATAGGCGTCTGGCAAACGAACAGACCCCTAATATATAATTTTAAATTTAATATTTTTATTCCATACTCAGCTATCAAAGTATAAGTACGTCACTAGAAACGAAGCCTTCTTCTATAATTGACCACATAATATTTGGTATCCAAATATGATTTTTCATTTAAAATTTTGTTTTTTCTAGATTCTAGATTATCTATCACTACACTACACTGCGTTGCTGTTGATTCGTCATCAAGTAACAAATGAAATCATGCCGTGAAATAATAGCAAGCAAAAAACATCATAAACATTTCTATATTTAGAAATGACAATCTGGTCAACAAAATCGGTAAAGTTACCCACGATTTGGTCATAGATATATCTTAACAGCTAAAAGAAAGAGTGTTTCAATCTGTCGGTAATTACTAATTGCTGACGAAACAAAACTTTATTTGCTTTTGCTTTTATAACAAAAGACGTAAATATATCTCTTCGTACATCCAATCATATGTGAATAGGCACCACCAACCAAACTGACATAAGATAGCACGGGCACACATGTATTATCATGCTCTCTATAGTCTCTAGAATATGAATATCTTATTCTTCACTCGCAAATTCTAATATTTAATAACACAAAGAGTATAATATTAAACAGTGTATATACATTAATTCAACGGCAAGGGAACGGTGGGAGAATCATTGTCCCATGTATTTCAAAATAGTACTCGTTTTTCTATGTTAAATTTATTTTGAATCCAAAGATGTCGTCAAGTATTAGAGGTTAGCTATAATGTCGTTTTCTTTCGTTTTTCTAACACACAAAAACGTGGAAGATGCTCTTCTTTTACACCTGCGTATTAATTGTATTTTTGTACACATACTCGAATTTTTTTCTCTTGAATTGACCCCAATACATCCAACCACTCACCGACACATTTCTCTGGCCTCTTTTAATTTAATGCCATCTTGATTATTCAATGTTAATTATGACTTCCTATTTTATCATTCTTCACATTCATTTCTCTGAGTGATTCGTGTTTGATCGTATTTATGAGCTGCGACAAACAAATCATGCGGCAACAACGCAAATGTTATTTTTTCGGAAATACCAATGTATGATGTTTAACGCGTGAGTTCATTCATTGACGTCTAAATAAATTCTTAGAGTAATTTTTTTTTTTTCCGAATGATTAGGATTCTATAGATCAAGGGTTTGTAGGTATATCATGTTACAGTATGCTGTTAGACAAATTTGTTTTCTTTGGTGATATAAACCTATGCAGCAGTATGGTTTATAAGACTAAAAAAAAAGGTTTATAAGACTCGATCAAATTTGATGGCTTCAACCGGTGAACAAGAGAATGAGAAGAAATAATGAATTCCTCTTCATTCCTTGAAAAAATTACCATTTATTACTAATATATGTTACTTATCATTCCTTCTTATTCTTTATTATATATAAGAGATTATAGAATAAAAATATTCTTTATAAAATTTGGAGAAGAACAAAAAATTTATAAAGTATTTATTTATTTATATGTATTTCATTCTCATTCATTCTTTTATTTTGTTCATTTCATTCTTTTCCTTTTCATTTTTTTAGCGGATAACTTTCGATAAGACTAAAATCATTCATCGAAAATCACAAACAAATGGTGTATTGAGAAATAGAGAGGAGAATGGATATTTTTCCAGGGATCCGTTGGATAAATAATTTTTAATTTTTATATTTTTATCAAATGGGAATGTTGGGATTTGGAAATAAAGTATTTTTTCTTTGAGACTTAAAAATAAGTATCGCGTAATTTCATTTTTCTTTTTAATCGTGTATTATTTTTTTCTAAATGTTCATGGTTGTATAGTGTGATCAAAGTAAATAGAAAAATGATTTTTTTTTACTTTAAATAAAATAGTGTTGTTATCTAGATATTTATTTTTATTGTCTAATTATGAATTTATTATAAATTATGCGAATAATTATAAAAATAATTTTTAAATTTTATATTTTTATCAAATGGGAATGTTGGGATTTGGAAATAAAGTATTTTTTCTTTAAGACTTAAAAATAAGTATCGCATAATTTCATTTTTCTTTTTAATCGTGTATTATTTTTTTTCCAATTGTTCATGGTTGTATAGTATGATCAAAGTAAATAGAAAAATAATTTTTTTTACTTTAAATAAAATAGTGTTATTATCTAGATATTTATTTTTATTGTCTAATTATGAATTTATTATAAATTATGCGAATAATTATAAAGATAACTCTTGCACAAATAAAGATCTATGATCTTAACATGCATAACCACAACAAACGATTCTATTTGCATTATGCTGAAAATTTACTATTTCCTCTGTTTCAATAATATTTATCATTTTAATTTTTTTTGTTTTTTAAAAATATTTGTTGTTCTAATTTTTATTTATTTAAATACTAATCGTTTTCGTTTTTAATATAAATTTTAGTATTAAATACTTAATTTAACTTTAGATCTAATGAAAACTACTAATAATCAATTTGCTTTTTAGAAATATAATAGCTTTTAAATATATTTTCTTACATAAAATCATCTAAAATATAACAAGTATAAACTTGTTTTCATTATTCTACACGCAAATCCAAAAATTGAACTCAAAACATTAATTTATTTTATTGCGTCATTCCATGAATTAAAAGGCCTCCCCAATTATTAAAAAAAGACTGTTTTTAAAATTAAATAAAACAAAAAAGAATAAATATGAAAAGAATAAGACGGGATGATGGATCTGACAGACAGTGACGGTGGTTGGGCTTTCCGATAGTATAACTAAACGCCACCTGGGGAGTGAGTGGGGTCACCAGACTGACGATTTGGATTAAAAAATCTTGCGTTACACTAACTGGGCCTTCATAAAGTAGCCCATTAATAAAGGCCTATAATGGATCAAGCCCATTTTCAATGTAACGAGACCAACCTTTTTTTTTTACCAAAATCCGCCCCCAATTTTTGAAAATAAAAATCGAACCCTCGGAGATCAAAGCGACGGCGACGGAGAGAGAGAGAGAGAGAGAGAAAAAGAGAGACGGCGATATCTCCCCTCCTTCGTGGCTAACGAAACCCTGAGCCCTAATTTCACGAAAAAAAAACCAAACGGAACCTACTTTCGCCGCCGTTCTGCGTCGCCCGGCGGCGGAAATGTGCGCTTGGGGCGATGCGTGCAATCCTCACCGTCATGCTCTCTTTCATTCCTCACCTTTATTCTTCTCCTCACCGTCCCTGCTCTTCCCCCGTCGCTCGTCCTCGCATCCGTCGCTGCCGTCTCAGTCGCTTCGCCACCGCATTGGTCGCTACCTCCGCTCTCCTCCTCGCTTCCGTCGCTTGGCTCTCCCTCGTCTTCTCACCCGCCACTTCCCGTTGCTGGCATCTCCTTAGGGATTGGGAAGACGCCCACATCTGGAACAGACGGTACCATCCGTATACCCCTAGAGAAATCCCGCCGCCGTCGATTCCAGCTCTCCCTTTCTCCGATCACGACGACGAGATTCTCCAGCAACCTAGAAATCGCAGTCTCTGGGAGTCGAATAGACTTGATCTGTCTCTGCGTCACTTGATGTTCGGCATCGCGGGATCTTCCCAGCTCTGGGAACGACGCAAGGAGCTCGTGAGGCTGTGGTGGAGACCTTCTCAGATGCGTGGTCACGTCTGGCTCGAAGAGAAGGTTTCTCCTGAGGAAGGAGACGATTCTCTTCCTCCGATCATCGTCTCCGAAGACTCCTCTCGTTTCCGTTACACCAACCCCACTGGCCATCCTTCTGGGCTTCGAATCTCCCGAATTGCAATGGAGTCTTTCCGCCTCTCTCTCCCTGATGTCCGGTGGTTTATCCTCGGAGACGACGACACCATCTTCAATGTCCACAATCTTCTCGCCGTCTTGAGCAAGTACGACCCTTCCGAGATGGTCTACGTCGGAAGCCCCTCGGAGAGCCACTCTGCTAATTCCTACTTCAGTCATAACATGGCATTCGGAGGCGGTGGCATCGCAATTAGCTACCCTCTAGCGGAAGCTCTCTCTCGCATCCACGACGATTGTCTCGATAGGTATCCAAAGCTATACGGGAGTGATGATCGCCTTCACGCCTGCATCACAGAACTCGGAGTTCCTTTATCCAGAGAGCCTGGCTTTCACCAGGTACTGTCTCATCATCATCTCTGCCTCAATGATCTCTTGTTTCTTTATTCTGATCATTGCTAATTTCACGGTTTTGTTGTGGCAGTGGGATATTAAGGGAGACGCTCATGGCCTCTTGTCCTCTCATCCCATCGCACCCTTTGTCTCTATTCACCACGTTGAAGCTGTGAATCCTCTCTATCCGGGCTTATCGACGCTAGATAGTTTGAAACTCTTCACAAGAGCCATGAGCTTGGACCCCAAGAGTGTTTTGCAGCGGTCCATCTGCTACGATCACACTCACAAGCTGACATTTTCGGTATCTCTCGGTTATGTTGTACAAGTCTTCCCGAATATCCTCCTACCACGGGATCTTGAGCGAGCTGAGCTTTCCTTCTCTGCCTGGAATGGGTTAAGTCACCCGAGCGAGTTTGATCTCGACATAAAGAATCCGATTTCATCTCTCTGTAAGAAGCCGGTACTCTTCTTCTTGAACGAGGTAGGACGAGAAGGCAACGCTACGCTCGGAACGTACTTGAGATCCTCGGTAAAGGACGATTTGAAGAGGAAGCTTCTGTGTTTTCCACGCTCTCCTCCTCTGCAGAAGGTGGAAAAGATCCAGGTCCTAGGGTTTCCTCTGAGCAAAAACTGGCACTTGGTGAGGCTTTCTTGTTTATCTATCCTTTGATCACCCTAATGTTTTCTGTCCTTTTCTTTACGATTCACAACTGATGATTCTTCCCATTTTTTTGTTACTGCTCCGATCCAGGCCCCGCGACGGCTGTGTTGCAGAGCAACCCCAACTACTAATGAGCCTCTCAGATTAACAGTTGGGCAGTGTGGAAAGATCATTTTGGGTTCCACGATTAGTTCCCAATGAACACTTATGGTTGATACTGGATCTAAGCATATGTTGTTTCAGCTCTATCCTGTGGCTTGTACATAGGTAAGAAGATCCAGGACCTTTAACTGTTGTCTGACCTAGAATGGTAATTGCCCAAATTGAATTTTTTTTTTCGTTTCTTCCATTGTCACTCTTTTGTTTCTTCCTTTTTGTACATGCTGAGGTTTCAAGAACTCAAAACTCTTCCTGTTGAGAAAATAGTGCATTGTGTACAAACATTTGAGCTCAGCACATCATCATCTGTGTGAAAAATCGGTCTTTTTTCTTTATTTCCCTATCTACTACATTACCAGTCTTAATAGCCACATAATAATTTTTGTGGGTTTACTTTTGTTTCGTAATCTTCTTAGGAAAATATATCCACTAGAAGAGAGAGTGGTCCATGGGTAGTGGATTTAGTGTGGATTTAAGGAAATGTCTTTGGTTGGATAGATTTTTAAAGATGTGTGTGTGTGTTCTAAAAACTGTGGGTTTAATCAGAGTGTTGTGGTCTGAGTTGACTTGTCATAAACTCTCTGACACACTGGCAAGTGAGCCCAGGTTTGCTACTTGTTTGTCGTAGACCCTGAAATTGACATTATGATGAGAGAGCAGTTGCATCATTGTGTCTATTTTAGGGGTCATATAGTTATTGCAGTGATCACAAGTTATAAACCCAAAGTTTAGTGTAAGTAAAAAAAACTTTTTTTGCCTTTTCTGACTTTGTGAGAGGTATTTGTTGGCTGCCACTCAAACGTAGGCGAAAGGATTTTGCAGGAATCTGGATTTAGTGGGTGTGAATTTCTCATCCAGTTACATACAATAATATATTTATCTATATGGACCATTTTTTTGTAAAACTAAATCCGATTTCTGAGTCGTGAAAAATGATGTTGACTTGTTATATTTGGTAGTCCTCGTATGACACAAGTTGGGAAAGTAATGAGTTTGACAAGTTGCGTCCTAATGAGATCAGAGATTTGTAGTTTGTATTGATAGAGAGTAGAGAGAGAGAGACGTTTGTTTTGGATTAACCAAAATTTGTTGTTTACTTTTTAACTAACTAACTAATGTAGTAAAGCAAACGCCCTAAGATCTTAGATCTCTATGGGAGATGTGAAAAAATAAAGGAAAGAAGACGGTTAGAGAAATTCAGAAATCAAGGAACTCACTCCGCAAGCATGTTGTTACCACCTCTTTTTTGATTATGGGTACTTGTCATTCGTTTTAATCAAGTTATAAATTGAATATTAATTAAAATTAAAAAAAAAAGAAACACATCACATGTAATAAGTAATAAATAAGTGAGAAAAGGGGTTAAGGGAGAGAGAGCATGTGAAAGTGGGGAAGAAGAAGAAGAAGAGAATACAGCTGTTTCCGCCGCTCTCTCTCTCTCTTTCTTTTCTTTCCCCTTCAAGAAAGTTCTCCACTTCCACCGTCCACCTTCTCTCTTCATTCGTTCCTTCTTCTTCCTCTCTCTCTCTCTCTCTCTCTCTTTGTATTTTATTTATTCATTTTTTTCTATTATTATTAGTAGCATCTTGTTCTAATTACATGCTTCTGTAATTAATACTCTCTCTATTTCATAATATAAATTGTTTTACAAATATTTTTTTTTATTTCAAAATATAATTTATTTTCACTTTTTAATGTAATTTTACATTTATTAGATACTATATGACCAACTATATATTCATAATTGGTTAATGCATATATTAAATGATATTTTAAAAAAAATTCTTAATCTCTGTGTTTTTAACTAAAACAACTTAATTATTATAAAACAAAAGGAGTAATTTTATTTAATTTCTCTACTTAAAAAAAAATGTTTATAGTTGGTTTCCTTTTTTAGATAAATAATAAAACCAGCGGTGTATATGTATAGCGTGAATTTGGTAATGAAAATGAAATGTTGTAACAAACGGTTATAATTTTATTTTTATATTTATGTAGGTGAAGCTATTTAAGAGTGTATAATGTCGACAGTGTGAGTGTCTGCGTCGACGTCTTGAGTTTGCAGCTAATTTTAGATATGAAGCTATTCAATTTGTCTGCTCATTAACTTCATCACTACTATCTAGCTATCTTTCACCACAGCTTTAGTATCTCAAATGTACTTGTTCCATTGTTCTACCTAGGTCTCTTTTTTCTGAATTTTAGTATTTTTTTATTTCAATATATTAGTTCAGTAAAAATTTGAGAAAAAAATAATCAAATAGCAAAAATCAATCTCTTAAAGAACAAAAACGAGTTATTATGTTTTTTTTTGGGTCTAAAAATGAGTTATTATTTAATACTCAGCTTACTTTAACAATGCAAATGGACCTCTAAAAATGAGTTATTATATATAACAAAATTATAATAACATTTAACTAAACGAATATGTCGTTCATTTTTGAACAAAAAGATCCATTTTAAAAAAAAAAAAATATCATAGATTATTTCGTAACATATTAAAGTTTTTTAAAAATTTTGAAAACCATGTTTTTGATTTCAAGATATGTTAGCATCGCTTGCAATATTTTTTTTTTTTTTTTTAAATACTATGCAAATTTCGAATTTTTGCTCTATTATCTCTCTTAAAATCTAGAGTCAAACGTGATAAGAATTTCTATTCCCATTACCAAAGTTTCCAAAATTAAAATTTGAAAACTTTAGCAAATGTTTGAAAATATATTTCTGATTTTTTTGTGGAAATTTCTATCTAATTTTTTTAATTTGATATTGTTTTACCAAAATTACACAGCTATACATTATCAAAAAAAAAAGATTTATAAATAAATAAATTCATTAGCATTGGATTTACTATAGTTTGGTCTGATTTTTACTTTCACCACTATTGTTTGATCTGATTTTTGTTTACATCAATATTCAAAAATATTCATCAGCATTGGATTTATATAGTTTGGTCTGATTTTTCACTTCCATCACTATTGTTAGGTCTGTTTTCTTGTTTTTTTACATCACTATTGTTGTTTGGTCTGTTTTTCTATAACTATATTACACAACAAAAATCAAAAAATCAAAAAGGAGAGAGAGACTGTTGAATTGGAGAGGAAAGAGAGTGGTGGAAAGATGTCAAGGCTGGTCCAGCTCAAATCGGGTAAAACTATCTAAATTCCAACTTTGTCCTTCCCCCGAAAATCTGATTGTCACATACCCTACCAATGAAACAACGCCACGTGAGCACCATATACATGATGGTGGGAGAGGACAACAACATGGGAGGCACATGATTTTGTGTTTATTATATTTCCAATTTTAACCTAAAAATTGAAAAAAGAAAAAAAAAAATTAATCGGAGATCACTGGCAATGAGATGTTTGCGGATCCAAATTTAACTTTTAAAGCCTTCCTTCCCTTATTTTATCATAATAATAATACATACATATAAATTTAATGTGATAATAATAAGTGGACCCTTCTATCGATATTTTTTTTTTGTTTTTAAAAAAATAGAAAAGAAAAAGGAGGGTGAAGAAAAGTGGGTTTAACAATTATTTGCTGCAAAGTTAGAAGAGGCTCAGCTTTATTAACTTCTCTTTGCTTTCATTCTCTCTATCTATCATCATCATCCTCGTAATCCTCATCTCTCCTTTCTAACACCTAGTTGCAGTAAAAAAAAGGCTGCTTCTTTCTTTCTTTCTTTCTCTTCTTCGTCAATGGTTTTATGAGGAAACTGTGAGCTAGAGAGAGAGAGAGAGAGAGAAAGTGTAGGATAAAAGAGTGTGGTGGATTGAAATCAAGATTGGTGAAATCGAGAGATGGAGCAAGGAGGAGGAGGAGGAGGAGGTGGTAATGAAGTGGTGGAGGAAGCTTCACCGATCAGCTCAAGACCTCCGGCGAATTTGGAAGAGCTTATGAGATTCTCAGCCGCCGCCGATGACGGTGGAGGATTGGGAGGAGGAGGAGGAGGAAGCTCGTCTTCTTCATCGGGAAATAGATGGCCGAGAGAAGAAACACTTGCTCTTCTCAGGATCCGATCTGATATGGATTCTACTTTCCGTGACGCTACTCTCAAAGCTCCTCTCTGGGAACACGTTTCCAGGTTTCTCTCTCTCTCTCTTCACTACAATCGTTCTTCTTCTTCTTCTTCAGTTCTCAATTTTGCATCAATGGTGTTTCTTTCAGATTGCTTGAGATCCATTTGCATGTGTTTCCAACGCATTTCTCTATCGATTTAAATAGGCTCCCTCCTTGTTTTTTATTCTTTTTTTGGCAAGGAATAGCCTAACGCTTTATCTATTTTGTAAATTGTTTTACAATCTGTCTCATATTTATATGAAATTCAAATACTTATAAAAAAAAAAAAAAAAAAAAAAAAAAAAAATGTGTTTCCAACGCTTACTTTTTTCTTTTTTTCTGTTAATTTATATAAATTATTAATATATTCGGGATCAAGCATCTTCACCATCCCCAATAAAATTAAAAAAAAAAAAACTGTTTGTTTATTAAGAAGTGGCTCATGAGTTTCTGGGACGTTTTCGATTTTGTAAATCCCAAGATTTTTTTTTTTTAATAATATAATTCCGATCGAACAGTACCCATGAATTTTCCAGTTTAATTATATAAAACAAAATTAAAAAAAAAACATATCTGAATTTTTGATGTTTTGAATGGCACACGAACAGGAAGCTGTTGGAGCTTGGTTACAAACGCAGTGCTAAGAAATGCAAAGAGAAATTCGAAAACGTTCAGAAATACTACAAACGCACTAAAGAAACGCGCGGTGGTCGCCATGACGGTAAAGCTTACAAGTTCTTCTCTCAGCTCGAAGCTCTCAACACTACTCCTCCTCCTCCTCCTCTTCCTCCTCATCCTCCTTCTTCTTCCCTCGACGTCACTCCTCTCTCCGTCGCCAATCCCATCCAACCTCCATCTTCCTCTTCTCAATTCCCCGTCTTCCCACTACCGCAAACGCAACCGCAACTGTCTCAACCGCTGATGACGCACACTGTCTCCTTTACCCCTAATCCACTTCCTCCTCCTCCTCCACCAATGGGTCCTACTTTTCCCGGTGTTACCTTCTCGTCTCACAGCTCATCCACGGCTTCGGGAATGGGGTCTGATGATGATGACGACGACGACGATATGGACGTGGATCATGCGGGTCCCAGCAGCCGCAAACGCAAACGTGGTGGTGGAAGCGGAAGCGGCAAGATGATGGAATTATTCGAAGGTTTGGTGAGACAAGTGATGCAGAAGCAAGCGGCAATGCAACGGAGCTTTCTTGAAGCGCTTGAGAAGAGAGAACAAGAACGTCTTGATAGAGAAGAAGCTTGGAAACGCCAAGAGATGTCTCGAATAGCTCGAGAACACGAGATCATGTCTCAAGAACGAGCGGCGTCTGCTTCTCGTGACGCTGCGATCATCTCATTGATCCAGAAAATCACTGGCCACACCATCCAACTACCTCCTTCTTTATCATCACAACCGCCTCCACCGCAACAACCGCCACCGGCCGCTAAACGTCCTTCATCACAAGCTGTAGAACAACCTCATTCACAACCAATAATGGCGATTCCACAACAACAGATTCTTCCTCCTGCTCATCCTCCTCCTCCTCATCATCATCAACAAGAACAGAAACAACAACAAGAGATGGTTATGAGCTCGGAACAATCATCATTACCGTCGTCATCGCGATGGCCAAAGGCGGAGATTCTTGCGCTTATAAACCTGAGAAGCGGAATGGAACCAAGGTACCAAGATAATGTTCCCAAAGGACTTCTATGGGAAGAGATCTCAAGTTCAATGAAGAGAATGGGATACAACAGAAACGCAAAGAGATGCAAAGAGAAATGGGAAAACATTAACAAATACTACAAGAAAGTTAAAGAAAGCAACAAGAAACGCCCTCAAGACGCTAAGACCTGTCCTTACTTTCAACGTCTTGATCTTCTTTACCGCAACAAAGTACTCGGTAGTGGTGGTAGTGGTTCTAGCACTTCTGGTCTACCTCAAGACCAAACACCAACAGTACAAAAGCAGAGTCCGGTCTCTACGACTAAGCCGCCACAAGAAGGAGTTGTTAACATCCATCAATCTCATGGGCCGGCTTCAAGTGAGGAAGAAGAACCTATAGAGGAAAGTCCACAAGGAGCAGAAAAGGTAAAAACTTTGCTTTTCAACTCTCAGAATGTGAATTGGCTTGTGTTTCCTTAATAACTAAAATCTTGATTTGTTGGAAATGAAGCCAGAAGACCTTGTGATGAGAGAGCTGATGCAACACCAACAGCAACAACAACAACAACAAGAGTCAATGATTGGTGAGTATGAAAAGATTGAAGCGTCTCACAATTATAACAACATGGAGGAAGAAGAAGAGGAGCTTGATGAAGAAGAGCTAGACGAGGATGAGAAGTCCGCGGCTTATGAGATCGCGTTTCAGAGCCCTGCAAACAGAGGAGGCAATGGTCACACCGAGCCACCGTTCTTGACAATGGTTCAGTAAATCAGAATCACTGTTTTCGAGTCGCCCTCCGTTCCAAGAAAATGTACTTATGTGTGCATAGTTTCTAAACAACACCCCAAAAAAAAAAAAAAAAAAACTCAAACACAAACACACTTCTGACACCAAAAACTGAAATTCAAGGTTCTCATCAATCTTGATATTTTTCAGTGAATACAATTCTTTTTTTTACACATTCTTTCCCTTTGTTCCTTTCTTTCTCACTGTCTCTTGTTTGTTTCTCTGTTCATTGTTTCCTTCTTCAACACCATTGTTCATCACACACACACACACCCACACCCACATGAACAAAAACTCTAGCTAAAGGTCTTTTAGATTATTTGGAGTTGTAATTCATCAGCAAAGTCTCACACTTTTTTTCTTTTTTCTTTTTCCTTTTCTTCTTAAAACATTTGTTGATTGGTTGGTTAATTGGGGAATAAAGAGTCTCTTTTTTTTGTCTTCCTTGAGGTTAATAAGAATCATTCAGTTATCAGTCAAAGGTGAAGAAGACTTAAGAAACAAGAGAAACATATTTGCATTGATAGATGAAAAAGATCATTGGCTTATTCCTTTACTCAAAGACTCAACAAAAAGATGAGAAGAGACTCACTCAAAGCCATAGTTTTTTTAGAGAAGAGAAGAGAAGAAAGAATCTGTGTTTTATGTTTTATCCTTTTTTTGCGGCGCCCACAAAGACACAATCCGATAAGCCATTATTCATTTGTGTCACAATCAATTAAACAGAGTCACTCAAAGTTTTGTTCTTTTGTTTCAACTTTCTCCTTTTTTTTTGGTTTATAATTTTTTTCATATAATCAAAAGCATGTGCAGCTTTTGTACTTACAACGACAAGACTCGTGCCACTCTCATTGTTCATCTTCGGTTTCTCTTTTGCTTTTTTTTTAATACCTTCAAAAACTGTTTCAGAAATATATTGATTTACTGCAAAACTATATAAAAAAAAAAAAGTTAAAAAGCTGGTTATTTTGAATGGAGAGAATATACAAAAACATGGATTGAGACAGCATGAACACACCAAAAAAAGATTAAAAGAGAAAGAAAAAAAAATTAAAAAAGAAAAAAAGATTCTGTATCTTTTTGATAGAGAGAGTAATAATGGAGGAAATGGGTACAGGTAAGAAAGAGTAAGTACCACTTTGATTGCCAACTTGCTTTCACCTCTTTGTGTCTTACAACAGCTGCCCCAACGTGCAATCATTTATATAAAACGTATGGTATGTATCTAATTATACAGATATATATATATATATTACAAAAAATGTAATGCTTGTGTATAAAATACACCAACGAGCCCTGTCCTACCCATGTGCATTTGTTGTTTTCTTTATTAATTAGACTTTTCATTTTTTTTGTTTTTGTTTAATTACGTATATATTTGTGGGTAACCCCAAAAAAATATATACCCAACATGTAATCAACAATTTCACATGTTGATCCCACCATAAACTCAATGTTTAAGATCTGTGTTTAAGTCACTCACATGTAGTTTCCTTTTTGATTAGGCTTCCTACTCTGATCTTGTCTACAAATCCGTAAGTTTTTTTTTCTTTTGTTTGTGTTTTTTTCTTTTCTTTTCATTATGAATAGACTAATTATATCTACAAACCAAGTAAAATCTTTAATATATAAATCCAGTGTTCCGGTTCGAAAAGACTACAAACCTAGGCCTGGAACTTTGTAGTGAACCAAACAAAATAACAAAAACTGTCTTTGAGGTTATTGATTGGGAACCTTGACGAGAAAGCTACCATTTTTTCAAACTAGTGTCAAGGTCCAAGCACAAAGACAAAAATTACAAATCTTTCAACGACCATATTTTGAGAATCTTGATAATTAGAAAATCCAACAAATGTTAGTTGAAAGTTTTACAAAAACACAATCCAATCCATCATCTCCCACTTCCATTTACACAAAGAAAAGGCATACCCTGTTTTTTTAAAAAAAAACCTTAGGTCACTTTTGCCCCAAGAAAACAAAATTTATCAAGTAAAAAAAAATAATGGGGAGAAAGATCCAAAGTTGGGAACTATGAAGCTGTGTAGTTTATATAAGTTAGGTATTTTAATCAAGCTCTGCTCTGCTTTTACTTCTCTTCATCTTCGCCTTGAACCTCGACTTCACCATCAAGGTCTCTACTGTGTTTATGAAGTTACCAATGGCCATCACAACCAGAAGAACGCCACAAATCAATACCTGTCCCCAGCATTCACGTTATCATCAGAAAACCATTGGAAATGGGAAGCAAGAGAAGCTAGAGACTGAGTTTTTCGATATTCACAAGTTTCCATTATCGATTATATCTATTCAACTATTGTCTACACATCAAGATTTTATGTTTTTTTGGGGTCAAACTGGCGCGTGAATAGGACCAGTGGGGATAATGCACAAATTGCTGCTAAAAGAGAGACTAAAATACCTGCCATTCGGCGACTACCCCAGTTAAAGCTGTCCTGAGCAACTGCAGTCCAACGTATGCTTCAAAGCCCTGAGTTTGCCAAAGTATAATACAACAATGTTTAACTACAATACGATAAGCAAGCTTATGAACTTAGTCTATGTCTGAAGTTTCCTTTGGATCGATGAGGAGTGAAAACAAGATCTTTCATTGTTTAGACCATCTCACAAGTCTGAGAGGACATCAAAAAAGTTTGGTTTACTTTGTAAATATCTTCAAAGATATATTTGAGTTCCAAATATATCCTTATGGAAGCCATGCATACGGATAATAGCTACAAATCACACAAGCCTGATCTATGGTGCAAGAAATATGAAGCTTTAAGATGCTCTAGCATAACCTTATTGTGCAACAAAAGTAGAATTGTTACCTGTAAAGTGAACAAAATAGGACATAATAGCCATAATTGCCCATCTACTCCAGCGGTTTCTCCCCATACAACATCCATCCTCTTAGCCTGAAAATGGTCCACAATGCACATTTTTCACAGCCATTTCACAGAGGCAGATATGAATTGGGCCAGATAAAAGTGCAAATACTATGGTACCTTTCCCATTGCAATGCGAGTGTATAATCTTTGGCGCTGATATCTATTTTGCAGAAGCATCGCAACACCTTGCATCATAGCCCATTGGAGGAAAAGACGGACTCCTTTCTGCAGAATATTTAGGATGATCCATAAACACTTACTTGGTAGATTTTACTCTGCATATTTGTTAATAACCAACTACCTGCTTCTGAACACAGTTTGGTTGACCTTTGATTTCCCAAGTGAGACTGACAAGGGCCATAGCCATGGCACAATAATGATGATAAAGCCACCTGCAAAAGCATATCACCCCAGAGGTTTAAGTCATCTCCAAGCCAACTGGTTAGAAAAGATCACCAGAGCATCACGCAATAAAATTCAAGTTCTAAATAACATGATTCACTTCAGATCATGATCATCAAGCCACTGAGGACTTTAAGGGTGACTAAAGTTCCTCATTATCCTTTCAAAGATATAGAGATTCAAGTTCTACTTGACAACAAGAACAAACTACCTCTTCGACAGCATTCCCATATTTTTATTCAATGCCAGAGAGAAGACATTTGAAAGGAAAATCAAAACAGCGTGAAACCTGATGCATTACATTCCCTATAGAAATTCCTATCATCCACTCAATTCCAATGCCCATCATTCGGTACTGCGATCAATATAGGCTTCGAGGTGTACCAAAAACAGAGGCAAAACACAAAAGGGTAGCAAAACATTGACCAGCGACAATTAGTTCGATGAGTTGCTTGCAGTCAATATTACACCATAAAGCTAATAGTAATTTTTCATGGGCAGTCATAAAAGAGCGAATAGACAAACAAGGCGAGTCAGCAGCACACAGAATCTAACAAACGGGAAAAGAGTCCACCCACAAGAAAAAACGAACCCTGCTCTCAAAGGAAGGAGCAACCTAATGAAAGAAACTATGATCAAGACGTAGCATACTAATTTACCCAACGATATACATCATGTAACTTTCACCAATAACATAACAATCGCATCAACCTAGAATACTTCAACTTTAAAAAACACTGAATAACAATAGCAAACTGCAACTTAAGGGATCAAAACCAATCACAAGCAACTAAGAAGGGATGGGATAAGAGTACCATGAACGGATATCACTCCCGTTGGCTCTCAAAATGTTCTCTCGCATAACCAAACCAGCATAAAGGAACAGAAGCCAAGCCTGATAAAGAAAGTTTTAAATGTTAACACAAGAATCTGAGACACATAACAGGATTAAAGTAACTCTCAAAATCAACAAAAAAACATCAACCCTAGTATACCTCGTAGAGCTGAACAGGGAATGCAGGCAAACACCCATCCCACACATAAGATCTTAGGGTCAAAAGTATTGCAGGAAAAACAAGAAAAAGAAGAGCTGTTCTATCCTGTTTCCAATAGAAAGACAAGCGATTTCACGTTACTGGACAGATAAAATTCGACACCGAAGACATCAATAGGGGAAAAGAGCAAATACTACTAACTCTGTAGCTATTGTATTCTTCTTTGACTTTAAGCTGTATGTCTTTTCGTGAGGCTCGAACATTCACAGGTCCCAAAAACATTCTTACAAAGCGTCCTGCTTTTCAATCACAAAAAGGCATTTGACGCATTCAAACAAGTGACGAGACGACGAACAATGGATCAAAAACCATAAATTGAATCTGAGATTTTGATAAGTGATCCCGAGGGAGAGAGAGAGGAGAAACCTTGGGGTTTGGAGGGAAGAAAAGAGGAAGTGTCCCCATCGGCAAGCATGCATCTAGCTCGTTGCAGATCCTCCTCCAGCTGCAGCAAGAGAAATTTCAGAATTTAAGAAACGAAAGAGAGATCGAAAAAGGGAGAGAGAGATGGGTCACAAGAAGGATGCCTTCTCGAAAAGCTTGGGATCGAGATGTTTGTCGGAGACAAGAGTGGAGTGTAGGCGGCGGATTGATGCGTCGACGA
This sequence comes from Alliaria petiolata, assembly GCA_020283515.1. NCBI lineage: Eukaryota > Viridiplantae > Streptophyta > Magnoliopsida > Brassicales > Brassicaceae > Alliaria > Alliaria petiolata. Next base: position 347,878,888 of record JAHZTW010000001.1, read on the forward strand.
CGGAGGATCTCTGGCGGAGAGAGACCTCTTCCTGGGAAGAAGAAGAAACGAAGGAGGTGGCAGAGTCGTGGAGCTCTTTAACCTGCTCGACGATCCGTCTCACTTCTTCTTCAACCTCCATGGTGTCGATTCCGAAAGGTGAGATCGGACTTTTGTGTGTCCGAATGAGGGATGAAAATTCGAGGAAACCCACGAATAAAAGGAAGGATTTTTTTGTAGAGACGAGAGGAAGAAGAAGATGAAGAAGAAGAAGAAGAAGGAGAAGAAAAGGTTGGAGTTTGTTTTGGTATTACTCAAACTGACGAGGTCCTTAGTTGTAAATACGGACCATTCGCACGCATCTCTTTCCTCATGCTCTTCCTAAACCCTTGATTAAAAATTAGGAAAAAAATGAAAAAAATAAAATAATAAATAAAACAACACTATTACATAAATTTTATGTCGGCATGAAGGGCATCGTATCGTAGAGAATACATAAATTTCCAAATTTTATTTTATATGTGTATCATCATTGATTCATTATCCATACAAAGCTTTCATATATTAAATACAAATATATAACTTTTTATTATATAAAGTTGGATATTTCAAAGTTGTAAATTAACACATTTTCTTAAGGCATTTTTCTTTGAATCGGATCTTGCATTTTCACACAAATTGTACTCGAAGGTCTTCGAGTACCTTAATTGCTCAAACACAATCACGATCATAACTAAAGATAAATCCTTTTGATCTGGTTATCACAAAAGCATATGTTCTTTGCAAGAAGTGGGTGAATAATGGTTCGAGGTGGGCTCAACAAGCTGGGTTAATAGGGGCCGTTCTTCCTTTGGAGTATCTCGAATGCTTAGAGTAGTTCCACGTTGTCGTAAGCAACACGAGAACATAATTTAAAGAAAACTAACTAGAAACGTTCTTCGCATTTTCAAAATTAGTTGCCTCATACGATGAGCTGTTTCGAATGATTAACGTTATGCCATGGACTCATGTAGCATTGTGCTATGAGAAGAGTTCAAGACTTTTTATTACTCCCGGCTTAACTAAACTGAGAGAGAGCTTTGCTAAGGTTTGGATCAGTTTGCCATTGGATGACGCACTGGACAATTGGGAGAGGTCTTATCTGTTAAGGTGGAAAGCCGCTAAGACCACCTCCATTGGTCATAAAAAGAGGGTGTCTAATGGGAGTTTCAGAGTTATGGTAAGTAAATCAACGAATTTGACAAGCAAAGATGAGGAAAAGATGTCAGGTCTATTTTGTTAATGTTTATAATACTAAGATTGTGAAAACATAGATTTATTGTTCACTGAACGTCTTATCGTTGTGGGGGCTTTGGGTGATGTCTTTGATTTTTTCTTTTAAAAAGAATTAAAGCCTATTTTCCTACAATTGGGTATTTCCAACTTCCAAATACTCGGTGAAATTTACTATAATGCTAACTCGAAACCCACTTAAGTCCCTTGATTTTTTTTTGCTACTTAACATGATCGCGACACGTGTCGTGGTAAAAATATATTAGTAAATAAAACTTTAGTTTAGGAAATTATACAATTAATTATTTATTATGAAAAGAAAAAAAAAATACTTCAATTATAAGGGAATGAATCCTTTTGATACAAACATTGTCCTATACTTCGATTTGCTTTTCTTCCAACCGTACGTTGTCCAAATCATTTCTTGAAATTTTTGAGTTGGCTTGATAGGTCTTCCTCCTCGGCTCCTCTGTGAGGCTTAATCATCGGGGAATGAATCCTTTTGATCCAAAGAAGTAAAACGATAATCCAAAACTCCTCCGCAATCTTTCTCAGCCTGCGTTGAATCATCAAGAACGAAATGCGTTATATTTTATTATAACCTCGCGTATATAAAGGTCCTAATCTAATTACATTAGAAAATCTAAAACAATTAACTTACTAAGATACAATCTCATGCTCTTCCAATGAAGTTTATGATGCTTTAAATTTATTTTGCTTTCAAGTTTTATTGTATTAACCTAAGAGTTCTGATAACTCCGTTTGTTTCATGTAACTCGAAAGATTAAATTAATCTAAACTTGCTAAGATACAATCTCATGCTCTTCCAAAACCCTCCCAAGTCCCCACCACATCGCTCTCTAACTCTTAATTAAGCTTCATTTTACTTGTTTTTTTAATAATTAAGAAAAGCTGTTTTAACCTAAATGCAAGCTACTTGTTTTTCATTTTCGTTTTCCAACTATGATGACCTTCTTTTTTTTTTTTTTTTTTTTGGACAACAACTACTTCGTTAAACTTAAAACGGTTAATACATTCAGGTTACTTAAAGCATGTTTGGCTATGGAGTCAGCCACATAATTATCCCCACGAGGGATATACATAAACTTAACGCTAATAAAATGCTTAGAAGCGATGTTCACATCATCAAGGAGACTATGAACTTCCAGGATCGGTGATCTTGTCTTGAGTGCATGAATTAATTGGCTTGAATCTGAGTAAAAAATCACTCTCGAAAACTGTCTCCCCACTGCTTCAAAGACTGCCTCCCTCAACGCTAAAGCTTCCGCTGTGAGAGCCGAGGCAACATACAATTTGGAGGAAGATGCTTTAAACACCTCACCCGACGGAAGATTGAAGGTCCATCCTAGTCCCGCGGCTCGCGAACTGGCTAGCCAAGCTGCGTCTGAGAAGCAGAGAATCGGATCTGGAGCCCCAACCAAACGATTCGTCTCATGATGATGACCTTCTTGAACCACAAATTATAAACGATTTTCAAAAGTCAACACTTTTAGCGATTGCATAAGCACCATTGTTTGTTATTAGTGTTTAGGAAAATTACAATTGGAGCAATTTGACCTTCAATCGTTGGCCAATTAACTAGACTTTACATGCCCTCCATTGCCTTAATTAATCCAGCTATTTATTTTCGCATCTACCCATGATATAAGACCTACTGTTACAATTTCTCATTTCAAATCACTCACATAACTCACATGGACCATGCAAAAATTAATATGTAGCTGCATCCATTGACTGGCATTATCCCGAGAGATGGCAATAATTTCATTCGGTTCCTGGCTATCCCCACCAAGTTATTTATGTTATTTCTAAATTAACCAAAGAGCTCATGGGAATAGAGTAACATCCGTATCCACAATAAAGGTACCGAATCAGTTTATTCTGATGAAAACTGGGTCATAGTCATTGAATGATTAAGGAATGAGTAAACCAAGAGAAACAAGTAATAAATGAGTTGGTCGGATGGATCGGGAAAGTGATGGATGAGTTGGATCAATGTGGAGTGGACCTCGACTCTCAGAAAATCTGATTGGTAAATTGGTTTTATTAATCTATTCGATTAGTTATCTGAATTAACAATTAAGCATCCAATTTTAGTATAAGAAAGGCTTATTAGATTCACTCTAATTTTTTTTTAACAAAATTGTGTATTTTAAGAGAAAAGAGAAATTAGAATCAGAACGAGAAAATGGTTCGCAACATATTGAGCTGCCTCCTCTGTTACGGCATTGCCTCCTTTGTTGCGGTACTGCCTCAGATGCTGCCCTTCTAAGTTGATGCATGCCACTTAAGCTGATCCATCGTTTGAAAGCAAGTTATTAATATTTTGAATCTCTCCAATTCGATGATACATATATAAGGATCTTTTTCATATTGAAATTGTAATACTAGGTCTTCCAAACCTTTTTTGCCAAATCATGTTCATATTCATAAGTTCTTAAGAAATTAAAAATCCCATGATTTGGAAAAGGTGTCTAGGAGTTTTGTAAACAACTTTGCCCCTCTCATAATGCTCTATTTTGAGAATTTATTGCATCAAAGGGTTAAAACAGAAGTATATTAGGAATCAACGTTTCTGCGCATCAAAAGGGTGGCCATATCATTTTACCACTCTGTCGTTCTCTTCTTCGTGGCTTTATTTCCACATAGTTTTTTTGAACTTTAAAAAAAAACTTTATTTCCACATACAGTAGTTGCACCACTTGTAAATAATCTTCTCGTTTTCTTTGTCTTGAATTTGTTATTTTTTTAACGTTTTTTTTTGTTAAAGACATTTTTTTACTTCTTTTTCTAGTCTAAGTTAACAAGTTTGATAGAATAACTGAATAAAAAGAGATAGCGATTCACTACGTTTTTTACAAAATTGTGTATTTTAAAAGAGAGAAATTTGAACAAAACGAGAAATTATTTTATTTTCTTGGTGTTGAAGCAAGACGTTTTTCTGATGGTTTGTTGCTCACCCAACGCAAGTATATTGTTGATCTACTTCGAGATGTGAAAATAGACAATGCAAAACCTGTGGCAACTCCGCTTTGTTCATCCACTCCCCTCACTCTTCATGGTGGCATGCTTCTCGACAATCCTACTGAATACCGTAAGGTGGTGGGTAGTCTTCACTACCTAGCATTTACCAGACCAGATGTTTCATTTATTGTGACCAAGTTATCCCAATTTATGCATCAGCCAACTTCAGATCATTGGAATGCGGCCAAGAGGGTACTTCGTTACTTGGCGGAACAGCAAATGCGAGAATTTTTCTACGTAGCTCTAATACTCTCTCTCTTCACGCCTTCTCCGATGCGGATTGGGCCGGTGACAGAGATGATTATACATCAGCTGAAGCTTACATTGTCTTTATGGGTCAACATCCTATTTCGTGGTCTAAGAAACAAAAGGGAGTGTTGCGTTCTTCAACTGAAGATGAGTACCGCTCTATTGCGAACACTGTGTCTCAAGTGGAGTGGGTTCATTCTCTTCTTCGGGAACTAAAGTTGGAACCACCGGAGACACCGGTGATCTATTGCGACAATATTGGTGCAACATATCATTCTCGAATGAAAAATGTTGCATTGGCCTATCATTTCATCAGGGAACGAGTACAGTCGGGTCTACTGCGAGTTCGTCATGTTTCTACTGGTGACCAGCTTGGTGATGCGATGACGAAATCCCTTCCGCCGTTTTCAGTCACTCTTTACCAATATTGGCCTCTCCTTTGGCGGCCCATCTCGAGGGAGCATATAAGAGTGAATATTCTCTTGAAGATTTATATATATCTGAGTATTAGTTTAGCCTTATCTCTAAGAGTATATACGGTTCCTATTGTTTGTATATATACCTTGTAACTAGGTGATAATCCGCGCCTTGCGCGGAGTGAGAATTTTTTTTTTTTTTGTACCTGAACTCGAATTTAAAATTAATAACCAAATTATATTTTTAATAAGAATTTTTTTTATGATGAAGCAACACCATCAATTTTTAATGAAAGAAAGAAATTAATTGATTGATTATTTGATTGGATTAATGATAATTGTAATCGGATTTATTGATTTTGGGACTCAATAGAATCTTCGAAATCTTCGAAATCTTCGATAGTGATCTTTTGGCAAGTTATTCGTTCGGATTTATTTTATAAATCACAAAGTATGGCAGATCTTATTAATAAAATTGACTAATCACTTTTGTTTTTTTGTTTAAACACATTTAATTAAAAATATTTGTTTGATATATATATAAAAAATTGATTGGCAAACATATGAAATATCTTTGTGAAAGTGGTTGTGTGTATTAATGAAATCTTTGATGTCTTAAGTTCAAAATGTACAAGGGGATAACAAGATTTTTTCAGTTTAGGCAAGGGAGAGAAGGCCCTCCGATCTGGTTGATCTGACTGAGCCCCTCCTCTGAAGCATCCCAAAAATTTTCCAATCACGCCGGTGCTGGTCTTCTTCTTCTTCGGCGGCCAGGTTTGGTGGGTTTAGGGAGGAGTACCCGCCGGAGTTGTATTATCATCCATAGAGAATTTTTTTTTATTTTAAGACAGAACAAGAAAGACATGGTTTTATAGGCAGAGTATGATAGCAGTTTTCCAATCTTTGGCTCACTCACGACTCCATCTCTTGCTCACGTCAGTGTTGTACCCATTTCTTCGTTTTAAGATTAAAGCGGACCAGAGATTGAAATAATTCATATTTGACCATACGTTATATGAATTTCTATTGATAAAAAAAACTTCAAAATGTACAAATTTTGTTTTTTGTTTTTAATGAGATTTGTGAGAATGAATGTGTTGGTGACACATCAGCAAAATGACACCACCGTAAATACGTTGAAAAATAAGGTTTTTCTCTAAAAATGTTTATTAATTAATATATAGGGATCTCAGTTATATCAATATATGGATCATTGATCAAACCTCTATAATGCAAACTAATATTTATACGGCTGCAGCGTTAAAACGAAATCAAGACTAAAAAAAAATACTACTTATAAAAGAGGTATCATAAATGTCCTGTGAAGTGAAAAAAAAAACACGTTATTTGAAGGAAAATTTAGATTAAAAAGTAAAAAATAGAACCACATTATTACAATTTCATGTCGGCATCGTAGTATCCCTATTATTTCAAACATAATTTTTGAGAATAATACTAAATTATTTTTAAATATAAACCTACAATATTTTAACTACAAAACTTCATATTTTCAAGCTCAATATCGAAAATAGACATGTTTTTGTCATACAGTTTAATATTTTATTTTGACATATCGTTTTGTCTTTTTTTGTTGGTGGTATTCAAAATTGTATGATTTGAGTCAGTGCCATAAAGGTCCAAAGAAAAAAAAAACTCCAGGAAGATGCGAGCACAAAGCCCCAGTGAGAAGCTTCAAATAGGGGTGTTCAATTTGCATTAACCGAACCGATCTGATTTAAACCAAATCGAAATAACTAATTTAAAAATTGAGCCATAATTTAATATGGTTTTAATATATTTACTTTTTCTATAACCGAAAATTCGAAAATCGAAACCAACCAAACCAAAAAGAAAAAACCCATTTAAACTAAAATTTTCTTTGAAAATAAGTGATATATTATACTAAAAAAACCGAATCCGAACCGAAATCGAATCCGAATCAAGCCATCCATAATAAATTCAGTTTTGTCTTAGATATAATTATTGATAAACCAAAAAACCATAAAAATCGATTCGAAACCGAACCAAAATCCGGATTGAACACCACTAACTTCAAAGTATTTGGGAAAAAAGCTATGATAGACTTAATCAACAACAAAAAAAATACATTTTTTACATATCCTGCTTCAGGTCGTTGGACAAAAATTATGTAGCAAATTTATTAGATTCATATGGAGCAAATTCCACTGACCCTAGGATTGAAATAGTAGAACTCATCAACAAGTTCATCATAATTACTAAATCTGGTGAGAAAATAGAAATGCTCGATATATGTTTTCTAAAAAACTTGGTCAAGAAGCTTCTTCTGATAGGGCGACGAAAGTTATGGGACCATCACGTGATAATTGATGTGTTAGACAGCAATAATGTAATTTTAACTTCTTCTTGTATACATTGTAATACTTTCAAATTGGTCCAAGGTAATTCTTTTGTTACTATTGTTGATAGTTCATGTCTTGTTTGTTACTGATTGATAGGGAACTTTTAGGATAAGATCTATCTTCCTTGACAAGGCTAATGTTAACATAACAAAAAGCTTCCAAAGTCATCACCTCAAAATATTGATTGGTAACCTTGTAATGTTGTGGTACAAAATTAACTGTTTTAATAGTACCGATTAAAAAAACAGTAGAGTATGTTTGATTGGTAATCTTATACTGTTTCGGTACAAAGTATACTGACTTAATAGTTATCAATCATAAAAACAGAATAGAAAACATTACCAATAATATTATACTCAACTTTTTGTATCGGTTTCACTTACCGCTTCTTTTATAGCTTTTAATCAGAAAGCAGTAGGTTTGATTGGTAATTTTATACTGCTGTGGTACAAAGTATACTGGTTTAATAGTTATCATTACTAATAGTATTATACTCAACTTTTTTTGTACTGGTTTTGTTTACTGTTTTACAGCTTTTAATTATTTTATAATCGCTTACCAAACCAGCTTAAGCTAAAAAACTCGTACTGCTTTAGATACCAATCAAACTTTTTTGTACCGCTAACGCTTACACTTCAATTTTACAACTTTATTTAATTAATTTATAACCGATTAGCACTACAATTTACCGCTAAATGCTCCATCCCGCTTTAAGTTACCAAAACTTATTGTTCTCAAGAATGTGATCACATTACGTTAAACTTGCCAAAGGGACTCTAGCTACCGTTGGATGAGGTGCGATGGACTCCATTGGCTAGCATATTTATTTTTTCTGTAATAAAAATGTTGTAAGCCATATTATTCATAAGCAAAGAGATAATGTCTCTGTTTTCTGAGAAGAGAACATGATTCACGCTTTCTAGAATCAATTGAAGCAATGAGCTTGTTCAAGACATTGTATCCGTTTGAATTCAATAAAATGAAGTTATAGAAAAAAAAAATGGCAACGTTTATAGAAAATAACATTAGTTTTAAAAAATGAATAATCTGAGCCAATCTAATAGCTAAAATAGCCTAATAATTAATGGTTTATCGCCAATCTTGTTCATCTAATATTTCTCGTTTTCAATATCTAGAAAAATGCTATTTTTCGCGTAAAAAACAAATCCTCTAAATGTGTTTTCCCAATTAATCATAGAAATTTTCTTAAAAAAAAAAAAAAAAACAGAGATGAGAAACAGAAGAACATTAGAGTAAAGAGTCTCAAAAAAGAAATCGAAACTAGCTTAAGAAGAAGGACCGGTCCAATAGGATTTTACAGCGAGAAGGATCTTCTCAGGGATAAAAGGACCTTTCTCATGATCCAAAATCCGACTTGTCCATTTCATTCCATTGGTTATGCTTTGTATCTTCGTCAACATTTCGACTGTGTCCCTAAACACCACTGTTCCTTCGGGTCTTAGTATTCTATCCATCTCGAGTAGTATCAATGTCACATCACACCTTCAATTAACAAAAATAACAACAACGACAACATTATAAGTTACGTTTGTAAGTAAGACTGCATACACAAACACATATGCAAATGCACACTTTTTATATTAAGATCTCTATTGTTTCAAACAATTTTTATATGTGCGTTCACATGAGAAACATCTTAAAAAAAAAATACAAAATTCTTGTTAAATAGAAGTAATTATAGTCCATGACTTATAAACTTGTTTGGTGTTTAAATACTAAACTCTAAATTTTTGCTAAATTTATGAGACACTCCTAAATACTAAATTCTTGCTAAATTTATGAGAAAAAAGTGATAGCCAAAGAAAAGAAAAATACTAAAATTTTTGCTAAATTTGTGAGACACTCCTCTTTTCATATAATACTTTTGTAAATCGCAAATGAAAACACTAAACGCAAAGAAAAGATTCTCCTATTTGTGTTTGAAGTTTACGATTAAGAAATAAATTTTGCTTAAAATTCTTAAGCTTGTAGATTTATTTAAGAATATATATACTAAATAAAACGCAAGTAAAAAGTCTTGTAATTAGTGTTTACCTGTTTTCGTAAATGCTGAACAATCCACCGGCATGAATAAGATCATAAGTTCTTGGATACGTAGAGAATCCTTCACACCAATCTTGATATGTCCCTATGAATCCCCTCTCGTAAATCACCCCTAACGTTTGCTTCTCCGCATCCACAGGAACCACATTCATAACCCAAGATGGATATTTCACCATCGCTGCTGCAAATCCTCCAAGATATGCATTCATGTCCATGATGTTCCTGAACCTTCCACGTGAAAGCTCTGGCATTATCTGTTTGTAGTATGCTATTCTCTCCTTCCACACCTCATTGTCTTCTCTGAATTTCTCAGCATTGATCTCCGGTATTGTCCCCCGGATAATCCTAGGTGGGACCGCAAAAGCTCGGTCCGGCCAATCCTCCAACGCACCTCCTGCGAATTCATCTGGACTGTTTGCTTCTGGCAATGGCGTTACACAAGATTCCAATTCTTTGTACCTATCAAAGATACATCAAGTTTCATTTTAGAGTGTCTAAAATAGTACTCCCTTGTTTCTAATTGATAGATGTTTTAGAGTTTTTACACATATTAAGAAAATATATTAAAATTTGACTATAAATGCATCATTTTATGATTTACAATTTCCTACAACTTTCAGCTAGTAATTCAATTAATTCAATTAATTTTCTTGAAATTTATAATCTATCATCATTAACTAATAAAAAATGCATAGAAAACTTAAAAAATATATCTTTGCGAAACCAAAATAAAAACTAGAAAATCTTTCTTTTAGAAACAGAGAGAGTATATAATAGACGGCCTCTTCACTTATTGTCAATTGATTTTGACTTGAAAACGATCATTTCTGAAATTTGACAAAAACATAAATATAACTTGAGCATTAATTTAGGAAGGGTTTAGATTGTTACCAAGCGAAATCGGGTTGATCTGATTTGCTGCATAGAGGAGGAGATTTATGAAGCCGTTTGAGTTTTTTACACTCAATGTGATTGATTGGCTTTTGCCAGATTGAAAAATCACCTTTCTCTGTAACTTTCTTCCAACAAAGACTCTTTGCTGCAGCTTCTATTGAATCTTGCTCTTGCTTCAAATCCTCTTGTGATCTTTCCCAGCCTTTCCAGTGTTTCTTCCAGTTGATCGGTGGGCCCGAGAGGATCCAGTAACCACCCGGTCTTAAAACCCGGTCCACTTCGGTCAAGTACAAGCCATCTACACACAACTAATATTTTGGTTAAGTTGCCATAGCAACAATCAAGAACCTGATGAAAAAAAATCAAGAAAATTTTCATTACCGTTCTGAAACCAAGGAATCAAACAGCGAGAACAGTGAGCAAGATCGAACGCTCTAGCTGGATAAGGAAGCCTTATTGATCCCATAATCCCGATTATCGCAGGAACTCCACGTTCTAACGCAAACTGGACTTGAGCTTCATGAGTGTCTCTCGGTGCGAAAGACATAGCTACAATGTCTCTCTTCAACAAGTAAGCACCAAAACTTGCCACCTATATAACAAAAAAAAAAACTGAATCAATTACAAAACAAGTCAAAGATTGATGCACTATGGATGCCTTAAGTGGCAAGAATACTCTGTTTTTCAAAAGCCACTGGATTAGTCTGGAAAGAAAAAGATGGATGCAACTAAAAAGGTAGTAGAGAAATCGAAACTTACACCACATCCTGTATCAATAGCTGTTCTAATGGATCCATCAGTAAGAGGGATGAGTCTAGAAATGTCATCAATGTAAGCATCAGCTCCACGNTGAAACCAAGGAATCAAACAGCGAGAACAGTGAGCAAGATCGAACGCTCTAGCTGGATAAGGAAGCCTTATTGATCCCATAATCCCGATTATCGCAGGAACTCCACGTTCTAACGCAAACTGGACTTGAGCTTCATGAGTGTCTCTCGGTGCGAAAGACATAGCTACAATGTCTCTCTTCAACAAGTAAGCACCAAAACTTGCCACCTATATAACAAAAAAAAAAACTGAATCAATTACAAAACAAGTCAAAGATTGATGCACTATGGATGCCTTAAGTGGCAAGAATACTCTGTTTTTCAAAAGCCACTGGATTAGTCTGGAAAGAAAAAGATGGATGCAACTAAAAAGGTAGTAGAGAAATCGAAACTTACACCACATCCTGTATCAATAGCTGTTCTAATGGATCCATCAGTAAGAGGGATGAGTCTAGAAATGTCATCAATGTAAGCATCAGCTCCACGTGGGAACCCGGTCCCACCACCAGGGAATCTGAATCGTTCTCCTTCGACTTGAATCCAATTCTGGATTGCTTTCTCGATACTTAGCTCCTTGTGTGGGATGTTGTCGTACCAAGCATAGTCTCTGCTCTGAGGCCATTTGAATGGGATCTTGTAGTTTGGTGGAGGAGGAATCAGACAGTAGAGAAGCTCATCTTTCGAAGGACAATGCCTCTCTCTGTATTTCATCATGTTCCTATCGAATCTTCTCCCTCTCTCTCGATCTTCACATGGAGTGTACTCGCTGAGAGACATGTCGCATGGCTCGAAGTACTTTACGGTTTGATTCTTTTGCTTGAGATCGAGTTTGTGATGGCTTTCGAAATCTAACTCAACTGGTTCTGAGGATGACAAAGAAGAGGAAGAAGAAGAGAGATTCTCATCATCATCAGAAGAAGAAGAGGATTTTTTTGTCTGAGTCTTTGTTTCGTCACATCCCATTCTTGAGAAAACCTCAGAGGAAGAAGATGGGGCTGTGTTGTTTTGCCAAGCTCCAAGAACGTAAGACAAGATGCAGAATCCACTCACACATAGAATCCAAATGAGTCTTTTTCTCTTTGCTTCTGCGTGGTGATGACTACTGTTCTCTTTCGCCATTTTTCTGTAGAGATGAATCAAAAAGACTCTGCAACTTTTATCTGATTTTAGTAAAACTAATGTAAGGTGATGGAAAAAAATTCAATGTAAAATGTTAAAAAATGCACGAAAGGTTATAGTGGAGCTCGAAACACGAAGATAAGGGATCCACCATCTGAGAAAAATAGTGATAAAGAAACAAACTTTGTCTGAATTTTTTTGTATAAAAAAAGAACAATTATATTGGTCTCTATTCTTTAGCAAAAAGCCAAGAACCACACTTATTAGATGTGGTCTAAAAAGAGAGGGAAAAATATTAAAAATATGAGATAAAGTTGGAGGCTGACTAGCCTTAATTTTCGTTTGGCCATGTATAACATATACACACACTGCTTCTAGTTGAAGAGCAGAAAAATAAATTATGCTAGTGTGTGTATTCGACAGCAAGAAATGTGAAATCTTTAGAGGTTAATAAAAAAAGTCAAAATAAGGAAAATTACAAAACAAATTCACGTGGCACCCATAACTTTGGACTAAAGGAAATAATTATTAGGGTCATGTCCTTATGCCATTTTGTGGTTGATATTTTATATGAAATGATAATAAATGAGGCATAGTATTCTAGACAAGTCGAGCAGAATGTCAGAATTTTCATGCCCCCACAAAACTTTTGCTAGATTTATCGACTGTGCACAAGAATTCTTCGCACGTGACATACATATATATGCTTATACACACACAATCACATGAACATCATCGGTTCGTAAATTAGAGGTACAACACGTTGTTTTGGATTAGTGGTTAAGTGCATGGTTAGGCTCCTAGTTTGACTTCCGGTGGAAAGAATGCTTTACACCATATCATAAGGTATTAGTAAAGGGTGGTCTTGAGCCAGAGCCATAGAGGAATAAAAATCTTGGCGCGAACTTTTTTTTTTTAATTACTAAAAAGTTTTTAATCGAAATCTGTACATCTACTAACTCGAAACTATGTAATATTAGTTTTGTCCCAAACATCATTCGATCCTGTGACTTCTAGATTGTATTTAAGGCGTGAACCTTTCCTAATTAACAAAAACAAGAAAAAGAAAAACTTTAAGTTAGAAGTTATACCCCGAAAGCAAAGAAATGAGGATGTGAAGTGTGAATTATACTACATTTTACCTGAAAGTGTAGCCCAATAAATTATAATAAATATTTTTGCTTTTAATTTATTTTGTATTTAAAATTTATTTTATTTCTAAACAAGTTTGAAAGTGCAAAAAACCCTGATAACTCTATAAGGATCGAACCAGGTTTTAGAATATATATCTGATATATATTCGGATCAGATTAATTCGAACTTAAATATATACGAACTTTACGGATTTCAGATCGGATTGGACCAGACCAATCATATTAACATGCCTAATTATCATAATATGTTCCGGTTCCATAAATTCCATTGTGTAAATTCTTTTTTGTCTTTTTAATATATACTACATTTTACCGCTAAATAACTACATAAAAACTATGTACTAATATTAATTAAAACTACATTAATATTGTTTTTGATATCCGTATAGAGTCACGTCGAATCTACTGAAACTGTCTTCAAAGCCTTACTTAATAACTGAAAAAACATTATACTAAGAAATTGAAACTAAAGAGTTGTACACCATTGATGATTAAACCCAACATATTATCATGTATTTCTCTTAAGCAAGGAACAAATCCATCTGAGATCTATTCTCTTGACCAATAACATCAAGAAAGACAGGATCAACGGTAACAAAGCTATCCACGTGCACCTTAAAACTATGGTCCCACCACAAAACCTTAGCCGCTCCTTCGATATCAAGCTTAGCCTGAAGCTTCATCTCCCTCTTCGCCACGTCAGCAAAGAACCTCCGCGCGTGTTGCACAAGCTCCATCCCGTCGAGACGCGCCGGTAAACGGAGAAGCTGACAAGACCTCGCCGGCTGCGAACCAGCCTTGACCTCAGCCGTGCCAAGAACCGTGCCTTCGTAGACGATCGACATCGTGGTGGAGGAGTAATGGATGGCTGCGATGTTAGGGTTGGTGACGTGTACGGTCAGCATTAACTCGGCGTCAAGAACAGGGAGGTTGAGTTTCAGCGAGGTAAGGTCTATGGAGATAAGGTGGAAAGTTGGATCTTTTGGCTTGGCGCTGAAGAGAGAAGTTGCTGCTGCTGCTGATGCTGCTCCGATTAAGGCTGAGCTCCAGCTCCATTTTACCTTTTGGCCCATCGGAAATTACAGTCTATGTTTTCCTCTTTGTTTCGTGGTTATAGATGCAAATAGAAATGGTGGGGAACGAGACAGAACGGGACGGAACAAAATGTAATGGAACAAGCAAAATATAATATCAACTTTCCATAAACTTTTTTTATACTATTCCGTGTGATTCCTATCGCTCCATTCCCATTGTATTCAATCAATTATAACCAATTTAGATCACACTGAAATTTTGACAAACCCGAAACACTTAATTAAACCCGTTGTATTCACACTTCAGTTCATTAAATTTCACGTATTAATGGCCTATACATATTTCCTTCAATTGTATCCTTGTATCAATTCCTCATCCTTATGTAGTGTCGTAATCAAAGTAGCAAAGGTAAAGACGAGGAACTTGTGCTTCCACTACAAACACCGTGATCGATGTTTAGAATAGCTAAAAGGTTGTTAACAAATTCAAACCTTAAAACCATGATTTGAGCACATACCACAACGGAAAATATGCTAGTGAGACTATGGGTGTATTATTAATTGGCTCCACTATCATTTGATGGAGTAAGAACACAAGACCATAATTTTAAATTTCTTTACCAAAACAAGTCACCAAATTTTGTTTCCTTTGAAGGACTTGGAAAACTCGAACTCAACATTGAACACAGTTAATATAGATAACAGTCGAACATTTGCATATAGTTTACACACCCAAACTCCACATTTTACAAACATACATGAACAATCATAAAGAAACAAAAATCAAAACAAGCCAAGACCAAAGATTTTTCACCTTAAAGCCAATTTCATCAAATCACAAACCTTCTTCGAGTTGATGATTAGACATTTGCATATTGTTACATACCCAACTCCAGTTTTTACAAACATACATGATAACATGAACAATCGTAAAGAAACAAAACTCAAAACAAGCCAAGACCAAAGATATTCACCTTAAGCCACATTCATCAATCAACAACAATCCGAAAAACCACAAACCTCCCCAAGAGGTTGTCTAGAAACACTTCCTGTGAACAATGGCTGGTCCTGACTCCTCATATTCTGCCTTTGATATCCACATCTGCATTTCCGGACAATGTAACCAAACATCAGTGCTTTAAGTGAATCACTGAAACATAAACACAGTTAAAGAGTTTTACAATACCTGTTGAAATGTGCTAAGAGAAGCCAAGATGGAACCTCCAATCCATACACTATACTTCCTCTCAGGTGGTGCAACCACCTTAATCTTCATGCTGCTAGGCGCCAACGCCGTGATCTCTTTGGTCATCCGGTCAGCGATTCCCGGAAACATGGTCGATCCACCACTGAGCACAATGTTACCATACAGGTCCTTTCTTATGTCGACATCACATTTCATGATGGAGTTATAAGTGGTCTCGTGAATCCCCGGTGCTTCCATTCCGACAAACGACGGCTGAAAGAGGACTTCCGGGCAACGGAATCTTTCTGCACCGATGGTGATCACCTGACCATCGGGGAGCTCGTAGCTATTCTCGATCGCAGAGCTTGATTTCGCCGTCTCAAGCTCCTGCTCGTAATCCAACGCTACATAAGCAAGCTTCTCCTTGATGTCTCTCACGATTTCTCTCTCAGCGCTTGTGGTGAATGTGTACCCTCTCTCTGTCAAGATCTTCATCAAAGCATCGGTAAGGTCTCTCCCGGCTAAGTCAAGCCTCAGAATAGCATGAGGAAGCGCATAGCCTTCGTATATAGGAACCGTGTGACTTACTCCATCACCAGAATCCAACACTATACCTGCAAGTAAACCAAGTCAACAAGAGGGAGTTAAACAACAAACATTTCGCACCTAAAGACTCTGTTCCAATATACAAAACAGTCTAACCTGTAGTACGGCCACTAGCGTAAAGCGAAAGAACGGCTTGAATGGCAACATACATAGCAGGTACATCAAAAGTCTCAAACATGATCTGAGTCATCTTCTCTCTGTTGGCTTTAGGGTTGAGAGGAGCTTCAGTGAGAAGCACAGGGTGTTCCTCAGGAGCAACACGGAGCTCATTGTAGAAAGTGTGATGCCAGATCTTCTCCATGTCATCCCAGTTACTAACTATACCGTGTTCAATGGGATACTTCAAGGTAAGTATACCTCTTTTCGACTGAGCCTCATCGCCTACATAAGCATCTTTCTGTCCCATTCCAACCATAACACCTGCATGTCTAGGACGACCTATAATGCTAGGGAAGACTGATCTTGGAGCATCGTCACCAGCAAAACCAGCCTAACAAAAAAATGGTAACCCGATTTTTGAATCAAAAGATTGAAACCGGTTTAAGTAGACTTGATTAACAAGTTAGGAGAGAAGAGTAAGTCCAAGAATAAGAGAGAAGGTAAAGAAAGAGGCTCACTTTGACCATTCCGGTTCCGTTATCAACAACAAGTGGTTGAATCTCCTCAGCTTCTGCCATTATCTTAAATTATAAACCTTAAACCAGAGAAAAACGATCAGATTTCGACAAGAAGAGCCACGAATAACATAACATAATTAAAAGACATGCAAAGCGAATCTGGAGTTTGGTAGAAATATGTTTCCATGATCGGAGTAAACGCAAACGAAAGATCGGTTGGATCAATCATAGAGTGGTAAGTATAAGTAAAGGATCATTATCAAGAACAGAGTGATCATCAAGTCAAAAGCAGATAGCAAAGATTATGAGGTAAAAGTTCAAAGGAGCTCCAAAAAGGAAGAACAAGAGAGAAGAAACTTACGGTGGCTAACGCAAGAGATCAGAGATCGCAATGACGGAGAGAGAGAGAACTTGAGAAGTCTGTTTAGTGAAGGAATCTAAAAGGACCGAGAAAAAAGGGAAGAGAAGAAGTGTCCATCGTGTGACACTGACACCATTAGTGCTTCGTGGCCCCTCTTGCTTTACTTTTTTTTCTTCTTTGCTTTTTGGTAAATCAAATCACAATACTTCAATTTCTTCGGTTTGGTGACACTTATGAGGTGACTAACTCTAAGATGACAATCATGTAGCACACTATGAGAGGTTGATAATGATCTGAGTGAGACTTAAATATCAATTCGATACACAACTCGTTCTTCCAAAGTTCAAATCAATCTCAAACATTTTAACAAGGCAATTAAAAGAAAGTGAGAAGGGGTAAAGATTGTGTCTCCAAAACTTGTGCAGAAGTCAGTAAATAAAAAGCTCGAACAAAAAGTGAAACACCGGTGGATTTTGATTTGGATTTGGTCTGTAAAACAAAACTAAACATACAAAAGAAACAAGAAAGTGAAGATAGTAGAATATTTTGGTTCTATTCCTCCTCAACGATCTTGCTCTTCTCGCTAACATAGATACCGTCAAGGAACTTCCTGATATCCTTCTTCTTCACGTGACATTTCTGCAAAATCACGTAAACCCACATTGCTATTACAAAAGACCCCTTACATAAAAGTGTAATCAATGTGGTTTGGCAATGCAAAATGTGATGCCAATTCCAAAACATAGACCAAAAACCCATTTTTAAACCCCAAGCTTGTCTAAATGGTAAGGAGACAATCAGTAATGTTAACTTAAGCATTTTTTTTGTAGTCAATATTGTAATAAGGACGGATTTTCAAGGCAGCTTCACTATGCAAAATTGTGATGCTAAGTTCAAAGATCAACCAAGAAACCTTCTAAACACAACATCAAGAACGAACAACAATATGCAAACACTGCCAAGTTAGCTCCACTCTTTTCGTAGTTTGACATTGTAAAAGTCTATGAGAGACCCATTCTATAGATAATCAAGAATTGGATTTTCACTTTAAAGTTTCACATCATTTAACACGAATTTGGTATCTGCTAGTAAGAGAGTACCTGGTTGATCAAAGCGCATGACCTTGACACAAGCTCGATATCGTTTCCATCAAGAACGATCTCATCCTTCACTTTCTCAGATCGAACAATGGTTACACCATTCAACATCTCTACCTTCCTCACCTGTTGTTCCAACAAACCACATTTTACATGTAAGCTCAGTGTTCAAAACACAAAAGCAATCGGAGATAACATTTTTTAGGAATGAAATTGAATCTAGCATCAGTCTATCTCAGTCCGAGAGAATCAGATTAAGTAAACAAACCTTCTTCTCGCCGAGGAAGTTACGGATCTCGATGGACCTGTTGTCGCCGCCGATGGAGGCGTTGATTGGAAAATGGGCGTACACGAACCTCATCTTGTATCGGAAACCTCTGGTGACACCGGAGATGAGGTTATCGACGTGGCTGAGAGCGGTTCTGATGGAGGCGCTGGTTTTGCGCGATCCGAACCACGAATCGATCTTAAGCTTCCGTTTCCCAGTCTCCTCGTCCTTGATAAGCTGGAAATCGAGGTTCAGATGCTTGAAATCGCGAACGAGTTTGCCGCGAGGTCCTTCAACTTCGATCACCTTGGCGTGAACCTTGATGCTAACGCTATCGGGAATGTCCATCGTCTCCGAAGAAAGAATCGTCTTCATCTTCTCCCCACTTTTTTTTGTTCCTCGCTCCCTCGCTCCCTCGCTCCCTCGCTCTAAGCTTTCCACGGCGCGGCGAGTTTTTAAGAGTCGGAGAAATGAAAACCCTAAAGGAGTTTTCTCAATTTAAGAAATGGGCCGGCCCGCTTATATAGCCCATTTTAGCGATGCCAGTTTTATCTATTCTAAGCAGTTTTAACTTTTACTACACTTAGATTGTATCCTCGCAAGTCCAAATCACCCAAAACAAGAACTCAACATTAAAAAAATAAAAATCAAATATAGAAACAGTCGAACATTTGCATATAGCTACACACAAACTCTCCACTTTTCTCAAAACATTTAGGTAGACATGATCAACAAGTTAGGAGTTAAGAATCAGTCCATGAGTAAGAGAAAACCAAGCAAAAGGAACTCAATACGTATTATTGAATGTGTTTTTTTTGTTTGGTATGAGGAAGGAGACGAAAGTCTCCTCCATATTTATTCAAAGTAACCAAATAACAAATTACTCCCGAATTAAACGTGGATGCGCAGACCCATTAGCATTATCCAACATAATCGAAGTGACACCAGTCGGAACAACATCAAATAAATGAAAACTTAATGGTAAAGAAAACACATAGTTTGCTAATCCATCCGCCAGACGATTAGTTTCCCTATACATGTGAGAAATCCGGACTATCCAGTCCCTTGCGATAAAGCCATAGCACAATCGTACTAGGAAGGACAGAGGATGAGAATCACTTATCCCTGTCGTTAGGAAACCAACCACTATTTCTGAATCCACCTCCAGCTCCAATCTCGTAATCCGACGCTCCCACGCAACGTACAAACCATAGTAGACTCCCCAAAGTTCAGCTAACGGTGCCGAGCAAATTCCGATATTAAGAGCAAACCCTCCACGCCAGGCCCCGTTCTCATCCCATAAAACCCCACCAGCGGTTGCTAGCCCAGGATTACCATGACATGCCCCGTCGGTATTGAGTTTCACCCAGCCCTCCATTGGCGGAATCCACGCTATCAAACGAGTCACCCTAACCACAACATTAGTATTTCCCCGTACCACCGAGTGAGCAGTCCATACTTCTCTTGCGAGCTCCTTAATAAATCGCACTATATCCCTACATTTCTCGTTAACCCCGAAGACATTACCACACCACCGCTTCCATCCCCACCATATCGCCATTACAAAAGTTGTAGCCCAGGGACTCCCTGCCAATTCTGCACTCTCTCCTAGGTTCCCGTAAAGCCATTCAAGCAGAGAAGTCTCAAATAACAGTCGTCTCCGTCGGATGGGGATGATGCGATTCCAGATCCCTGCCATCGCAGGACAATCTCTAAGGATGTGCATTATAGATTCGTCATCTCCCTTATAGACTTGACAAACACTAGAGTCACTCAGGTGTCGTCTCTTTCTTTCGGAGTTAGTCATGATAGCCTGATGCGCCACTAGCCACAGAAACGTCTTAACACGCTCCGGAGCCACAACGCGCCAAACTCGATAAAAAAAATTTGCATATTCTGTCTCGGAGTGATGTTTCGGGTAATAAATGCATATGCAGACTTCACAAAAAAGTTACCATCTTGACTCTCTCCCCATGATATCCGATCTTTTGCCCCCGTAATATCATCTAAAACCACTGCTGCTAGTTGTAGTCTCGTATTCTGTGAGATGTATGGAACAATTTGAGGAAGTAGCCACCCTACTCCATTCCTCCATAAGTCCCAAACCTCGGCATCAATATTTTCCTCCGATATTACTGTCTCTGCTATTTCTGATAACAGGAAATTCAGTAGCCATTTATCTCTCCAAAAGCGAATTTTACACCCATCCCCAAGTACCCACCGTAGCCCGGGAAGCACCACCTCTCGTACTCCCATCCCCACACTTTGCCAAATCGAAGATAAATTCCCTTTCCTTATCATCCACGAAGCTTCTTGCGTATCATACACTTTATATTTGCTTCGTAACACTCTAGCCCATAAGCTCGTATTGTCATTTAACAACCGCCAACCCAATTTTGCAATTAGCGCCTTATTCATGTCACTGGAAATCCGGATACCCAACCCTCCTTCTTTCTTAGGTAAACACACTCTTTTCTAGGCCACTAGGTGTTGCTTCCGATGCTCTGTAGTATTTCCCCATAGGAATGCTCTCGGGATCTTATCTAAACGTGCAAGTGTTGATGTCGGCAAGGAGATAGTACTCATGGAGTGAACTGGGATCGATGACAATACCGCTTTAGTCAGGGTTAGCCTTCCCGCGAAACTCAGAACCCGACTCTTCCAACCCGCTAGCCTCGATGAAACTTTCTCAAGTACATCTCCGAACGTGTCCTTGTTTATCCTTTTTTTTGTAAAACTGGCATTCCCAAATACTTTCCCAGCTTTCGTGTGGAACTAATACCACTCTCATCACTAATCAGCTTCTCCATATCTCGGCTGACATTTCCGGAAAAAAATATTTTGGACTTTTTCAGGCTAACTTTCTGACCCGAAGCAGTACAGAACCGTTCCAACACCCTTCTTATAACCCGAACCTGAGCCACAAACTCCTCGGCAAAAAGAATAAGATCATCTGCGAAGCAAATGTGAGATAGCTTTGGTCCTCCTCTTGACAAACTAATTGGTTTCCACTCATGGAGGAATGGGGTAGAAAGGCAAGTATAGGTGTGTTGAATAAGTGGTACAATATCTTATGGAATAATTTATAGTCACTATTAGCTTGAGATAATATTTTGTACACGTTCCATCACCAACAACAGTATTTTGTACACGTTTGTGGTTGGGTCGTAACCAATGAAGCGCATGGTGCTTCTTCTCTCTGAGTTGATGCTCCGCAGACCAACTTTAGTTCTGGTTCCAGGATTATATAACTGAAGCTGAGAAGATGGAACCAGTCTATCAGGGCCGTAGCAAATCAGACCATGGACTGAAGGAGTTAAGGTCGTGGGGTAGCTTCTTTCCACAGGTCACACAGCTCCTCCATCTGAAATCTGAGCTTTTTGTACACTTCTTGTACAATATTTTATTTTACAATACAATAGCTCTAATGAATAGAATTATTGAATACTTTTTAGTTTTATAATCTAATGATTCTTGTTATTTTGTTCATTCAATACATATATGTGATAAAAAGAAAACTACATTTATTTGGAAATGGAAAATACTTTAAAAACAATAGTTATAATGAAACGGATGAGAATATGCAAGATAGAAAATTTTATTATCTGTATATACCTAATCAAATCAAATTTTACATCATGCGGACATAAATGTAAACCAAAACTAATTTTATTTAATTCCCACTTTTACTTCTTAAAAGTCCTATACTTGCCTTTCTACCCTTTTAAGTTATTGAATGTGTCAACGTATTATTGAATGTGTTGAAGAAGTGGTAAAAATAGGTGTGTTGAATAAGTGGTACAATATCTTATGGAATAATTTATAGTCACTATTAGCTTGAGATAATATTTTTACTATAAATACCAAGCCAAGTGACTAAGCAGTGTGTCTATTCTATCGAGTCTACGTAATATTTTGAGCCTTCATCATAATAAAAGCTTCCCTTTCTTAAATACCCATTTTCCTTCTAAAATTTATTTGATCAGGGAAAACTTCATTCATAATTGTACCTACTATGTGTCCAAAAATATGGATTAGAGCCATGATGATTAACTTTATCTCTTATTTTCTCAATAAATAATATGCCAATGAGTTGTGTTCAACTATAAAGTAGTATGGAAAGTATGCTATTTGGTTTCAACTTATTGGATAAACCACACCATAAATTTTCCAACTAAGCTAAAGAATAAGAATATAGACGAAAAATTTGGGCCGTAACGCTCAAACTACCTTGAGGTTCCATACGAAAAAAGTATTGCCTCGGTTAAGTAGCAAAATACGTCATGAATGCATTCTCCATATTCTTAGCATCAAATGTTAAGAGAAACAACTCATGGTTTATTATTTCAAAGGATATATAAAAATTAGAGTGTTTTGTTTTGGTTTCTAGTCTCAACACACACCATGGAAAGTACATCTATTTTGGCCAACTGACATTCTTTTAGAATATCAACCTAAAATAAAATAGACCTTCTCTATGAAGTAGAATATATAAGCGATGATAACAAAGTGCCTAACACCCAGTTACCTCTACTTAATCCAATATAGAGCTTTCACAAAACCAGAGAGCTCATGGTTATACCCACTTTTATTCTGGTGCACTATGCCTCACGCTAACCCTTCATGGAAGGAAAGGTATACTTGTATTGGCGAGATTCGCTTTAATCGAGACTAGATACAGAGAATACAACCATGCTTGCATTACAATTCTTCAGACAACTCTAAGCGCCTGTGATTTGTAACTGGATTTGCATGTTTTGGTAGATTTATGGACTTCAAGTGCTACAGTGAAATTTAGGAAGAGTGTGACAAACAATGTGCTTGCGTTTAAGGTTGTTAGAAGAGTTGCAATGCAAGCATGTTGATATTCTCTATATCTAGTGTCGAGTATAGCGATTCTCGCCACTACAAATAGACATTTTCTTCCATGAAGGGTTAATGCCAAACGTGTTGCTCCGTAATTAAGGTGGGTATAACTATGAGCTCTCTATTTATGAATCATCCCTTCGTTGAGAAGGTGAGGGATCATACATTCTGTTTTAGATGCTAGAACCAAATGTTGTTCCAAGTGTGAGGTTAGAACAAGCTCTTTTGCAGAATATTTTTGGGACCAAACATATGTTTTATGTTTTATGACTTTGGGAATGTGGAGTTTGGTTTTGTGAAAGCTTTATATGGATTGAGTATAGGTAATTGAGTGATAGAAACTTTGTTATCATCGCTTACATATTCTACTTCATAGTAAAAGTCTATTTTACTGGAAGTTGATTTTATGTAAAAAGGTCGATTGGACAAAATATATGTACTTTTCATGGTATGTGTTGAGACCAGAGATCAAGATAAAATACTCTAATTCATATATATCCTCTGAAATAATAAACCATGAGTTATTTTTTTTACTTGATGCTAAAAATATGGAGAAGCATTCATGGAGTGTTTTGCTACATAACCGAGGCAATACTTCCTTCGTATGGAGCCTCAAGATAGTTCGAGCATTATGACATAAATTTTGTTTCTATATTCTTATTTTTTAGCTTAGTTGGAGGATTTAATGTGTGATTTATCCATTAGGTGGAAACCAAAGAACATACTTTTTATACTACTTTATAGTTGAACACAACTCATTGGCATAATATTTATCGGGAAAATAAGAGCTAAAACTTAGACTATCATGAACTTATGATACCATAATTACATATACATATTAGGTATAATCAAGGAAGAAAATTTTTAGGATCAAATAAGTATTGGAAAGAAAAAAAAACATACTTAAGAAGGGAACACTTATATTGTAATTAATATTCAAAAATAGAAAATCGATAGAACACTAACATTCAACTTACTTACTTAGTTTCGTCTTAAACAATGTTTTAAAAACCAGACCGACCTGGTGGTTGAACCGGGTTCGATCACAAACTGGACATGTGACCGGTTGAATTTCTATCAAATCCAAAAGCTGTTAGACCGGATAAAAAACCCATTAAAACTGTCAAAATCTCATGAACCGGGTGAACCAAACAAACCAATTGACCCCGGTTCAATAAATATCTACCATATTTACATTTATTTTCTTTAAATTTTCACTTTTAAACTAATTAAATATGTTTATACTATAAATAATTAAAAAAATAAGAAATATAAGTTTTGTTTGAAATTTACAGATATAATGATACTATATAATATTATTAGGTTTTGATTTAATCTTCTTAATTTGGAGAATTTTTGTTATTTTTTAATAACATATTTAATATATTTTATAAAATAATAATTAAAAGCTTATTTTTTCATATTGTTTGGTTATTAATACTAAATATTACTTTATTATTATTTTGATATTTATGATATCCTCAAAAGTTTGTGTTTAGTTTAACTAATTTAATAAACATAAATTTTATGAAATCATATTCAATCCGGTCAAACCAAATTGAAGCGTAACCCAAATACTTACCGGTTCGGCTTCTAGTCCGGTTTTAAAAAAATTGGTCTTAACTAATGTTAAGGCTAATACTAAGCTTATGAAATATTGCAAAAATATATTTCTTATATATTATCTTTAGTTAATAGTAACTAACTATTTTTTTTCGATCGTATTGACTAAGTCATATTGACAGACGAGGGTGGTAATATCCAGATAAAGGGAACTTGAGGGGCCTTTGCCACTGATTGCTCAACCACCATTAGGAATATTACCTCCCCACGAAAGTCATGTTGACTGACTACTACGCTCAACTAAAGAAGCGTAGCAAAATCGCGACTTGCGAATGAAAGAAAGAAAACAAGGCTTATGAAGATGTTAAGAAGTCTAGAAAACTAAAGAACTTAGAGACTCATTTAGAGAGAGAGAAACTTAGAGAAAGATTTTTATTGAAAATTATGAGATGTATTTTACAATGGGGGTACTGATATAAGATTGGGAATCACTCCTCAAATCTTATGAACAAACAGTTATCAAAGTGGCAAGCTTGGGGCGGAATTGATGAATGATGGTAGAGATGGCGTGATGAAGGAATGATTGACTCTCTCAATCTGTTGGTTTGATTGAATCTCTCAATCTGTGGTGGACAAAGAGTTGTTTGAATCACACAAACAATCCTTAAAATCCAGGAATCAATAGATTAGAAATGTATCTCACAATTAGAATCTAAAGACAAGAACAAACTCAAAGAACACTCTTTGAAAAGAAAATGATTTATGATTTACTTAATAGATTGAAAATGTGAGTACAAATGAAAGAGATGATGAGCCTTATATAGGACTCGGTTACATGAAAAAGTTAACGGTAATAAAACTAAAACAAGAAAGAAATAATTCAGCTTGAATGGAAAATATGGCCGTTGGACAATGAATGTGCGATCTCCCACAAATGGAATGTAGAGGCTCCTTGTACCTTGAGAGACTGACGAAATATCCATGTAATGAGAGCCTCTTGATGGTGATTAATTCCCCAAAGTTGTGGTTATCTCGGTTCAGAAAGAGAAAGAGCCGTTGGACAATGAATGCTCCAAGTATGAACATATCCGGATTAGGAAAGTAGGAATGAGCAGGGATTCGCCTAATCCTCTAGATTGTGGAGCATGGTAAGACGTTTTGGGTAGCTTCTAGATGATTAATAAACTCTCCTGGTCGCCAAAGTCTGCTTAGTAAATGAATAATCCCGAGAGCTTCTAGATAAGGCAAGCTGAGAATCTTCCGGTTTATAAGTTGAATAACTTTTAAACCATAATGAATTTTGGCTTGAAACCAATTCGAAGAGCTCCCCGGTTGAGTCAAGAGTCAACGCCAAGTAGGTTTGTAGCTTAACTCCTTCTGGTTCGGTCGTAATACTCCAATTAGTGCACATATGTCCAAATCGGGAAAGCTCTGGTTCACCCAACTTGTAAAAATAATAACTCCTAAAACAAAATGAATTTGGTCTTGATTCCAACTCTGCGTAGACCTCTGTTGAGTTAAAAATCCCAAACAATTGGATTTTTGCTTGGTTCATCTTGGTTTGGCCGAAATGACTCAATAAGTGATTGTAGGTCTACATCGGGTCCATTGGGGCTTTGAATGAGTTTAAAACATGTGAACCAATTTGCCTCGTTTAAACCTTTTCTGGAAAACCCATTGGGATAAAACCAAGGATAAGGAAAAAGAGTACAAATGGTCACAGCCCATTTGTAAGTCTTGGCTTCCATTTGAGCTAAACTCAGCTCGCATGTCTCCTTAGCCCTCCCCAGCTTCATGCTCTCCTCCTTATGACTCCTGGTTCCGTGCTCTTTGGCTGATGATGACTTGATGTCCTCATCAGGTACACACATATTTATAGGTGAGGTTTAGTGCGCTGACGTAAGCGCTAACCTCAGCTTCATCGATTACATCATCGCGTACATCATTATTTATTTATGTGATTACATTATCGCTTACACACTTTAAACACACTTATTAATAATTATACATAATTAATATCTTAAGATTAAACACTTAGGATATCTTAGCTTACTTAATGATCCATTTCGAACTCGATGATATGTTTGTCGCAACAGCCGTAATGATCTCCTGGACAGTTTTATTCCATTTCTGGTTCTTAATATTGAGGTTGCCATTCCGTTTGACGTCGATGTTGAACATTTTTGGATTTCGTCAATATCAAGAACTGGTATTGATTCACCAATACTCATGCTTTTAAGAGACAAAACACTACTAAAATTTGAGGATTCGCTTCTAGGAGCAGTCCAATCAAATTTACACAATGGAGCAGTTTATTTCAACTGTGCCCCTAACTTCCAAGTAAGTTTACAAGATCCTACAATACTCAATACACTAGTATTAAATGTCTAATTACCAGACACTAAATTTCAACATGAAAGACACATATACTTATTACTTTATCGAATCTATTTTAAACAATCAACATTTGAACTTAACCCAAGATGTTTACTACAAGACGACAAAGGAGAAACTACTATAATCGCAGTCCATAGTAAGGACACATCAAATGCTACTTATGCACCTAAACAATTAAAATGGAATGAAATAACCATTAATGGTTATTTGATATAACTCAATGAAAATTTGATATAACTCAATGGAAATTTGATATAACCATTAATGGTTATTTGATATAACTCAATGGAATGAAATAACCATTAATGGTTATTTGATATAACCAGATCAATGGAAATTTGATATAACTCAACCAATAAGAAATTTTGAGCAAATAAGTATTTCAAAAATAATAGAACAACAAGATGGAAAAATATTATTACAATTTGGTTCGATGAAAGATCCAATACCACCTAGAATAAGTTCTTATTATTCTAGAGCATCTTTTTCTGAGTATCGTACTAAAAAATCTAGTACAGATTCATAAACAGAAAGTGCAAATCAAAACATTAATCATGATCATCCAATTATATTCAAAGCACCAATTGCTGAACCAGAACAAAATATATATCCAACATCACCCACACATTCAGACTTTAAAACCGTATCTATAAATGAAATACTTAAAGCTTATGAAATCGATAAGCAATACATTAAAAACAATCTGTATTCAGAAGAAAATAAAGATAAAAGAAACTGGTATTTCAAAACCTTTTCTAAACAAGAAACAAAAGAACTTAAAGAAAAATGATATTATTATATGATATTAAAAGAAACAGATATCCCACTCTTTACATGGTTTGAATCATATTCAATAGATAACAATATAGATTATCCCTTCAAATCAATAAATACGAATTCAACCTTAAGTCAAGTATGGGAACAAGTAACTGGTGATAAGGTCAAATCGATCCATCCACCATTAAAAGATTTAAAAATAAATACTCATGATAGACTAGTCATAGCTACACCATTTAAAACAGGAGCAAACAAAACAGATAAAGATCCAATTGTCATGCAAGATATCAAATCTATTTATGAACAAAATAATTATCAAAGTCAACTATTACATACAATTTCTAAACAAGTAGATAATATTGACAACATATTAAACAAAATATTATAACTAAAGAAATATCTACTCAACATCCTTTCGCATCAGTATCTACCCCTATTTTTAAACCATTAACAAGAAAAATCACATTCCTAGAGAATGAAATGATGAAATCAATTCTTAAAAGAATAGAAAACATAGATAAAGGAAAAAGAATCAAGATAATAGATGAAAACGATAACGAATCTTTACAATCATCTATACAATCAGAAAATAATCAAGAAGTAAATCGATTAAGAAATCACATAAAAAGATCAAATAAACCATATTACAAAAGACATACTCCACCTAATTTATTATTCGAGGAACATCATAAAATTTCCAGTAACGTTTATACCGGTGACTGTGTAATCAAATTGAATATTGATGGACGTTCTGAATATGAAATGATGAATCTATTTCAAGAAATGGGCATGACATCTATAGCATATAAAGCTAAAGGTCATGAAGATAGACAAGTACATATGTGTAATATTAGTAACCGGATTTAATAGAACACTAAAATATTGGTGGGATAACTCTCTTAATGAAATTAAACAAAATCAAATTCTTAACCATGTTGAAACAATAAAAATAGAAGATGATGAAGGTTTTATCACAGAGCAAGAAAAACAAAATGCTGTAGAAGTTTTGATACATACATTAACAATGCATTTTATTGGTAATCCAAATGAAGAAATAGAAAGTAAAAAATTAGTCCTAACAAATTTAAGATGTCCAACTCTAGGAGACTTTAAATGGTATAAAGATATCTTTATAACAAATATATTTCAAAGAAAAGATTGTAATCAATCATTTTGGAAAAAACGGTTTTATCTCCGGATTACCATCGTTCTTTGCAGATAAAATAATCAATAAATTAAAAGAATATTCTAGAGGGCAGCCTATTAATTGGAATGCTATAACTTATGGTCATTTGTTTGCATTCATTAAAAAGAAGGATTAATGTTATGTCAACAAAAAAAAGATAAAAAACGAAATGATAAGTTTAAAATTAAATTAACCATGGGCGCATTCTGCGAACAATATAGTTTTAAACAACAACTTAATCTACCTTCAAGAGCTAAACGTTTAGAATATAGACAATGAAGATCTAATAATATAAGACCTTATAAAAATAACAGATATCACCAAAACCGTAATAATTTTAATAAAAAATCAAATAATCAATTTTATTTAAAAAATAATAAAAATAAAAATTATTCAAAAAACAAATTCCAGTCAAATAAAAAAGGCATAGTCTGTTGGAATTGTAAAAGACGAGGACATAGATCCACATAATGTAAAATAAAGAAAAAAATAAACGAAATATTCCAAGATCAAGAAGATGTCAAAGAAAAATTAGCCAAACTATTATTAACTTCAGAATCTGAAATTTCAGAAGAAAGTAATAATATTGATTACTCAATAAATGAAATAGACAATTCAAGTGATTCCTCCTCAGAATTCCAAGAATTACCTGATAATTTATGCAATTGCAAAATAATAAATGTAATAACTAACGATAGCGATAAGCAATTTTTATTAGATATAATAGACAAAATCGATGATCTATATTTAAAAAGGAAATAGTTAATAAAATTAAGAGAAATAATAAATAAGGAATATCGATTAAATACACCACAACCTTTTAGTTTAAATAAGATAATTGAAAAATATCCAACCCAAAACTTATTTAAACAAGTAACTACAGGTGAATTATAAAATGAAGTTAAAAAACTCAAGTCTCAAATAAAAGACCTAGAAATGATGATTACTCAACAAGAATTAAAACAATTACAAATAGATGCAAGATTAGTAGTAATAGAAAATGGCAATAATACTTCTTCAAGTAAACAAATCCTAGAAGATAATAATGACGAAGAAATACAAAATAATGAAGATTATAGTTTATTAATTATCAAAAATGGTATACCAAAATCACTTTGCATATAGGTAATGATTTCAAATTAAATATCATCGCATTAATGGATACCGGAGCAGATTATAACTGCATTCGTGAAGGAATTCTACCAACAAAGTACTAAAAACACCTCTTATAGTAAGCAAAATAAAATCTTTAGAAAATGATTTAGTAAATCAAGTATGTTCTGATTTACCAAATGCATTTTGGAAAGGAAACGACATAGTGTCGAGCTTCCTTATATTAAAGATTTTAATGAAAAGATAATACCAACAAAAGCACGTCCTATTCAAATGAATAAGGACTTACTAGAAACTTTTAAACAATAAATCAACGATCTACTTAAGAAAAAACTTATTAGCCCATCCAAATCTCCTTTTAGTAGTTCAGCCTTTTATGTTAATAATCAAGCAGAAAAGGAACGTGGAGTACCAAGACTTGTAATCAATTATAAACCACTTAACGAAGTTTTACAATGAATTAGATATCCAATACCCAATAAACGCGATTTATTAAAAAGATTATATAATGCAAAAATATATTCGAAATTTGATATGAAAACTAGATTTGCCAAATAGCAAAAAAGGATAAATACAAGACTGCATTTACAATACCCTTCGGCCATTACCAGTGGAATGTAATGCCTTTCGGCCTTAAAAATGCACCTTCTAAATATCAACACATAATGAATGATATATTCAAAGGTTATTCAAGTTTCATGATAGTTTACATAGACAATGTTCTAATCTATTCAAATTCAATAGATCAACATTTTTATCATTTAAATACATTCCTAAACACTGTCAAAAAACAAGGCTTAGTAGCATCGGCTAAGAAAATGCATTTATTTCAAAATAAAATAAGATTCTTAGGTCATAATCTATATCAAGGAACGATTACGCCAATATCAAGATCTACAGAATTTGCAGATAAGTTTCCTAACGAATTAAGAGAGAAAACCTAACTACAAAGGTTTCTAGTTTGTTTGAATTATGTTTCAGATTTTCTACCCAATTTTAGAAAAACCATTCAACCATTATTTCAACGTCTCCAAAAGAATCCAAAACCCTGGTCTAGTTTCCATACAAACTAGTCAAACAAGTCAAAGAAAAGGTTAAAACCCTTCCTTGCCTTTCTCTACCAAATCCTGAAGCGGAATGATAGTAGAAACCGATGCTTCAGAATTAGGTTATGGAGGTATCCTTAAAAAAAATCACCTGAATCCAAACAGGAATCTATAGTTAGATTTCACTCTGCAGTCTATATAGGTCCCCAACAAACCTACTCCAAGTCCTTTCAATCGTAAACTTTATTTCAAAATTTCAAGACGATTTAATAAACAAAAGATTTTTATTAAGAGAGTCGACTGTAAGTCAGCAAAAGAAATATTACAAAAATATGTTAAAAACCTAGTTTCAAAAAAAATATTTGCGAGAAGGCAAGCTATTTTATCAGTATTCGATTTTGATATTCAATACATTAAGGGTGAAAATAATTCATTACCCGACTTTCTAACAAGAGAATATTTGCAGGAAAAATCAAACAGTATCCAAATAAAAGATATTCAAAATGACGGATCATAAGCAAAAGAAACCGATGATAGCATCAGACTATATCAAGAATCAACCACATCTTCAAGGCAAGCCCTTAACTATTCAAAACACTTTCTCGGCCCTTGCCGAATATCCACCTTATCATATAAAAAAGCAGTTACTACTCAACCATCTACTCAAGCTTCAACCTCCGCTCCCAAAAATACCCAGACAACTACACAAAAGTCTGAATACATCCTTAAACCACAGAAAGAACACCTCATGAACACCAACAGAGTCTTCTATGAGGAAAACCTATTAAAAACTGATAACCTTACCAATAACTGTACCTTTTATGAGTATATTCTAGTAGACTCTTAGTCTGCGGAAATTACTCATCACTTTGACCCGAAAGACCAAAACCGCATAGCCTATTCAACCTGCAAAATCATAAGGATTTGCTATATCCAAGACCTTGGTTTCATCAACCTCCACACTACCAAGGCATTCTCTAATCCCGACTTCCATATTCAAGGTTACTCCTACGTGGATTATCAAAATGCCTTTTTAGGGCTCTCTATCTAAGGGCATTTGACCATTCGTGGTTCTTATCCTTTGATATCAAATGCTCAAAAGCCATTCCAGGATGGTTTTGTGAGTGGTGGCACTGGTTCGGTCCATCCCCTGAAATCTACCCAGAAGAAATAACTAAAACCTCCTTACCTTTCTACCTTAAACACGTACCAAACCAAACTATCGGCCATTGTAGCAAAATAGCCTTCCACATTGACATGTGTGTCCCATGGATTTGTTCATGGCATTTTAACCTCATAATCGCCTTTGATACTATGCCATATTCCCTAGTCAAAGATTACCGAGTTAAGTGGTGGGATAAGTATAACCTTGACCACTGTTCCCTAACCAACATGGCCAACCACTTCCAAATAATCAACCACACCAAAAAAGCTATCCAAACCGTCTCACGACAAACACCTCTGACTAACCCAGAATCCATTACACCACGACAACTAGTTCAAAGATACGGATCTGATCCCCACAGACAGACACATCCTATTGGTCCAACACTTCTTACACCAAAAGAGCTAATCAAAAAGTTTGACACTGAGAGCCAAGAATCAAGTTAAGCTCCAGCACCGGTCAACCACCGACCTCTCCAAGATCCATCACCGGCAGCACCGGCATATTTAGCACCGATAGTTCGCCGACCTCCAAGCCCAGCTTATTCAGGAGGATCATCTACCAAAACATTAGGCAAAAACAAAAAGAAACTTCTGAAGTTCTTTAACAACTTAGCCCAAGAACTGCCGTCATCTGACGAAGACGAAGATGAAGATATGGAAGACTCAATCGAGTCTGACCCATTCGGCGGTCCCCTAGCCCAATGTCCCTTCGAAATCTAAAAGAAAAACCCTTACTTTTCTTCAAACAACACTGGTACTGCTGGT
This sequence comes from Alliaria petiolata, assembly GCA_020283515.1. Taxonomy (NCBI): domain Eukaryota; kingdom Viridiplantae; phylum Streptophyta; class Magnoliopsida; order Brassicales; family Brassicaceae; genus Alliaria; species Alliaria petiolata. The sequence goes on from JAHZTW010000001.1 coordinate 347,912,337, forward strand.
GTTCCAGACAGCAAGTCCGAAAAGCCGTTGGCAAGCCGCAATTATGTCAACAAAGAAAAAGTTCGTATCCCACGATTCCAAATGGTAAATAAACTATTAAAAAAAACCCAATAATGTAGTATAACTTTATATAACGTATATTCTAGTAGACTCTTTATATTATAAATAAAATATACTCTTTGTATATTGCTTTGTAGATTTATAACATACAGAGTATACCAGCATAACCTACATATCAAGAAGACGTCATCATTATTGGGTTATATACGTTTATATAAAGTTATACTACATTATTGGGTTTTTTAAAATTTATTTACCATTTGGAATCGTGGGATACGAACTGTTTCTTTGTTAACACAACTGCGGCTTGCCAACTGTCTTACGGCCTTTCAAACTTGTTGTCTGGAACACCAGCAATACCAGTGTCGTTTGAAGAAAAGTAAGGGTTTTTGTAGATTCGAAGGGACATTGGGCTAGGGGACCGCCAAATGGTCAGGCTTGATTGAGTCTTCCATATCTTCATCTTCCTCTTCTTCAGATGACGGGAGTTCTTGGGCTAAGTTGTTAAGGAACTTCAGAAGTTTCTTTTTATTTTTGCATGATGTTTTGGTAGATGATCCTCCTGAATAAGCTGGGCTAGGAGGTCGGCGAAACATCGATGCTAAATCTGCCGGTGCCGGATATTGGAGTGGTCGGTGGTTGACCGGTGCTGGAGCTTGGTTTGATTCTTGGCTCTCAGTGCCAAATTTTTTGATTAGCTCTTTTGGTGTAAGAAGTGTTGGACCAATTGGAGGTGTCTGTCTGTGGGGATCAGATCTGTATCTTTGAACTAGTTGTCGTGGTGTAATGGATTCTGGGTTGGCAAGAGGTGTTTGTCGTGAGACGGTTTGGATAGCTTTTTTGGTGTGGTTGATTATTTGGAAGTGGTTGGCCATGTTGGTTAGGGAACAGCGGTCAAGGTTATACTTATCTCACCACTTAACTCGGTATTCTTTGACTAGAGAATATGGCATAATATCGAAGGCGATTATGAATTTAAAATGCCATGAACGAATCCATGGGACACCCATGTCAATGTGGAAGGCTATTTTGCTAAAAGGGCTGATAGTTTTGTTTGGTACGTGTTTAAGGTAGAAAAGTAAGGAGGTTTTAGTTATTTCTTCTGGGTAGATTTCAGGGGATGAATCGAACCAGTGCCATCACTCACAAAACCATCCTGGAATGGCTTTAGAGCATTTGATATCAAAGGATAAGAACCATGAATGGTCAAATTCCCTTAGATAGAGAGCCCTAAAAAAGGCATTTGATAATCCACGTAGGAGTAACCTTGAATATGGAAGCCGGGATTAGAGAATGGCTTGGTAGTGTGGAGGTTGATGAAACCAAGGTCTTGGATAGAGCAAATCCTTAGGATTTTGCAGGTTGAATAGGTTATGCGGTTTTGGTCTTTTGGGTCAAGGTGATGAGTAATTTCCGCCGACTGAGAGTCTACTAGAATATACTCATAAAAGGTATAGTTCTTGGTAAGGTTATCAGTTTTGAATAGGTTTTCCTCTTAGAAGACTCTGTTGGTAAAGGTTTGTAGTTCTTTATGTGGTTTAATGATGTATTCAGATTTTTGTGTAGTTGCTTGGGTAGTTTTGGGAGCGGCGGTTGAAGCTTGAGTAGATGGTTGAGTAGTAACTGCTTTTTATATGATAAGGGTGGATATTCGGCAAGGGCCGAGAAAGTGTTTTGAATACTCAAGGGCTTGCCTTGAAGATGTGGTTGATTCTTGATATAGCATGATCCTGTCACCGGTTTCTTTTGCTTATGATCCGTCATTTTGAATATCTTTTATTTGGATACCGTTTGATTTTCCCTGCAAATATTCTCTTGTTAGAAAGTCGGGTAATGAATTATTTTCACCCTTAATGTATTGAATATCAAAATCGAATACTGATAAAATAGCTTGCCATCTCGCAAATATTTGTTTTGAAACTAGGTTTTTAACATCTTTTTGTAATATTTCTTTTGCTAACTTACAATCGACTCTTAATAAAAATCTTTTGTTTATTAAATTGTCTTGAAATTTTGAAATACAGTTTACGATTGAAAGGACTTCTTTTTTAACGGTGGAGTAGGTTTGTTGGGACCTATCTAGACTCCAAAGTGAAATCTAACTATAGATTCCTGTTTGGATTCAGGTAGTTTTTTCTTAAGGATACCTCCATAACCTAATTCTGAAGCATCGATTTCTACTATCATTTCTGCTTCAGGATTTGGTAGAGAAAAGCAAGGAAGGGTTTTAACCTTTCTTTGACTTGTTTGACTAGGTTGGTATGGACACTAGACCAGGGCTTTAGATTCTTTTGGAGACGTTAAAATAATGGTTGAATGGTTTTTCTAAGATTGGGAAGAAAATTTGAAACATAATTAAAAAAACCTAGAAACCTTTGTACTTGGGTTTTCTCTCTTAATTCGTTAGAAAACTTATCTGCAAATTCTATAGATCTTGATATTGGCGTAATCGTTCCTTGATATAGATTATGACATAAGAATCTTATTTTAGTTTGAAATAAATGCATTTTCTTAGCCGATACTACCAAGCCTTGTTTTTTTTACAGTGTTTAGGAATGTATTTAAATGACTAAAATGTTGATCTATTGAATTTGAATAGATTAGAACATCGTCTATGTAAACTATCATGAAACTTGAATAACCATTGAATATATCATTCATTATATGTTGATATTCAGAATGTGCATTTTAAGGCCGAAAGGCATTACATTCCATTCGTAATGGCCGAAGGGTACTGTAAATGCAGTCTTGCATTTATCATTTTCTGCTATTTGGATTTGCCAAAATTCACTTTTCATATCAAATTTCGAATAGATTTTTGCATTATATAATCTTTTTAATAAATCGCGTTTATTTGGTATTGGATATCTAATCCATTGTAAAACTTCGTTAAATGGTTTATAATTGATTACAAGTCTTGGTACTCCACGTTCCTTTTCTGCTTGATTATTAACATAGAAGGCCGTACAACTCCAAGGAGATTTGGATGGCCTTATAAGTTTTTTCTTAAGTAGATCGTTAATTTCTTGTTTACAAGTTTCTAGTAACTCCTTATTCATTTGAATAGGACGTGCTTTTGTTGGTATTATCTTTTCATTAAAATCTTTAATATAAGGAAGCTCGACACTATGTCGTTTCCTATCCCAAAATGCATTTGGTAAATCAGAAAATACTTGATTTAATAAATCATTTTCTAAAGATTTTTTTTGCTTACTACAAGAGGTGTTTTTAATTGTTCCTCAATTTTCTTATGAGTTATTTCATCTTGTAAATGATGAACGTGGTCTTGTTTATTTTTAGATTGATTGTTCTTTGGATCGTATTTTGTTGTAAATGTAAAACTTCTTTAGTTTTCATTGGGGATAGAATTGCGAATAATAATTTTGATCCTACTATTTTAGTTGTTATTCCTATTTCGGTTACCTTAAATGGATAAATTTGAGTACAGGATGGAATGCCTAAAATAACTTCTTGTGTTAGATTTTTTACTAATATAAATTGATTTTTAAAACAATAACCTTGGTTACAAATTTTAGCGCATGGTAATTTGTATTGTACTTGTAGATTACTACCGTTTGCGCCACTTAGGCGTTCGGTGGTTTTCTCGTAGTACTTTGTTGGTAGAATTCCTTCACGGATGCAGTTATAATCTGCTCCCGTATCTATTAATGTGATGATATTTAATTTGAAATCATTACCTATATGCAAAGTGATTTTGGTATACCATTTTTGATAATTAATAAACTATAATCTTCATTATTTTGTATTTCTTCATCATTATTATCGTCTAGGATTTGTTTACTTGAAGAAGTATTATTGCCATTTTCTATTACTACTAATCTTGCATCTATCTGTAATTGTTTTAATTCTTGTTGATTAATCATTATTTGTAGGTCTTTGATTTGAGACTTGAGTTGTTTAGCCTCATTTTGTAATTCACTTGTAGTTACTTGTTTAAATAAGTTTTGGGTTGGATATTTTTCAATTATCTTATTTAAACTAAAAGGTTGTGGTGTATTTAATCGATATTCTTGATTTTTTTTTTTAATTTTATTAAGTATTCTCTTTTTAAATCTGGATCATCGATTTTGACTATTATATCTTATAAAAATTGCTTATCGCTATCGTTAGTTATTACATTGATTATTTTGCAATTTCATAAATTATCAGATAATTCTGGGTTAATCATTAGCTATAATTATTTAATCTGTGATTTTAATTGTTTAACCTTACTTTGTAATTATCATGTAGTTACTTGCTTAAATAGATTTTGAGATGGATATTTTTTAAATATTTTATTTAAACTAAAAGGTTGAGGTGTTGATAGTTGGTTTTCTTGATTTATTATATATTTTAGTTTTATTAGATATTCTATTTTAATATCTAGGTCGTCAATTTTATCTTTTATATCTTGTAAAAGTTGTTTATCACTATCTTTAGTATTACATTGATTATCTTACAATTACATAAGTTGTCAGATAATTCTTGTGATTCCATAGAGGAATCGCTTGAATTTTCTATTTCCTTTTAAAATAGGGATTTATTTTCCTTTTCAAATATACAGTATTCTAAATTTTGTAGAATACATATTCTAAACTTTGTAAAATATATACAATGTGCAAAATGCATATTTTAAACTGCGTAGAATACAAATGAAGTTTAGAATACGTACATATACAAAATGAAGAATATGTATTATAAACTTCTTAGAATATGTAAAATGTGCAGAATACATATTATAAACTTCGTAGAATATATATGAACTTTAAAAGACGTATTCTAAAATTCGTAAAACATAACAAAAATATTTATTTTTTATGATTTTTCGAAAAACTTAAAGATCAAGAATTTTTCATTATGGTGTTTTGAATTTTCGATATTTTATTTGTTTTTAAAATATATTTTTTATGATATATTTGATATTTTTTATTATTTGATTAATGTTAATATAGTCAAAATATGGATAAAAATTGAAAGGTATAGTTTCACAAACTCTTAGTAAAAATATCATTTTTTTCAATTTCCCCGTAATGTTATTTGCAATTGAATATGTTTCAAACCATCTGAAAAATGAAATATTTGTTTCTTTTAATATCATGCAATTATACCAATTTTTTCTTAGTTCAATAGTTTATTGCTTAGTGAATGTTTTAAGATACCAGTTACGTGTTTCTTCATTCTCTTTTGAATAAAAGTCTTCTTTAATATATTGTTTATCAATTTCATATGTTTTGGTTATAACATTTATGATTCTGAAATCTGATTGTATAGAAGATGTTGAATACAAAAAGGCTCTTTAATGATATGAACTAATTCTAGGTGGAGATGGTTCTCTTAATGATCCGAATTGGAATAATATTTTTCTGTTTAATATTTTGATTTACGCTTTCTGTTTCTGATTCTGCACTAGATTGACCAGTACGATATTCGGAAAAAGGCTCTTTAATGATATGAACTAATTCTAGGTGGAGGTGGTTCTCTTAATGATCCGAATTGGAATAATATTTTTTCATCTATTTGTCCAAATATTTTTGTAATATTTTTTTTGTTCAAAATTTCTTATTGGTTGAGTAATTTCAATTTTCCATTGATCTGGAATAGTTATTTTATTCTATTTTAGTTGTCTAGGTGTGTATGTAGCACTTGGTGTATCTTTACTATGAACTGCTAATATTGTAGTTTCACTTTTATCATCTTGTAATAAACATCTTGGGTTAAATTCAGAGGTTATTTAAAATAAATTCGGTAAAATAACAAATATCGATGTTGTTCATTTTGAAATTTAATTTCTGGTAAATGAACATTTAATACTAATGTGTTAAGTATTGTGGGATCATGTAAACTTACTTGAAAATTAGGAGCATAAATTAAAATAAATTGCTCTGTTGCATAAATTTGATTGGATCGCTCTGAGAAGTAAATCCTCAAATTTTAATAAAGTTTTGTCTCTTAATAACATCAGTATTGGGGAATAAAAACTGGTTCTTAATAAATGTTTAATTGCTATTTGAATAAGTTCAAAATGAAGATTATTGAATCCTTTTTATTTATATTTGTCTAAATCGATTGATGATAATAAATTTATTTCTTCAAATTCATTTTGAAGTGATAAAGTTTGTTTTATGGCATAAGCTGTTTTGAAATCAAAAGTATCAATTTGATATATATTTTCAGGATTAATATGTAATAATTCATTTTTCTATATTTCTTGATTAAATAAGTTATTTTTGACATAATTTATCTTGAATTAATTGTCGTATGAGATGCAGAAGTTGCATGTTTAGATTTAAAAAGTTTTCTAATCGAAGATACCATGACTCATTCTAAGTTTAAACTCTTACTAGAAGGATACTAACCAGTTCTATGTCGATACAACTGCGGTTTGCCAACGGTCTTACTGCCTTTCCTAAGGCTTGCTGTCTGGAACACCAACACTGACAGTGTTTCAGTAGAAGGGTAAGAATCAAACTAGAGGGGTTTAAAGTAGTTTGGGCTCACGGTGATCTTGTGTTTGAAAGCTTTTTTAAAAAAACTATGCAATGAATTGCATCGATTTATTGAAAACGTTTGTTTAAAGAATTGTTGAAAATCGTTTTAGCATCTGATACTAGTTTTGATTATTTTACTTGATTTTATTTTTTATATCAAAATACAATGATTTTGTTTAATTCTAAAATGTTTTTAAAACCAATTGACCCCGATTCAATAAATATCTTCGATGTTTACATTTATTTTCTTTAAATTTTCAGTTTTAAACTAATTAAATATGTTGCTACTATAAATAATTAAATAAAAATAATGAATATATGTTTTGTGTGAAATTTACATATATATATATATTGATATTATATAATATATTAGGCTTTTATTTAATCTTTTTAATTAGGAGAATTATTGTTATTTTTTTAATAACATATTTAATATATTTTATAAAATAATAATTCAAAAGCTTATTTTTCATATTGTTTAGTTATTAATACTAAAGATTATTTTATTATTATTTTGATATTTATGATATGCTTAAAAGTTTGTGTTTAGTTTAACAAAATTAATAAAATTTTATGAAATCATATTCAATCCGGTCAAACCAAATTGAAGCGTAACCCAAATACTTACCGCTTCGGTTTCTAGTCCGGTTTTAAGAACATTGGTCTTAACTCATGTTAAGGCTAATACTAAGCTTATGAAATATTAGAAAATATATTTCTTATATATTATCTTTAGTTAATAGTAACTAACTATTTTTTCGGTCGTATTGACTAAGTCATATTGACAGACGAGGGTGGTAATATCCAGGTAAAGGGAGCTTGAGGGGCCTTTACCACTGATTGCTCAACCACTATTAGGAATATTACCTCCCCACGAAATTCATGTTGACCGTCATGTTGACTGACTACTACGCCCAACTAAAGAAGTGTAGCAGAATCGCGACTTGCGAATGAAAGAAATCAAGGCTTATGAAGATGTTAAGAAGTCTGGAAAACTAAAGAACTTAGAGACTCATATAGAGAGAGAAACTTAGAGAAAGATTTTTATTAAAAATTTTGAGATGTATTTTACAATGGGGGTACACACATATTTATAGGTGGGGTTTAGTGCGCTGACGTAAGCGCTTACCTCAGCTTCAGCGATTACATCATCGTTTACATTATTTATTTATGTGATTATATCATCGCGTACATCATTATTTATTTATGTGATTACATTATCGCTTACACACTTTAAACACACTTATTAATAATTATACATAATTAATTGCTTAAGATTAAACACTTAGGATAGCTTAGCTTACTTAATGATCCATTTCGAGCTCGATGATATGTTTGTCGCAACAGCCGTAATGATCTCCTGAACAATTGTATTTCATTTCTGGTTCTTCATATTCAGGTTGCGATTCCGTATTGACGTCGATGTTGAACATCTTTGCTATTTCGTCAATATTCATTGTATCATCAAGGAGCTGTGCATCTTGGAAATATTCTGGTGGGTAAACTTGAGATGTGGGTTCTTGCATTATCACCTTCGGAGTTGCTGTCATGCTTTCTTGCTTCGACAGGATGATAGACTGATACATAAAAATCCTTTCGTTAAGATGTTCGTGTAGAGTCATTTTGTTGATAAGCTGGTGGGCATCTTCGCGTATGTTAGCGCTGAAGTCGTAGTAGCTTTTCCATGATGTAGAAGAATTTGCCATCATGTGAATCTCTTTTAGCGGGTTTCTACTAAGCATGTCTGCAAGTGTATTCTGTGTGCCCTTTAAATAGGACTCGAAATCATACTCCGAAAACCATTCGCTCCATCGTAGTAACTGTTGGTGTGGGACCATCTTTTGCTTGAATTATAACATCTTTGGGAAAGAAGACATATCCATTTCGATGAAAAATTTGTGTACTATCAGATGGAACTCAAACTTCTCAATGGCTTTTTTGACCGCTAAGATCTCTTTGAACGTGGAGTGATAATGCATCTCCGAATCTTTAAAGCGTCCACTTTTATATCCACATATTTGACGTTTGCCATCAATCTCTTCAAATAAAATGGCTCCCCAATACTTTTCACTTGCGCCTGTTTGTAGGATATGTATCCCCGAGAGGGAATCTTTAAAGGTGGTAGCTTCTGTACCTCTACCTTTAGGCTTTTGACCGCTTCGGTTTGTCAGCATCTTCTGGAGTGGTCTTGTCAGCTGCGAAAGTTGTGGAATAAAGTCGCTTATGTAATTGATTACTACAAGGAATTGCTGGATTTGTCGTCGTGTGAGATTTTCGTCTGGGAAATCGATAAGTGTTGTGGCCAGATGGGCTTGTGGTACAAATTGGCCATCTTTAATTTGCATTACAAGGAAATCGATGTTGGGTTGGGCTATGATCATCGTTCGGGCCGAGAGCATGATTCCATACTCCTTTACAATTTCTTGAAGTTGTCTGCGAGATTGGATATGATCCTCTTCATTTGATAAAAATAGGAGGATGTCCTCGATGTATATTAAAGTCGTATGGAGGAGGGGCTTGAATATACGTAACATTGCCTGTTTAAATAGTGAAGGTGCGGTCTTGAGACCGAAAGGAAGGACATTCCATTGGAGATGGTGATTTGGTAGACATAATGTTGTTTGTATCTTCTTCTGGATGAACTCCAATTTGCCAGAACCCATATTTTAGGTCGAACTTTGAGAATATCGTTGTGCCTTAGAGGTGTTGAAGAAGTGTTTTCTTGTTTGGTATAGGAAACTTGACATCTTGTAGGTATAGGGGCTTGTAATCAATGAAAAGTCTGAGTCTTCCCCTTGCCTACGAGCTGGTCATATTATTCATTTGCCTATTGTAATAGTGTGGGTGGCATTCCTGCATGACTTGCTTTTGTTGGAGTAATATGAACATAATGGATTGTTGCACTTTTGAAGGAAATCCGTGTGAGAATCCGCACACGAAAGCATCGTGATTTCTTCTTTAATTTTGCCGAACTCTGGCAGCCACATAGACGACGGAAGGATCTTGGGATTTAGTATTGTTGTGTAAGCTCATGTGTCGATAAATGCGATAGCATGAATTAGATCATCCTTACGCGAGGGATCAAAGATTGTCACTGGCAAATGAGGTGTTTGTATCTCATCTTGTCATGGCATCTGAGTAATTTTGAAACAGCAGTCACCATCTTCTTCTTCGTAAGTTGATTCAGATGAATCGTCAGAATCTGAGTAGCCACATATAGCGTCTTTGTCATCACTATCATATGATAGGACTGACCCTAGATCATGATTGTCAATATCGATGTCTGGTGCAATTTTGGATATCGAGTTGATGAGGTATTGCTTCTTCCTTTTAGATTGGTTTGGACAGTTCTTTGCAAAGTGTCCTTCCTTGTTTTCTTGAAACTCTGTTTTTCTGAAAAATTGCTTGTGCCTGAATTTGTTGAAGCGCCTCTGGAATGGTTTTCTGAATCTTCCAGTCTTGCTTCGTGAATCGCATGAGCAAGGCTTCTTGGATTTTAAACATTTGATAGATAAATCTGGTCTAACACATATCCTGATATTTGCTTTGATTTATCCATGAATTCCATCAAAAACTCCTTTTGTTTGCAGAGCTTATCAAGAGTTCGGAAGACGTATTGCTGAATTTGGCTTATAGAGATTTCTTCAATTGTTTGGCTTTGGTCTCTCATATATATACTTAGTCTGTTGACCAAGATAGTCGTCAATGGAGGAGAGATATACTTGCTTTAGGCTCGGATTGTTGAGACCGTTGAGCGCATAATACCTTCGAGTATGTCGCTCAAAGTGCTTTGCCAAATCTCTTTTCTTTAAAGAGCAACATTTTGCCGTGAAAAAATTCTTCTTTCAACTGCTCCTTCAGATGATTAGGAATACTCTGTGAATTTCGCCTAGAAGTAATGGTATTGTTGTTTCATAGACGTGTTGCTGTCTGTATTCACCAAGAGAATTTCATCATTTTTTAAGTGCTCCAGATAGTCGTGCTGTAAATTGTTGTATTACAAGCTCTAATGGAGATGTGATGACTTCTGAATTCATCCATGCATGAAATTCGTCAAGTCGATAATTCCATTTCTCAAAGGGAATGTCATCAAACGTGAACGTCATGATTTTTGAAGCGAACTACTTCGTTAGTACCTCCTGATGCTTAGGGGCCGTGTAGCGCATTTCTTCATCGCTTGAATATACCTCATTTATATTTGGTTCGTCTTTTGGGACGGTCGAAGGTTCGCCTATACCGAATTGCTTTGGTAGAGAATCTTCATCTGAACTGGACTCATAGCTACTGGAGCTTGTATCCAAGAAATGATGAACCATCGTTATCGGATGTGAGGTGCAAAGTTGAAGTGCCCGGGTTGGTAGCCCTGGTGTCGTTGCACTAGTATTGTTGCCGATGGTATTTAGCAGACTCGACATCGAAAATTCGATAATCCCGATATTTGTTCCTTTTTTCTTTGTATCTTCAACAGATTCGTGGTTAGAGGAAGAGTTGAGAGTTGGTTTCTTTGTTGGATTGACTAGGAATTCTGATTCCTTTTGACGCCTTGGCTTCACTCGTGTTGATTTTTTTTTGAAATGCTGGCCGTAGTCATGGCCGGAGTCGTACCATAACGAGATCTGAAGGCATCATCCGAGGATAAGAATCCTAGGAGAGAGGTCTTTAGCCTCTGATGTTGATAGCCAGAGAGAAATCCCAGAGAGTAGGATTCTTGATACATAGGTATTCCTGATGGTAGTGGCATACTACCAAAAAGAGTAAGTATAGATCAGTCTTGTTGTGATTATGAATCATACTTTCGAGGTTTTTTTTTTGCAGATCCTTTAGATGACATTTGAGGCTAGCTGTCTCAACTTCTGTACTTCGAAATTGGGATGTATTAACCATCATGTGTTGTGCCATAGTCATCAATTATTGATGAAGATTATGAAGTCGACCATGGATTTCTGTTATTGATCCTTGAAGAGAGTTTAGCCTTTTACTATAGCCATCCGGCAATTGATCAACTTTGTGATTGAGTGTTGTCAACAGTCGATTTTGAGCGAGGGCATTCTACGTTTGCCAATTGAGGACCTTTTTTCCTTAACTCAGCTGGTCTGGTTCAGAATAGTTGATTGCTCTTGTAAGGATTTTCAGACTATGGGCGATGTTGTCTTTGGTGAAATCTTCTAGAGGAGGGAAATCGTTTGGATGCATCATCATGATTTGTCGAACCTCTTTTATTCTTTCTGAATATTGAACTATAAAGTCATATTCGTCCTCACCAAGTGGGCCGACAGTAGGATCTCTTTCGAGGATATCTTTTGTAAAGGGGGTCTTTCTTTTTTTCTTCGTCTTTGTCAGATTTCCTCGTGAGATTCGTAGGCTGCCTTCATCCATGAAAGGATATACGACTGATCTGTCTTAGCTAAAAGGAATTGGCAGAAGAGCTAGCTGCTTTGTTGGTCGCCCATAGAATTTGCATTGTCGATTTGTATGGCAAATTAAGTGAATAGGGTTTGTAGAAATGAAGATGAACTTGGTTTTTCGAATTTTATCTCTGTTGCCCCATTATTTCGAGAATGGAAACTGACTTCAGATGTTTGAACTGGTGTCTGGAATGCTTGATGCATTTGCTCGTAACCCATGATTATGGTAATCGGCACAATAGTTCTTCGCGAAATATTTGTCGAGGAATCTGGATAAAGCTGGGTGCTTGAGATGTTGATGTTACTTTGAGATATAACGCTTCGTCACATGAATGTAATACGAGATTAAGGACATGATCTTGGATCCGGTAGACGATATGATGGTGTAGTGTTGCAACCACGCTTTTTCTTGCATAGGTGCTCCGACTAGCTGCAGTTGGACCTTGAGCGTCTTTAGGAGATTGGGATCTTGTAAAGAGACATTAAAGTTTGGAAACAATGTTATGAATATTGTTCTGGCGTTTAATGTTGTTTGAATCGTTCCGATGCAAGCTTGTTGGTATGACTTTAGTCTTGAGTCGACTAAAGCTATACGTGCTACAACCGGTAAACCTTTTCAGGCGTGTAAGGTTAGACCGAGTCTTACTACACCGAAGTGTAGATGAGTGTATCCTTACTGCTGCCACAATCTTGGTAGATTTTCTGGATTGTTGAGAGAGATGAACTGCTCTTCTTTAGTGGTTGGAACTTGGCAAGATGAGAATTTGCTGGACTAGATATATTCCATGACTCTTCGATTTGAAGATGGTCGTATGAGCTCTCGAACACCTTTGACTGAGAAAGCACTAGGCTTTTTGGCAAAGTATTCGTATGGATTCACCAGTGGAAGGGTAATTTCGGGTAGCCGATCTCCTGGAACATACTCGATTTCATATAGAAAATTCATATTACTAGAAGAAGAGCGATTTTTATTTCTTCTTTTTGATTTTTGTAAAGTAAAATTGCAAATTGAGAATCGATGGTTGAAGGATTAGAAGTAGACATATTGTGAAGTAGTTTTCCAGAACATTCAAAATAATCAGTCACAAACAATGATTCATTATATCATAACACAAGCCTTTGGCTTTGATACCATTTCTCGAGATGAACGTAGATAGTCAGTCGTATGATAGAATGAACCATTGTTTATGACTGATTGTTTTGAATGTTTCTGAAAACAAACTCACAATATGTCTACTTCTTATCCTTCAACCATCGATTCTCAATTCGTAATTTCTACATTACAAAAATCAAAAAGCAAAAATCAAAATCATTTTTCTTCTAGTAATATAAATTCCCTATATGAAATTGAATATGTTCTAGGAGATCATCTATCTGAAACTACACTACCACTGGTGAATCCATACGAATACTTTACCAAAAAGCCTAGTGTTTTCTCAGTCAAAGACGTTCGTGAGCTCATACGACCATCTTCAAATCGAAGAGTCATGGAATATGTCCAATCCAGCAAATTCTCATCTTGCCAAGTTCCAGCCACTGAAGAAGAGCAGTTCATCTCTCTCAACATTCCAGAAAATCTAACAAGATTGTGGCAGCAGCAAGGATACACTCATCTACACTTCGGTGTAGTAAGACTCGGTCTAACCTTACACGCCTGAAAAGGTTTACCGGTTGTAGCACGTATAGCTTTAGTAGACTCAAGACTAAAGTCATGCCAACAAGCTTGCATCGGAACGATTCAAACAACATTAAACGCCGGAATAGTATTCATAACACTGTTTCCAAACTTTAATGTCTCTTTACGAGATCTCAATCTCCTAAAGACGCTCAAGGTCCAACTACAGCTAGTCGGAGCACCTATGCAAGAAAAAAGCGTGGTTGCAACACTACACCATCAGATCGTCTACCGGATCCAAGATCATGCTCTTGATCTCGTATTACCCTCATCTGACGAAGCGTTATATTTCGATGTAATATCAGCATCTCAAGCACCCAACTCTATCCAGATTTTTCGACAAATAAGTTGTGAAAAACTACTGCGCCGATTATCAAAGTCATAGGTTACAAGCTACGAAAAATGCATCAAACATCACATACACCGGTTCAAACATCTGAAGTCAGTTTTTATTCTCGAACAAATGGGATAACAGAGATCAAATTCGAAAAATCAAAATCATCATTTCGACGACAACTATTTACTCAATGTGAATTCTACGGGAATATTTTATGAATTACTTTGTAAAATATTATACCACTTATTCAAGAGACTCATTTATATTCACAATTTTTTCAAACATATTTAATAATACTTATTTTATTTGATCATTTCGGTTCGACAACAAGTGGTTGAATCTCCCCCAACTTCTGCCATAATCTTAAATCTAACCAGAGAAAAAGGATTAGATTTCGACACGAAGAGCCATGAAAACGAATAACATAACAGGATTAAAAAGACATGTAAAGCGAATTGTGAGTTTGGTAGAAATCCGTTTCCATGATCGGAGGAAACGCAAACGAAAGATCAGTTGGATCAAGCATAGAGTGGTAAGTACATAAGTAAAGGATCATTATCAAGAAGAGAGTGATCATCAAGTAAAAAACAGATATAGCAAAGACCATAAGGTAAAGTTCAACGAGCTCAAGAAAGGAAGAACAATAGAAAAGAAAATTACTGTGGCTAACGCAGAGATCAGAAGCTGCAATGAGAGAGAGAGAGCTTCGAGAGAAGTCTGTCTAGTGAAGGAATCTAAAAGGACGAAGAAAAAGGAAGAGAAGAAGTGTTAGTGTGTGTGTGTGCTCACCACCATTAGTGCTTTCGTGGCCCCTTTTTCTTTTCTTGCTTTACTTTTCACTTTTCTTTATTTTTTGGTAATTTATCAAAATGCTTCAAAATATTCGGCTTAGTGACAATTATGAGATGATTGATAATCATACAAGTTTTGTGTGTAGCACTACGTATCCGATTGAGACTATAGAATCAATTCGGCACACAACTCATTCTTCCAAATTTCATTTTAAATCAGTTTCAAATGTTTAATTAGGCAATTTAAAGAGAGTGAAAAGGGTAAAGATTGTTGTCTCCAAAACTTGTGCATAAGTAAATAAAAATTCTCAAACAAAAAGGAACAAGAGATAGCTGAGTTTTGCAACACCAGTGGATTTGGATTTGGATTTGGTCTGTAAAAAACAAAACTAAACATCCAAAGGAAACAAGAAAGTGGAGCTATGAGAATAATTGGTCTATTCCTCCTCAACGATCTTGGCCTTCTCGCTAACATAGATACCGTCAAGGAACTTCCTTATATCCTTCTTCTTCACGTGACATTTCTGCAAATTTACAAAAAACGATTGTGATTACAAAAGGCCCCAACACAGATGTGTAATCAATGGGGTTTCGCAATGCAAAATGTGATGCTAATTTCAAACATCAAAGAAAGGTCTTTTTTAACAAATATGCAAACCTAGACAACGTTAACTAAAGTATTTCTGTAGATGTCTGCGAGAGAGCAAGAAACCTTCAAAACACAACATCTAAGTTAGCTCAAGTCTGCCAAATTTTGGTAGACTCACTATGCCAAATGTGATACCAAATTCAAACATCAAGCAAGTTTCATAGTTGACATTGTACAAGTCTATAAGAGACCCATTCTGTAGGGAATTAAGGATATATGTTCATTAAACGCGGACTTGGTATCTGCTTGCTAGTAAGAGGAGTACCTGGTTGATAAGAGCGCATGATCTTGAGACAAGCTCGATATCGTTACCATCAAGAACAATCTCATCCTTAACTTTCTCAGATCGAACAATGGTTACACCATCCAACATCTCTACCTTCCTCACCTGTTGTTCCAATATACCACATTTTACATGTAAGCTCAGTGTTCAAAACACAAAAAGCAATCTGAAATCGAATTGAATCTAGCATCAGTCTATCTCAGTCCGAGAGAATCAGATTAAGTAAACAAACCTTCTTCTCGCCGAGGAAGTTACGGATCTCGATGGACCTGTTGTCGCCGCCGATGGAGGCGTTGATTGGAAAATGGGCGTACACGAACCTCATCTTGTATCGGAAACCTCTGGTGACACCGGAGATGAGGTTATCGACGTGGCTGAGAGCGGTTCTGATGGAGGCGCTGGTTTTGCGCGTTCCGAACCACGAATCGATCTTAAGCTTCCGTTTCCCAGTCTCCTCGTCCTTGATAAGCTGGAAATCGAGGTTCAGATGCTTGAAATCGCGAACGAGTTTGCCGCGAGGTCCTTCCACTTCGATCACTTTAGCGTGAACCTTGATGCTAACGCCATCGGGAATGTCCATCGTCTCCGAAGAAAGAATCGTCTTCATCTTCTCCCCACTTTTTTTTCCCTCGCTCTCTCGCTCTAGCTCACCGGCGCGGCGTTTTCGTTATTAAAGTCAGAGAGACCAGAAACCCTAGAATTGTTTTGTCAGTTTAACAAATGGGCCGGCCCATTTTCAGAGCCCATTTTGGTCAAGGTAATAATGTGTTGCCCGGTTCAAGTCCGGGTATAGAAATCCAAATTGATGATTTGAATGATATAGAAAAACGTACAAAAATATTGAAAAACTACGTAAATTTTGATGGTATCAAATGTTACTATTTTATAGAGCATAGGTGAAAACCATTATGTGTATCAATTTATTTATTATGAAATTTTAAACCAATTTTTAAGAGCACAAATATTTACCGATTTGGTTTAGTGATAAACTGGACAAATCGGAAAATTCTTTCATATGAGACGTGATGTGCAATATAGTAATATAGTAAAAATATTTTATGAAAATAGATATTTTTTGTTATTTTAAAAGTTATTATAACAAATCACCCTAAAAAGTGTATACTTAGGAATGTTACAGTGACTATAATCACTATAATTACAAACTACTCGTTTTCTTTTCTTTAACACCTACTAATTACAAGCCTCCGATCAAGTAACTCAAGAGAGGAGAAATTGTAATTTATGTAGTCAAGTAAGCAATATAAATAACAATCCCTTACAATACTTAAGGGAAATTGACAGTAATAACAAAAAAGAATTAACTATAACATAATCAAAAAAAAAAATGGTTGTGATATTTTGTGTATAAATTATAATATAAATACGATTATATCCCTAAATCATGCCAAATCATCATCTATTTCCTCTTATGTGTACGGCTTTTGTACTGTTTTGGGTAGAACAAATTTCTTACCCATTTCATCTTCTTCATTGTATTATTTTCATACTAATTGATTAAATCTCGTAACCTTACAAAAAAAAAAACAGATTTTGTTTTCGCATTTAACATGATTTACATTTTAAAGCCGGACATAATTTTTTTAATTTGGTGAATAATCTATTATATAAAAAGAGCTAACTCTCTCACATTACATCATTATTTTTTATTGATGTGAAGATGACATGTGCATTCTCTCTAATTTAATGTTATAAATTAATTAAAACAAATTAATGGATAAATTCAATGTATAATTTTCCAAAAAACTTAAAAATGAAGAGTTTTTTATTAGTGACTTTTTGATAACAATTTGTGTAAATGTTGAATAATGTATTATATTCTAAACTACTTAGAGAACATGAAGATTTTTTTATTAGTGACTTTTCATAACATATTTGTATAAATATTGAATAAAAATATAGGTTATAATTATCTAAAAGGGATTATTGAGTATTTAATTTATTTCTGTGTAATTCTTCATTTTTAATGTTGTTCAAACACATATTATATATCCGTTTCTAATATTATTAACATATACAAATGTTAAACGATCATATTTGTTTTTACAAAAATATAAAAGAGGGCTAACTCTCTCTCATTGCTTGCCACATCATTATTTTTGATTGATGTGAAGATGACATGTGTCATTCTCTCTAATTTAATGTTATAAATTCATTAATTTCTCTACTTTAATGTTATAAATTCATTAAAACAAATTAATGGATAAATTCAATGTATTATTTTCCAAAATACTTTAAAAATGAAGAATTTTTTATTAGTGAACTTTTGAGAACAATTTGTGTAAATGTTGAATAATGTATTATTTTCCAAACTACTTAGAGAACATGAAGAGTTTTTTTATTAGTGACTTTTCCATAACATATTTGTGTAAATATTGAATAAAAATATAGGTTATAATTATCCAAAAAGGATTATTGAGTATTTAATTTATTTTTGTGTAATTCTTCATTTTTTTAATGTTGTTCAAACACATATTATATATTCGTTTCTAATATTATTAACATATTCAAATGTTAAACGATCATATTTGTTTTTACAAAATTTAGAAAAAATACAAATTTAAAATAACCGAAAAGAAAAATCGCGTTGCGCGCTGATATATATTCATCTAGTGTTTGTAATGAACAATATGATGTTCTACAGAGATATACATAGAATATAATAGAATATAATGACATACTATACTCTGCTATGTACTATATCATACTATATGCTATTTATTAAAACAAATACAAATGTAATTTTTCGATTTTATGTAGAATCGCGTCATTCTGTATGTTTTATATAAACTCGCGTGCGTTGTCGCTTAGTTACATATTTATTTTTGTATTTCCATATTACGTATGGAACAAAGTGCATAATTTATAATATAGATGTAATTTATTTTTAGCTTTCACTTTTATATTATCGTGTGTAGCACTGTAAGTGAATTGGGATAGAGTTTCTGTAAAAAAAAAATTAAAATGGAATTAATAGGTGTTAAAGAAAAGAAAACGAATAGTCTGTAATTGTAGTGACTAGTAGAAGGGTAACGAAAAAGGCGGACGTCTATGCATTCGGGGTGATCCTAATGGAGATGATCACTGGAATGAGCGAGGGTGAGCAAAACTTGGTAATGTGGCTGCGTCCGAAGATCAAAGATACAAGTTTCCTGAACTTAGCAAACGACGAAGAGACTATAGAGAGCATCAAGAAGATTGCAGTATGGGCTAGATACTGCACATCTCAAGAGGTTGAAAATAAACCAGATATGTTTCAGACAGTGAACTATATATATGGTTCCTCTTGTAGAGCGTTGGGAGCCACCACCAGGCCCGGCGTTAGACGTGTGCAAGGAGTGCATAAGCACAGGGTCTTACTTTTCTAGAAAATTTTCTTTAACAATTTAGGGCCCTAAATTTTTTAATTCTGCAGAAAAACATTATTTTGTCATTGGATTTTCAGTTCAGACGGAGCTTCATGCGGCGGCAGTGCAAGACTGTCGGTGGATCTAAATCTCCCTCAATCCTCTATTAGACACGTGTTAGACATGTGTCAAGTTTAGGCTTAGTTATCTTCATGTATCACTTATATGATCGGGCTTATCTTTGTAATATATAGTTGTTTATGGGCTTCGAAAACCTTTGTAAGACCCACTTTATGGGATCTTAATGAAATTCAAAGACGAAAAAAAAAACACTACACAAACAAATACGTTGTCTTTAAAGTATCACGTTTTTTATATTTTATAGGTGGCTTTTATCATTAATCATTTTTGTGTGCAATTTTTTTTTGGTTATATATGGGTTTATTGCACAGGGCCCAAATTTTCTTTGAGCCGGGCCTGGCCACCACCTCCCGAAGAAGATGCAGATGATACCAGGACCCTTCTAGCTGGTGAAGGACGAACATCTATGTTTTCCTACAGTAACGTATTCCACTTAACTTTTCATAAGACTCTTTTAATTTTCTAAAACTTTCAATTCAAAACATTTCAGGTGAACCAAGCGGCTTCAAAGGCCAAATAGAAATGTCTCGTAGCTAGTCTTTGAATTTTGTTAAAAGACCACTGTGGTAAGTTTCCAATGCCCTTTTGACTTACATTTTATAACAATTTTAGCTAGGAAATGAGAAATCCTTTCTTGTCCCCAAAAGTACATTTAGTGTAGCTTCCAAAACATGTAATCGCCCTTACATTTCTAGTTTATGTCTCTACCATCCTTACATCTCTCATAATGTGGTTTTTGGATTGAGCGGCTGAATCTGATCAATGTCATCAATTTGCCTCTTCACAAACCATTTTAGAAAAGTTGTCGAGTTGCTACTAAAGTCACAAACACGTAATCTTTTTAGAAAAGCTGTCGAGCAGTTTTCTCATAAACGATACATACATCACCAAAAAGAAAAATATGAGCAAAACATAAACAAAATCTAAAGAAAATATAAGCAAATATAAGAAAAAAAAAATTAATAACATATAAACTTGCAAATATACTTTTTCGATGATTTATGTGACCATTAGTCGTAACAAACTAAATAGTAATATTACGCAAAAAAAAAGAATCTATTTTTTTTTACAGCAAAAAAGAATCTCTTTAAAAGTATAAATTTTACTTTATAACCAAACCTAAAATTTAATATGCAAATTGTAATTGCCATTTCGTTATAACCCATGAGTTTATTGTTTCAGCAAAATTTATATACTTATATAAGAACTCTAGAAAATATACTTATATAAGAGGTAGAAAATATACCTAGAAACAATTTACGTAGAGTTCTTATATAAGTATATCCAAATACTAACAATAAGCAAATTTTATTGTTTCATATTTTCTAGAGTTCTTATATAAGTATAGGACCATCAGTCACTGATTTATGTAAAATTCTACAGTAAATTTGAGAAAGGATTCTACGTAAATTGATACGTATTGGTTTTAAATTTTTTAAATTTTTGAATATATATTGAACACTCTCTCCTACAAATTTCTATTACAAAGCTAATCTGCACCACCTTCACTTAGAAACCAAATCCTATTATACCACTTCTATATTTCATATATCTCTAATTTTTTTTAACCAAAGTGAGATATAAAACGACTTACGGCTTTTATAAAGGGTTTGAAGATGTGATATCAAGCTCGATAGACTTACAAGAGGCAGGAGAAGGTAAGAAAACCAGAGGGCTAACCGTGAACCACACATGGAAACTGTAGCAACCAAAAGTCTTTGAAATTATACAAAACTTCTAAGACTTTCGTACTATAAATTTAGTTAGCTTTTTCATAATATATAATTACAATCCATTTAAACGATTAAAGACTCTAAAAGGCTTCCAACAACATGTTAATCTTTACACTCTCTTAATAAAAATAATTTATTTTATGGTTTAAGCATTCATGAGTGAATATGTTATAAATATAATCATTGATTATCAATCGTTAATGTTAATGACATCATTATGTTGACTTGGAGAAAACCCGCGCGATGCACAGTTTTTGTTTTAATTTAAATAATACTCCCTCCGTTTTGATTTAAGTGTCGTTTAGAGAAATGTATCTGCAATGTAATTGGATGAATCTGGATGTGTTTTGAGTTTAATACATTCAGATACATTTTCTCCAAATGACACTTAATTAAAAACAGAGGGAGTATGTTTTAAGATCTATATTTTGACTATTGATTTTATCTTGTTTCTTACAGAATTTTAATTTTCTATTTTTGTTTTCTTAATGATCTGTATAATCTCTTTTATTCATTATTTTACGAATTTTTATTTATTCTTCAATTTTCATACTCTTTTCATTTGTCTAAATCTTAATATTATAATATTTTTTAATTTTTTCAATTTATCATTTTGAGGATTTCTTTTATATATCTTACATTCAATCCATGTCTTTTTCTATGTTTTAAAAGTTTGTATATTTTTGTATCCATTGTTTTTTCTTCTCTATATTTTTTATATAATTTTTTATCTTCTTGATTTTTATTAAATACTTTGTTATGTCTTACTATTTTATAGGTTGAAGTTAAATTCTTAATTATTCAATATCATAGTTCTTTTCACTTGTATCAAAGTTTAATTATCCTAATTTATATGAAAATAATGATTAATTCATTAAAAAAATAGAATGATAAAATTAAAATGATGTATTATATAAGATTTATATATTTTTATGTTTTTAAATTAAATTAGAATTTTATATACTTATAATAATTTTTAAATAGTTGAATTCAAATGTAATGATTTTATGTATAGTTAATTGTACATATGTTAATATTTATTTATGTTACCTGATGTTTTAAAAAAAAAAAAAATTTAATTTATCATTTTGAAGATTTCTTTTATATATATTTAATTGAAAAATAAAGTTGAATATGTGGAAAAATATTTAATATAAAAAGTTTAACTAACAGAAAAAATAAAAAACAACTTAACTAAAGTTGAGATTGACCAATAAGAAGAAGCTGATGTATCATCCTCGGGAGAGTCCCCTTCATCTATTATATAGTAGATGATGATTTGTGATTTGAGAATGTGTTATTTTTTTATTATTTTCAATAATTTATTTATGTGTTGATAAGTTATTTATTATTTCTTATACCATAATTATTAAATATATAAGAGAAGACACAATTTAATCTGAAAGAATAAGAAATTGAAAATTGATATTGTTTATATTTATGTTTAGTCTATATATTTTTATAATATAAAGTTGGATGCGTTTAAATTAGTAACTAACATGATCTCGACATGTGGTAAGTAAATCGGTCAGATTTTGACACGTGTCGCGATTAGAATATATTAAATAGGTAAAATTTAAATTTATGAGTAGTTAGATTTTAATAAATAAATGAGTGTTAGTATGTTATCAATTAAGAAAAGGAAAATAAAAACAAAAGTAAATGAGATTAACTTTAATTTAAGAAAAAATAAGCTCAAACATTAATCCTAAAAAAAAAATAACTTGAATGTTTTTTTTTGGTTTTGGGCTTTGTGAATAAGATTTTATTTATCATTAATTACAATAGATGTTGTATATAATCTAGTGATTTGATAAGTTGTAGTTACCTATGGTGTTCATTTGAAGTTTTTTTTTAATTCTATTATTTTTCCTTTTGATTTATTTTGTTATGTTATTTTAAAAATTATAGTGTGTATTACATCAGCATAGTTTTTTATGTCTTTTCTTATTATTATAGTAAACTTCGCAAACTTTGTCATGGAGCATAAAAACACTATTTTAAAAAAAATATTTTGACATTGTAGGGAATAAAAATATTTTGTTTGGTATTTTTAAAAATTAAATAATGAAAGATATTGCATGCTTCTTGTGTGATGACATGATACACCCAAAAAAGTTCTTTTCTCCTTTCATGTAGTAGATTATAGTGACATTGTAGTGTTTAAGTATATACTTTTTAGGGTGATTTGTTATAATAACATCTAACATAACTTCGAAAGATCTTATAAGATTTTTATAAAACATTTTTAGAATACGATAGTGTGTGCAAAAGAGACGTGGAAATTGTAAACTAAGTTTACGCTCTAAATTCAGTCGCTTACGGCTACACTACGATTCTATCAAGAATGATGAATCTCCAGTACTTGTTCATCAAAATATTTGCTCATGTTGTTTTTGTCGATGAAATGAGAAAATGAAATGAGAAAGAAAATAATAGTCTACGATTCTACGTAAATGAATGAGGACGATGAAGGGAAATAGTAGTAGGAGTAAAGTAGATGACTCAAGTAAGCAATATAAATAACAGTGCATTACAATACTCCTATTGTCATTACTTAATTTCTAGTATTGTTTTGTGCATATTGTAAGATAAACATAATAACAATTCACATTCCAATTCCTTGTTATGCCCGTAGGTGATCTTCTGTTTGAATCCTAACAACACGTAACACTAGTGTTAATCCAAAAAATAAGATTTTATTACAAGTTAGCCATGAAGACATCAAACTGAATCATACTTGTTACATTCTTGTCTTTACAGCCTTTAAAAGTTGCATTGATTCTTATGAATAAAGACATGATCATTTCTTATGAGAATTTACAGAATCCAAATCAATTATTCCCCTGATGAAGTTTTGTTGACGGCACTAGATTCAGGTACTACNAAAGTTGCATTGATTCTTATGAATAAAGACATGATCATTTCTTATGAGAATTTACAGAATCCAAATCAATTATTCCCCTGATGAAGTTTTGTTGACGGCACTAGATTCAGGTACAACCCACCGGTTTAAACGTTTCAAAGACGTAGACACCTAAAAAGATTTGGCAACAAACACTATAAGCTCCAAAAAACATAGCTTGCTTGAACAAACCAAATAATTATTTTGTTAGGAAAAAGTTTTTTTCTTTTTCTTAAAATTAATTCAAGAAAAAAGAATTATATACTAATCAATTTCAAACCTGTTGATCCCAATCTGTTCTCAGAGTCATGATGGTAAGCACACAAGTCTGAACAAATATTCCAAAGAGCATCCCGATCCACACACCCTAAAATTTAAAGAAAATCAACTTTCATGTTAAGTTTCAATTGTTAAATTTTATTACTTTCACACGTTTTTGAGAACTTAATTATATTAATATTTGTAAGGGAAAAGAAAAACTTACTTTAACTTGTAAACCAACAACATAGCCAAGGAAAACACCAGTAGGAATTCCGACAATGTAATAGCAAGCAAGGTTAACATAAGTAACATATCCTTGCCATCCCGCTCCAACTGCAACTCCTGTTCCGGTTTAAACCGGTTTCAAGACAATTGCTACTTCAAAGATCGGTTCGATATATTAATAACCATCACACCTCAAATATATAGCAAAAAAATACACATACCAGAGAGAACTGGTTGAACACTGTTCATGAGGATAGAAAATGCTAAAAGTGGAGAAAGATCGGCAACTTCTGCTGCGACAGCTTCACTTGTAGTGAAAATGTAAGAAACTCTTCCTCTTAGGAACAAGAAGACGAAGAATAGAACTATTCCTATAGAGAGTGAAGTGAAAACTGCTGTCAACGTTGCAAACTTGGCTCCCTTTGAATTTCCCCTACCGAGTTCGTTGGACACTCTTACACTAATTTTTTATACATAATCAAGAAAGAAGAATAAGATGACTATATAATTAAAGCATCAATGATGTTAAAGTGTGTCGGACTGTCGGTATGATTATATATATAATATATGTAAGTACCTTGCTGCTGCCAAAAACCCAAGTGCTATCATCATCTCCAGTCCATTTATGTTGAGGCTACAAAAAAATTGGGAAAGAAGGGTCGATTTATAAATATTTATATGTTATTATCTTTAATTACTTTAGTCTAATTAATTTACCATATTGCTAGTGCATCAAGAGCCACCTCTGCGTTTTTCAAGTTTCCAGTGAGTAGTACCAAGATCGAGTTGTACCATAATTCCAAGCTGTACAAAATATACGACCACAAAAAGATTATTCATAGTATAATATTATGAAATTGATCTCGTTATAAATACATATGTATACCTGCGTAAATGTAACGATAGTTTAGAGATAACCTAACGTGTACGAATCGATTTATTTTTAAAAGTTATATCAGTCTTTGACAACGTCATTCCTCAAAAAGAGAGCATGTAAATTTTGACTTATGTATAAAATAACGATCAAAAAGTAATAATTATTATAATACTATAAAATCATCAACTGTGTACATATACATAACATATATATATGCGTGAACGTAACTATAGATTAATGATAGTCTTCGTATACGACTTGACTAGTTCTTACTATTTCGAAGCTTCGTCTCACTTACCTATAAAAAAAATATTTTATCGAACATCCTTTTTTAACCATATATATAGGATCAAATCCTAGACTAATTAATAAACTATATGAGTTGCAGCCCCAAAACTAAAACATTGACCAAGTAGATTCATCAATTGGAAATCAATCTCTTGTTTAATAACCAATATGAAAAAGGAAAACTAAAGCTATGTTTCTTTGAAGTTGTCACTAATAAA
This sequence comes from Alliaria petiolata, assembly GCA_020283515.1. Taxonomy (NCBI): domain Eukaryota; kingdom Viridiplantae; phylum Streptophyta; class Magnoliopsida; order Brassicales; family Brassicaceae; genus Alliaria; species Alliaria petiolata. The sequence continues at coordinate 347,938,038 of JAHZTW010000001.1, forward strand.
ACCCTGATTTCTATGTAAAATTTTGTTGATGAGACATTTCTTAATAATATATATAAAATAAGGAAAAGCTTACCAAAGCATTCCACCTGAAGACAAAGATAGTTTGAAGACGGGCCATAAATCTTTGAAAGCCAACATAGAGAATCCTCTCCATGTGTCCTTACACCCACCGCACGTGACGAACAAGAGCTGCGCAATGTTAGGCAACCAGAACGCAACTAGCGTCGAGGTCATAGCACCAGTGATTCCGAAATCGAAATGAACCATTAGGAGCCACGATAAGAAGACATGGACAGCCAAGGAGACAGCAGCCACGTAGGCAATGATTTTGTTCTTGCTCTGAGCTTGGAGAAACATTTGGCAAGTGAAAGATGGTACGAAGGAGAAGTTGATGCCTATGACCCATAGAGCTATGATCCGGGCAACACGGACAATGCGTTCCTCTTGACCTAAGGCTAAGAAGATAGGACCCGAGAAGATGTAGACGGGCATGAGGCAAATGGTACAACCTGTGAGGACGATCCATGATCTTTGAAGGTAGATTCCAAGCATATGGTTTTGTTTTGCTCCGTAGGCTTGACCACATAGTGTCTCTAGTGCACTAGCCATGCCTAACTGCATTACAGTTTTTTTATAAAAAAACTGCATTACAGTTCGTAATTACACAGTAAATATTTTAGGGCGAGNGAATCCTCTCCATGTGTCCTTACACCCACCGCACGTGACGAACAAGAGCTGCGCAATGTTAGGCAACCAGAACGCAACTAGCGTCGAGGTCATAGCACCAGTGATTCCGAAATCGAAATGAACCATTAGGAGCCACGATAAGAAGACATGGACAGCCAAGGAGACAGCAGCCACGTAGGCAATGATCTTGTTCTTGCTCTGAGCTTGGAGAAACATTTGGCAAGTGAAGGATGGTACGAAGGAGAAGTTGATCCCTATGACCCATAGAGCTATGATCCGGGCAACACGGACAATGCGTTCCTCTTGACCTAAGGCTAAGAAGATTGGACCCGAGAAGATGTAGACGGGCATGAGGCAAATGGTACAACCTGTGAGGACGATCCATGATCTTTGAAGGTAGATTCCAAGCATATGATTTTGTTTTGCTCCGTAGGCTTGACCACATAATGTCTCTAGTGCACTAGCCATGCCTAACTGCATTACATTTCGTAATTACACAGTAAATATTTTACGGCGAGTTATAAAACAATAGTTATAACCAAAGTTGAGAAATCTTCAAAGTTTCATAATAAGTGTTGTTCTAATTAAAACACGAAAAACATGAAAAGGAAAGCAAGTAAAAAACACCAAAACACAAAACCCAAAAAAGTGATCGCGACCAGAGAGTAAAGTAGCCCAAATTTTGGAAAGAAACCCTACTGGTGTGGCCTGCGAGTTGGACTGCCAATGTTGTGTCAAACTTGTTGACAAATTTCTATTTGCAATACTTTTTCTTTGCCTCTTCTTTTATAGTAGAAAAATCAAGTAAGAATAAAACGTCTCTCCGTTAATGACAAATGCTCAATTACAAAAATCGAACTTCTATCTTTTATCTTTTCCCAAACATAATTCCTATTTTCACATATCAGCGATTAATGATTTACTTTTTCATTAATGTTGTAACATGTTTGATCATATATATAAGATAGTTTTGATGATTAATTTTTGTTAAAAAATATTCGTTAAGAGTATGTTAATTTGTTTTTTATAATTATTTGAAATTTTTGTCTTTGAATATTTACTTTATTATTTTTACCAAAAACTTTTTACTATATTATTGAACTAAAATTTGTTTTCCACCTATTTTCAATTCAAAAATTTTTAGAAAAAACCTTGTAAGATATTATAATATATCCTATAATATAAAACAAATTTGGTATGTAATTATGCATAAAGAGATATGTGGTTGTCAATTCAGTGATTTGTAGTCAAAGAAACCACCCCATGCTAGAGTGCAATCACATGAAGACGAAATGGGTTATGTTATTACAACTTTCCGTCAGATCAGAGGAAATTGTAATCAGTAGTCTACAACAATTCTTATTTAAAAAGACACGTTTNCATGAAGACGAAATGGGTTATGTTATTACAACTTTCCGTCAGATCAGAGGAAATTGTAATCAGTAGTCTACAACAATTCTTATTTAAAAAGACACGTTTTACTTTACTAGTGATAAATAATTAGTACTAAGTTCTAACTACTACCAATATGTGAGAGTTTTGGTATCGCTAATTGATAATATACTGTTTTTATGATTAATAACTAAAATTATTAAACCGATATACTCTGGATTGTAACGATAAAGAAATACCAATAAAAGTATTATTATTTAAAAAGATAAGTTTTGTTGAACTAGTTATTATGGATTAGCAACTGAAAAGGTTATTGGAAATAAAAGTATTTCCAATATTAAGATTTTTTAAATTGGTCAAAAAAAAATATTAAGTTTTTTTTTGTGAATATCGCTATTTTTTTTTACCATTTCTAACTATTATGTGTCATTCCTTTTTAACGTTAAAAATTACCTTTTCTAACTTTTTAAAAAAAATCTTTTTAACCTTTTTTAGTTTTAACCTTTTCCAACAATCCAATCATATTGTAGTACAATACAATTTATCATCACTTATTTATGTGGTAGAGAGTCCAGAGACTCAAATAGGCTGACATCACTGCTTACCTTGTGAGTTTATCAAGTCTTTGTCTGAGAAAGGTTTTTTTATTTATTTATTAACGCGCCTCAATTTATTGAAATAGTATCACAAGACGACAAAAACAAAAACTAAAACAGTACTCCACATTGCCTAGCTATGTATGTGGAGAGAGTGTTTTATCATCAAAACTCTTGAAACATACAAATGATTTTAAATCGTTAATGACGAATCAAAAAACGCGTTTAATTTATTCGTGATTATTTGTAGTATTACAACTAGATGCGTATTTTCAACGTAGTGTTTTGGAAGAAACTAATCCCACACTAATTAATTAAAAAAAGAGAGGAAGAGTAGTAATTAAGGACTTACCAAAATACCATTACTGAAACGGAGGAGAACGGTGAAGGTGATGGAGTAAGCGGCTAACTCGATAGGGCCAAGATGGCCGATGAAAGCTTGACTTATCATCGAAACTCCGAACGTAGAGAATCTCGTGAAGATCGCCGGCGCCGCCACAACCCATAGCTTCTTTGATTCGATCCAAACCTTCTCTTTCAACCCACACTCATCCTCTTCTCCGCCGTTCTCCGTCGTATTTTTCAACAGAGCCTCCGTGAGCTCTCCTCCTTCTCCTCCGGCCATCGTTAAATCTTTGTCGTATCTGATGGACCAGAGGAAATGAATAGAGGAGAGGATCGGAGAGAGAGAGAGATCTAGAGGAGAGAAGAGAGTTTGTTTGATGGATTGGTTTATGAATTATGAGAGCATTGTGTGTTTTCTTTATAAATGGTATTTTTTTATTGGGAAACGAAAAGCCGCCTACGCCTCTTGCAGCATGTCGCCAATAGTTAATAAAAATACTCTCAGAAATACTATGGTATGTATGAGTCAAAATGACATAACGTCCTGCATTTATTGACCATATTGTCTTTTTTTGAGAAATTTATTGCTACACATATGTCTCTCGTGTTGTGTAAGGATATTAACCCCCAAAGAAAATAAGAATTGACAAGTTACGTACGATCGCATATCAACTAGTATAACTGTTATTTATTTTTTTTATTTTTTTTTTCATGTTGACAACTCTATTTCATCATTCATGTCTATTGGTAGATGTTTGTCTTTATTTTTTTTATATTTTTTTGTATGTTTGTCTAAGGGTGCAACTAGATGTCTAATATGAAAAATATCGTTTTGCCATTTTGGAGAGAAATGAGTGGGATAGATTTTATTACATTATTTTTCATATTACATTCATATATATCCTATTCATATTCTATTTCATATATTCTTTTAATGTTTACCATTTAAAGCCTAAATGTCTAATTTTTTCAGATATAAATACTAAAATTTTAATTATCCATAAGAGTCTGATTTTCCAAAATTCAAAGGTAGTAACCATCCAATGTCTTAGATATTGAATTTTAAATTTTAAATTATGTGTAATGTCATAAATCCAGAAAATATGAATTAACAAGTTACGGGCATATCAAAGTACAATTGTCACATTCTTGTGTTAACAAGATTTGGAGAAAAACCTAAGCAATCACACTGTTTCAATGAATAAAAATCATATCCATTATGGTTCTTCTAGTGAAACCTCGTTTAAATCTTTATCCTCCGGTTCAACCCAACGGTTCAAATGTTTCAGCGACAAAGAAACCTGAAATATATACCAAGGCAATAAACAATATAAATTCGTCGATAAAACAGACAATATAAAATCTTAAATAACGAAGTTAGAATCTCATATCTACAAAAAGGGTAATTAACCAATTTATAAACCTGCTTATCCCAATCTGTTTTTAGAGTCATTATAGTAAGCACACAAGTTTGAACGAAAATTCCAAAAAGCATTCCTAACCAGACACCCTGAAATTTCGAAGAAAAAATAGTTACTACTAAACTTTATATATTCGTTGTAAATAAGAGAATTGTGCAAAACGTAAATGAAAGGAGAAACAATGTTAGTTTTAGCAACTAATGTAAATGATAATTAAAAAAGAAAAAACAGATTTACCTTGACTTGCAAACCGATAACATAGCCAAGAAAAACCCCGGAAGGAATCCCAACAAGATAATAGCAAGTAAGGTTAACATACGTAACATATTCTTGCCATCCCGCTCCAACAGCAACTCCTGCTCCGATTATAACATGTTCAATACATATGCTAAAGATCGATAGTTACAAAAAAAAGATCGATAGTTACATGTTCCACTGCATGTAAGTAGAAGTCAAGATATGAAGAAGGAAAATACCAGAGAGAACAGGTTGAACACTGTTTAAGAGGATGGAGAAAGCCAAGATTGGAGAGAGATCTGCTACTTGTGCAGCAACGGCTTCACTTGTTGTGAAAATGTATGAAATCTTTCCTCTAAGAAACAAAAAGACGAAGAAAAATACAATTCCTATGGAAAATGACGTCAAAACTGCTGTCATTGTTGCAAACTTGGCTTCCTTGGCATTTCCACTTCCAATCTCGTTTGACACTCTTACACTATATTTGATCCCAAAAAAAAAAAGACATTCTTACATTATTTACATACATCATTTAATTCCAAATCAAGAAATGGAGAGAAGATGATTTAAATTAAGCATCAATAATCATAGAAAAGATATGTGTGTTATAATATATATGTAACAATGTATCCACCTTGCTGCTGCCATGAAGCCGAAGGCTACCATCATCTCCAGTCCATTTATGTTGACGCTGTGAAAATTGATCGACAAATACAAATGAATCGATTTATGTCAAATATTTATTATATTCAGGTGATCTCATTTTCGTTATAGTGGAATCTGACTGGAAAAAGTAATAACTTAAATTAATTTAGATTAATATTTCGGTTTAGCAAATTAATTGATCTGATTGGTGGACCACCGGTCGAAAGACATTCGGTTAAATTTATTAATTTAAAGGTGGTAACAATGATTCATTATATCAAGGAGGTGATTGGTAACAGCGTAGCTTTGTTTTTGTTGTAGAAATATGGTTGTATGTTTTTTTTGTAGATTTTATTATTGTAAGATTTTAGCTATAAAATTGTAAAATTTTTAAATTATGTGTTTTACAAAAAATGATTTGTACATCCAAAAAGGAGAAGTAGATATTTTACCTGTGAGTAAAAAAATGAAAGCTAAAGATCTATCGGATACATTTGAGCTATATAATTTTTTTCCTGTGTAAAGCTTCTAAAACATTTTTTTTTAAAACACTTGCCAATCAACTCCTAAAATATGTAGATTCATAATGTAGTAAATTTATAAAATTTATTAATCTCTTCAAATTTATCTAAATGGTAATTCGTTATTTAATTTAATTATAACAAAATAAAAATATTTAGGAAACATAATTTGTTTGAACTTGATATATGAAGCAACGATTTTTAGCTCGTTACATGCAAATCTTTTGAAGATGAGCTGCCTCTTGTTAAATGAAAGTTCGGTCGAAGATTATAAAAACGTTTGAAAATTTTGTATATGTAGGACATTCTGAACCTAAGGCAAAACTTCCTCAATATTAGAATTTAGACAGCCAGACCAATAATCTAATTAAGATATATATACTTGAATAAAAAAAATTAGGAACAGAGACAGAAAGCTTAAATGTTGTTTACCAGATTGAAAGTGCATCAAGAGCAACCTCTGCATTTTCTAAGCCCCCAGTGAGCAGAACCAAGATCGTGTAGTACCATAGCTCCAAGCTGCTCAAAATTAATATCACAAAGGAATATTAAAAAAATAATAATAACTATGTATAAACAATATACAATATTCTAAATATACATTATTCCAAACTTTTTCAATCTTTTTTTTTTTTTTTTTTGAAAAGGGAACTTTTTCAATCTTTTACATGGTGAATAATCTCTCACAGCCTTTAATTTAATACTGTTGCAACCAAGTATATATATATATATATAATGTATCTAAAATAAATCTTTAAATATTTTTACGAGTCAAACTAAACAATTTTTAAGTAGAGTATGAAATCATACCAAATCATACCACCAGAAGACACGGATAATTTTAAGACAGGCCAAAGATTCTTAAAAGCCAGCCACGAGAATCCCATCCACGTGTCCCTACACCCACCGCATGTGACGAACAAGAGCTGCGCAATGTTAGGCAACCAAAAAGCCACGAGCATCGAGGTCATAGCACCAGCGATCCCAAAGTCAAAATAAACCATGAGGAGCCACGACAAGAACATGTGGACCACTAAGGAGACAGCAGCCACATATGCGATGATCTTGTTCTTGCTCTGAGCTTGTAGGAACATTTGACAAGTGAATGATGGTACATAGGAAAAGTTGACGCCTATGACCCATAAGGCTATGATCCGAGCCACACGGACTATGCGTTCTTCTTGACCTAAGGCTAAGAGGATAGGACCCGAGAAGATGTAGACGGGCGTGATGCAAATGGCACAGCCTGTGAGGACAATCCATGATCTTTGCAAGTAAATCCCGAGCATATGATATTGTTTGGCTCCGTATGCTTGACCACATAGTGTCTCTAGTGCACTAGCCATACCTAACTGCATTCATGTAGTTAATATCAACTTCCCAAAATAACAAATCGACTGTGGAATAAAAGTGGGACCTATATTTCTAAAATAAGCCGAGAAACATTGGGATACTCGTGGCAACCCAAATTGGACACTAACAAATCTTGTCAAACTTGTTGACGGTTTTGTCTTTTCTACATCACCTATATATTAAAATAATAAAAGGTAAGCCGTCAATAAAAAGATTAAGAAAGTGTTGATTTTCCGACTTATTTTAGATGAATGTCTAGTTATATATCTCTCAATTCGTTTCCTATTTCTTAACATCCCACTCTGTCATAGCATAGAATCAACAAGTTTCTCTCTTTCTTTTATATGAACTAGGAATGGGTTTGTGGCTGTGAAGTTTAGGATTTGTAGAAGAAGCAATCAAAATAAGCTATGACAAGCAGGACAAAAAGTCTATGTAAGCACTCACGTCACTAAAGTTATGTCATATACCAAAGCTGTCCCAATAAAAACAGAAACTAATACCAAAGTTTTTAACAGAAATATTTTAATCATTATCACGAACGAGGAAACAATTTAATTTAGGGAAAATTACAAAAACAAATATTCATTTTTTTCAATTTATACCAAGATAAAGTTTTTATAAGTCAACTTAAATTTCTTTTTGTAAAATCCAATTTTGGTGACATAGTAGAAAATCCTAAACCAAACCGCATTATCTATAAAACATTTTTTTTTTGTTAAAGGCATTATCTATAAAACATATTATCATGAACAGGCAAACTTTTGGTTTTAGGGAAAGTTACAAAACAAAATTCATTTATTTGATTTCTACCAAGCTTAATTTATTTTAAAATCCAACTTGCATATATAACATTTTATCCGGTTTTGATAACACAATTAAAAAAAAAAAATCCAAAACCAAACAGTGTTAATTGTAAAACACTAAAAGGGAAAACAGAAACGTAACCACTGAATTGAGTGTAGAAAACCACTGGTCTATTCAACAACCGAAAAACAACACTGTTAAATCTGTTATGTTGCAACAAACACACAGAGAAGTTAAGCAAAAAAAAAAAAACACAGAGAATCCTTGACGTATGAAAAAAAAAAAAAAAAGAGGACTCGAGGATTTCTTTTCCATATTACCAAAGTTGTGTGTGAAAGAAAATCCAAAACAAAACAAGAAGTTGGTGAAAGCTTGATTTTGGTATAAGTTAAAGGGTTGTTTTGCAGTTCTCTCTTTAATTTATTAGTATATAAGATGATACGAGGGCTGTAACTGGTAAAAATAAATTGCAATATAAGAAATAAATGGAATAAATTTATATGGAATTAAAAAAAATGGAATGGAATAAAAATTGAATTCCATTCATTCCTTAGCAATTTTGATGTGGAATAGTTTTTCAAAAGAATTTGTTTTTTTTTCCCTATGGAATGAATTGAATAAGTGGAATGATTTTTCATTTTCTTTCCTTGTAACTGGTAATAATTTTGTGGAATTTCATGGAATATTCTATTCCACCTAATTTTATTCATGAAAATTGCAATCCAGTTACACCCGAGGTGTTTCATATCAATTAATAAGATTAGAAAATCTCACCAAGATACCATTACTGAAACGGAGCAGAACAGTGAAGCTGATGGAGAAAGCAGCTAACTCGGTTGGGCCAAGGTGGCCGATAAAAGCTTGACTTATCAAAGATACTCCAAACGTCGAGAACCTCGAGAAGATCGCTGGCGCCGCCACAATCCATAGTTTCTTTGATTCCCTCAAAACCTTGTCTCTCATATCCAACAACTTATAACCATCCTCTTCTCCGCCGTTCTCCACAGTCTTTTTCAGCAAAGTCGCCGTCAGTTCTCCCCCTCCTCCGGCCATCACATAGAATGAATAGGTGTGGTCGGTTGTTTTCTATGAGAAGATATACAATTAGATTAAAATTACAATCATAGCTGTAACTGGTAATTATAAATTGGAATATAAGAAATAAATGGAATAAATTTATATGGAATTAAAAAAAAATGGAATGACATAAAAATGGGATTCCATTTATTCTTTACCATTTTTGAAGTGGAATAATTTTTCAAAAGGATTTGTTTTTTTTTTATGAAATGAATGGAATAAGTGGAATGATTTTTCATTTTTTTTCCTTGTAAATGGTAACAATTTTGTGGAATTTCATGCAATCTTTAATTTCAGATAAATTTATTTCATAAATTGTACATCCAGTTGCAGGCAGATATACAAGTTTTAAATAAGATGCCACACAACACCAACAAAAAGAAAAACACAGACTAAAAATTAATTTCATAACATAATTTGAATTTTGACTGAATTATAATCCAAAGTTTTAAGAACTACCTAATTACTTTTAATTTAATACATCATAATGGAAAGAAACAAGTTTTCTTTGAATTTTGACTACGTAACATTTCATTTAATATCATAAATTTTAACTTTGACTATTTTTTAAAAAAAAATACAAATCATAGGATTACTTAAAAATAATGAAACAATTTATCATGATAAGGTAAGGTTGACTTATAGTCCAGATCGAACCTGAAAACATTGAGAGATCCACCGGTACGGAATTTCATTGTCAGATGGACGCATCATGGGTGGGTACGAATCAACTCTTTGGAGGAGGCTTCGTCCTCGGTATGGAAAATTTGCACCAGCTTTTAGGCTCCTTCACTGCAAACTCGGCCTTGTCACCGTTACATGCCGAGATGGAAACAGCCCCAGCCCAGTAAAAAAATGAGCCCTAGGGCAACAAAATTTTTGGGCTCTTTATTAAAGGTAAAACTGATTTTTTTAATATTATGAGCTTAATTTAAACTTAAAATTAAATGGTTTAAGGTATAAAATAAAATAATAGATCTGAAAATGATCTTCATTTGAAGTTAAATTTTAATTGTTTGGACTTGTTTAAAAAAAACAGGTCCTCTTTTGTAAGAGATATTTTATAAAAAATTGATCAGAACCCATGGGCGGTCGCCCCTCTACCCTATCCACTTAGGCCGGGTCTGGATGAAAACCGCCTTATAAACACTTAAGATTATACAGCAACAGGGCATTCACAATATTCATCTTCAGACGGATTGTCTGCATTTGGTTAGAATTATGGAGGGTGATACGGAGTGGCCGAATCTTACCTCAGAGATTGAAGAATTTAATTACTTGTGTTCCAAGTTTTCTGAGTTCTCATTTACTTATATCTCTCGTTCTTACAATGTCCGAGCCGATGCCCTCTCAAAAGGGGCTCGAGGCTCGAGCCCGAGGTGTCATTTTCTCAGATGTATCAACATCGGTTCCCCATTGGCTAGCCTCTATGACTAACTTATTCGAACCATCACAGTAATGAAAAGCTTCTTTGGTCGTCAAAAAAAAAAACACAACTATCAAAATGTCGATGATATTTGGGAAATTTGGTTCAATAACAAAAAAAAAAACTATAACTTAAAAACTAACCAAATTTTCCCTTTTTCTCTCTATATCTCTTCCTATCTCTCTCTAAGTATTTTGGTTAGTTTATAAATTTTAGTTTTTTATGGTTATACAACAAAATCACCCGTGCTATTTTGTTGCGAGTAAATGCACCAGAGTAATTAATGATATATCATCCATTAATAACACTTTTGAATTTTGTTGGTTTTATTATGAGGATAAGACTTTAAAACATGGCTTGTGTTATACACTTTTTTATTGGTCAATGATATGATTTTCATTTAACCTTTCTCACCTTTGGCAATTTTTTAATATTTTTTATTTATTTTAGATTATATAAAAGAGATCCAAAAATAAATATAAAAAAGAAACTAACTACATACTTTTGTATTCGCATTGGCAATATAGTAATGACGGAATAATTTGATGACATATTAGTAATATTAATACATATTTTGAGTCTTAAGAAGATCACCAAAAAGCATTTCCGTACCAGAATAACATACATTTTTCAAACTAATTTTGAAAGATGTAATTTAGAAAGGAATTTTCAAGAGATCTCGAGGAATGTGGGATTAGGAAATCTTGCAATCTCAAACAGATTTGAGAATCTGGATCAGGATATGGGGGATTCGAATCGAGGGGAATCAACATATATCACGGAGGAGGATAAGGAAAACAAAGATACGGGAAACTTAATAAGGACGGAGAAGAGTGATGAACACGTTGGCGGAGAAAACGGAAATAAGAAGATAGAGCTTGATAAGCATATCTTTCAGAGTGGGCCCAAAGAGAAGCATATTGGATATCAGAGGCCCATTGGTCTGTCTCGACAAAAAAACAAAAAGATTAGGAATAAGCCCACGAGAGGGCTGATTTTTGGCCGAACACGCGGTGAAACATTGTCGGAGTCGGGGAAGCGTCTTCGAGTGGAAAAGGGTAGCACAGGGAGATCGGGGGAGCCTTTGCAGGGGAATCCGACGGAAATATGGAGATTAATGCAAAGACAACGAGCGGTGGTGTCTCAAACGAGCATATTATACCGGATCGGATGGACGGGGTCCGGCAGGAGGAGTGCATACGACTCATAAGCTTACCGTGGAAGGAGGTGGGTTCCACCTGCGACTAATGGGGTGCCCCGGTGTTCTACTTGATTTATACTGTAAACATTATGATGAATTGTATTCTATGGAACTGCCGGGGGCAAATAAACCCACTTTCCGGAGATCTATTCGATATATATTGAAGAAATACAAGGCGGATGTACTTGCTATCTTTGAAACTCACGCGGGAGGAGATCGAGCATCACGCATTTGTCAAGGGTTGGGTTTCGAGAATTCCTTTCGAGTGGATGCGGTAGGAAAAAGTGGGGGATTGTGGCTATTATGGAGAACAGAAGTGGGAGAACTAGAGATTGTGGAGTCGTCCGACCAGTTCATTTATGCAAAAGTGGTGAACGGCGAGGAAGTTGTCCACTTGATTACGGTTTATGCGGCACCAAGTGTGAGTCGTCGGAGTGGTCTATGGGGGCAACTAAGCCAGATAATACAACAGATTGATGGTCCATTGATAGTTGGTGGAGACTTCAATACCATCGTTCGGTTGGATGAGAGATCTGGAGGAAATGGAAGACTGTCGGTTGATTCGTTAGCTTTCGGAGATTGGATGAATGAGCTATCGCTTAGTGATATGGGATTTAGAGGGAATAAATTCACATGGCGTAGAGGGAGAGTGGAAAGGAATTTTGTTGCGAAGAGAATGGACAGGGTTATGTGCTGCGCACAAGCACGCTTGAAGTGGCAAGAAGCCTCGGTGAGTCACCTTCCATTCTTGTCATCTGACCATGCACTTTTGTATGTACAATTGGAACCAGCGGTGGGTGTTGATCCGAGGAGGAGACCCTTTAGATTTGAAGCGGCATGGTTGAAACACACTGGGTTCAAGAAACTTCTATTAGCATCTTGGAATACTGAAATGACAACTCCAGAAGCATTAGTTGCGTTGAAGGGAACGCTGAAGAGGTGGAATAAAGAGGTGTTTGGAGACGTTCAGAGAAGGAAGGAGAAGCTTGTGCAGGACATTCAGGCTGCCCAGGATCTGTTGGAATTGGCTCAAACAGATGAGTTATTACATAAGGAGGAAATGCTGATTAAGGAATTTGATGTTGTCCTGGAACAGGAAGAAATGCTTTGGTTTCAAAAATCACGGGAGAAGGTGATTGCTTTAGGAGACCGAAATACAAAGTATTTTCATACGATTACAATAGTCAGGCGAAGAAGGAATATAATCGAGTCATTGATAGGGGAAGATGGAAGATGGATCTCTCAACCACAAGAACTAGAAAGTTTGGCTGTGAACTACTACAAACGGCTATACTCGTTGGAGGATGTTGACGAGGTGGTGGAGAAACTGCCACCGGAAGGTTTTATAGGACTTACCAGGGCGGAGCTAATGAGTTTGAACAAGCCGTTCTCAGGGGAGGAGGTGGAGTGTTCGATAAAGAGTATGGGGAAGTTTAAAGCACCCGGGCCCGATGGATATTAGCCAATCTTTTATCATGATTGCTGGGATGTTGTAGGCGAGTCAGTAAAGAGATTTGTCCTTGAGTTCTTTCGCACAAGGACCTTTCCGAGTGGAACTAATGATGCAATGGTGGTGTTGATTGCTAAAGTCTTGAAGCCGGAGAGGATAACACAATTTAGACCAATTAGTCTATGCAATGTGTTGTTTAAAACCATGACAAAGGCGATGGTCATTAGATTGAAGAGTGTGATGCCGAAGCTGATAGGGCCTGCTCAGGCCAGCTTTATTCCGGGGCGGTTGAGTACTGATAATATAGTCATTGTGCAGGAGGCCGTACACTCAATGCGTCGTAAGAAAGAAAGGAAAGGCTCGATGCTTTTGAAACTGGATTTGGAGAAAGCATATGATCGTATTAGATGGGATTTCCTAGAGGACACACTGCGTGCAGCAAGATTCTCTGACACATGGGTCAGTTGGATTATTAAATGTGTAACATGGCCATCTATGAGTCTGCTATGGAATGGGGAAAAAACAGAACTGTTTAGACCATTGTGAGGGCTTCGGCAAGGAGATCCTTTGTCACCGTACCTATTTGTCTTGTGTCTTGAGAGACTGTGCCATCTGATTGAACTGTCAGTTGCGTCAAAGGAGTGGAAACCAATAACTCTGTCACGTGGAGGACCGAAGATTTCGCATATCTGCTTTGCCGATGATCTAATACTATTTGCGGAGGCTTCTGTTAATCAAATTCGAGTGATACAGAGGATCTTGGAGAGATTTTGTAATGCATCGGGGCAGAAAGTCAGTATAGAGAAATCCAAAATTTTCTTCTCTTGGAACGTTAGTAGAGATTTGGGGATGCGAATCAGTACTGCAAGTGGAATTCAGTCAACAAGGGATTTGGGAAAATACTTGGGGATGCCAATCTTACAAAAAAGGATGAACAAAGACACTTTTGGGGATGTACTAGAAAAAGTATCTTCGCGACTGGCAGGATGGAAGGGGAGATTCTTGAGTCTAGCAGGAAGGCTTACACTGACTAAATCAGTCCTTGCCACGATTCCGGTACATACGATGAGTACGATTGCCCTACCACAATCGACCCTTGCAAGTCTGGACAAGATTTCCCGATCCTTCTTATGGGGTAGCAGCACAGGACAGCGAAGACTACACCTTCTTGCGTGGAAAAAAGTTTGTTTACCAAAGAAGGAAGGAGGTCTAGGGATCCGAGGAGCTCAGGATATGAACAAGGCGCTTATAGCAAAGTTAGGTTGGAGATTAATACATGAGAAGGAGAGTCTATGGGCTACTGTTCTGCGAAAGAAGTACAAAGTCACCGACGCACTTGAGGGGTCCTGGATAACACCAAAAGGCATGTGGTTATCGACATGAAGGAGTGTTGGAATTGGGTTAAGGGAGGTCATTATCCCAGGGGTTGCTTGGGTGATTGGAGATGGGAAGAGAATCCATTTTTGAAAAGATAAATGGCTCGCAAATACGCCTTTACTGGAGAATGTGACTTGCGAGATACCATACGAGATGGCAAATTTGGGGATACGGTATCTATGGATGAATGGGAGAGGTTGGAGGTTCGACCGAATCTCACAGTATCTGTCCGAGAACATGACTCTGCAATTGAGGGCAGTGGTACTGTGATGTGAACCTAGAGTCGTCATCAGCCAAGGAGCACATATCCAGGAGTCATGAAGTGGAGAACATGAAGCTGAGGAGAGCTAAAGAGGCATGCGAGTGGAGTTCAGCTCAAACGGAGGTTGATATCAACCATTCAAACTCAACCAACACTTGGAGAGCATACTCAACTCATCCAGAGTTCACCAGAAAGAAGAATCATACAAAAAGAAGTCCATATGAGGAAGATATTGAAGATACAAATTGGCAGATGTTCAATGGACACGATGGAGACATGCGACTACTATTTAAATCATTCCGGCCAAACCACGATGAATCAAGCAACGAGACCGGATGTTATGGAAACTTAACTCATCAGGAAATCGAGGCAAATTGTATTCATACAAAAATGAATTACGGTTTAAAAGTTATTCAACTTCTAAATCGGAGGATGCTCTGCTTGCCTTATTTAGAAGCTGGCGAGTCTAATCACTTGCAAACCAAACTTTGGCGGCCAGGAGATACATCTAAGCATTCAGGAGACACATCTAAAAATCCAGGAGAGTCATTAAAAATCTTCCAATGCACCAGTACCCACATGATCAGGCGGATCATGTCACACTTCTACTTACCATATATGGAAGCATTTACACTTGCCTCCATAACTCACCAACGGCTAGTTCCCCTCATGATCCAAGATAAGAAAGACTTGGGGAGATTATTCATCATCAAGATATCAAGATACAAGTCAAGAAATCCCCTTCATTCAGCCTTTTGACCATCTCTCATTAAATGGGTCAAAATCCCTTTATTCTCTCTTTTTGATCTTTCTTTGATTTTTGCTTGATTCTCTCTTTAGAGTTATTGCCTAGGACGTGTACTGAGCCTATATAAGCTCATTTCTGTTTCATTTGTAAGACAACCCACTTTTACCTAAGAAAATATAAAATTTTTGTTCTTTTTATTCAAAGAGTGTTCTTTGTATAAACCACTTTGTCTTTAGATTCAATTGAGTGATTCTTTTGTTTCTACTGATTCTTGAAATATATTTGTTTGTGCGATTCAGGCAAAGCTAGTTCCAACGGCTGAGTGAGTCAGCCATCCCACCGACTGAGCGAGTCAGTCAACCCACCGATTGAGCGAGTCAATCACAACTTCCACCATATTCCATCCAACCAGCTGAAAGGGAGTGACTTTAGTCCAGTTTTCAGCCTCCATCATCCGCCCAAGCGAGCCTCAGCCTTTGAGGAATGCAACATACTGGATGATGTTACTGGAGCTCGGGATAGGTTACCTTGGAGAGAAAACCAAGATGGGAGTTTCACGATTAAGTCAGCTTACTCTTTCCTCACCAAAGATTACTCACCGAGACCATTCATGGGGAAGCTTTTTGATCGTGTGTGGAGTGTAGTAGCGCCAAAGAGAGTGCGTTTGTTTCTGTGGCTTGTTGTACATCAAGTCATTATGACAGATATGGAATGCCAGCGAAGGCACCTTAGTAACACGAGCCTCTGTCAGGTTTGCAAAGGAGGAGATGAGTCAATCCTACATGTGTTAAGAGATTGTCCGGCAATGTCAGGGATATGGCAGCGGATAGTCCCAAGAAGACATGGAAGGAGCTTTTTTGAAAAGACAGTTCTCGAATGGGCTTATGAGAATCTTGGTGATGTGGGGGAGGTCGACAATAGTCCTTGGTTAACAGTTTTCGCAATGACAGTTTGGTGGGGCTGGAAGTAGAGATGTGGGAATATCTTTGGAATGAATCGCAAGTGCCGAGACAGAGTCCGTTTTTTGAAGGACACAATCCAGGAGGTCACAAGTTCGCACTCCAATCTGCGTGGGAACGGAACTGTGGTTGGCCGAATAGAGAGGCTAATAGGGTGGAAACCACCGTCGAATGGAGGGATGAAATTTAACACGGATGGTGCCTCACATGGGAACCCCGGTCCTGCAACAGCGGGCGGAGTGTTGAGAGATGAAAGGGGGAATTGGGGTGGCGGGTTCGCTTTGAATATTGGTGTTTGTTCTGCACCGTTAGCGGAGTTATGGGGTGTTTATTATGGGTTGTATATAGCTTGGGAACACCGGATACAACGACTAGAGCTGGAAGTAGATTCGGAGATTGTGATTGGGTTTTTAACGACATGGATTAGTGAGTATCATCCGCTGTCGTTCCTAGTACGGTTGTGCTATGGCTTCTTATCAAGGGACTGAATTGTCCGAGTGTCACATGTGTATAGGGAATCCAATCGTCTAGCAGATGGATTGGCGAACTATGCGTTTACTTCACCTTTAGGTTTTCTTCAGATTAATGTTGTTCCAGATGAGCTTAGGTCGATTATGTTAGACGATGTTGCTGGGGTTACATGGTCACGGTCTGGCCGATTGTAAACTCTTTTTACTTTTTTGAATAAATCATCGTCTCTCAGTCTCGTACCACAAAAAAAAAACTAATTTTGAAAGAAAGAGGAAAATAATTCTTTTGATTTCAATATGTCTCTTTCTTTGATTGCTTTTGTTAATTTTATTCTTGAGGAGTTAACTTCAGTTAACACCGCTTTAAACACCATCGAACAAATTTAAATCGTAAAGCATAAACCATACATACAGCCAACATCAACTAAAAAACTAAGCATATAAAGAAAACTATATATTTTTTATGAGGAAAATAAACCCTAGCAAAAAATTACATCATTAGTAAATAAAAGATTCTAACTGAAGAAAAAAAATTAAACTAAAAAAAATACAATAAAACCTCTATAAATTAATAATGTAGGGACTTCAATTATTTTTTTTTTTTTTTTATAAAATGGGGAAGAAAGGGTTTTCGTAGAATAAATATACATAGAAACCGGATTGAATGGTTAGTGGCTTATCTTTTGAATTTCAAAAGGATTCAAGAGGAGGTATAATCTTTAAAAAAAATATATTAAATTATTGTTTTTAGCAAGACATAATATTAAATGAATTTTAAGACCTCCTATTGATAACTCACTAAATAAACTTATTTATTTTGTTTGAACAACAATTAGCAATACATTGCTTCTTACATCGAGGCACAAGTCAAAGGAATCGAACTATATGTGGTGAGAGAGTTTGTGACATCGCGATCGATCCCAACATTATGCACTTTGTGCTCGGATCAATCACTATGTCACAAACTCTTCACCACATGCAATTCGATCTATTTCTTCTGTTTGAATTGCTTTTAATATTGAGGTTTTGTTTTGCTTTTGATTTGATTAAATACACATACAAAGTTTTGTGTTTTATCTCCAAGGGCAAGGGCGGGCGACCCAAGAGAAAGTAGGTGCATCTACACCTAATAATTTTCTTTAAATATTTTATTTTGCATGGTAAATTAATTATATATAATATATATGTATTTGTTAGTTAAATTAGATTTTTTTTTGTCAATATTGTCCTCAGTATTATGAATATTCTCACATTCAAATTCCATTCCCTCCACTAATTTAATTTAATTTTTCTTTTTTTACTCTGCGTTTCTTTTTTTCTATTCACCCTTTCCAAATTGTAAGATTCATTTCTATTTATGTTTCTTTTGATATAAAAAAACTTTCTTTCTATTTTTTATAACCTAATTAATTTCGATTTCCTTTTAATGTGTTTTCACATATTTGCATTTTTGTACTTTTCTACTAATGATATGCATGCATCCAAATGTTTTATAAAAATTTGATCTTATTCGATTTGATCTATAATATAAAATATCTCGATCGATGCATGCATCTATAGAGTTCCAAAAAAAAAAAATAGTCTTTGGTTATTTTGAAATTTTATGATTTTATACCTATTTTAGACTTGTGATATGTCAAATTTAGTTAGAAAGATAATATAAAAACATACTATATACATCGCTAATGGTTGAACCAAAAATGTTTTTCAAAATAAATAATAAAAATAATATAAGACAATATGGCCCTAAAAAATGAAATTAGACATAAGTTTTGTTGTGTCATTCGAGTCAAAATTAAATAATAGATAATTATATTATTATAAAATACAATTTTATCTCTTTTAAATTAAATTTAAATACTTTCTTATAACCACAATATCTAGGTAAACTGAAACTGATTTTAAAATCTTAAAACATGTGAAAATGTTAGATATGCTTAACATTTAAATTTTTAAAATCCTAATATTATGAATATTCCCACCTTCAATTTCCATCCCCACCCCAACTCCCACTCATTTTTTGGTTCTCTTCTTATATTTCTCTTATTTTTTATTCATCATTTCCAAAACTAAAAGATAATGTTAAGCATATCTGACTTTTTCACTTGTTTTAAGAATCTCTACAATATTATTTTAAAAGTATATTTCTACAGATGGTCGAAAAAAAATTGTATTTACGATAATTGCCATTAAGTTAATGACAAATATTTGTTTGGAAATATGTTTAATTAAGGATAAAATCGGACAAAACAACTAAGTTAATTCAATTTAACAAAAAACCCACCCGAAACCCGAGTTTAAAAGGACGTGGATCCAAATCTCATTTAAATCAAACCGAGTATTGAGTATTTGATAATTTGATCGGTTTAAAAAAAAAACAGAATAGAGGAAGGAGAATATTACCATCGAAAAACTCGGATCCATTTGATTACTTTTCTTTACCTGTTATAGAAATAGAGGAAGAATATTAATATCAATTGCCTTTTCCATCTCCGATATTTTGTAAACCTTATATCTAAATATGTTAACAAATCCTCATGAATTTCGCTCTACATAAAATATAAACCGTAACAGAAACGGTTTCAACAAGTAAATACTGAAATCTTAACTACAAACAAATCAAATCACGGTTTCAGCAAGTAAATATTGAAATCTTAACTACAGACAAATCAAATCCTCTTGCACTTCAAAGTAAAAATATTTTCGAAATATTTGTTCCAAATCTAAACAAATATTTGATTTGATTTGTTTGTAGAGATATACAGTTTGCTAAAATCTCTCAAAATTCTATAAAAAAACCTAATCAATATAGCGTACAATATACTAACTTCAAACAAAATTGGTTAAGATCTTTAATTAAAATAAATCAAAATATCTATATTTCCTAAATCTTCTCAACGAAAATATTCAAACTACAGCATACCCTAGCAAGATTGCTCAACAATTATAACTATATAAACACCCTAGCAAGATTGCTCAACATTCATAGCTCTGACACAAAATCAATCTTCTTAAGAAAATGGCTTCCGCAATTCTAAAAAGAAATGAATTCATTATCAAGCATCATGCAAAGATCAAAGCAAAGTACCTCTTCTTTCCAACGTTTAATTTCCAGATTGTTCACTTCAGAGAGATCACCTGCTATCTTCAATCGTAAATGTATACCATGTTATACTAAGCATTGCTATAAATCACAACTACATCTGGTACGGTATTTCAGTTACTTATCAGTGTTCATTATAAATCTGCACATTGGTAGAGTTCTGACCTTTTTTGTTTAGCTGACGGTGACGTCTTACCGATGTTTTTCACAGGTATATTTAGACCTCTACTCGGCAACAATGGCTTCAATGATAGAGAATGATGCCCTTGCCACAAACAAAAATAATCAATTCAACAAGTAAGAAGATATTTGCTTAATGCTTAATGTTTATTTGTTCTACATTCGATTATATTAGCAAAGTACACATGAGTCAACATGGTTTGTCGTTTATATCTTAAATATAGTAAATTTAATTTTTATAAGCAAAGTGTAACATATAATGGGCCCGATTGGTAAGAACTGTGACTGTAAACTGTGATTGTAGACTTTTGGCTGTAGAGAATTTGGCTGTAAAAACTGTGACTGTTACTTTATATATTTTTAAAAGTTTGATTGGTAGAAAAAACTGTCTGGTGTTTTTAAATATTGTAATTTTTTAGAATCAAAATTTGTTTTTAATGAAAAATATAAATTGTAAACAAATAATTTATGTTTTTTCTATTAAAATTTTTTTAGTTAAATTTTCAATTTTTTAGTTTAATAATTTTTTATGATATAGATATTATTCTTTTCAAAAAAAAAATTTAGCATTTAAAGATTGTAAACTGTGAACTGTGAAATAAATTTTATTCTTTTCAAAAAAATTATCTTAGTATAACTAACTAAAATATAATTTTAGCATTTAAAGTATATTTAAACCATGAAATTTATAGTTTAGTATTATTTTTTTTAACTATAAAATATTAGAAAATGGATCTCAAAAAATGCAAAAAAAAATTAATTGTTAATCTATCAAAATTTCATTAAAATAAAATTAATCTAATGTTAAAGAGAAGTTTGAATTTATTTGGGGAAAGAAAAAAGAATTAATAAAACAAACTTGGAATAAAAATTCTACAGCCATTCTAAAGTCTCTCTTATGTGACTTTAGAAAAAAAATAAAGTTTGTAGAGTAAAAAAATAAAACCGGGCTGTGTAGGCTATAGAGAAAAAAAAGGAAGCAAAAGCATGATTGGGAAAA
This sequence comes from Alliaria petiolata, assembly GCA_020283515.1. Taxonomy (NCBI): domain Eukaryota; kingdom Viridiplantae; phylum Streptophyta; class Magnoliopsida; order Brassicales; family Brassicaceae; genus Alliaria; species Alliaria petiolata. Next base: position 347,959,295 of record JAHZTW010000001.1, read on the forward strand.
AAATGACTTTCAAAGTTATAAAAGTGTGTACGGTCCTTACAGCCACATCACCAATCAGGCCCAATGTTTATTCAGTATTTTGCTGTCAATCATGACTCGGCAGTACGTGCCAACAAATCATGTTTACAAGGTATTGTTCTCTACTCATTCCTGATTATATTTCTATCATATACTGATGACGTTTTACTAATTTTAGTATTGGTGTTGTTTTCGTAAGGTTGAAAAGAGGAACTGGAGTGTCCTAAATGCAACTCAAACATCTACAATGATCTATGTGCTTCAAATGCGGTTTTGACCATTGCCAAGAAACTGAGGCAAAGTAAGTGGACACTATTCTTATATTGCTTTTCGTTTATAAACATTCATTGACAAATTTTACCCTTTTGCTCTATATCATAAGGTACAAGCTGCATCTAAAGGTTCTGGATCAAACAGGTTAGACAAAATGCTTACTCTTTTACAGTACGGCTAAAGGAATTGTTAATCAAACGGCATCACAGCAAGGTTCATTTGATGAGGTGGTGATAAGAAATAGCTACAATTATGTTTCTAATATTTTCTCTATGTATAGATCCTGATATGCCGTATTAAAATGTTCTTCAATTGCTATCTTAATAAAATTATCGCTCAACTAATATTCCTTTCTTATCTATGTTGTAAGTTACACTAATTCTTACTAATACCCAAGAGAAGTGTAATTTTTCTGAAAATCTTTGTTTTGGTGATTTTTAGTTTTTTCAAATAATTGGTGAAGCTCATACCACGTTTCTGTTTCAAGAGCTATAAAAATGGATTTCAAGAGACATAGGTGATGAATGTTTGTGTTGTTTTTAGATTTTGGTTTTTGGTTTTTGGATTTTGGTTTTTGTTTTTAGATTTTAGTTTTTAGATTTTGGTTTTTTGATAATACTTGGGAGAAAAACTCCAAAAATATAGATTTTGGTTTTTGCTTACAAATTGGAAGTTATTTTTAAAAACTAGTTTCCCTAAATTTTAGGGAATCTATTTATCAAAAAACTTGATTGGCAAATAAAATGGTTTTTGAAAAACAAAAGCCAAAAACTCTTTCAAAAACTACAAACATTCATCACCTAAATTATTGTTTATTTTTGTAGGTACCAAATATGTAAATTAGTTACTGTTGAAGCACATGTGAAAAAATCTCACTTTTCTTGCCTCATAATTCCTCTTTGCCCGGTCTCTCTCTCTCTGCCTAGTCTACTCTTCTCTTCTGCACATCTTCTCTCTCTCTCTCTCTCTCTCTCTCCATCTCCGCAGACATCAATTCCTCTTTTTGACTAAAATTCCGCGACTTGGGCTTTGATCCATTCCCAGTGAATCTCACTGCTTTATCAGAAAATCACTCCCTTTTCTCTCTAATTCCCCTGGGTTTTTAATTTGGTGGGGAGGGGTTTTTCTTCCCAAAGCTATGGTGGTCTGATCAAATAAATCTGCTGTGTGGTTTTTTTATTCTTCCTCTGTCTGTGTTGGTGAGATGGGTTTGGACGAGACTGATGCTGCGAAAGCTAAAGGGAATTGGCAATCGGAGAAATCTAACGAGAGCGAGAACAAAAAGAAGAAGAAGAAAAACAACGGCGATAACAGTAAAGGCGAAGAATTATTAGAAGAAGAGGGAGAAGCAAGTGGGTGTTGGGTCAAATTTAGGTTTATGATTGGTTGCATACCTTCCAAATCAGATGTTGATGCTTCTTCTTCTCTCTATGGCTCTACCAGCACCGGTAAACATTTCCTAATAATTCTCCCATTTTTTCCCCTTTTTGTTTCCGAGAAATTCGAGTTGAGAAATGAAAATCACGTTCTGGTTTTGTTTCCATATTTGTCTTCCAACANTTTTACTACTCCTACAAGAATAAGGAAAACATCTACTAATCCTATTGGACTTAGGAGTCCTGGCCGCCTATGGTCTAATGGACTGGACCGGTTATGGAGATCCAACCTCAATGGATTATAACACTCCCCCTTGATTGACATAAACGATTGTGATGATGGGATCATAGTAATACGCTTGGGGATGCTGCCTCATTAAAACCTTTCTAAGGAAAACCCAGTGCGACAAAACCTTAGCGAGGAAAAAGAGTACATCACGCATTACTCCCCCTGAAATGATCATCACTCTAAGTCCTTTAATCGGCGCATGCCGATCTGATGCATTAGCTTCTTCAATGTGGAGGTTGGAAGCGACTTAGTGAATAGGTCGGCTGAGTTGTCGCTGGAACGGACTTGGAGCACTTTGAGTTCACCGGCCTTCTGTAGGTCGTGAGTGAAAAAGAACTTTGGTAAGATGTGCTTCGTCCGATCTCCTTTGATGTATCCATCCTTCAAATGAGCTATGCATGCAGCATTGTCCTCGTACATGCTGGTCGGTTCTTCTTTCCCTTCTATCATCCCACAATCTCGTCTAATGTGTTGAGTCATTGACCTCAACCAAACACATTCTCGGCTGGCCTCATGGATCGCCAATATTTTCGCGTGATTGGACGATGTAGCCGTGAGTGTCTGCTTCATGGATCTCCACGAAATGGCTGTTCCATCGTGAGTGAAGACATATCCCGTCTGGGATCGACCGTTGTGTGGATCCGAAAGGTAACCTGCATCAGCAAAACCAACTAAACCTTCATTGTTAAGGTTAGTGTAAAACAGACCCATATCTTTCGTCCCTTTCAGGTGACGAAGTATGTGTTTGATCCCATTCCAGTGCCTTTGGGTCGGACAAGAACTGAATCTTGAAAGGAGGTTCACGGCAAAGCAAATGTCCGGCCTAGTGTGACTAGCCAAGTACATTAACGCTCCTATGGCACTGAGATATGACACTTCAGGACCAAGGATTTCTTCATCCTTCTTCTTTGGGCCGAATGGATCGCTGTCCAGACTAAGGCTTCTCACCATCATTGGGCTACTCAGTGGGTGAGCCTGGTCCATATTAAAACGCTTGAGTACCTTTTCTGTATATGCCATTTGATGCACAAGGATTCCATTATTGACGTACTCAAGTTGTATTCCCAAACAGAACTTAGTCTTTCCTAAGTCTTTCATTTCGAATTCCTTCTTTAGGTATTCAACCGTTTGGGATATTTCCTCAGAGGTTCCTAGGATGTTCAGGTCGTCTACATACACCGCGATGATTACGAATCCCTTGTCAAATTTCTTTATAAATATGCATGGACTTATGGGATCGTTTTTATAGCCCTCTTTCACTAAGTACTCGCTTAGTCTATTATAACACATGCGACCTGATTGTTTTAATCCATAGAGCGATTTATTCAGCTTAATACAATGCTGGTCTCGAGAACTTCTTTTATCTTTCAGCTCTATTCCCTCTGGGACTTTCATATAAATTTCGATATCAAGTGGACCATATAAGTATGAGGTTACAACATCCATTAACCGCAAATCCAATTTCTCTCTTATGGCAAGACTTATCAGGAATCTAAAAGTCGTTGCATCCACCACAGGGGAGTATGTCTCCTCATAATCGATTCATGGCCTTTATGAAAATCCTTGTGCCACAAGCCGTGCTTTGTGTCTAACGATTTAACCTTGTTCGTTTCTCTTCCTCACAAAGACCCATTTATGTCCAACTGGTATAACATCACGAGGTGTCCGGATTATGGGACCAAAAACCTCTCTCTTCTTTAAAGAGTTTAACTCCACGTTTATAGCTTCTTTCCATTTATTCCAGTCTAATCGACGAGTGCACTCTAAAATGGACGTGGGTTCTAGATCCTCATTCATGAGCTCAAGTGCTACATTGCATGCAAATATTTCATCAATGTCGACATTCTTTCTGTTCCATTGGATTCCAGACGAGGCATAATTGATCGCGATCTCTTTGTTATCAGGAACTTCAGGCCCATGAAGCTTGGCGTCCCAAGCAACATTTTCCGGCACCTTAGGTTCATTTATGTCTGGAACGTCCACTATCTCCTCGGTCTGAATTTCAGCACCTTTCTTTAATTTCCGAGGAGTCTTATCTTTGGAACCAATTGGTCTTCCAAGTTTAAATCGTGGTTTAGACTCAGTAGCCGCTTGACTCGGTCCTTCTTGGACATCAATACGAATTGGTGCATTCACGGCTGGTATATATGATTTCGTTACCCTCTTTGAGTCTGCAAAGGAATCTGGCAATTGTATAGCTAGCTTTTGCAAATGTATTATCTTTTGGACCTCTAAATCACTTACACGAGTCCGAGGATCTTACCATTTTAAAGATGTTTGATTCCATGCAATTTCTTTTACCAGCAGATTTCCATCAACTAATGTTGGAAAAACGGATTCGTCAAAATGACAATCCGCGTACATGGCCTTAAATAAATCTACGGTGGTCGGCTCAAGGTACTTTATGATCGTGGGTGAATCATATCCAACATATATCCCCATCCTCCTTTGAGGTCCCATCTTAGTCCTCTGTGGTGGTGCAATCGGCACATAAACTGAGCAACCGAATATCTTAAGATGGGAAATGTCTGGCTCTTGTCCCGGTAATAATTGGGATGGGGAATATTTATGGTCACTAGATGGCCTGATGCGAATTAGTTCGGCAGCGTGTAAGACATCATGTCCCCAAGCGGATACAGGAAGCTTTGACCTCATGAGTAATGGTCTAGCAATCAACTGTATGCGTTTTATAAATGAGTCGGCCAAGCCGTTTTGTGTATGTACATGTGCCACGGAGTATTCAACACTTACCCCCATGGACATACAATAGTCATTAAACGCTTGGGAAGTAAATTCACCAGCATTATCCATTCGTATGGTCTTTAAAGAAAAGTCTGGAAAGTGAGCCCTTAGGCGTATTATCTGAGCAAGGAGTCTCGCAAATGCCATATTCCGTGATGACAATAAGCATACATGTGACCATCTTGTAGATGCGTCAATGAGGACCATAAAATATCGGAATGTCCCACAAGGTGGGTGTATTGGTCCGCATATGTCTCCTTGAATTCTTTC
>JAHZTW010000001.1:347973396-348063856 GCA_020283515.1 Alliaria petiolata
TATATTCATATTAATTTTTGGTTTAATTTAGAATATGAATGGTGTCTTTTGGAATTCTTTTTATGTTAAAACAAAAAGTATAATTAGTATGTATATTAAATTTGGAATTAAAAAAATTAGATTAAAAATATGATGTGGCAATGATGTGAAGGATGAGCTGTCTTTATGAGAAGAGAGAAAATGTTATTTTATATATATAGATACCAATCAAATCTATTTTTTTTGTCAATAAGTTTGGAATGACAGCAAGTCGGCAACGCAGGTTATTAACCAATTGTATTTTGATTGATATAAATTGTCGAACCAAAATTATATAAAAAAAGATATCTAATATAACTTTTTGGATATTACAATCCCACAAAACACGACGCTTTCGTCACAAACTAAAACCGTCATTCACGTCAGTGTCATAGTGTAATGAGCTCATAGCTAGCGCTCCACACCGGTACGATTCAGGCTTGTAAGATTTTTGTTGTTGCTCAGTTCATTAATTTCTAAAAGAGTTATATATATATTCCTAGTGGACTATGTGAAATTAATGAGTGAGATAACGACCTCTGGCTCGATGGTCTCAGTTCGATACTATATATACGTTTAATTTTAGATCTGCACACTTTTTTTTTTTTTTTTTTTGAACAACAGATCTGCACACATAAGTGTAAACATTCGAGAGTGGATTGGGGATCTAAAAGCCGGTTACAAACTCAAGTTTAAGCATCAATCTTTACAATTATTATTTTTTGTGAAGTTCAATTTCAACCTCTGGATTCTGGTTCAACCCAACGGTTCAATCGTTTCAACGACAAAGACACCTGAAATGTTTTTAACATTAAACAATATAAACAAGTCAATTTCTTTTGTTATAATAAAAGTTGTACAATTTTCTATAAAAAAATGATAGTAAATCGATATATAAACCTGTTGATCCCAGTCTGTTCTCATAGTCATTATAGTGAGAACGCAAGTCTGAATAAAAATTCCAAAAATCATTCCTAACCAAACACCCTAAAAATTGAAAAAAAAAACAAATTATATTGTATAACATTTAAAAACTGTATATTAGCTTATTGTGAATGTATATAGAACTAAAAACACCAAAAAACGAATAATAATAACAATAATAATTAGACTTACTTTGACTTGCAAACCCATGACATAGCCAAGGAAAATGCCGGAAGGAATTCCAATAAGGTAATAGCAAGCAAGGTTAACGTATGTAACATATGTTTGCCATCCGGCTCCCACAGCAACTCCTGCTCCGATTATAATTAATCGGTTCATGAACATGCGCACTGGTTTAAAAATCTGATAGATATTAACTACATCCATATACAACATCTACTAGGGTTAGAAACAAATACACTCGTCTTATATCCATTTACTGAATTACATAAATCTATAGGTTTTTGGGTGAGTATCGTTCACTAGACGTGGAAGTGATTGAATAGTACATATCATATATGCTCATTATTCGGATAGATACAATCGTCCCTCAACACTTGACTATAAACATTCGTACAGGATCACACCAAACTACCTAAGATACAAGACATTAGAACATCTCCATTAGTTTATAATATTTTTTGAGTTTCTCAATAATATAATACTAATATTTTAATATAATTTTATTATATAATTAATTTTTCATTTAAAAAAAAAACTAAATCAATGAAAAAAAAAAAGACAACTGTGACAAAGGATTTTTTAAGATGGTATCTCAAGTGAGAATCGACTCACTTCTGTTTCTTATTCTTAATATTTTAATGTTAAGATACTTTGTGGGAATCAATTGATAGGGATGCTCTTAGATTTTTGAAAACCTAAAATACCAATATTAGATACTCAAATGCTTGCTCTAAAGCACTTATGTCACATACTTAAACATATCATATAATTAAAAAATCTAAAATATATGGACATACGAACATGACCAATTTAGACCGGGTATATATTGATATTTTACCACTTTAGACCGGATCGAGTTAGAAAAATTAAGTTCTAGGATATTTGGTCAATATGCATGACAGCATGAGGGTATAGTGATTATTGGGGAGAATATTCATACCAGAGAGAACAGGTTGAACACTGTTCAAGAGGATGGAGAAGGCCAAGAGTGGAGAAAGATCGGCGACTTGAGCGGCAACAGCTTCACTTGTTGTGAAAATGTACGAAACCCTTCCTCTTAGAAACAGGAAGACAGAGAATAAAATGATCCCTATTGAAAGTGACGTCAAAACCACTATCATTGTTGCAAACTTTGCTCCTTTAGAGTTTCCATTGCCGATCTCGTTTGAAACTCTCACACTATTACATACATTATTATATAAGAAAACGAAAAGATGATATTTAAATAAAGCATGAATAATCGAATATTTAGGATTTCTCAATGTACTTAAGTATATATATCTTTTTTTAGCAGACTATATTTATATATCTACATGTTAGTACTACTAAAAGATATATCATGAGAGAGATTATGAAAATATTTGATTTAATCTTTCTTTTTTAAAATAATTTTTTCCATTAGTTATGAGGTTTATCATAATTTTAATAACTTTGAAATTGTTTTAAATATGTAAACTTACTAATTCCAAAATAAATACATTAAAGAAAAAAATATTTTTCATTTATAACGACTATAGTATTTTCATCAATCCTAAATTTCATATAATTAATAAATTCACTATAACTATTTTAAATCTTAACATAATATGAATATGTATGATTGTATGAACCTTGCTGCTGCCATGAAGCCGAAGGCTACCATCATCTCCATTGCATTTATATTGACGCTGCGAAAGTTGATAAACATATCACACTGAATCGAATTAACAACAATCGTTCCATAACTAAGAGGTTTTTTTTTGTTGAAAAAGAGAAGAAAACTAAAAAAGATTCGACCTCATTCTGCTATTCATTTGTTACTAATTAGAGAGCCGAAATACGATTAGTTATCTAAACCTATAATTTTCCCTTGACATTTAGTGTATATTATACATTAGCTTTCAAACCAACTAATAATCTAAAGATAAATGTACAAATGTATGAATATAACTTCAAAGACAAAAGGCATGCACTGATGCACAAAGCTTATAAATTTAGCTTACCAGATTGCAAGTGCGTTGAGAGCAACCTCAGCATTTTTTAAGTTCCCCGTGAGCAGGATCAATATCGAGTTGTACCATAGCTCCAAGCTGCCAAAAAATAAAATGACAAAGGAATAACTATAATCATAAGAATAATAGTATTTTATATAAATGCTTAAACAACCCATCTCTTATTTCAACCAACAAGACTAAATTATTAAACTATAACCACATTTTTAATTTCTTATAACTGCAATAGATACCGAACCAAAACCTAAATTTATCTCCAACTAAGACCTGTAGAACGTCGAATATTTTTATATTTTAAGGCGTTTAACAAAATAATTTGTATGACTAATAAAATATATCTATGTAAATGCTTGGTTAACGAGACATTTCATAATATTCTACGAGTACACACTACAGACCTGACAAATTTAGAAAATTATACCAAGTCATGCCACCGGAAGACAAGGATAGTTTGAAAACAGGCCAAAGATCCTTGAAAGCCAACCAAGAGAATCCTCTCCACGTGTTCTTACACCCACCGCACGTGACGAACAAGAGCTGAGCAATGTTGGGCAACCAATGCACTACGAGCGACGAGGTCATGGCACCAGCGATCCCGAAGTCGAAATGAACCATTAGTAGCCACGACAAGAACACGTGGACACCCAAGGAAACAGCAGCCACGTAGGCAATGATCTTGTTCTTGCTCTGAGCTTGGAGAAACATTTGACAAGTGAAGGATGGTACGAAGGAGAAGTTGATACCTATGACCCAAAGGGCTATGATCCGAGCCACACGGACAAGGCGTTCCTCTTGGCCTAAGGCTAAGAGGATAGGGCCCGAGAAGATGTAGATGGGCGTAAGGCAAATGGTACAACCTATGAGGACAATCCATGATCTTTGGAGGTAAATCCCAAGCATATGGTATTGTTTTGCTCCGTAGGCTTGACCACATAGTGTTTCTAGTGCACTAGCCATGCCTAACTGAATATATTGCCATTGACAGTTCGTTATTACATGATAAAAATTATTTCATAACGAATTATATATAAATAATATTATAATAATCATTAAATTCAAGACATTGTTACTAAAACATAAACGCTCACATATATATATGTTCAACTATTGTTGTTAAAAACTCGTGTGGTATATATATATATGTTAAGAGATATGTTAAACCTTATTGTAATTCTTCCTAATACAACGTAAAAAGTAACATACGTATTTTAGAAAAGTATAGAAAGCATAACAAGCATCTTTGAGTCTGATAATATTATATGTAATTTGAAATTTTTAGTGGATATATAATACACTTAATTAGTTCTACAATATGAAGAGTCTTTTAAGTTTCTTTTTTTTTATAAAATAGTTTTAAGTATTGTTTTATATCGTAAATGGGAATCTACGAATCTTACACAGGATGCTGCAGACCAAAAAAAAAAACAATGGCATTGGCAGGTGACAATTGGACATTAGCGACCAATGAATCTTGTCACACTTGTTGACAATGCGTCTTTGTTACATTTCAGAGCCAAAAAATAAGAAAAAAGGTTACCTGGTCTTATTTTAAATTAATCTTCTGAGCCAAATTATAGAATCAATATATTCTCCAACTTTTTTTTTTTTAAAGGGGTAATTCTTAGATTCTCCAACTTTTTTTTTCTGTTTTAACAATGCAATGTTTTTGCTGCATTTCGGACGAACAAAAACAACGGATGATAATAATAACTACTAGTGGAATGAAAATTCGATGAGTTAGTTATTCGAAGTATTCGTCGGTATGCTTTGTACTGAACACTCAACGACGAGTACCACCAACAATGTCTCCCAAAACCGTCTCTAAACAGATAGTATATATAGAAATATCATATTTTACTTAACAAAAAGATATCATATTATAACTTCATAAGGGCAAAGAGTTGTGTGGCTATGAAATTTAGGATTGGTTGAAGAAGAAATCAAAACAAGCTCGCACAAGTAAGCAGAACTTAACACGAATATTTTAACCATTATTAAAATTTGAGTTTGCAGTGAAGAGTTGTTTTAATATGATTCTCGTTAATATCCGTAGTAATAGTTTTAGATTACAAAAAAATAAAAAAAAATGAACACGAAAGAAGAAAGAGGAGTACTCACCAAGATACCATTACTGAAACGGAGGAGAACGGTGAGGGTGATGGAGTAAGCGGCCAACTCGGTGGGGCCGAGATGTCCGACGAAAGCTTGAGTTATCAGAGATACTCCGGACGTAGAGAATCTTGTGAAGATCGCCGGCGCCGCCACAACCCACAGCTTCTTTGATTCCTTCCAAACCTTCTCTCTCATCCCCAACTCATCACTTTCTCTACCGTTCTCCGCCGTCTTTTTCAGCAAAGTCACCGTCAGTTCTCCTCCTCCTCCGACCATGGCTTAGGAGGAATGAAAAGATCTATTTATTTATGGAGAACTGAGAGAGTTTTGTTTGGTGGGTTTTATTTATGGAGGAAATGAAAAGCCGGCCTACGCTTCTTCTAAGATTCTTTGCCAAATTGGTAATTTGCAAATGAATTATATAATCGTAATTCGTTTCGGTCGGATTTTTTTATTATTTATTTATTTTTTGTTTTTTTAATAGAATCACCCGGCCAAAGGGAGTTGCGAGGGTGGGAAAAAAATCGTAACCGAAAAAGTAATATAGTGTGTTTATGATTAAACCTAAAAAATCATTTATTATTTCAAAGTTTTGGTAATCGGAAGCAGTACATCAAATCCGAAGCATTATCGAATTTGGATTTCTAGATTTCCAATTTAAGATAAATTAACATGAATTTTTTTCCTATTACAAACACAAATTAAAGACAAAGAGACTGGGAGAAAGAAAGACAGAGAGACATAGACACATACCTCCGATTGGTTTCTCGACGAGGCTGACGCTGGCGATGAAAGAGATCCGGCGAACTTAGCTAGGGATTCCAGTTTGTATTTGGGGATTTATCTGTCTCGGGTAATAAGTGTGAGAGATGAGGAAACTCAATCGACATAACTCGGCGTCTAAGCCTAAACCGAAGAAGCCCTTATCCCCTAAGACCTAAGTCACATTTTTCGGTTAACCGATCGGGTATCGGGTAGGAACCGGAACCGACCCGATACCCACGGTTCTCGATCTCATTACCCGTCGGGTAAACATGCTTATAACCGATCCCGATCCGAACCGGTTTTTTCGAGTCGGTTCCGGTTCGGTTTTTCGGGTCCGGGTTTTTTGCCCAGACCTACAAATGAATATAAAACGATTACCCGGTCTCAACAATTTAGTCAGGTATTGGCCCATAAAACAAAAATTAGTCAGGTTTCTTCTTTTTTTTTTCATCTGATGTTTTATTAATCTTATAACAAAACAAAACGAAATACAAGAGCAAATACAGGATAAGATACGGGATGAAAGATAAGATGAAATACAAACATAAGTTTACGACCGAAAATGCCACTGATATTAGAAGACTAATCGAGACTCTCGATAACACCTGGAAAGAAGGATGAAAGCAAAGACGCGGAACTACAAATCTCCCAACACACAGCCAAAATCTTCAACCAGAGACAAATGATAGGCGAGAGGAAAGAACCGCGAAACAAGCTTAATTACAACGGTTAACTTGAACATTAGAAACCACAAACGAGAATCTAACTCCTACACACCTAATCTTTCCCTGAAACAGTTTATATCTAGAACTTTGCATTTGCACAAGAGGTTAGCCTTACCAGAACAGGCTATTAAAAGAGCATAAAAGAAAGCTGATTATTCTAGAACATTAAAGCGGTGGAAGGAAACTAACAATATAGATTCTACGAACTGAGATAAGAGGATAACCGAAGGCTTTCTAAACCCAGCTAAGAGAAAAGCTAAACACACGCCAAAACCTGCACTTTCTCAGAGAAAAAGAGAACAAAATCAGTCAAACAAACCAGAGGCAAAATACTTGCGCAAACAACAGAACCCAACTAGGATAGAACAAACCCAAAATTCCTTTATGCTTGATCTCATAATATTCAAGACATATTAGTGATACCATGATCTTAAAATCATAATTTTCTAGGAGCGGTGATTTCATCCGTGTTCAATATAATTTAAAATATTTAATGGTAAAAAGTATACTTCGAATTAAATAAGGTATTTCATCATTATTATTATTTTTTTATCAAACTTCGTGTTCTTAAAGTTTTTTTTTTAAACCTTTATTCATCATTATTTATGTTATAAGCTATCTCGGTTGCGTCTGTTTATTTCATTTGGGAACTTTATATTATGCTTTGCAAAATGTAAGTAATTCAACTATATTAATCTTAAACTGTTTGCTCGGGATGCATCACTTTTAGCGCAGCACAATTTGTTTTGGTTAGAGCCTCTTAAAGGGCACATCTTAAGAGAGGATATAACTTACTTTGTGACGTCGAATTCTTTACATTCATAAGAAGATATAACTATAATATTTTCGTCAATAAAAAACCATTCAATTACATAATTTAAAGAAGAAATTTATTCTTAAAAGGGGTGATTTTCACCCATGAGTTGATTATATGAAGCGAGTTACCGGAACAATGCCTCAGGGTAATTAGAATCTTAGAAACAACTCCAATGTCCATGAAAATAACTCCTTATGGTCACGTACAGATTAATTGTCGGGTTCGGGACCTCTAGGTGGACGCCTTCTTTGACCCGGATGTTGCGAATGTCCTGAAATCATTTGTACTTTGCTCTAGTTAAAGTTGTACCATCGAGCTTGACAATCGTATAATATTAGGTGGTTATAATGTTTTGCTAGAAACCGCTTATAACTTATAGACTCAGAGTCTATTACTATTATTATATGATCCTACATGGTCACACACCTAAGCAAATTGGATCAAGTTATAGTTGGTTTTAGTTTGGATTAAAACCAATACTAAGTTCGATATATATCATTGAGTCTACGTGTATATGTGATACACATATTCTAGTGATATACATATATAAGGCAAACTTGGTGGACAAGTTAATTAAACTTGGCGGGCAAGTTAATTAAACTTGGCGGGCAAGTTGTTGCTTACCAATTAAACTTGGCGGGCAAGTTCAATCGCATATATATATATATATAAGAGATTGACATTTTGATTACAATCTTACACGGAACTCAAACAGACAAAAGACGAACAGTTCGTCGTTTCATTTGAGGTACGAGATCTCGACAGCACTAGCATCTCGTACTGATCCAATTTTTGTGCGTGTGGATACCGGTAGGGACACGACACTTGGAGTGCTATACAACATAGATCTATAACCGTTCATCTTTCCGTTGTAGAATATCCAGGTATATTCAAACTCTATGTTCTAGATTTATTTCTGGAGCCACTCGGCTTCTTGCTGCTTTATTTAAAGATATGAACTCTGACTCCACGGTTGATCTCGCTAAGAGTGTTTGTTTGGAAGATTTTCAAGACATCGTTGTCCCGCCAAGAATAACATTGATGGTTCTCTACCATAATGTAGTCCATAACTTTTAATATATCTTAGATAACTCAAAATCTTTGCTATAATTTTTTAATGAGTGTGACTTAGTACGTTTACTAAATACGCTATTTAGTACGTTTACTAAATATGCTAAGTCGGATCTAGTATAATTTTTCAAGTACATTAGATTCCCGATAACTCTTACATACTTCACTTGTGACACAGCTTGCCTCTATGTGACGATTCTACAAGACGTGTTTTTATTCCTAGACGGCTATAGTAGAATGAAGTATTTTTTTTTTTGGTAAAAGAGAATGAAGTATCATATGTCCGACCATTCAATCTTTGGATTTTTTTTATTGTATTTAGTTGAAATATTCACTTTTTGGACCTTTTCTAACTGTATTTAGATCTTTCCCATTTTCATATGATTGAGCGAGGTGTATGATGAGAAAGATAAATCATGGTGATAAGCTAGCAGATCATAATTATTTGCTAATCAAGAAAAAGATAAAAAAAAAAAATCGTCCTATTTTCGTAAACATTTCTGCAAAAAATTTCGTACAAAAAGGTTAGATATAGTCTAATTTTTTTAAACCATGCCTCATTGGAAAATTAATTTGTTATTTTTTATTAAGTTTAGTAATTTAATTACTAGTCAGTAATTATTTTATGTGCTACGTCGAAAGATTCTCTTTATCTATGACCCGTCATCTCCTTTGTATATATATGAGACAAAAGTTCCCACTCCCTTCACACAAATATCCACATTAAAAAAAACACAGAAGCTACCAAACAAAGAGGAAAAATATAGAGAGAGAGAGAGAGAAATGACAGTAGAAGAAGTAGGAGACGATTACACAAAAGATGGAACTGTTGATCTTCGAGGCAATCCTGTTCGAAGATCCATTAGAGGTCGATGGAAAGCTTGTTCCTTCGTCGTCGGTATTTATTCTTTCATTATTTTTTCCCCTTTTATTCACCGTCTTTTTTTTCATAATTAAATTGATTAACACCATGACTATGCTTTAATCTTAACAATTTTCTTTTTAATTTTTAATGTTTTTAAGATTATGATATTAAGTATGTGCGTCTTTAAATCTGCCCATGAGTCTCGGAAACTTTTCAATGGTGACGACTGACGAGAGTAAAAATTTGTGACGCATCTTATCCGATTAAGAAAATATACGGAATAAATTTCAATGGTCAGCAATTAAAAATAAAAATATCACCAATTAATATATCTTTCTATATGAAAAGTCTTCAAAAGACTTGACACTGGAGGCTCATTAGCAGTCAACGTAAAATTAATAATTCATATCCATATTGTTTCATGTTCTTTTTTTTCTAGCTTAAAATTTTCTTTTGACATTAGCTAGATAGTATAACTAGTATAACTTATTAAGAGAAATAAACCTATTACATCAATTTACACAGTCACAGAGAACTTTCTTCTATTGTATAATCTCAGTCTTTCTTTTGATATTTAACTAATGAAATGTTATAATATGACAAGTGT
Organism: Alliaria petiolata; assembly: GCA_020283515.1. NCBI lineage: Eukaryota > Viridiplantae > Streptophyta > Magnoliopsida > Brassicales > Brassicaceae > Alliaria > Alliaria petiolata. Next base: position 347,983,475 of record JAHZTW010000001.1, read on the forward strand.
ACGAGGTATTCGAACGAATGGCTTATTACGGGATATCAAGCAACCTAGTGATCTACATGACTACGAAATTGCACCAAGGAACGGTCCAGTCGTCGAACAGTGTGACTAATTGGGTCGGGACTAGCTGGCTCACTCCAATCTTAGGTGCTTACGTTGCAGACGCTCATCTCGGTCGCTACATTACTTTCGTCATCTCTTGTGCTATCTATTTTTCGGTGAGTTTATTTCTTGTTCTGCAAAACTCAAAATACACAAAAAAAAAAAAAACTCAAAATACACCGTATAAAATTAATTATTTTCTTTAACATATCAAAGTCGTGACCTCATATAGAACTAAATTAGGTAAGTATGCTCAAAAACGGGAATCTTAGGCGTGGGAGCCTAAAAACGTGACGATTCATGAACATATTTTTCTAAAGGATAACACACTCTTTCACATTGTATATATATATGTGTGTCATGTTTTTAGAAATTAGAACCAACGACATGAAGGTTCACAAATAAATATATAATCATTAATAAATTATAGACAGCAAAGTAATTAATAAGGTAGTTTATCATACCAAACAAAAAAAAACAATTAATAAGCTGGTTATTTTTTATTTTTTTGCGAAAAAAAAGAAAATGAATAAGCTGGTTATCAAAAGATAATACTACTATTAATAAGCCTCGTCATGGCACAGTGGTGTTAGAGTGTCTAAATAATTTCGAGGGTGGAAATTATTATGATGTTGAAAATAATAATTAGAAAGTATCAATTTAATATCATATATACGTTTAGCCAGAAGCGATTTACATCTTAATAACAGTCAAAGTTCAAAAAAAGAAAAAAAAAAGTTTTAACAGTTGCTGATTTTCGATATTCCATTCTAGTGTTTCAGATAAGTGATACTATCTGAAAAAACGTTAAAAAACGAGTCAACGAGACAGAAAAGAGATAAGACAAAGACTCACATAATTTCAACGTTAGAGCAACAATATATCTGTCTTTTTTACCATCTGATGATTGAAGCGTGGAAATACTTTTCTAGGATTAAAAATGTGTATTAATTTGGAATAAGAAAATTGGGTAAATAATCAATAAAAAATTTATAATCTATAAATTAACTAATATCTCTTTCTATCTCTCCTTATCTCTCTAAGAATTTGGTTAGTTTGTAAATTATTATTTTTTGGTTATTCACCAAAATCACTCATTTAAAATTACATATAAGTATCTCATTACAAACAATTAGAATAGGACCCGCATATATGCGGATTTTTAATAAAATATTTTAAATTCGTAAAAATAAATTGAAAACAAATCGGATAATATGTAAAAAAAAATTTACTTTTAATATTCCAAATATATATGTTTTAATACTCTTATATGAATTAGGTTGAATTCTAATGTTTTATCTATTTATATATATATCTATAATTTTGACGAATTAATTATCCTACTTTTATCATAACTAAAATCTAGATTAGGATCTGCATATACGCGAATTTATTATAATAAAATTTAAAACCCGTTAAAATATTTTTTTAGGAATATAAAAAACAACACCGGATCACTACTGAAAAATATATATGAAAAACACAAAATCGAAACCTAAGAGTTATTTATTTATATTAATTTTAATTTATTTTGAATTAAAATATTCAAAAGACAGAATCTGTTGCAAGTCCTAAGCAACATTAACTCTACTTCTCATATAGTTCACACACTTTTTCAACTATCTTTTTCTGTTAAGCTGCGTTAAAAAATTAGGTATGCAATTCGAGTCCTTCGGGTATGTTAACGATCTCCCCATTAACTCTTTTCAAGCAAATAAAGTCTATATTTCTCTTCACATTCATCTCTCGTATATGATCTCTCTGCTCTCTAGAGAAGTTATGTTTCTCAAGACTCGAATCAAAAGTCTCTAAAATTCTTGATATCCTCCTCCTCATTGAGCTCATCATCGTTTAATGTAATATTATTTGTAGCTAAAATTTTCTTTTTTTTAATTGAAATATATCCTAGTCAATCAATTTTTTTTTAATTTACTTTTTTGTTTCTTCCTTATATGATATTTTTGCTCTCTAGAAAAGTTATGTTTCCCAAGACTCGCATAAAAAAAGAAAATAAAAACAAAATATGATCACTACTGGAAAAAAAATATGAAAAACACAAAATCGAAACCTAAGAGTTATTTATTTATTTTAATTTTTAGTTATTTTCAATTAAAATATCCAGAACACATAATCTGTTGCGGGTCCTAAACAACATTAATCCTACTTATCATATAATTCACAAACTTTGTCAACTATCTTTTACTGTTCAGCTGCGTTAAAAACTTGGGTATGCAATTCGAGTATGTTAACAATTTCTTCATTAATTTTTTTTCAAGCAAATAAAGTCTTTCTTTCTCTCCACATTCATCTCCCTTATATGATCTATCTGCTCTATAGAGAAGTTATGTTTCTCAAGGTTCGCATCAAAAGCCTCTCTACATAATTCTTGATATCCTCCTCCTCATTGAGCTCATAATCGTTTAATATCATATCATTAGCATCTATAATTTTCTTTTATTAATTGAAATATATCCTAGTTAATCAAATTTTTTTTTTTTTAATTTACTTATTTGTTTCTTCCTTATATGGTATTTTTGCTCTCTAGAGAAGTTATGTTTCTCAAGACTCGCATCAAAAGCCTCTCTATATGATTATTGATATTCTCCTCGTCATTGAGCTCATCATCGTTTAATGTCATATCATTAGCATCTAGAATTTTCTTTTTTTAATTGAAATATATCCTAGATAATCAAGTTTTTTTTAACTTACTTTTTGTTTCTTCCTTATATGAGATTTTATCTCTCTAGAAAAATTATACTTTTCAAAACAAATATAAGAATATTAAAATATATATATTTGGAAATATTAATAAAATAAAATTTTATTTTTTCTTATAGATTATCTGATTTTGTTTTCATTTTATTTTTACGAATTTAAAATATCTTATTAAAAATCCGCATATATGCGGGTCCTATTCTTTACATGATTCTTGCTATCCTCCTCCACATTAAACTCATCATCGTCAAATGTCATATCATTAGCATCTAGAATTTTCTTTTTTTAATTAAAATATATCTTAGTTAATCTAATTTAATTTTTGTTTTTATTTTTCTTTTATTAAAATAAAATAGATCATTTTGTTTTAATTTCTTTTTATTAAATTGAATATATCTTAGGATTTATTTTTCTTTTTAAAATATCTATATGGATATCTGCGGGTCCATTAAAAATCCTAAAAGATATCTTTCCTTTTTTTTTTTTTTTTTTGAAATAGTAGTATTTCCTTTTTCTTTTAGGATTAGTATATTTTTCCTTTATAATATATTTTAATTAAAACACGTGTCAAAATCTTATCGATTAACTTTTCTTTTAGGATTAGTATATTTTTTCTTTATAATAAGATATCTTTCTTTTTATTTTATTTATTTTTCTTTTTAAAATAGTAGTATTTCCTTTTTCTTTTAGGATTAGTATATTTTTCCTTTATAATATATTTTAATTAAAACACGTGTCAAAATCTTATCGATTAACTTGCCACGTATCACGATCATGTTAATTAGCAACTTTGACGCATCCAACTTTATATAATAAGATTGACTTTGAAAAAAATCATTATAAATCTTTAATTTTTCTTGTCTTAATCGAAAATTTTAGAAAGTATTTCTATACGAAAATTTTTTTGGTTATCGAAAAAATTCTTATCTTTCGAAAGACTTAGAGCACTTACATTAAAGTAATTATGGGGTTCTTAAAATGAGATTTTTAGTAGAAGAAATATTAATAAATAATTATAGAGTTTCTAAAATAGAGAAAAGGGGTTTTAAAATATTTTTTTTTAAACAACTAATAGAGGGTTTTAAAATATCTTGTTTAAGAAATTTTAAAGGATTAGTTTCTTAATTTTAAAAATTTTATATAATATTATACTATTATTTATTTTTTTAATATATTTATAAAAACACTTTAAGAAACATGGATGGACATGGTCTTATCTACTACTGCTACATATGTTAAAGTCGGTTTAGGATTAGATTGCTTTCTTTAACCTTTCTATTTACACCTTTTTCCTTTTTTTTATCAAAAACATATTGTTGGGATATCAGTTAAATAACATATTCAAATGATACTAAACTTTCTAGAGTTTTTCAAATGATTGTAAACTTCTTACTCTAAGAAAAAACAAATAGTAAAATTGTAAGTGTTTTCCATGACACATTTTGCAAGGTGTATGCATAAACGTGAAACTTAAACTAAAAAAAAATATTTTATTTGCTATTTGCATTCATGAAAAAAAAAATATATATATATTGTAATGATATTGATATCAATTATCAACAACAATATGTAAACGCAATAATTTCAACATGTAAACACAAACAGAAAACATTTTTATTTGGAAAAAAATTGATATCCTAATCTCTAGCAAACTCTGAAAAGAGTAATTCAACGGGTTCAATTCACAAATCCGAGATAACCGGTTTAGTCATTTATCAATTTCAGGGGATGTTGGTGCTAACGTTATCAGTTTCTATACCGGGAATTAAACCACCCGAATGTTCAGCTGCTAATGCAGAAGACTGCAAAAAGGCTTCGGTTTTACAATTAGCGGTTTTCTTTGGCACGTTATACACATTAGCGATCGGTACGGGCGGTACAAAACCGAACATATCAACAATAGGAGCAGATCAGTTCGACGTATTCGACCCAAAGGAGAAGACTCAGAAACTATCATTCTTCAATTGGTGGATGTTTAGTATCTTCTTTGGTTCACTCTTTGCAAAAATTGTTCTTGTCTATGTTCAAGATAACGTGGGCTGGGCTTTGGGTTATGGGCTTCCGACAATAGGCCTTGCTATTTCCATTTCCATTTTCTTGATGGGCACTACGTTTTACCGCCACAAACTCCCAACGGGAAGTCCTTTCACGAAGATGGCTCGAGTCATTGTGGCTTCAATTCGTAAAGCTAAAGTGCCGATGGCGCGTGATCTCACACGCTTTCACGAGCTACCTTCACTGGAATATGAGCAGAAAGGCGCCTTTCTGATCCACCCCACTCCAAGTCTACGGTAATGTGTATATTTTAGTGAGGTAACACTAGTCATTTCGGTTTTAGGTTTAGAGATCTTCTCTAATTATATAATTTTTTTTGTTTAGCAAATTTTCGGTTCGATTTGGTTTTGGGTAAAAAGATATTTAAAAACAAAAGATTCATCCGTATAGATATCATTATCTACTTAAAGAAAGTAAAAAAAAAAAGAATCTGATTAAAACAATTTGTACAGGGTTATTGGGGGATGAATTTTAAAGAATTTTTAAAATTTTGAGATTTCATCATTATTATTGGTTTATAGACTCTTAATAGAATCCATTTTTATTGGTTTAAAGATTTTAAAATTCCATCCAAAATCTTTTGTTATTTAAAAAGTTTGGTTTTTAAAGATTATATGATTCTATTAAAATTTGTGTTAGTGGTACATGTATTTTAAACAATTTAACTCATAAAGTTTTTGAGGTTAACAATTTAAATCTTGTGTTATTGGGACATGTATTTTAAACAATTTAACAAGATTTAACAAGACTTTCAAAATACTACCTATATGGCTTAAATTCTCAAAGTCATTATAATCAAATATTTTAATAATTTTTTTACAAACTCTTTCCAAATCTAACAAAATTTTTAAAAACTATTAAAATCAATCAAATATTTATAACTTTATCTCCCAATAACCCTAATGTGTATATATATTTTATTTTTCTCAAAGTCTAAAAGATTTTGGTTTATTCAATTCGATTTAGAACTTAGATTTCAAAGAAAATGTACTTTATAAGAATAGTTGGGTTTGTGTTTAACTCGTTTTTGATTTCGGATTTATTTCAATTCAAAAAATTTAGTACTCCATTCTAACTTGTATATCATAAATTACCTAACATGTAACTAAATATGTTGCAGATTCCTAGACAGAGCTTCACTCAAAACAGGAACAACGCATAAATGGAATCTATGTACTATCACAGAAGTCGAAGAAACAAAACAAATGCTGAGAATGTTACCCGTCTTGTTCATAACTTTCGTCCCAAGCATGATGCTCGCTCAAATAAGCACTTTGTTTATCAAACAAGGAACCACTTTAGACCGAAAGATCACCGGAAATTTCAGCATCCCACCAGCGAGTCTCGCCGGATTTGTCACATTCTCAATGCTCATCTCCATAGTCCTATACGATCGGGTCTTTGTCAAGATAACCCGAAAATTCACTGGGAATCCAAGAGGCGTTACTTTGCTTCAACGAATGGGAATTGGCCTTATCTTTCACATCCTCATCATGATCGTCGCATCTGTCACCGAAAGGTATTGTTAAGATTTACGATATTTCATCTTACAACAAATATAAACTATAAAATTCTCGAACCCAAATTTGTTACGAGCTTTAAGATAAATATTAATATATCGAACTTATAAATAGGACTTACATTTTTTTTTTTTTTTTGTTAAAGGGCCTTCAAAATAGGACTTACATTATTGACTACGTACACTAAGAAGATTGAGCAAGAGTAAAATAAATGAGTTTCATCACAAAAGTAATTAACAATTGGAATATGGAATAATCCCGTTATAAAAAAAACTTGTCATTAGTAACATATATTTTACTAAGTAATGTAACAAAAAAATATATATATACTAATTTAGGATGGGTGGCTAATTTAGTAAATCCATGTGTTTCTTGTATTTGCATAGGTTTCATTACACTTCTTTTTGTAACAGGTATAGACTCAAAGTCGCTGCTGATCATGGACTCACCCACCAAACCGGAGTAAAACTACCCTTGACGATCTTTGCTTTGCTTCCTCAGTTCGTGTTAATGGGTATGGCAGATTCGTTCTTAGAAGTTGCAAAGCTCGAGTTTTTCTACGACCAAGCTCCTGAGAGCATGAAAAGCCTCGGAACATCGTATTCGACAACGAGTTTAGCGGTTGGGAATTTCATGAGCAGTTTCTTGTTGTCTACGGTTTCTGAGATAACGAAGAAACGAGGGAGAGGATGGATTTTGAACAATCTTAACGAGTCCAGGCTGGATTATTACTACTTGTTCTTTGCGGTTCTGAATTTGGTTAACTTCGTCTTGTTCTTGGTCGTGGTTAGGTTTTATGTTTATAGAGCTGAGGTTACTGACTCGGTGGTGGAAGCGGAGGAAATGAAGGTAATGGAATGTCAAAGAGAATGAATAGTCTAAATATAGTGGTCTATATAGTTTTTCTTTTGTCAACAATATTATATAGTTTTTCTACTTCCTTTCAATGCAAGCAACTTCTTCATTAATAATTTGGTTAAGATCGAAGTTAACAATGATTTCAGGCATAGAGAAACTTGTTATTGCGCAAGATCGAGCTGATCAACAAGTATCAGGTTGATGAAGATGATGTCTGAGATTAGAAACCTTCTCTAATCTCCTCTATTTTTAATGTTTATGATAAAATGCTGTTTCTCGATTTGGTTTATTGAGTTTCGGAGTTATGAATGAAATATATTTGTATTTTTTTTTTTAATATTTATTTGTCTTAGAAGGTGATGATGACTCTCTTGGTGATCGGAACTTTGTTTGTGTAAGCTTCTTTATATTTCTTTATTCTAAACTAGGGATTGGTCCGCGCTTCGCGCGGAAGTTTTTTGTCACTAATCTTTAGTTGTATTTTTTCTATAGTATAATTATTCAATTATTGTGTTGGTTCATTATACATTCTCTATTCTTTGAATATATCTTTTAATTCTTATAATATTCGCTCACGTCAAATCTTGATCTATGATTTCTTACTTTCATTTTGCAGCAGGATTTTTTACATATATATTAATTACTTATGTTTTGTTTTTTAATGTTATTTAATATTTGATAATTCTCGAATATTCGTATGTGTTTGATGTTATGGTCATGTTTTGATTTATTTTGTTACTCATTGTGTTGTGTTACTTAAATTATATGGAAATGAATTTGCATATTTCTTCAGGTAGAGTTCGTGTTAATTTTTAAGCGAACATTTAGGAGTGTTTGTATTAATTTTGTTTTCCCTTTCTGCTAAGGGGCAATCATTGTAATGCATGAGTTATTTTTAAAATTAATAACCGGTCACAATTCTTGTTTTATGCTCATAGCCCCTTGTGTAGCCCAATAGCGCAAGAAACCCAACAATTGATCATTAATTGAACCCAGTTTTGTTTGGGCTCGTAATTGCCTGAAAAGAACATGAATTTCGACCCAATGAGTTGAATTCAATTCCCAGAGACCGAGCGAGAAGCAAATGAAGACCAAGAAGGTCATCCGCTTCACGCCTGATGATAATCAATGGATACAACTTCTCAACCGTCAACAATCCAGAAGATACTCCGGACCCAAATCAAATCTCTTATCCCCAACCAACTCTCAATTGCCCTATCCTTATATAACTATACTTGAACCGTATTTAATCACTTGAAGAAGGGAGCCATATCAGGTTGTGCTATCTTCTGCGCAGTTAATTTTGTGTTCAGCTAAAGTGTAGTCAAATTTTTATTTTCTCCTGCGTATTTGCAAGGTCTATAAATTAAAAGTAATTAATAGTCTATGAATTTGAGAAAAAAGATTTTAGATGACAACTTCTATAAATATTACATGGCGGAACAGTGATGCTATCGAGAAGAGCCTCCATGGCTGTAGAAGGAAGCGGAGATTACGACGGAAGAAGAAGTCAGAGTGATTTTAAATTGGGCTGAGTGAGGTTGATAATGAAATTTATCCCAATTATGTGTTGTCAAATGTAAGAGGATGAGGTGCAAGGAGAAGTGAGGAATAATAAGCATGATTACTCCATTTTATTTTATTTTAATTAGTTTTTTGAAAGTTAACTAATCATTCATAAATTTTACTAATTTGACGTTTCATTCTATACATATTTTTATTAAAGTATGGTATTTTTAACAACTTAATTTTACTTATTTATACATTAATTTTACTTATTTATCTTTTTATTAGATGTTAAGATTTAGAAAATTATATTTTTCTTTATAAATTTAGTTCTAGGATAGCTTATATTTTTAATTGTTACGATTTTTTGATATCATAGTTTTTTTAATAATATTAGTGATACTACTTAACCTAATTAAATATTTATAGAAGTTGAAATATATTAGGATAACCATTTTAAAAAACTTTTTTATTATTTGTTTGAATTATATTCTTATAAATGTTTGGTTTAATTTAAAATATGAATGGTGTCTTTTGAAATTCTTTTTATATTGTTAAAATAAAATATATAATTAGTATGTGTATTAAATATTCATTAAAAATGTGTATTAAATTTTCAGTTGTTGGTTCAAATATACCTTAATTTTAATAATTTATCTTTTTATTAGATGTTAAGATTTAGAAATTTACATTTTTCTTTATAAATTTAGCTCTACGATAACTTATATTTTTAATTGTTGAGAATTTTTTGATATCGTAGTTTTTTTATAATATTAACGATACAACTTAACCTAATTAGATATTTATAAAAGTTGAAATATATTAGGATAACCATTTAAAAAAAACTTTTTATTATTTATTTTAACTATAGACATATGTTTTATAAATAAATGTCTTTTCAAATTCTAATGTTAATGCATGTTAATTATTATAAAAATTAAATTGATTAACAGAAAACATAATAAATATAATAAACAATTTTAAGTTAATAAATTAATTAATAAAATGATTGCTGAGGTGGCAGCATGAGAAGAGAGAAAAGTTAACTTTTTATATATAATATAGATATCTTTTTAATCGGATCTTCTTGGCTTAGTTGAAGTTTCATTAAAGCTTCCATATACGCCGGTCAAACTTATAATTTCATGGAAGTTATGGTCCAAAACATGGGGTTGAATGAAATCTGAGAGTATTACTACAATTATTTATTTTTGTGAAACAATTTTAGCGTAACAGAATCAAAGACTTAACTAAATTATACAAAGACACAACCAACCAACTATATACTTTGACGCTCCGTTTTCCTCTGTCATCTTCAAGAACGAATCCACCGACATTTTCCGTTCGTCTTCCGGTTTGTAGCTTGAGGAATCCACTAGGTAAACCGGTTAGCCACGTAGAGGATCAAAACGATCTACATCTTTTATCAACATCTTTAAAAATTATTGTAAAAAGTAACTATTGGATTTCGAACTCGAGTCCTTGATACTATTGTGCAACAAAGGTATAAGGGCATGTGTATCGAAGTGTTATCAATAAAATAATAATAAAAAATAGAAAAGTGGAAAACAAAATAAGATACGGTTCTTAAACAAGAACCACAAGAGACGGTTCTTAAACAATTTCAGTCCATTTGTCAACTTGTAAGTGGTTTAATTTTACTTTTAGCATTAAAAATTAATTAAATATTTTATTTATATTTAAATAATAATATTTAATAGTTTAGATACTCTTTTTAAGAATCTAAACGACGCACATGGTCTAAGACTATAAAATCATATAAATTATGTTAGCGTGTAGTCCAGTTAAAATAAATATAGAGCGGCTGAAACTATTGGGCAACACAATCAAACGTCTTAGAGAAAACCCACAACAGTTGCTTCCAAACGATGATGAGTTCTTGAGGAAGAGCGAAATATGAAACCCTAGATAGAGCGAGGAAGACTACGACGAATTAGGGAAAAAAGGGAAATGAGATTATTGCAATTTGATATTTTCCACTTTCGAGAATCTCTCCCACGACGACGCCGTTTCTACTCATAATATATATATATATATATATTTAGATTTTTGATTTATAAATCAGAAGGGCTCTCCCTAAGTTTTACCACGTCAGCATGTATAAAATTAACACGCATTTTTTCACTTTTTATTTTACACAATCACACTTAAAGAAATATCTCATTTTGTTTGTAACGCCAACACGCCAAATATTTTAATTAGCAAAATCTTAATTAAATCGATATTTGTTACATTAAAATTAAATCGATAAGTACCCAGGACGAGTATACATCTCCGCTGACCTTCCAATAAGCCTAAAAGCGATGGCAAATTAATCGCTGAATCCACCAATCGTCAAATTCCTCTGTATTTACGATGAAGAGACGACGGCTTAATCATTCTGATATATATATATGTGTTATCCCAACTTAAAGCTGACGGCGGGGAGACACATTTCTTCTCCGTCCCTCGCTTTAACGTCTCCTTCACCGGTCAGTTAGTTCCTCCTTTTCCATTTAGATACATGTTTGGAATTTCGCTATTACATGTATACAGAAAAAAGGTAAATACTTTCCCAATAGAACTCATTTATGAGTATGATTCATGACATTGCTGATGATTAATCTTATTTAGTTTCATATACATAATTCGAGAAATGGAGAAAGTTTAGGTATTAATTTTTTTGGTGTTTGTTATCAGTGCTTATCGATGTTGATGCTACTGAGACTATCATTCCAAAGTCCAGGAATAGTTTACGGCGATTTAGGGACTTCTCCATATTGTACAATACATTCCTTCATGGAATTGGTTATAGTGAAGATGTAACCGAAGCTCTTTCTTTGATCATTTACTCTCTTTTGCTTATACCTCTCAACAAGTATGTGTTCATTGTCTGCAAAACTAATTAATGACAATAGCCAAGGTAAGCTAAAAACCCGACCTTGATCGATGTTTTGAACTAACTGGTTTTTCGTTTATACTCAATTCGGATCGATCAAATATTTTGTGTGCAGGTGGGACTTTAGTGATATACTCGTTGTCCCATAGACATGCTAAAGTGAAACTAATCCCGAACCAGCAATGCAGCGATGAGGATCTCACGAAGAGTGTTTGCATGAACTTACTCGAGTGTATCATTTGGCCCAGTACTGTTCCTCCAAGATTACATTTCCAGAATGAAATGTGGAGAGCGTTTTTTCAATCATATCATAATTGCTCACATTTTCACCACACAACATCATCCTGAAAGTGATTTCAAACGTGGCAGAATTATATTCACCAACACTTTTATAGTCCAAAAACCGGAGATTCAGCCACTCATGTTTAGCCTTTGGTAAGATCACATATTTATGGTGATCAAACCTATATTTGAGTGTCTGCCAAAGATCTACGGGATCTTCTTTTGTGATGTATTCATTATTTATTTATCAACCTATAGTGGAGATGGTGGCGCAAAAATACCATAGTCTTATCTTTATTCTCATCCGATGTCATTTCTGATTGGTCAATGGTATTGAGAAGCCCATTCGATTTCAGATGCATTTTTGCATGTGATGCCCATGTCATATAATTATTTTCCGTTATATCGAGGGCAACAATATCGAGCTTTGCCAAATTTGACATGATATCTCTATAAAAAATTAAATCAAACATTAATTTATTGAAAAACATTATCAATATTATTTTAAATATTATTGATGATAAAACATAGAGGTATAATAAAAAATAAGCATCTCGTGTGATCCAGTCGGCAACGCCATTCATATGATTTCGAGGAGACAGCGTTTACCACTAGAGTAAAGAAGAGGCTTAACCTACTACTCCGTATAATTTAGTATAAAATTAACATAAATTTAACATAATTTAAATTTTACCTTTTTAAGGTATAGAATGGACAGGAAGATGATCGGACAGAGTAAACGGTGTAGAAACGTTCGTGCTGATAAAGTGTTGTGAAAACTATACTATAATGTGTTGTGAATACTATACTATAATGAAAGGATATATATGTGTATATGCTAGATATATGTGTTTGCAAGTAAACTTATAGAGTGAGAGATGTAGAGATAGAGATAGTGCGAAGTGTATTTTTTTTTTTCAACTTCTTCATCTTTTAAGTTTATACAACATCCTATTTATAGAAGATGAAAGATGAATCATACAACACATGTTTATTGGTAGCTAAGACATGTGGACATAGGAGATATTAGATTAGTGGCACATACTTAAATTAGCTAAGTTTACATGATGGTTACTCATTAATTTTCCAACAATTTCAAGATTTTTGGAAACCAAACTTTTTAATGGTCAGATTTTTTCAGAATCCAAATATAATATAGTTCTTTTACCCTTTTCTAAAACTCGGGTGGGAGTGGTGGTGGCAGTACCAGCCCTGAGCCCAAACGAAGTAAGGTTGGACTTGCAACCCCATTATAAATATATAATTTTTGGCCTTCTTTTCCTCAAAAATCTTTGTAGTCTACTGGTAAATTCTTCACAAGTTTCTCTCACTTCAAGAATTAGATGCCCATTTCATTTATTATTTGTCCTTTGTAAACTTATTAATTAATAGGCTCAAAATTTTATTTTTGCTTGTGGCCCTAATAACTTCAGGGCCGGCTCTAGGTGGAATAAAAATTTATCTGAATCAACTGATTTTATCGAAAAAGATTATGAGCCCACAAGTGATATAATCGTGACAAGCAAGTGCCTTATTTATATAGTAAACTTCCGACTCTTTCTTTTAATCATTTAGTCGATGTAGGATAAATAGTGTTTGTTCAGCGTTGGTTAATTTCCACTTTAAAAAAAATATATTCATATCATTCATTGTTTATTTAATAAATAATGAGCCTTTTTTAGATTTGGATATATTTTAATCCTATAATTATGTGAATTGGAAGAAATAACAATGTGATCTATTTTTGGCCTTTTGTATTAGATGTGAATTGGAAGAAATAACAATTTATGTTTAATTTAATATTTATATGAATCTATGTTATGAATTTTTAATTTTGATGTGTTATGTATAAAATATTAAATTGTACAAAAAATTACTTTTCGATTACTCTTTAATTTATTTTCAAATTTTAAAAAAATTATTCGATTAAACGCACGATTCAGGCCTAACGTGTTTCCTGAACAAAGCTTTTACCTATGAGTCTATGACATCATTTGTAACTGCGGCTATTTTGAGATGACTGTAAGGATTTAATTTCGATGATTGAGAAGCCTACAAACTAGCATGCAGAGAGAGAGAGGAGGCATTCGGCCCATTCGTAGACTAAGTGGGCCGAATACAATATTAAAGCTCATTTACAAAAGGAGCAATAATTGGATATGGAAGTTACGGACACGTATTTACATAGCAGGACAAGCTTTATTGTACTTTATAGGGCCAAACATCTTTTTTAGCAGATAATTGTTTAAATATTTTACTAGTTTTTTTTTATAACTCAGTAATCACATATTATTGACTAAAATGCAGTCTATGAATAGATCATTTTTTCGGATATACAAATGGAATGAAAATAAATACTCATATCCGTATGGCCAAATAAAAATTATTTAACACCAAACTAATATGTTAAAGTCTACTTACTTCATTTGACAGAAAATTAGATTTAATTCGTTTTTGTTTTGTTTTTTTTTACTCAAGTTGCTTGAGTAAACTAGATTGAGTGAAAGTACAAACCATAAATACTATACTCCTAATTAATATAATCTACTGGCTGAAAATTTTTGGTTGTTGAATGAATTATCTCATAAAAAACAAAACGAAAACTTTTCAAAAAACAAAAAACAAAACAAAACGAAAAGAAGATAATGTATCGTTCTAAAGCCATAAATAGAATCAGTAAATATCTAACATGCATGTATTCATTGATTACGACCAAAAAAAAAAAAATGTAGTCCTGCTTGATGCGTAACATATGCATATAGTATAATAGATTCAAGCTATTTTTAGCGCGACGTATTTTTTAGTCATTTTTCCATAATATACCAGAAATGGGAAAAAGTTAAATGTTGTATATAAAATATATTTAAGAAACNTGAAAGTACAAACCATAAATACTATACTCCTAATTAATATAATCTACTGGCTGAAAATTTTTGGTTGTTGAATGAATTATCTCATAAAAAACAAAACGAAAACTTTTCAAAAAACAAAAAACAAAACAAAACGAAAAGAAGATAATGTATCGTTCTAAAGCCATAAATAGAATCAGTAAATATCTAACATGCATGTATTCATTGATTACGACCAAAAAAAAAAAAATGTAGTCCTGCTTGATGCGTAACATATGCATATAGTATAATAGATTCAAGCTATTTTTAGCGCGACGTATTTTTTAGTCATTTTTCCATAATATACCAGAAATGGGAAAAAGTTAAATGTTGTATATAAAATATATTTAAGAAACTTTTAACTCTTTTTTAACTTTATAAGACCGACCACGTGAAGGAATCTAATGAGTAGACTATGGCCCATGTCCCCGTACGTAGCCTTAGAGAACTGTTCGAGTCAAAAGCGATCAACGGCGCTTAAAAAGGGTCGAAATCTCAAATGCCACTTTGGCTGAAAAAATGATCTCCTAATAGACCCTTAATAAATTGTTTGTAGATTCAGTAAATTAAAAAAAAAAAAAAAAAAAAACCAATTCCCCCCAATTGAACCGTAACCCATCCCGTAACCGTATCTTTCCCATCGACATCGCGACTGAACTCCTCGGCGGCTTCCGTCGCTCTTCCCTCTCTCTTTTTCTAGCAGAAGCGGGCTCGTCACCGGCGTAGATCATCACGATCGGTTTTACCAGCTCCTCTCTCCCCTGACATTGTTATAGCTTCAAGAAGTGAGTTCGTATCCCCGTTTTTCTTCATTCGTTTTTATTTGGGGATTTGAAATTTAGGGATTTAAATTTGAAATACGGTATCTACATTGGGTTATTAAGGATTGATTAGGCCTTAGGATGGATAGTTTGACGATTTTAGGTGGTGAATCGTAGTTAGTTAGATAGATTAGAATCGAATTTAGAAACCGAGTTCGCCCCCAAATCTGCAGATAGAGGACAACTGATAGAAAAGGTTCAACTGAGATATAGAGGACAATTGGTACAAAAGGTTCAATTGAGAGATATAGGAAATCTGGTACAAATGGTACAACTGAGAGATAGAGGACAACTAGTACAAATGGTACAACTAAGAGATAGAAATCAACTGGTACAAATGGTACAACTGAGAGATAGAGGATAAATGGTACAAAAGGTTCAACTGAGAGATAGAGGACAAATGGTACAAAAGGTTCAACTGAGAGATATAGGAAAACTGGTACAAATGGTACAACTAAGGGATAGAGGACAACTAGTACAACTAGTACAACTTATGTATCTGAGATATTCAGGTCAACCGGTACAAATGGTACAACTGTGATACCTTTTGTTGTGTAATTGCGCTAACTGAGTATTTTTAATCTATTTTCAGGAGACAATGAGCATGAAACACACAAACATACATTTTGATTATGGAGGCTACTATTCACCGAAAGGAGAGAAGCTAAAATGGTTTACAAGAAATTACACCTACGCTATACCGTTTAAGACCTCATCTTTGGAGGAGATAACTTACTCGGCGTTAGTTGATAAGATTTGCAGGAAGATTGTGATAGATAGAGCTAGCTCGCATATGGTATTGAGTTACATTCCGTTGGTAAATAATCCTGCTAAAGAGTGGGTTATTTGTGATGATGATGACGTATATGTTTATTTAACCACTGTGGATGAAGAGGGACTAAGGTCTGTTTTGCATGTGGAGGTAATCAATAATTTGGGAATACATCAGAGGAGCGACCAATTTTCAAAAGTGCCGCTAGAGAGTTCAGTTGGTGTGAATTATGAAGAGGGAGTTTCAAATGGCAGAGCTGCTGATGATGATGTAGTTAATCATGGTATTCTTACTATTTACAGAGCGGACACCGCACATAGGGAACCGATTATTGAAGAGGTGATGGAGACTGATGGTGAGAATGGAGCCGAATTTGTGGATAACCATATGGATAATGGTATGCATGAATTTGTTGAGCTTCCACGACCTGATCAAGAAAGTCAGTATGCTGAAGAATGGGAAGATGGTACGGGTATTGAAATAGGTCAAGAATTTTGTTCAAAAGAGGGATTGCAAGACTTGGTTGATAGAGCTTCGCATAAAAACTGTTATGGGGTTCATACTTATAAGTCTGATAGAGGACGACTTATTCTGAAATGCCTTCAAGCGAATCAAGGCTGTCAATGGTATTTACGAGCTGCAAAGATTAATAAATCAGATTATTTCAGTGTTACAGTACACAAAAAGATGCATACATGTTCTAGGGCTGTTGCGAGTACAAGCACTAGTAGAAGGAGAGGCACTCCACGATTAGTAGCATCTGTGCTGCAAGAAGACTATCCAGGTCAATTCGACACCCCACCTCCTAAAAATATTGTCAATCTTGTTCAAGGTAGAGTTGGTGTGAATTTGTCCTACTCTACAGCCTTGAGAGGGAAAAAACTAGCTGTTAGTGATGTGCGGGGCAGTCCTGAAAAAGGCTATAAGATGTTGCATTCTTATCTGTATATGTTGGAGAAGGTGAATCCTGGAACAGTAACAAGTGTGAAATTGGATGCAGAGAAAAAGTTTCAGTACCTATTCATTGCTTTAGGCGCTAGTATTGAAGGGTTTGCAGCAATGAGAAAAGTGATAGTCGTGGATGCAACATTTCTCAAGACTATATATGGTGGACAGCTTGTTTTTGCCACCGCTCAGGATCCTAATCATCACCATTACCCCATTGCGTTTGGTGTGATTGATAGTGAGAAACATGATAGTTGGAAGTGGTTTTTCAAAATGCTGAAAACCGTTATACCGGATGATCCTGAGTTGGTTTTTATGAGTGACAGACATAAGAGCATAATACATGCAGTGCGTACGGTCTATCCCCTCTCTCAGCATGGATACTGTATTTGGCATTTGTCTCAAAACGTGAGAGGTAAAGTTCAGCATAAGGTCAACAAAGATCTAGTTGCGGCAAAATTCATCCAATGCGCTCATATATATACTGTGAGTGAGTTCGAGAGGGAGTATGCTGATTTTAGGAAGAGGTTTCCTACAGTCGCTGTGTATTTGGATGAGACTGTAGAAGTTGATAAGTGGGCAAGGTGCTACTTTAAAGGAGAAAAGTACAACTTAGATACCAGCAATTCTTGTGAATCTCTTAACAGTGTGTTTAAGAAAGTAAGGAGCTATTCTCTCTTACCAATGATTGATGCGATTGTTGAGAAATTTGCTTATTGGTTTAACAAGCATAGGAAGCTATCTGCTAGTATGCCGATCACAAAGTATGTGGTGCCTTTTGTGGACAACATACTGCACAAACGATGTCCAATTGCCGCTTGTTTAATTGTGACTGAGCTAAACAGCTTCCAACTTGAATACAGCGTTATTGGACTGGATGGGAAGGCATACTTGGTGGATTTGTTGAGCAAAACTTGCTCTTGCAGAGAGTTGGATATAGACAAGTATCCTTGTGTTCATGCAATAGCTGCAGCCACAACACAGATGAAGAATGTAGGGAGAACAACTAATATTAGTGTATATGACTTGTGCTCTAGATATTACTTGACTGTGACGTGGGTATGCGCATATTATAAGACAATTTATCCAGTGCCGAATGAGTCTAGCTGGAGTATTCCTGAGGATATACTAAATATGTTTGCCTTGCCGCCCGAGTACACCAAAACGCCAGGACGAAATCAAGAAAACCGCTTTCCATCCACTGGAGAACGTCGTCGAAAGACGAGTAACAGATATGTGCGTGGCACAAGGCCAAGCCTCGCTGACTATTTCCAGAGCAGTCAAAGTGGCAGCGCAATTTGATTTGTGTGTGTGTTTTGTATTTCTCAGTTTTGTACAACCATGTTAGACAATGTACGACTATGAACCTTTCTGTGTTTTAGTTTGGCGTGTTTGTATTACCAGGTTAGACAATGTACGACAATGAACCTTTCTGTGTTTTAGTTTGACGTGTTTGTATTACCAGGTTAGACAATGTACGACTATGAACATTTATGTTTTCTCGAATTCGCATTACCATGTGCAACTAGGTACAAGTATGACAATTTCTGTTTTACTTTCTCGAAAATGTAAATCGTATCAATTTCGTACGTATATGTAAATCGTATCAATTTCGTACGTGTACGTATATGTAAATCGTATCAAATTCGTACGTGTGCGTATATGTAAATCGTATCAAATTCGTACAATTGTGTTCCCGTGTTCAACTATGGTTCAACATGATAAAAAAAAAATTAAAGAATATTCAAAAAAACAATTTAATACCAAATCAACCATTTAAGAACTCTAAACACACATATTCAACTCCAAAAAAATAATAAACATAATGGATAACAAAGATTTATCAGTTTCATAAATAAAATAATTAATATCATGTTTTCATATCAAGCACCCCTTACATTATATGGAAGACTTATGGAATGTTACCCTTCTATGATGCAAAGTAAACAAAATATTAGATCTTTCACAAGTTGTACTACGAAACCGTTGTAAATGATAATTAAACGTCCATGATACTTTGTTCAACTACACCACAACAAATTTTGGGAAGGTTCAACTACAAATACCCTAAAATTACAAATGTACAACTATTAGGACTTTTGTCCAACTCTCTGCTTGGGGACAACTAAGTTCATTTTTTCAGGAAACTTTGAAAAAATTTCATTTTTATACCGGCGGGAAGATGAGTAAACAATTTTTATTTTATTTTTTTAATAATTTATATAATATCACGGTCGTCACTTTCCCAATTATAAGAAACCCTAATTTTTAATTTTCCCCATTTCTACAATTTGATTTCGCGACCGAGAGAGAGAGGGCGACGGCGAGGGCGAACGAGAGGGCGACGGCGAACGAGAGAGAGAGTTTTTTCCGATTTCCTTTGGATCCGTCATACCAGTTCGAGGTAAATCTTCGATTCCTCTGATTTCCAACACTATTGTCCTGTTTTCCGTTTGACGGACCGTTTTCCGATTTCCAACGGTCTCGAATTCGAGTCTTACTTTGACGGACCGTTTTCCGTTTTCATGGCACACAGATATGGGAAGGTTCAGCCAATGTGAAAGTGATTCCTCCTCCGAAGCAAGTATAGATCCATGTCTCATAGCAGATGGTGAATATGGTATGCCTAAGAAGTGTTACTGCGGTGGAGAGGTGTTTATGCAAACGTCATACACAAAAAATGATCCTGGGAGGAGATACTTCTCCTGCCGCCGAAGTGAGGTAAATATCAAGTTTGTGATTCCGATTTGCGTTTTTAAATTTTTGGTTGCAATATGTTGAGAATTTGTGTGTAGAACGAGGGCTATCATATTCGGAAATGGTGGGATCACGTGGTAGAGGACGAACTTGAAATCCTGCACTGTGACATTGAACGTCTGCGAGAGAAAGTCCAGAAATGTGGTTCAACTGGACATCTCAATTACTTAACCACCGACTTTCGTAAGGCGGAAGAAACAATTGCGGAGCTGAAGGAGGGGCAAGTTCAGAATGAGGACGACTTTCGTAAGGCGGAAGAAGCAATTGAGAAGCTCAAGGAGGGTCAAGTTCAGAATGTCGAGCAGATTGCAAAGCTGGATAAGTTAGTTGGTGAAGTGAACAAACAGAAAATCTGTGCGGAGATGATGTTTCTGGTTGCTGCACTTGTTCTTCTACTTGGTTTGATTTTAATATGGTTTAAGTAAGTGTAATTGTTCTTGTTTTAAGACTTTCGGATGAAGATCCTCTATTTTTCATTCTCTGAAGAGGTCTTCTAGTTATGTGATATTGTAACGGATTTCATGTTCTCTTTAATTTATGTCATTTGGTGTGGATTTGTGTTTGACGAATGTGTTATTTGTATTTAATTTTGTCGACTACCACGTGCAACTAGATACATCTATTAACATTTTTGTGCTTTAGTTTGGCGAATTTGTATTACCAGGTTAAACTAGGTACAACTATGAACTTGTATTTGTTTGTCGAATTTGCACTACCACGTGCAACTACGTAGAAGTATGACTACGTGGTACAAGATGCATTTGGGTACGACTATGAACTTGTATTTAAAACAACTATTTTAATTTCACTTATCAGTAGTACGTAATAAAAACCCAGTTGTACCATTAATTTTATCACATAAAAAACTAGTGTTTAGAATCAAGCAAGCCGGACTTAATCAACACAACACCGAAACAAGTTCATAAACATGAAAACAACACCGACACAAAAAGAAATCATCAACACAAAAGCAAGTTCTTCAATCTTTGCTTTTCCTTTTGCCTTTGCCTTTGCCTCTGCCTTTTCCTTTGGTTTTACCTTTACCTTTTTTCTGTCCAGCGTCAACTGGAGTGTAACAAACAGGTGGCTTTGTTGTCCTTCGACTCCTCTCTTTCTTCTCTACGAGACTTTTTCTTCGTTTCTTTTTTGGAGGCTCCACACGGGTCTCCTTCTCTGCGTCACTGCCCGTCTCCTCCTCCTCACGGGTCTCCTTCTCCTTCTCTTTATTCGCATCAGATTCATTCTCATCTGACTCACTCTTCTCCTTGTCCTCCTCCTCCTCCTCCTCCTCTTCCTCTTCACTCTCTACGGGAATTTTTCTTCCTCTCTTTTTTGGAGGCTCCTCACGGGCCTCCTTCTCCTTCTCTTTATTCGCATCAGATTCATTCCCATCAGACTCACTCTTCTCCTTGTCCTCCTCCTCCTCCTCCACTATATTTTCATGCCCTTTGCTTCATTGCTCCTTCACAAAACTTTCAACCACTTTCAGTCTCCCATCAAAACCTTTAACCACATCTACCAATTCCTTCACCACTTTCTCTATTCTCTCCATCGCTTCCTTCATCCCCAACAATGATGCTGCAGTCTCAGGTTCCTGTTCAGGGACTCTATACACATTCTCAGTTACATCTCGAGCAGCCAAGTCCATATCATACAAATCCTTCCACCATATCTTCTGCCCTTTTACGATTAGATGGTTTCTCCACCCCTCAATGATTGGATCAATATATCCTATCACATCATCACAATCATCAGCTATGATGCGCTCCATAAGAGCTTCCTCGTCGGAGTCAGGTTCCAAGATACTAATGATATCCTGCAAATATTAACACAAAAATAACTTAAAAATTCAAACTCATACCAAAAATAAAAATATACGAGGACTAATTCTCACCTTAGTAGTTCCAATCGCCTCGTTTATGTCTTCCAATGGATAACATTTCATGGAAGTCTCGGCGAACTTGTGCTTGCACAACCTAGGACAGTCCTTCTCTGCATCTACTTCAACTCGAAATCTCCGTCCAAGCGCAGGAATACACTAAAATGCAAATGCCTACATATTGACTTACAATATCAGGACATTTAAATCTAAAAACTATTACTTAATATCACAAATAAAAGTTACCTCAAGAGGAAGAATGAAACCAGAAAAGGTCCATGAATCTTTGTCTCTCACGATGCCCTTCTTGAACTTCTTCATATTGCCCTTCACCTCATAAATACAATCATCAAATGTGTATCGCCCCCATGGAAACGTTTTACACAACCCCAAATCATCAACTACTTTAAGCAAGAAGGCCTCTATGTTTCCTTTATTCCTAGACTTCGCTTTCAAAACGTTGCTTAAGAAATACAAGACAGCCATCTTCTTCTTGTCTACACTGCTCCGCAACGACTGCAGTTTCTCTTCCACATCTTCGATTTTTATGTTCTCTTTCCTTCCAAACATTTTTTCCACAAACATAAAATCCCCTTTTTTCTTATCCCTCATTTCATTATAGTTGCTCGGGTAGTCATGACAGTCTAACCCACTCAACAACGCATGCTCCCTAATGGAATATCTGATAGGGACTCCATTCACCACAAACCATAACTCCTTTGTCGAATCCGTACAAGCTTGATGAAGTAGCAGCATCCATAGCCCCATAGGCTTCCGGTTTGGCTCCTCTGCCATGTGAAAAATATGCCTAAACTGAGGATGATTTGTGAACCATTTCAATTCAGATGAATGCTTCTTTATCTCGTTCACAGTATCCTTAACCAAACACCTCGACCCAATCTTGCAAACCTTGGTATATTGCTCTGGACCGAAGTAAAACTTCTCTGGTTGCAGTGGTGTAGCATCATCCTCGTTATCCTGCAAAATCAAATAAAGTTTTAATAAACGGTTAAACAAATTAATACTTAATTGAACATACTATTACGTAGTTGAACATAGCAAAAATCGTAGTTGAACATAGTAATATCAGTTGAACAAAACAATTCGATATGTGCAAATACTATTGCATTTCGGAGTGTACTATTACCTAGTTGAACCTAATTATAAATTCTTATCCAAAAACTACTTAGTTGTACCAGTTGTCCAATGTTGTACACACAATACAAATTCATCCTAACCTTTTCCTCTTCCTCTTCGTCGTGACCAGAATTATCCTCCTCTATCTCTTCATCTGCGTTATCCTGCAAAATCAAATACAATTTTAATAAACAAAACCAAAAAAATTTAATATTAAGTTGAACCTACTATTACGCTGTTGAACACAACAAGATGAGTTCAACATAGCAAGACGTAGTTCAACCTAGTTGAACCTAGTAATACATTCTTAGCCAAAATAATACCTCTTCCTCTTCCTCTTCGTCACCCGATTTATCCTCCTCCATCTCTTTATTTGAGTTATCCTGCAAATTCAATTTCAGTTTTAATAAACGGTTGAACATACCAATTCGTAGTTTAACCTACTTGAACCTAGTAATACATTCTTAGCCAAAATAATACCTCTTCCTCTTCCTCACCCGATTTATCCTCCTCCATCTCTTCATTTGAGTTACCCTGCAAATTCAATTTCAGTTTTAATAAACGGTTGAACATACCAATTCGTAGTTTAACCTACTTGAACCTAGTTTTACATTCTTAACCAAAGAGCTACTTAGTCGTACCAGTTGTCCGATGTTGTACACAATACACAAATTCTTTCTAACCTCTAGCATTCGGAATTCTCAATCTCAAGGTAACCAAATTGCCAAGTATATGTAAACAATACCTTTTCAATCTCTTCATCTGAGTTCTTCTCTTCTGGAGTTTGAGTTTTTTCGGCTTCTGGACTTAAGGGGTTTTCTGGACTTATTTCAGAACGAGTTTCTGCTTCTGTTGTTATTACTTCTGTGGTTGCTACTGTAGTTGTTTTTGGTCCCTCGGTTGCTACTTTGTGATTGTTGTTGTGGTTGCTGTTGTTTCTCCTTCGGTTTCTCTTTCTCTTGGTGGTTCTGTGATTATTGATGTTGCTCCTTCGCTTTCTACTTCTGTTGGTGCTTGTGTTCTTGCTGATGATGCTCCTACTGTTTCGTCTCCAACTCTTCGACCTTCTGTTGATTCATATTCCCCGTTTGCGTCTTTCACCTTAGCCATCTATGAAAACATAAATTCCGACCTCGACTTCATTAGCAATCCCAATAACTTATCTATGTATTTAACAAGTCACAGTTGAACGAGGAACGGCCCAGTTGAACAAGAAGATATTATGAATTCCGATTCGCGCTTTTTACCTTTGCCTTTTAGAAGAAATCGAGCGAGGATGAGGAAAGGACGGAACGACGGAAGAGGAAAGAACGGAGGAGCAATTCAAGATTAACGGAGGAAAGAACGGAGTTCCTGGGGCTGCCGGCGATGAGATTTTGGTGTGTCGGGATTTCAACTTCGTCCGTTTAACTTCACGTCGCAGTCGGCCGATCCGATTAAACTTGGTCTTACTTTTTTTTTCCGAGTAAATGTGGAGTCCGTAAATATTAGGGTTCGGTTTACTGGGTACACGGTTAGGAGGAGTTAGGATCGGTTAAAACAATGGTTGGTTTATAAATACACTGATTTTTTAAGGATACCCTTGTATTTACCTTTGTTTTATATTTAAAATAAATAGTTCAAAAATTGATTTATTAGACAGCATATGAGATCTCTTCTTCAACCAGAGTGGCATTTGAGCCTTTTATCCGCTTAAAAAGGATTTGTCCGCCGTGTGAACAAAAAGACTGAGCCATGGCAGTCTCCCGTAATTAAAACGGTTAACTCGAGGGTAAAATAGGAAACTCAAAGACTGTTACGTCACGTGCGAGCCGGAGAACATGGCACAATTTGGCAGACTAGAGACTACAGCAGCAACCAAGTGGTCAGCTTCAGGTTTTATGTACCCAACAAAAAAAAAAAAAAAGCTTTCAACAATAACTGACCGGAAAAAAAAAAAAAAAAAAAAAGCTCATGACGACGACGACGACGACAACGACGGAGACGCAAGCGTCGTTGTCGATGGAGTCGTTACCTCTAGGTTTCAGATTTAGACCGACGGATGAAGAACTCATCAATCATTATCTGAGGCTGAAAATCAACGGCCGTGATTTGGAGGTTCGGGTTATACCGGAGATCGATGTTTGCAAGTGGGAGCCATGGGACTTACCTGGTTAGTTTAAAGTCTCTTTCATCTTCATCTTCGCGATTTTGAAGAAACAGAGTTGAGAAAAAAAAAAATTAAAAAAAAGAAAATTAAAAATATTGAAAAAAAAAAAATGAAAAAATTTAAAGAATTTAAATTAAATTAAATAATAGGGCTTTCGGTGATAAAGACGGATGATCAAGAGTGGTTCTTCTTCTGACCTCGTGATCGGAAGTATCCGAGTGGCCACCGCTCCAATAGAGCCACTGACATTGGATACTGGAAAGCTACTGGGAAAGATCGAACAATCAAGTCGAAGAAGATGATTATTGGTATGAAAAAGACTCTAGTCTTCTATCGTGGTCGAGCTCCTAGAGGAGAGCGAACCAACTGGATTATGCACGAGTATCGTGCCACTGACAAGGACCTCGACGGCACTGGACCTGGCCAGGTCTGTGTTTCCTCATCTGATTAGGTCAATTGTAGCTAGCTCCTTGTCTGCTTTAAGCTATATCCATGGTTGTGAAGATGTGATCTCTTCTGGTGATTCAGATTAAGACTTTGTGTATAGAAAATTAGAAATGGCTATAATCGAGTTTATGCTGCGTATTTTAAGTAATAATACTAGTTATATGGTATGAATGGGTTCGTCTTTGATGGTGGTGACCTTTAGGCTTGTTTGGCTGTGTTTTGTTTAACATTCTTCTGCTGAAATGCTCTTTTCGTGTGTGTTTGGAACAGAATCCGTATGTTTTGTGTCGCTTGTTCCACAAGCCTAGTGATGGCTGTGATGTTGCAAACTGTGACGAAGTAGAGAATGTCAATTCCACTCCCACCACCACTAGGTGCTCTCCTGATGACAATTCTTCTGAGATGGTCCAAGAAACAGCTACGTCTCGTGTACATGCTCAGAATAGATCAGATGACACCGAGAGGTGTCCAAGCGACAAGGGTAGTGATGTGAGACCTGAGGATCCAGTGATTAAAACAGAGAAATCCGCCAATCACGCTGAAAGTTCTCGCAACAGAGACCATGTTTTGGGCAGAAGCCTAGTAGAGGTAATACGTTATGTTTGCTTTAAGTATAGCATTCTGTATCACACACAGATTGTTCACCGGGGTTCCGTAACCAGCTTGTGCTTTCTTGTGCTATAGGAAAATGCACATGTAAGGGACATGGCAGCTCTTTGTGGACCGAGCTTTACTCAAATCGTTGACCAAACGTATTATCCAGCGCAATCAAGCATCGGTTTTCCTGCAACGCACGTGGATTCGATGTATTCTAGCGATTTCGGAAACTGTGATTATGGGCTACATTTTCAGGATGGTGCCGCCATACAAGATGAATCCCTGACAGATGTCTTGGATGAGGTATTCCACAGCCATAATCAATTCCCTATTGAAGGGAAAGACTTTGCGCTTCCAAATATGATGCATTGGCCTGGAAATACAAGACTGCTCTCTACCGAGCATCCGTTTCCCAGAGACGCCGATGCTTTCGGTAACGGTGCTGCTGTAGTTGCTGGCCCACAGGTAATCAGGATAGCGATTTGTAAGCTGATGATGATCACTTTCTCTGGGACTGACCATAGTGTTGTTTCTTCATGTACAGCACTTTGTTCCTGACATTGTAGCTTCCAGATGGATGGGTGATCACCACGTTGATAGCAAGGAGGTAGTAGACATGCAATCTTCGTCCGGGTCTTCTCGAACCTTGACGCCACTTCATAGCAACGTTTTAGGGCAGTATGCTTCAGCGTCTTACGCGAATATCGATCCGTTTAACTCTAATGTCAATCAGCGCGACCAATCGTCCTTTGAGCAAAGCCCTGTTGACCGCAACATTGGTCCCGGTGACATTTCTGGGTTCAAGGCTAGGCCTCAAGAGAATCAGACGGATCTGGACTTTGTTATGAACCAAGGCACTGCTCCTAGAAGAATTCGGCTGCGAATCGAGCAGCCATCGACTGCGGTTAACAACGAGAAAGAGAGAGATGCAGATAACTATGAAGAAGATGAAGTACAATCTGCCATTTCCAAGGTAGAGGAGAACGACAGAGATGAGAGAAGAGCACAAGGGCATGAAAGCCTGTCGGAATCAGCTAATTTAAGGGCTCAGGGAACTGCTCATAGGAGAATCCGCCTGCAGACGAGACTGCGGAAGCCCCCCGTAACCCCAAGAGTCTCAAACCGCAGTGAAGAAGAAGCAAGCCATAGCAAGGTAATATATTTCTTTGCAGGTCACAACAATAAACATAATCTCTAACAAACAAAGCAACTTTTTGATATGAATGAAACAAAAACATCATTAACGTGATTGAAACAATGGAAGATGCAGGAGAAGGAAGATGTACCATCATCATCATCATCGTGGCAGAAACAGAAGAAGCGAATGAGGAGCTTGGTGCAGTATAGTAGTATGGTGATAGTAATGGCGGTGATAGTTGTTTTAGTAGGAATATGGAAAGAGTCGAGAGATGCCAAATGTNAGGAGCTTGGTGCAGTATAGTAGTATGGTGATAGTAATGGCGGTGATAGTTGTTTTAGTAGGAATATGGAAAGAGTCAAGAGATGCCAAATGTAGCTTCTTGTTTCATCAATTGGATTCCTTCAAAGGCATGTTTACTTGATGATATTTAGCGTCATTCTCCATGTTTTTTCTTTTCTTTTTGTATAATCAATCTTAGTCTGTTTTTTTTTTGTGTAGTGTTGAGTGATAAAGCCAAATTCTCTAGAATCATTAACGAAGTAGTTCTCTTTTTTTTTTTTTGGCTTTGTAATATTTATTCCCTTAGCTTGGTTGGTGTTATTTGTTCACCTAGTTTAATATGTCAAACGGACCACTTTGTGCTTAATTGAGTTTTAAATACTAAGCTAATCTTGCCAAATCATTTATTTGGTATACACTATTGGTATATGCGTCTTTAGAATGTTTTATATCGGGTTTAAAACTTTGTTCGTATCTACAGCCATGTTCGTTTGCTTGTCCGAGGAGGCTGTGATTTACGACTGCGACTTGCGGCTTCAACCAGACTGTTTTAAACAAATTTCTTACTCAAACTCTCTGGTAAGAGTGCTTTATATGGGTCATCTGAAAGATAATGCCATGAGATTTGATGAGTTCAAGATGATTGTGGCGTTTGAACACTGAGAACCAAAAGTTTGATGCTAAATCCTTAAACACATCGGTTTATGGTTACTAGTTATATACATATGAGAGTTGTATTATTTATTTATTCCCTTAGCTTAGTTGTATTATTTATTTATTCCCTTAGCTTAGTTGTATTATTTGTTCACGTAGTTTAATCTGTCAAACGGACCATTTTGTGCTTAATTAAGTCTTAAATATTAAGCTAGTTCTGCGGAATCATTTATTTAGAACTACATTATTGGTACAGTATAAACTTTGTAAATTAATAAATTTCTCCGATCCCGAATTAGGCCGGTTCAAACTATAGCATAAATCGATATAATAATAAGATAATATTTTTTTAAAAAAACATATGTAAATATATAGTCCCATTAATATTATAAATTAATAATTACCATAAAATAATCTTATACAAATATGTAACTATGATAATCTACTAAAATATGAGTATATTGTTGTTTTTATTTATTAAAATTGAAATATTTTTATAATTTATCTCTAATTTTTAAATGAAAAATGAAAAATATGATAAACTTTAGAGAAAAGATTATTTTTAATTATTTATTAATAAATATTTTATTTTATTCAAAACCGATAAATTAATAAAATATCAAAATTCCAACATTATTAATTTATAGAGTTTCTACTGTATATGCCTTTTTACACTTTTTTTTTTTAGATTACCAAGAAGTTTTGGACCGAAATCTGTAATATCTCTAGATCCAAAATTAAAACATATAATATTATCTTCGTCTCAAGCGTCACTCGACCATATAACCTCTAAATTTTATCTAAAGTATTTTTCCACACTGTTTTTTATCGGGTTTAATTCTTTGTCCGCATCTATATCTACAGTACATGATAATCTATAAGACTAAACTAATTCAGACAGATTGTTGTGTTCGTCTTTCTTTAGCAACAATAAGTTGGCGTTTAGAGATTTGAAGTGCGTTTGGCCTCGTTCCGGTAAAGAGAATGATTTTCGAGATAATTCTTCCTCGCTCAGCTTTGTGTGGCTGATGTCTCTCTTCCTTTGATCGTTATGGCTTTCGCCTTGCGATTTAGGCTTCAGTTCCTCTTCTTTTGCTTCTTTGAAGACCGTATTGTCGGAGAAGTTTCCCGACTTTGTTTAGCGTTTTCAACTTGTTATTTTCTTTCCTAATTTTAAAAGTCTGTATTGATTTGTTTATGTTTAGACTTTATTAAGTCCGTAGTTTGCTGTTCTTTTTTGGGCTATGTTTCTCCTTTCGTTGGAACTATGGCTTTGGGGAATTTGTTTAGATTTACCGGCTTTGTTTCTGGATGGATTTTGATATATGCTGATATATGCTGGCTGTAGCGTAATGTTTATTTTCAATAAATTTCAACAGTTAGAAAAACAAAAAACTATTCCAAACAGACTAAATATATACGAGATATTACCTTATTAAGTTATTATATAATCCTATTTATTTTGATAGTTTCAAGGACTTAATCAATGAGATTGCCGTCCAAACATAAAACGTTCCACAGATTCTGCCACCGGCCTGCGTTTTAGAACTTAAAAGAATCAGCGGTTAAAGCAAAAATGTAGTGGACCCCATTGAAAATGAAACGCTCCATACCCATTTTAAAAACCAGCTTCAAATACAGACAAACCATGCAAGGTTTTTTATAACCACCACCAATAAGTGTCTTTTATCTTCATAAAATGAAATCCAAACAACCATTTTAGGATTTACTTTTGTAATCGATAATTTTATTTGATTTTTATTGTCCTATTAAAAAAGATCGAGCGGATAAACATCATCCGATTTTCGGAGTGGGTCCCGCATAATAAAGAAGCGGCCACGTGCATATCAATACAATGTGCGTTTTCTTTATCTTTTTTTTGTCTCTGCGACACTTGTCTGTTTTCTATTAGGTTTTTTTCTGACTAGACGTCGACGATCTTTAATGAAAGAAAAAAAAAATTAGACGAATTTTGTCGCAAACTTTTATCAACTAACAACAAAAACTTTTATAACTATATTACCGTATGAAATTTTTAACAGTAAAGTGAAGGATAAATAATTATAAAATAATTTAAAACTGTAAAAAAAGAGTAGTAAACAAAAACGGTACAAAAAAACTGAGTGTATTACTATTACTAACTCTTTATGTATGGCAGCTTTATAATAAAGTTTTTGATTACCATTCAAAAGCATCGAATTTATTTAGAAAAAAACAATACAATTAAAAAAATTCAATAATTTCTCCATTTTATTGATATTTAATTATTTTTATTAATAAGCTATCCTAAAACAGTCTCCTATAATATAAATAAAAAAGTTCAAGTTTGAAATATAAAACAAATTTAGAGAAAATTTGATCAATAACCACAAAATAAATCAAAACATATAAACTAACCAATTTATCTATCTACCTCTCCCTATCTCTCTTTAAGATTTTGATTATTTTGTAAAAAAATTTCATATTTTCGTTATTAACCAAATTAACCCTAACATTTAGACCCAAAAAAAAAAATTGTACTCTTTACCAAAAAAGTGGTTTTGAGTTAATTTGTGGTGCTAATTTAAATAAATTTATTTTTGTTTATTTACAACTGATAATTTTTTTGTCGTCTTTCAACTGATAATTTAAATAAGGCTATTTGTTTCTTATTATGAATTCTGATCAAGTAAAAAAATAACTAAATAATAAATGTTATGTGTAAAAAGAGATGACTACATGATAAATCTTAATTTTGTTTAATAATATTATAACTAAATGATAAATTAATACAAAACCAAGAGCGGACTCAGCAGCATAGACAGTAGTAGACACNTAATATAAATAAAAAAGTTTCAAGTTTGAAATATAAAACAATTTTGTACTATATCTTTACAAAAAAAGGAGGTTTGGTTAATTTGTAGTGCTAATTTAAATAAAATTATTTTTGTTTATTTACAACTGATAATTTTTTTTGTCGTCTTACAGCTGATAATTCAAATATGGCTATTTGTTTCTTATGATTATGAATTATGATCAAGTAAAATAATAACTAAATAATAAATGTTATGTGTAAAAAGAGATGACTCAATGATAAATCTTAATTTTGTTAAATAATAATATAACTAAATGATAAATTAATACAAAACCAAGAGCGGACTCAGCAGCATAGACAGTAGTAGACACCCCTAGATTTTTACTTCCCTTCTCCGACTATATAACTAAAATACAATTGTGTACAAAAATAAAATAAACACACATAGAAAGAGAAGAAGAAGATTCGACTGAGAATAAAGAAAACAAGAATGTTGCTAGTGACTGTATTGGCGGAGATGTTGAAGGAGTACACGGTGGTGCTCGCCGGAGTTTTGGAGCATCTCTTCTCTCAGGCGCCTTTTCCGAGGAGAATCCGACTTCATATTTTGTACTCTCTTCCTTTCCATAATTCTAATTCCTCTCTCCCTCTTCTCCTTCCTTCTCCTCCTCCTTATTCTCGCACTTTTTAACCCAAAATCTTGATGTTTTTGTTTTTTTGTCTTTCTTGCCTACTTTGTGATTTTTCTTTGAGTTAATATGTGTAATCCAGAGCTTTTGTTGTAAATAAGATCTTTATTAATTATCGCATCATTTTGTTGGAAAAGACGAAAACAAACAAGTCACAGAGCTTTGTTGGTATCTATCTCCTTTTGTAAAATTTTCTTGAACTCGAGGCGAAATTTATTATTATCAATGGACTGATCTCGGCCTAAGAATTGAGAAGAAGGCTCTGTTTTTCGACGTCTCTTCTTAGTAAAGATAAGATCAGAGACACTATTACATTGAGAAGGTCTCAAACGTCGAGTTTTGTGTCTTTGTTGAAATCAAGAGATGTAACCAAAAAGACAAAAAGCTGCTTACTCGGTTTGGACCAGATAAGCCCCAATTTCTTCCGAGAATTATCTTTTTAATTTTATTTATCTGCTCTCAAACAATTTTTAAGAGATCTAGAAATTCAACTCAATTGATTTGTTGGACTCAATTGATTAATTCTTTGTCTACAATGAATTGGCAAGTCAAATCAAAAGTTTTTAATGCGAGAATTTCTTCGAGAATTATCTTTATTATTAGTCATCTCTTTTTAAACTTGCTTGTTAGGCATCAAATAGCGTGGTTATAGCAACTAATATGTTAGGTACGTTAGCACTATAATAGGAAAGAAAAAAAGGGTTTTGACTTTTGCAGGTTAATCTTGCCGTGGCTGACACAAACGCATTGAAGACTTACAATGTGGATTTGATTGAACCAGGGCTGTTTTGCTTAGGTCTCTCTCTTTCAAAAAGAGTGTTTGACTCTTTAGGGAAGTAGGGATTTTTTGCTGGGTTTTTTTCCTTCCTTGACATCCCAAAATGAATTGTTTCTGCAATGAACTTTTACGCGTAATTGATTTCACTAGAATACTCACAAATTTGAAAATACAGTAGAACTTCTATAAATTAATACTCGATTTATTAATACCTCGCTAAATTAATATTTTTTGTCAGTTCAAAAATTAATTTTTCAACCAAATAATATATCTATAAATTAATAATCACTATAAATTAATAAATTTTTATAAAACCTCGTGGTCCCAACGTTATTAGTTTATAGAAATTTTACTGTAATTTAAAATCAATAAAGAAAACACAAAAAATACATGCGCGATATAACGGTTTCCTCCGAATTGTGATATTATGATGCATGGAGTACACATTGGTGGAATCTAACAATCCCAAACGAAACCGCCATTGCCCATGATACTCTCGCATCAAACATTGTTACAACACTACAAGAAAACATAGATATTCCAACAGACATATTTGTAAGTATTTTGTTGGAAATCATGAATTTCTATGAATTTCCAACAAAAAGAAATTTGTTGGAAAAATTCTTACAATACAATTTTGTTGGAAAATTGATTAAAAAATCTAACGAACTATTTTGATAGAAATTTGTTGGAAATTAAGAAATCGTTTTGATGAATAAGTTGTAGGAAACTTATTAGTAATTTCCAACAAATTCTCATCTATTTATAGATTAATTTGTGATACTATTTATATCAAATATATTCATATTTAGCTATTTACTATTGATAAATTTTAAAAGAATTATAAATAAAGTGAAAACACAAAACCTAAGAAAACTTTAAAATTTTAATAAAAATAATTAAACATATTAAACAAACCTAAAAATAGAACAATTAGCTATAACAAAATACTTAAACATGATAATGTTTTCGTGATAACAAAATAAGAGTACTACTAAAATTCAAAGGTCGTCGTCTTCGCTTGTTCTCATAAAAGGTGGAACGAGATCTAGATATGCACTTTTCATTATAGAAGTCCAAAGTCAAGTCTTGAACCTTCAAGCCCTTCTTATCGATCTTATGAGATTTTGGTCCACCCTTCGTTTATAAGCCATGTCGCCATATCTCCACAAGTTCTGAAAATAATTAAAAAAAAAAAAACACAATCCAGAAATCTTAAAGCAATGCATCATGGATCCAATATTATATTCGGTGACCATTTAACCAGATTTCTAGTTCCCCAATTTGTAAACCCAGAAATCAAGAAATCGAAACACATGTGTTATTTTTAAATCCATAACTCAAATCGAAATCATAAACGGAAAATCACTAACCTTCTATTTATATATACACTAAGCATATCTATGTGTATATATACACTTAAGTTAAGCAATACCTGCCGCAAGAGTTAGACGAGGACGAGGAGAGAAATAGGTTAAGGAAAAGAGAGGATTAGGATAAATGAGAATTAGGGTAAATGACTTATATATAACAAAAGAATTGAGATGGATGGTTCGCCTGGAATCCAATGGATCCGGGTACGAGGCGGTAATTTTAATTTTTATGTGGGCGCCAAACACGAAATAAATTAAATAATTGAAATCATACCAAAAATTTTAAATAGATTTTGAGTGGTGTTTGTGAACAGGTGTAAGAAAAAATTATAGCAAATTTGTTGGGAATGGGCCCACCGACCATATGGACAGAAGTAATGAATTTCGAATAGTCGATAATTTCCATCAAATTTAATTTCGTCAATACTTTCCTACGAATCTAGATTCGTTGTAATATTCCAACGTTTTTCCAACTAATTTTGTGATGCTATTCCGATAAATTATATTTATTGGAATTTTGTGACGTATTTCTAACAAATTAAATTTTAGATGGAAATTTATTAGAAATTCGTTGGAAAATTTCCAACAACTCTAATCATTAGAAAAAATTGTTGGAATATTACATGTTTTCTTGTAGTGCAATTAAACGACTATTCTCCCAATTAAATCATGTATTACGTCTTCTTTCCACACGCTCTTATCTCCTCCTCTGGTTACTCGCTACATAGAGAATACCATCAACAATAAATCAACTATTATGGCTCCAACGAAAGAGGCATTCACTACCAAACATGATCACATCTACATATGTTCAAGTGGAACATGGTAATCGCATGCAAGGACTTTATCCACCGATAGATTTGTCTCATAAAAATTCTTCGATGATGATGATGATCATGATTTTACTTATAATTTACTTAATTTATTTCATCGTCACTGTCGTCCGGATAGAAAGAACCGCATAACAGAGGATCATGATTTACTTAATTTATTTCATGATCTCCTGCTCTGCGGTTCACTCTAACGAACATAGTATTCGCATGCAATACTTTATCCACCGACAGATTCGTTAGAGTGAACCGCGGAGCAGAGTATCATGATTTACTTAATTTATTTCATCATCATTGTCGTCCAAATAGAAAGAAAGCTGAAAAAGGGGCTATGTTTATCGCTGAGCTATTTCAGTGTGTTATAACTGTTTATCGCTGCGCTATTTCACTCTAGCGAACATGGTATTCGCATGCAGGATAAATTAAGTAAATCATGATCCTCTGCTTCGCGGTTCACTCTAACGTACGAATATGGTATTCGCATGCAGAACTTTATCCACCGACAGATTTGTCTCGTAAAAGTCTAAGTTATTGTATTCCAATCTTTACACCTTCTGTAATCTCTTTAAAAGATGTACGGTCCCGAGCCATAGTATGTAATTGGATTAAATGAATAAGTTCTTGATGTAAGGAAAAAAAAAGAACCGACAAGAACCATATAAGAAACAAAGAATTTTCCTAAAAAGAATAAATAGAGAAGTAGAAATGGAAGAAGGCATTCTTGGGTCAAAATTATAGATCTGTAACTGAAAGAATAAAAGCCGAAGGACTAGAAACAAACCCTGAGATTTTGAAATTAAGGAAGATTGTGTAGTTACCCATTTTAGTATTTTAAATTTGAGTTGGACAGAGCAAACCCAATAGAGAACTTTATGTTGAGATTCTTAAGCACATTTTAATATTAAATATATTATTATATTATTAATTTAAGTTAAGAACTTTATTAGTTTAAGAATTAAAAAATGTTTTATTTTAGATACTGGTCTTAAAAATAAGACACTATTAATTATTTGTTTATTCAATTTTATTTTTAAGAACCCTTACTTAGATACCAAAGATGACCACTGGGATTGGTCTAAGAGATCTATTTTTAAGTTGGAATATTTTTTTTGAAGTGTTCGACCCTTAAACCATCTCCATCGCATATATTTGTGGGTGTTTTAAAATTAATAAATATTAATTTGGAATCGGCAAACAGAGTCAAGGAAGAAAGGAGAGGGTTGTTTAATTTTTTTTTTGTATTTTTTTTACCTAAATAAATAAAAGAGGACATGTGTCAAAGTTAGAATTCTTAGGAGTGTCCTTCCTCTTTTATATAGTAGATTAAAAAAAGTGAATAGTAAAAAACCATGTCTTTGCAGATACACTAAAGACATTAGAAGACCCCTTACGTGGCATATTCTAATTGGAAGGTAACATATATATATTTTTTTCTCCATTTGCTAAAAAAAAGCATTTACATGTCCCCACCACATATTTTATTTTTCCTATATATTAATTAACTTTTAAGATCTCTATAAAAATATCACTGACGAGGTTACTCTTATTTTAGTTTAAACATTTTCGCCCTGTTTTTAGATGTAGTTGCGACACACTTTGTACAAGCGTCACCATAACAATTTGCGACACTTTGTACAAGCGTACGTAATACACATACGCTATTTGTCACTTTTTTATATAATTAAAATTTAAAAGTAATACTGGAAATGTAAAGAAGAACATATTAAAGTCAACAAACCAAACCGAAAGTACTTTTAGAGGGGTACCGGTAGGTAAATTACACACAAAGTATACAAACCGGAGGAGATAACTAGACCACCACCAATAGTATATAACTATTTATAATTACTTTTTTACTAAATTAAAACTATATGTGATATGCTAGTTTTGACAAGATATAATTACTTTGTAAACGTGAGATAAAAAAACATTTATCTCTGGCGAATTCTTACGAAAAGCCATTGATACGTTACGAGAGTAAAATACTCGTGGAATCATAATGGATGATATTTGTCAAAGATGTTGAGTTACTTTTGAATCCATTAAGGCATTAACCATATATCATTGATTTGTTCTGTGTCTGTTTCAACATGGAAACACAAAAGGTCCCCTTTTTTTTTCTTTTTTTTTTTATCTTCCATACAGATAAGAAAATATTTGGTATATTATTGATTTACAAGGAACACAAAAGTTAATAGATCATTAAAAATATTTTTTGGATTATGTGGCGCATATGGAAATTCAGAAATATTTTTTTTTATGAAACAAAGAATAAACTCCGTACGAGATATATGAAACTTGTAATCACAATTAAATGTATATGAATGGATCACATCGACCTTTAAAGACAACCATACAAATTTTGCAAGCAGGAGCAGCTAACCTTTCATTTCAAAAACCACATGTTTCTTGACCATTTTCTTGGTCTCAGCCGCATAATGAATGGTTGAAGTGCAATTACGATACTGTCTTCGATCCAGTTTCACGATGAATGTTTCAAAATATTGGGGTTTCTGCCATTTTAGGGCTAGTTACATTAACTTTTAAAGCTGAGTGAAAAACGTTTTATGGTCGGCTTTACAAAATATATCGAGTATGGGTTACGATCAGGGCGGATCCGGACAAAAATTAAATCGGAGGCACATCTATATTAAAAAAAAGAAGAATATTTGCAATTGATAGTATGTAATACTGTCATATTTAGTTCTCTCACATCTCTTACTATTTATCATAGTAAATTACTTATCAAAAATCCTATTTACCCTTTTTTTTACAATTATATTACAAAACACTCTCTCTCCCTCTCCTCTCCTAAGGCTTTCGATAAAAAAGAAGAAGAAGAGAAAAAAAGAAAGAAGAAATATCAAGAAGGAAGAAAGAAGAAGAAAGAAGGAGGAGAAGGAAGAAGAACAAGTACAGTGGAAGTGAAGTTTTGGTGATGGTGTTATGACAAGGATGGTGGCGATGGTGGTGGTGGGGGTGGTTGTGAAGTCACGGTGGCGATGGCGATGTCGACGGCAAGAAGGTTGTGATGATAACGCCAGCGACGATAACGATGTTGGCGATAATGATGAAAGCAATAGTAAAAATTAAACAATAGCAAAGTTAGTTAAATTGTTATCGGTATAACTTTGTATAATTTTGTTAAGTTAACAAAGTTGACCAAACAATAATATACATTTTTCTATTTTTCTAATATGATAATTTGTTAACACGATAATTTTTATATTTTTTTATTTTATATATGTTTATTAATGTAATATACCTAGTTTAACATGCTATTTTATATGATATGCTAACTGGTTTAATATGTTAATTACATATTAACAATGTTAAAAAACAGTTAACATTAGATGAACAGTATTATCCGTGCACCATGAACAATATGCTAGGGTTGACAGTAAATAGTGTTGTCGGAACGGAAAGCAGACAATATTATCAAGGCGGATTGTGAACAGTGTTGTCGGAATTTTACTATGCTAACAACATTTTCAGACAAATGGCATTTGTGTAATTA
Source organism: Alliaria petiolata (assembly GCA_020283515.1). NCBI lineage: Eukaryota > Viridiplantae > Streptophyta > Magnoliopsida > Brassicales > Brassicaceae > Alliaria > Alliaria petiolata. Next base: position 348,021,856 of record JAHZTW010000001.1, read on the forward strand.
TGAAAAATTAAAAGGATTTTTTTAGCCTAAAATTAGTTTTTCTATGTTAAATAACTAATTTTAAATTATCTATTACCTTATGTTTAAATAAGTGGTCAACCATTACCTTATATTTAACTCATCCAAAAAAAATACTTGGCTAAGAATATGTAAGTGAACTTATCTTATTTACATAGAAAAAAAAAAAAATAGACGGAGCACGTGACCTGTACGTCGTAACGTACGCCCACCAAGAATATGTACAATTGGTTTTTTTTTTTTTTTATAGCTTCGTTAAAATCTTTAAACGAAATTTATGATACAAGAAAGTTTTATTGTTAAAAGTACGTATGACACAAAAATTTAGTTGAGAAGATAAACTTAGCAAAATCATAGTATTAAGTTAATAATACACATTTATCTGAAATACAATCATAATATAAAAAAATGTGGGTAATTTTTAGTTTTAATTTAGTAAAAACGTAAATTTTAAATTCTAAGGAAGACAAAATCACCATATCACATGAAAATGAATTAGTTTCCCCAAAAAAATTAAAACATGGATTATTTTTTTTACTTCAAAAAATATTATTTTTAAATGGAAAATTTGGCTGGATAGCCACATCACATATGTTATTTAATAGAATGACCATAACAAAAGTGGTGTCATGATATTTTTGTATAATATGTATAATACCGATTATATTTTTCCTTATATTTTCAAATAATAATAAGTCTATACTGTTTTCTATATCCCCTATATATTAATTGAGAAGTTTTTGAACTATTTACAGTGGTGCCACTTTGCTGATGTGTCACCACCACACTTATTCTCTCATTATTTTAATACAAATTTCCTTTTTTGATTAGACTAATTACATTATATGCCTTTAACCATTTATTACTTTAATATTTAATTTATGAAGATATAATTTATGACTAATTTCCTTATATCATTTATTTATACATAATTTAACATTTAATTTATGAAGATATTATCTTTCTTTCTATTTCTAACAAAAAATATGTCATACTAATTATTTTTTTAAATACTATATTTCTTCTCTTATTTTTGTTTAAATTTAGTTTTGTAAAAAATAAATCATCACAACATCCATATAATAAAAAAAAAATATTTTTATACATGTGTTATAATTCGAATTTTGTAAAATGAATATAAATAACTCAAATGATTAATAAATATGTGTTTAAAGAGTCACACATTGGAAATGAGGATGTGTAGATGGTTCAAAAAACATTATAAAAAGAACATAAATGATAAAAAACTGTAAAAGCAAGAAGCTTGATTTAATAGTCATCGATATTTATAAATATTGTTTTGGTTTAATAAGGTTTGTTAATAGAACCATATAAATTAACCAAATAAAATAAATTTTTAAACTTGATAACAAGTTAAAAATACTATATCAAAAAGTAAAATATTAAAATAGTTTAATATGCTAAAAACAAATAATATTATAAATATTTTCTTTCTTTATGAAGAAAACATCATTTAATTTATGAAGATATTGTTTTTCTTTCTATTGTTTTACAAAAAATATATCATATTAAATATTTTTTAAAACACTATATTTCTTCTCATATTTTTTTTAAACTTAGTTTTGTAAGAAAAAAAAATCATCATAACATCCATATAGTAAAATATATAGATTATTTTATACAAGTGTTATAATTCGAATTTTTTTTAAATGAATATAAATTACTCAAATGATTAATAATATGAGTATGTTTTAAAAAGTATCACATTGCAAATGAGAATATGTAGATGGTCAAAAAATCATTATAAAAAAATATAAATGATAAAAAAAAGTGGAAAAGCAAGAAAATTAAATTAATAGCCATCCATATTTATAAATATTTTTTGGTTTATTATGGTTTGTTAATAGAACCATATAAATTAACCAAATAATATAAATATTTAAACTCTACAACAAGTTAAAATATTATATCAAAAAGTCAAAATATTAAAAATAGTTTAATATGTTAAAAACAAATAATATTATAAATATTTTCTTTCTTTATGAAGAAAACATCATTTAATTTATGAAGATATTGTCTTTCTTTCTATTTCTTACCAAAAATATATCATACTAATTATTTTTTAAAACTCCCTATATCTTCTCTTATTTTTTATTTAAACTTAGTTTTGTAAAAAAAAAAAAAATCTTCACAACATCTATATAATAAAAAATATATAGAATTTTTTATACATGTGTTATAATTCGAATTTTTATCATTTATATAAATTACTCAAATGATTAATAAATATGAGTATGTTTTAAAATGTCTCACATTGAAAATGAGAATGTGTAGATAGTTCAAAAATCATTATAAAAAAGACATAAATGATTAAAAAACTGTAAAAATAAGAAGTTTAATTTAATAGACATCCATACATATTTTATATATATATATATATATAACTCATTAAGTTAAGTTTATTTTAAACAATTGCAAAATCATTTTTAATAAAATTTTTTATTGATTTTTCATCCTGCGCAGGGCGCAAGTTATCACCTAGTTTGTATAGTATAGTTGATCTATTTGTTTTGTAACATCTCGTTTTTTCATCTCTGATTTCGTCGTCTAGGTCGGCTATACTCTCGCTCTCTCAAGCTTATCTCTCCTATATCTTTTTCTCTTCCTTCCGTCGCCCTCTCCACCTGTCTTAATCCCTCTTTCGATCTCAAATTTGATATATATGTTTTTCCACATGTTATACTATTATATTTAGATAGTATAGAACATACAAACTGGATAAAAGAATGTAACAAGTTTATACTGTTTTCCATGTTCATATAATATAATTTGATCGATTTCAAACTTGACATCAAATATATATATATATATATGTTTTTTCACATGTTATACTATTATTATTAGATGGTATAAAACAAACTGAATAAAAAAATATTTGAGTAGGGGCATTTTCGTCAAAGAAAATAGTGCTATGGTTATGCACTTAATTTTTGAATTGCTACAGCTATATTTTTTATTTTCTTTTCCAATATGTATATACACACCTTAGAAACCTTTTTTAAATTCCATAAAATAAGATACTTTACTAATAATAAAGCTTACTATAAACTCAACCATATAAATATAGAAATTATTATTTAGAAATACAAAAAAGAAAATCAGATGGTAATAAGAAAATCTAAATTACATGTATTTCATGTCTCTATGACATAAATGACATAGGGTCTAAATGGTGACATGAGTTTTGTGCAATGTAGAGGAATTGTGGAATAACATCAGCTGAAAATTCTAAAATACACCATTTGAATTTATGGAATTAAATTTGTGGAATTGAGTTTGTAGAACACTATTCAATAAAGTAAGTATTTTATTTTTCCAATATTTTGTTTTTAATATTTTATTATACAATATATATTATAATTTTTTTAATAAATTATAAAAATTATTATTTTAAATATTATCTTTCCAAAAATAACACAACTATTTCACTAATTAATCAAATTTTCATTTTATATTTAATTATTCAATATACTAATTTTTAATTATTATATCATATAGTTTTAAATTATTCTCCAAACTAAATTTTTTTATTTTGCTAATAAAATATTCCCTCTGTCTCATTTTAATTGATGTTCTGACTAAAAACACACATATTAAGAAAAGTAAGTTATATTTAAAAATACCGTTTAATAAAATAATTAAAATTAGTAAAAAAAATAAAAGTGGAAGGCAAAGAGCCAAAAGTGGAAGTATTCTTGGTAAACTCAAATAGTAATATTTTTTTAATCAATGTTAGATTAAAATAAATGAAAACTTGAATACATATGTGAGAAAATCAAATAAATTGGGACAAAAACAAAACTCTTGAACATCAATTAAAATGGGACAGAAAGAGTAATAAGAAAATCAAATTTGAAATACTAGAAACCATCAAAAATTATCCGAAAAACTAATAAAGTTTTTTTTTGCCGAGATTCGATCCAAAATCTGCTCCAAAAATTTGAATATATGGGGGAGTCGGATCTGGATCCGAATAGTAAAATCTCAAGTCAACAAGATCGAGTATAAATATGGAAATATTGATTTCAAGATCTGTATTTAAGAGATTTTTATTTCTTTAAAAGGCAAGATCTCCTAAAAACGAATGTGGTATCCTGAAAACACGATAGAAGAATGTTTTCTAATGGGTTTATGACGGTCAAATCAGTTAATAATTGAAAAGTTAGAAAAAGACTAAATGTGTTGGATTGCTGAATTTTGTTGTTGTTATATTAATTGGTTTTTTTTGTAGAAAAAACAATCCATCCACGTAAATTTAATGATTCGTTTAATAAGATCGAGTAAGTTTCTATTTTTTAGTTAATCATTTATATATATTAATTATAATTTTTAAAAAATAAGTTTAATGGGTTAAAATGAACATAATTTCTTTTAAATTTAAAAAATGAATTTTGATTTGTTAATAAAAATGAAAAATGTACTTTGTTATGCTTAAAGAAAAATAATAGTAGTTACTAATAGACGTTTTAAACGTGTTAATTTTTTTTTGACAACTTTAAACGTGTTAATTATAATCAATTTAATAATTTTAATAATTTTTTTAATGAGTAAGATGAAGAAAGTATTGAACCAAGTTTCTTATAAGAACAACAAAGAACAACAAATGAAACACATATGCATACGATACAAGAAAGAATCAAACAATTATAGGTTAGATATCATTAGTGTGTTAATATATCTAAAAATAAATCTATTTGTAGTTCTTGATTTTGATTTTTGCATTTTTAGGTTGTTTAATACATTAAAATAATTTTATTTTTTCATATATTTATACACTTAATTCATATTTCTTAATTATTTTACAATATTTTTTTCAGCAATTCATCAATTCCTCATTTACCATTTATATTATTAGTTATTCCGCTAGATTCAGATAAAAATCACAAAAAAAATCCGCCAGATTCCGCGGTTACCACTCTTTGCCCAAAAAACTTTAGAAAAAAAAAACAATTAGAAAAAAATGACATAAACAAAAAGTTAGAGCGAAATTTGAAAGAGAAGAGGAGTATAGGGACACATATAAAAGTATAATAAAAATATAAGGTGTGAAATGTCAAACTTGAAAGTTTCGTCCTCATCCGACTTTGACGAGTAAACAACAGAGAACGACATGTTTTCTTCGTCTTTTTAATCGACTCTTGACCTGAAGGAATAAGCTTCGGGGAGGGGAAGGTGAAAAACCTTCTTTTCTTCAAATCCCTTCCCTTCTTCTTCTTCTTCTTCTTCTTCTTCAACAAGATTCATCATAGCTTCCTTTCTCCGCCATAGCCACATAGATAGAGAGAGAGGAGATGAAGCAGTGTAGTCACGGAATTGATGGTTTACGAAGCGGTCTTTCCCCTTCCGCCATCGATTCTCCTTCCTTTTCTCTCACTGCTTCCAAATCTGAACACGAAGATTCTATCTGGTGTGATTATAATCTAGACCTATCCTTCTTGTCCTCCGATGACCAGAGAAGTGGCCTCGACGATGATGATTCTCTATCTAACCTCTCTCGCGATGTAGATGCCACCAAAGGTGAGATTTTTGTTTTTTTTGTATTGTTCTCTTCTAGTGAGTTTATTGCTATGTGTCATGGATAAGCGGACAATTGGGAACCGAGATTTTGGATTAAAGAGCTAATTTTGTGTGTTTTTATTTTCTTGACACTTGTGGGTTTTGCAGAAGGACTGCTTTTAGAGGACAAGATTGTCTTGCGAAACCCTAATACACTTTTTCAGAAATCGCCTGAGCTGCTTACTAAGTCCTCCAATGTTGCTGGTGATGACAAGATGGATCTGTCCTGTGCCAACACAACTGTCATGTCTGAGAAATCTTCTACCCAAGATGACGACTCCGAGGAAGATTCTCCTTGCTGGATAGGGATACATTCTCGCAAGACTCTAGTAGCCTCAGGTGCCAAATCCGTGGCTTCAAGGCGTTCTACTGATGATCTTAGTGGGTTTCATAGATTGAATCCTTTAGCACCTCAGTTTATACCATCTAACTCTAAGAAGAATGTTGTTGACACGGATGGGAGAAAATGCGAAGAGAAGAACAGTTCTTCGTCTTTGAAGAAGTCTCTGTCTTCGGATTTTCCATCATCGTCTGGAGAGTTCAACTTGAACGATCCACCTGAAGATGGAATTAGAGATACTGCAATAAGTACAGGCATCTTGAACCACAATGCAGATGAAAGTTTGGGTTTTGTATCTCAAGATAGCGTGAGCATGTCGGATTCTAGAAATGAGTCCCAACCATCTAAAAGGTTGGATCCTTTGGCCCCCGTTTTCGTTCCCTCTGGTGCAAAGCTAAGCCCTTCTGTTCATGAGAAGCAAGGAGCGTTTGAGGCAAATGCGCATTCAACTTCTGCTCTTACTTCTCTAGATAGTAAGTCGCTAGATATGGTCAAGGAAGTGACAATTTCTGGAGAGGTTGACCACAGTTTCAAGAGTCCGTATGGCGTTCATGAATCAGGTTCGACATCTTCATACACTGCACAACTAAGAACCTCCAACAAGACGTCTCAGGGTCAGCGGAGATTGAATCCGTTGGCCCGTCAGTTCTCTCTTGCAGATACTAAACCGAAAGCATATTGCTATGATACTTACCAAGCAGCAGATGATTCATCGCTTGTGGTGAATACTTCCGGTTTATCCTCTCCAAATGGTTATTGGGACCATAATGTAGTAGATGCAGACTTAGCGCAATCCTCAGCATATGTGGAACGTCTCCTTCCCAACATATCTCCAAAGGCGGACAGTAACTTTGGGTCTACCAAGTGGTTTGCGGTGGAGCCTAACACTACACTTTCAGTCAAGGGTAACAGAGATTTTAAGCATCCTCTTCCATTTCACGTCGTAGAAACTGCAGCGAGTTCATCTTCAAGCGATGTGAAAGCTTTTTCTGGCTCATCTCCAAAAATGGATGTGAAGAAGCTACTTACAACGATGCATGGGCTGTCAGAGTTACTAACACATGCACATGGTTCAGAATCTTCAGATTCACCTGATGCGGATGAGGTTGATCTCATCAACAGTACTGTACAGAATCTCAACTTGTACGTCATAAACAGCACTCAGGGACAGGCTGAGAATCAAAGCGTCACACGACACAATTCATATGGTATAAAGCTTTTACCTAACAAGAGTAAGGTATGTTGTTCTACCTGTTTTTTATGTATATATTTTGGTAGCTTAAGCCACATGATATTTCATTGAACATGGAAAGCACATTGCATTCGCGTAGAACATAGTAAATGTAGTATCATCTCATGTAGAATTTATTAAGATGATATTGTGTTAATGGGTCAACATGATTCAAAATTTTCTCTATTAGCTATCGATTAGAGACCTTCAGCTTCCAAGGACAAACGATATGACTGTCGACCTTGATGTTAAAAGGAAGGAGAAATACTCTATGGTCTCGGGGGAGAAGGTCCCAGATTCTCGTTTGTATCATTATGGTGTAACCAAAGATAACGGCTTTGGTCAGGTATGGTATTTTTCTACATACCTGAGATGTGATATATGGTGTTTATCTGGAGGTAGACCTTTTGGTTTGATAACATGCAGGTTGTGGCTAAACGTGGTTACCAACAGAATCATCAAGGCGAGGAGCAGATTAACCAGCATGCACTGTTCTATAAAAGCTTATGGCTGAAGGCTGAAGCAGACAGGTGTTTGATGGTTTACGAGACTTCTCTTTCGAATCCAACTTCTTGAGGATATTCGAAAGGTGACATCAAATCATCCATAATACCTTTGCACCCTTGTCTTTTAATTGAAAGTGAGCATTACATGTCAGATCATTTGCTTTCGATTTTGCAGGTTGGCATGTAAGTTTCAAAGAACAGCCTCAAGATCTCCAATTTCTAGATGGAGACTATATAAATCATTCCTAAGAAGTGGCTGACATGTGATGTGACTAATTGTGCAGAAGAATGAAGTTTGTACTCTCTTTTTACTAGTTCCCTTTTCTTTTATTTATGGTCATCTTGACTCGAGAGAATGAGTTTGTCCTAATCTCAGTGCTTACTTTTATTTACATAATCCTTACTGATCAAACTTGTCTTTCTCTTGCCAGAACATGGTGGGTACTGTTTGGACGTGGAGCCGTTTGGTTGCTGAAGATTTTAACGCTCTGGATATTTTGTCCTGATCTTGGATCATCAGATGTATAAACAAACCTCTGTTACTCTTGTATTAACTATGTCTTCCACTTTTTGTTATATATTGATTCCCACTTATTTGAGCTTTAATCAAAGTAGTAGAGAGAAGAAACAGTGAAGAGATCAATAATCTTCCAAGATAATGGTAGCCAAAAAGTAGTTAAACAAAGAAACAATGAAAACAAAAAGCAAAAAGACAATGTAATGGTGTTTCTGCAACTCAAAAACTATGTCGTGAGTTCCATAATGGCTGAGACGATGTCTCCATTACTCGCCTTTAGAGCTTTCACGGCTTTGGCCTTAGAGACACCTGCTTGTGTCATGACAAGATCAATGTCTCTAGGTTCCACGCCTGTGACATCAACATCTTCTTCATCTTCTTCCTCTGCTTGTGGACCAGTGGCAGCTTCAGAAGCATCGTTAGAAGCCATGTCGGGCATCTTGAACCTCTGAGCAGCCTGGGTTTGTAGCTGAGAGCTCAGATCGTCGATCTTGGCCTCGCCAAATATGACGTAAGTCTCGGTGTTGGGACTCTTGTAAACATCTGGCTTCGAGATGACAAATAACACCTGATAGATGGCAAATGTTATTCCAGAATCAAACCTCAGGTTTCACAAGAAAAAGTGAGGAGCGAGAGTGTTTATAGTTAGAAAAGGGTTTTACATTCTTGGATCTTTTAATGGTCACTCTGCTGACATCTGAGACAGGTTTCATGCCAAGCTTCAGCACAGCTTTGCGACTCTTCTTCTCGCTTCTACTTTGCTTGGAGTTCTCATTTCCACCATCTCCTTCACCTAAACAGTCAAAATCATGAAAAGAAAAACCTTAAAGAACACAACACGAACAAAATTTACTCTTTCAAGAAGTGTAAACATAGAGACTTACACAGCCAAAACATTAAAGAAAATAAAAAAACCCAAGAATGTAAACAAACATAGAAACCAGAAATCCCAATGCAAAATTGACATCACTATATAACTTCACCATACTATCAAAGTTTTCTACAATAGAGAAACACAGCAAATTCACATTTAGGAGGAAACACAACAGCCAAAAGTTGTGACTCAAGCTTGATACAGAGATACGTTAAAAGCCTGAGAAAAATGTGGGGTTCTGATTTCTACAATCCTCATTTTCATGAAACCTAACCTTATCCAAAAACTACGAATTTCAGTAAACCACTCAAAATTAACGCATGAATCAACAAAATCAAACGAATGCAAAACGAAATGAATCAAACGGAGAGAAATGAAAAGGGAGAGGAGAAGAATTAACCTTCGGCGTCATCATCGTCGTCGTCTTCTTCTTCCTCTCCGTCTTTCACGTCCTCCACAACAACATCATCCTCCTTCTGTTTTGCCACCACAAATTATTATTCAAAAACAAATCGGAGCATCTTCGTTTCTTCATTTGGAAAAAAAAATCGAACAGAAAGGAAAAGAGGAAAACGAACCTCGAGCTTCAGTTGCTCTTTGATGGATTCGATGAGGTTTTCCTGCGATTTCTCTTCCTCCAAAACTGGTCCTGGCATCGTTCTTCCTTCTCTTCTTCTTCCACAACGATAACACACTGAAATAGCGCAGCGATAAACAAAGCCCCCTCCTTTCCAGCTTTCTTTCTATCCAGACAGTGACGTTGAAAGAAATTAAAGTAAATCATGATTCTCTGCTCCGCGGTTCACTCTAACCAACCCAACCCAATGGTTTCGATTGAAAAGCCCATTGGGTCTCAGACACCCAAACTTGATCACTGTTTTATTCCGGTGGAAAAAAAATCGGCAACCGGCAAAAATGAACCAATTACTGAAATTGTTAAACCGAAACCTAACCAAAATTTATTTATAAACCGTTTGATTTTATTATCTTCAAATTCAAATAAAGAAACCGTAATGGAACCAACATATGTAGTTTAATTTTTTTAAACTAACACGAATAAACTAAAATTTACTAACATTTTGTATTTTTAATTATGTTTAGGATTATTTGTTGTCATGTACATACATGCAAAGTTTTTCGCAAAGCCAATATATTCGTATAAGTTCAAAATATATGATATAATTGTTATGAAACTGAATGTTTATGTGTCTATTAATGAATGACCAAGTGTCTATATATATAGTGGTTTACATGAAGGGAGAAAGGAAATATTACATAAACAAGAAAAGGAAAACCTTGGATAACAAGGAACAGGAAAACTCTAAGTATAGGTCGACTTAGTCTTGGTTATATTGGGCCGGTTATGGAGTCCATCACTAATCGATTTATAACACTCCCCCTTGGATGACATAACCGTGCCAGATGCTATGGATCTTTGTAATACGCTTATGGATGTTGCCTCATTAAAACCTTACCAGGAAAACCCAGTGGGACAAAACCATGGTGAAGGAAAAAGAGTACAACACGTATTACTCCCCCTGATTTGAGCATCACTGAAGATCTCCAAGTCTTCGCATTCCAATATGATGTATGAGTTTCTTGAGTGTCGAAGTCGGCAATGCCTTGGTGTATAGATCGGCTGAATTTTCACTTGATCGGATTTGCAGAACTTGAACTTGACCGTCCTTTTGTAGTTCATGCGTGAAGAAGAACTTCGGTAAAATGTGCTTCGTCCGGTCGCCTTTGATGTAGCCGTCCTTGAGCTATGGAATGCATGCCGCATTGTCCTCGTGCATAATGGTTGGTTCCTTATCTTCAACCATGCCACAATCTGATCGGATATGTTGGGTCATTGACCTTAACCAAACACATTCGCGGCTAACCTCATGAATTGCCAATATCTCTGCGTGATTGGACGAAGTGGCCGCGATTGTTTGCTTCATAGATCGCCAAGAAATTGCTGTCCCACCGTGCGTGAAAACATAACCGGTTTGCGATCTAACATTGTGAGGATCCGACAGATAACCTGCATCGGCAAAACCAACTAAACCTTCTTTGTTAAGGTTAGTATAAAATAAGCCTAAATCCTTTGTCCCTTGTAGGTAACGCAGGATATGCTTGATACCGTTCCAGTGCCTTTGAGTTGGACATGAGCTAAATCGAGATAGGAGATTCACGGCAAAAACAAATGTCTGGTCTAGTGTGGCTAGCCAAGTACATTAAAACTCCTATAGCACTGAGGCATGGCAGTTCAGGACCGAGAATTTCTTCATCGTCTTTCTTTGGACCGAATGGATCACTGTTCAATCTGAGGCTTCTCACCATTATTGGGCTGGTCAATGGGTGGGCCTGGTCCATATTGAATCTCTTGAGTACTTTCTCAGTATATGCCAATTGATGTACAAGGATTCCATTATTCACGTACTCAAGCTGCAGTCCCAAACAGAACTTAGTTTTTCCTAGGTCTTTCATCTCGAACTCTTTCTTTAGATATTCACTGTTTGGGCGATTTCCCCAGAGCTACCAAGGATGTTTAAATCAAACACATACACTGCGGCTACGATTTCTGCAAGTTTATTGCAGTTCCATATATGTAGATCATAGTCTATCTAATGATCGATTGATAACTTGTATCATCGAAACCAATTAACCTTTCTTTGGACTGGTTTAGTATATACACAAGGAATTCATATTTATTTATATGGACTGATTTAAATTGTTCTTATAGAACTTATTTACCAAGTATTACTTAGTCTACACTATATGCAGCTGCTTTATTTTCAGTCCATAAACAGCTTAGGAACAATGTTGTTCTTGAGAACTTTTTTCTCATCTTTCTGGTACCTTTATTTATCATTTATCCAGTGATTCATATGCTGCTTACTATATCAATCTGATTTCTTTCTTATGTGTCCAGACATCATAAATTTTCGAGTTTGTAGCAGCATCCACCACATTTGGAGTATATCTCCTTATAATTTGTTCCTTAGTCTCTGTGAGTATCCTTGTGTAACCAAGCTATTCTGAAATGCTTGTAAAACATGAACACTTTAGATCATGTGGTCTCACGATTTTCTTTCCTTCACATGACCTATTTATCAACTGGTTTAATCATCTGATGGCGTTTTCTTATGTGGCCAATACGCCTCTCACTTTCATAATCCCACATTTCTTTTTATCTTATGAATGCATTCTTATTCGTGGGTTCTGATCCTCACTTGTTTCTTTATTGTTCAAGTGCTACTATCTTGTATGCGCTCTCTTAAACATTTTGGTGTTAACACTCTTATGTAGTTCCTATTTTGATCCAGACATGATTTGATCGATTTGAGATTTCATTATCCAGGACCTTTATTACCTTGCAGCTTGGCGTCCCAAACTACATGGTTTGGTACCTTAGATGTTCAGCTGGCCAGCCTTATATCTCTATGTCTGGACTGGTTTCCTTAATAAACTCGGATTTGTATTATGCACCTTTTTTTCTTTCCGAGGTTTCTTATCTTATGGAACTTATTGGTCTATCTTGTATAGACTTCGTAGCAACTTGATTGTGTCTCTAAGACATCAATTTTGTGGTGCTTAAGCTGATATGACTTAGTCATTAATTTCTTTCCTTTTCGGGTCAATGTGTCTGGCATCTGATTCTGCTAGCTTTATATGATCTCTGTATTTCTTTGTTCTCATTGGACGTCTTTAAATATTTTTCTAGTCCGAGGATCTTGCCAAGACACCGATGGTTGATACCATTTCATTTCTCTTATCAGCTTATTACGTTTCTCCTTATAATGTTGGATATTCGAATTCATTAAACTCATGTAATCCGTGTTCCTTGGCCACTAAATAGATCACCCATATTTGGCTCAAGGTTTCTTAAAAATTCGTAGGAGAAACATTTCTTATCCAACATATATATTCCCAATCTTCTTATGAGGTTTCATCTTAGACGGCACATATGTATGTGGTCGTTCAAAATCTTTATAAGATGGTATATGTCTGGCTCATGACCCGTATTCAATCTGAGATGGGAATATCTATGCTCACTTATATGGCTTGATGCATATTAATCTTATATACATGAAAAAACTTGTGATGTCTCCAAGCTGATAGACTTTAGGGTCTAAACCTTATGGTCATCGAATTTGTAGTATAGTCATGGACCACGGGTTTGTCCTCACTCCCCCTCATGAATATACTATAATTTTGTGATGCTTGGGACAATAAATCTAATGAGTTTCCCTTGTGCACATGTAACACAACGTGAGACTCTATGGGATAACTTTTTGTGCATTTTCATTATGAATCTTTGCATCAAGTTTTGGACTTGGATGGCTAGTCCAGTCATGCCTTATAGTGTAAATTTCGTGGGGTATACCTATTGTGGTTACCATGGATTTTGCCTCTATGATACTGATCTTTGGCATAGTTTAGATCAATAGAGAATGCAAGTATAGTCTCGACCATTTTCTTTTAATGCCTTAGGCGATTTTTAAGGAACTTTTATTTTGTTTTGCCCATTGTTTCTATTTGAAAACCATTCTTATAACTCAATGGGCTTTGTATGGGTGAGAAAAAATTCATGCCCTTTAGGCAATGCCTTTTGGTCGAAATTTTATACTTGTACTTTTGAACTCATATTGCTGTTTATATAAGCAATAAAACATTCAAAAAAAAAAATCAAGCAAGAATCAAACAAGATAATATCAATAAAACTCAAAATAGTTCTAAAATGTCAAAGCAAAACATAAAATCAGAATGTCGAGATCACATTTATTTAGTCAATGTATAAGCCGGCCTCTCAGCCCATGTGTTTCCACACGACTTCATCCTTATTATTATTAGCATCATTTGCTTCAGGAGGTCTCATCTCACTGTTACGTTGCTCAATGTATCTTTTCTGCAGTTTCTCAAATCTGCTGATAGTATCTCTAACTTTCTGCTTTCTTTGCTCAGTTTCCAAAAGGTATGACAATAGGTCATTATAGTTGGTGAAACTTTTGGCCTTATGTGATAACTAAAAATTCTTTGGATGGAATGTGGAGTAGGTCTTATATAGTAAGTCCTCATGTGTTACCACTTCACCACATAGTTCAAGACCATAGGCGATTTTCATTAGAGCAGAATTATATTCGTCCACGGACTCAAAATCCTGGAAATTGAGGATCCTCCATTCTTTCATGGACTTTCGCCATAATACCATTGAGTATCTTTCATTTAACTTTGTCCAAAGGTCAAAGGGATCCTCAATATTTAGATACTGATCTCTCAGTTCCTCAGTGAGATGATAGCGCATAATTGTTATGGCTCTATGCTTTTGGCTTTCAATTTCATTATTGCCATTAATGATACATCTCCCGAGTCCTCTAGACTTCAGAGCAACTCTAGTTTTTATTACCCATTCTAGAAAATTATCTCTCCAGAGAGATTTAGGGCATAATAATCTGAGGGTTCGAATCTCGACATCTGAATCACATTATCAATCAATTCAAGAATTCAGAATTCATGCAAACAATGCATATGATTTCAAGAAATTTGACTATTTCTTACAATGCTAGGTCTATATGTATCAAAATGAGATAATGTGCATAAGCCACACAGCTTAATTATATGCTTGAGCCACTCAGCTATGAGAAGAGGATATGGTTTCAAGGTCCTTAATATATTCAGGGTTTCGGTTTATGAATGCATCAAGAAAACTATCATCTTAGCTCTCATGCAATAATCAATCAAGTACTAATCATTCCTAAACCTCAAAATAAAAATTCGAATTTAATCAATATGGTAATTAGGGTTTTCAAGGCCCTTTAGGATTCAAATTCGAACTAGGGTTTTAAGAATCAGTATACAATGAATCTATCAATGTCTAAGCTATCATGCGATTAACAAGCTGATACAAGTAATAAGCTATCATGTGATTTAAACAATTAATCATGTCATCGGTTTTTTATCAAGTAATCATGTGATTTTCTATGTACAAAAATCAATGCTAGACAAGCAAGATCCAGGAAAAATAATAAAAGGAAAAGATCATGCAAGGATTAGGATTTTTCAAAATTTCCTTTTCCTGAAAAGGAAAGGCTAGATTTTCCTATTCGCGATAGGATTAGGGTTTGCAATTTTCGATTTCAAGGGATCAATAGATCAATCAATACAATCAGGAACAATTATCATAAAATTGAATCAATCAAGGAAAATTTAGGGTTTAAGTCTAAAATCAGATTTTAGGGTTTAAGGTTTCCAAATTAGGGTTTAACAACCTAACAAACAGATTCTAGATCATGATTGAATTTAAAACATGTTTCTATTAAGGAAACAATCTTAATCAATTTTCAAGGTCGATAGAACATTTAATCAATGAACCAAAATCAGATTTAGGGGTTTATAAAATCGATTTTGGGGTTTTCAGAAACTAGGGTTTCAGATTAGGGTTCTAGTTCCATTAGGTCAGATTCGATCTTATGTTTTAGGGATTCGATTTTGTTTACCTTAAACACCGAATGAGTTGAATGGATTGAACCGGGAGCTAAAAGACCTCGGAAAACAAGCTGACCACGAGCTGCAACGAACACGAGCTGGATTGGATATGTTTTCACGGCGGCGGCGGCTAGGGTTTCGTGAGCTCAGGGTTTTAGAACAGTCGTGCTGATAACGTGTTATGAAACTGAATGTTTCTGTGTCTATTAATGAATGACCAAGGGTCTATATATATAGTGGTTTACATGAAGGGAGAAAGGAAATATTACATAAACAAGAAAAGGAAAACCTTGGACAACAAGGAATAGGGAAACTCTAAGTATGGGCCGACTTAGTCTTGGTTATATTGGGCCAGTTATGGAGTCCATCACTAATCGATTTATAACAATAATGATGTTTTTCAAGAATTCTTCTGCGTTTAAATAAAAAAAAAATCAAAAGTTTGATGCGCGAAAACTGAAAAAAATAATAAAAACAGAGAAAAAAACCACATGATCCAAAAAGAGTAGATTTACTATTTACTATTAAAAAAAAACATTTTACTGAAAATGACATAAAAGTAAGAATTTCACATATAACCATAAAATTATGGAAAAATAAGACGAAATTAGGTTTGATACCGTGAAGTATGTCAAAAATTTAACATCTAGAAAGATTGTACTACCGACATGTGGAGAAAGTGATAATAAAGTTGTTATGTCTAAGCTTAACTATGTACTCATTCTTAGATATTTGGTTACATGGTTGACGAAGAAGATATAAAGACTATTGTTTATTGTTTACCACATTTGTTTGTCTTGAATTTATGATGAAGGTAACACTATGATCTTATGAATTTATGAATTTATGAATATCAGATAAAAATGATGAAGGCTAGATGGTTATTATTCAATCGAGTCCAAATGATATTGAAGAACACTTTTTAGAAGAAGCCAAAGATACACAAGGATAGCTTTTTTTATTTCAAGTTTCTCAAGAGCCTTTTCCTCACCAAGCAAACATGGGTTAGTAAAATCTCAAATCTAGCTAGATTTGTCGTTGCCATTACTTTATCAATTTCTTATTAATGATGGTGCTACTTGCAGATGTTCCGTTAGCAAAATCTGAGAGTTTATGGCATAAGAGCTTGCTTTTATTTTATGAATTCGGTTACATAAGAGCATTGTCAGGTATGTGTGAAAACTGCCGTTGATAATTTAATTATCACATTAAATGACAATGTTGGCTTAGCTTTTTGCATTGTTCCATATACTGTATGAGGTTCAAATGTGTTACGGTATGCTGTTTTTTCTTTCTTAAATAATTTGCATTTACATTGATTATCGTACGACTTGCATGAACGGAGTGGCAGGCACATCACATGATCTTTTACTTTGGTTAGATATTATTGGAAAATACATTTTTACATGATTATTGTATTATTTATTTAAATTATGTTCATTAATCATATTTTCATTAATATTAAATTTTCATAATCATAATTAATCATATTTTCATTAATATTAAATATTCATAATCAAAATTAATCATATTTTCATTAATATTAAATTTTCATAATCATAAATACGTTTTGCATAATACTCATGATATGATTTGAGAATTTGCATAATCATTTATTTATTTAAATTATTTTGTATGATTAATTATTTAAATCTACCTATAATAACAATCTGAATAAATGCCAATTGCCCTTCAATAAGTTGCGTCTTTTCAAAATTGTTATTGGTATTTTTTAAGAATTTCAATTTTAATCCAATAAATGTTATTGGTGGTTGCGTCTTTTCATTCGTATTTTTACGAATTTCAATTTTAATCCAATAAATGTTATTTGTGGTTGCATCTTTTCAATTATCAAAAATTACTTCTTTTCACTTGTGTCTTTTGAAGATTATTTATATTGTTCAAAACCACCTAAAAAGGATCATTTGATAATGATTCATACTATAATGGGATCATTAGATGTTGTAGATACATCTACAACAAGTATTTTAATAGAGAGTGATGAATGCTATGCAACAATGAAAAAGCTTCTTTTTGGGGTACACCAAATCAGTTGTGTAATTTGTTTGACATATTAGTAAATCATTATGATGTTACAAATCCATTACGATTATGGAGTATATTTTGAGAATATGTTACCGAATAAATAGTTTCCCAGGAAAGCAAGTTATGTAATTTTACCGGCATGTCCATAATATATATGTTGTTCCCAAAGAATCGAGTAAACATAATTTGGATAATACCAAAAATAATTGCAGCCAAAAATGCAAGAGTTTTAAAGGACGGAAAATGGAGACATATGAAGTTAGTACGTGTGTTGGTCCAGAAGTTTATTGGCAGCCATATCGGCATCAATTAAACTTGAGTGGATCCGAGAAAGGAGTGGAAGGAGAAGAAAGACGTGTTGGTACTAGTGCTGCAAAAGTACTCATCAGTTGGAGTAAAAATAAGTTGCATCTTTTCAATATTGTTTTTTTATATTTTTTTATCTTTTCAATATTGTTATTTGTGTTTCTATGAAACCAAACTTTAATCCAATAAATGTTTATTATGGTTACATCTTTTCATCATAACTGTTATTAGAGTATGTGTCTTTTTATTATACATTATGCGTCTCTTCGTTTATAATCTCTTATTTTATGAAAAGTTGCATCGTTTAATATTCATGTCCTTTCAACTCTGTAAAAAAATACCAAAATTCTAAAGATCTTCATTAAAAAAATTTAGATACATGTTTAGCTAAAAAGTTTATTAAACTAAAATGAAGAGTAACACTGAAACAATGAAAGAAATATTACTTATTAATTGAGCAACCAGTTTTTATTGTTAAATTTGTTTATATACATTTTCTATTTGCATTTTTAAGGTATGAATTTTTTTTTACTTATTAACTATAGTATTCATTATGTATGTTTCGAATAATATAAAAATATTTTGGAAAAACAAATTGTTTGTGAATTATAAATTTTAACTATACAATCTTAGAAAATTTATCGGATGATCACATTTTTTTATCGCCATTTTTTTAATGCACTTTCATTTATAACCATTTTTAATAAATTCTATAACATCTTTTGAAAATCGTGTGGTTTTTTACAGTTATAATCATAATAATTCTATAAAATATTTTGGAGTTGATATATATGTATAAATTATAAATAAATCTTAGAGATAAAAAAAATATTTATTAAAAATGAGTTTTCGCGCGAAAGCGCGGATTCTATACCTAGTTTTATAAATAAAAAGTTCAATTGCAAAATGGAATTATACCATTTTATGATTGAAAATGAAATTGGGTTTAGAGCAGCCAAATTTGGTATATCTTAAAATCTCTTCCCTCCCTTCGAAACCCTACTCAGATTCGGCGTAAAGCAACGCCTCCTACATTCGAAACGGGAAGATTTTACAGCTGAGGAAGATGATCACCGCGAGGATTTTGCTCTGTTTCATCACCTTGATGTACGGGCAATTGAGTCCTGATACGGCGACCATGATTGCGCTGAGAGACACCCTCAAGTCGTCAAAGCTCAACTGGTCCGACCGAACCCTTGTGCCTGGACAGGTCTAGGATGCGACTTAAGAACCTATCGGGTCACGCAGATCCAAATCGAGAACAAAGGAGTCTGAGGAACGCTACCTCCCGATCTCAAAATTCAAAAACCTCACGTCGTTGACCGTTTTCGAGGTCCTGGGTAACAAGTTAACTGGGAAGATCCCGAGTCTAGCCGAGTTGAATTCGTTAGAAAGTGTTTATGTTCATGACAATGGGTTCAGTTCGATCGATCCGGATTTCTTCACCGGTTTGAGTTCCCTCCAGTATGTGAATCTTGGCAACAACCCGTTGCGTCCCTGGGAAATCCCTT
This sequence comes from Alliaria petiolata, assembly GCA_020283515.1. Taxonomy (NCBI): domain Eukaryota; kingdom Viridiplantae; phylum Streptophyta; class Magnoliopsida; order Brassicales; family Brassicaceae; genus Alliaria; species Alliaria petiolata. Next base: position 348,041,253 of record JAHZTW010000001.1, read on the forward strand.
TTAGTCTAACGGACGCGACTTCTCTTCAAGTTTTTTCCGCCGTCAACTGCAGTCTCTCCGGGAAAATTCCGGAACGTGTTGACTGGCGCAGAAAGTTCCCTATTCTGACGGCTCTGGAATTGTCTGATAATTCGCTCGTAGGTGAACTTCCGAGGAGCTTCTCTGGATCACCTGTTCAAATCCTGAAGCTCGACGGTCAAAAGCTCAGTGGTTCAATCTCGGTTCTGCAGAACATGACTGGTTTGACCGAGGTATTTCTGCAGGGAAACGGGTTCTCAGGTCCCTTACCGGACCTTTCCGGTCTGGCCTCGCTGAAAGTTTTCAATGTCAGCGAAAACCAGCTTACGGGTAGTGTACCCTACTCTTTTGCCCGGTTGCCATCTCTTTCTGATGTGGCCTTGGGCAGTAATTTTCTTCAAGGATCAACCCCAAAGTTGAGAACTGCAAAGGCTGAGACAGGGCCCAACAGTTTCTGCTTGGATACTCCAGGTGCTCCTTGTGATCCCCGTATTGACGCTCTTCTTTCAATCGCTGAATCATTTGGTTACCCGGTGAGATTCGCGGAGAGCTGGAAAGGAAATGATCCTTGTGATCATAGCAACTTCAAGTGGGTAGGGATAACTTGTTCCGGACCTAATATCGTACGTATTAACTTCAGTAACATGGGACTCAACGGCACTATCTCTCCAAGCTTTGAAGTTTTTAAATCTCTTCAGGTCATCAATCTCTCTCATAATAATCTTAGCGGGTTTTTTCCACGAGAGCTCGCTCAGCTGACCGATTTGACAACTCTAGATGTTTCGTATAATCATCAGTTGTACGGTCTGTTATTGGATTTTAGGCCAAATGTTGTAGTCAAGACCGGGGATCCTCACTTAGGAGCGTTTGACTATCAATATCGACCGGTTCCTGCTTCGTCTTCCCGGAATAATGCTGGAAAAATTGTGGGTTCTGTTATTGGAGCTGTGGTTGGTTCGCTTTTTATTGGATTTGCTATTTTCTTTTTGATCAAGAAGAAGAAGCAACACCTTAAGAATAAGATGCATCCTCAACAACATTCTGGTGAAAAAGATGCGCTCAAGATTACTGCAATAGGGACGTGTTGGTGGAAGTGAAAGTGGATTTTGCAGTCGGTGTTGCCATTGACTCCATAATTGTTTTATTGATTTTATTATTTATTGATGTATCAATATTTGACAATAACTATTATTTTAATTTTATCGAATTTAACAACTTATTACTTTTTTTACCGATTCTTTATGACATTACTATACTGCAACTTCTAGAAGTATATTTTAAACAAAAAAACACATGAACGACAAAAAAAACAAAAAAAACACATGATATGCAAAAACTTGAAACAAAAGTTACAGATTAGTAATACATGATGAATTAATGGCATGCTGTATTTCTGAGAAAGTTTTGGCTTCTCAACCTGAATAAGTTATGGTTTTTATTCTCTTTTTTTTTTCAGAGAGACCCCAACTCTCAGAAAACATCATTCTCAAAAGAACTAAGTAACGCATGTGAGAGAATTTTAACTCCGGCGAGTTCACATGTAGATTCACCAGTAGCTCAAAAATCCACTGTCAAGACCAAAAATTTATCTTTTTAAAATCATCTAACTTCTGGTTAACAAGCGTACCTACATAATATATTCCAAGGTACAACACTGTTGAGAAGTATGTAATGCACGGTATAAGAGTTTACTCCGTTTCAATACAGTCACCAGGGCCGCCGGCCCTGAAATTTATGGGGCTTGAAACAATTTTGGTATAATTTATACATTTTTTAAAAAAAAACTATTTTGGAGCCAAATAATCTATACATATTAACCATGTAAACTTTGAGACTTAAGGCGAATGTTTCAATGAGCTATGCTCAAAGCCGACCCTGACAGTCACAAGCTAGCTTACCATCTTCGGAAGCTTCACTGTTCGTAAACTGAAATCCTAACATTCAAATCCTAAATTTAACATTTTCAAGAGATCTAAAAACATATATTATTATTTTATCTATTTAAATACAATAAAAATTGACACATCTTATAAACAAACACATACACACACATATACAAAAATACTCATTTTGTTTTTAATATATAAAAGCTATTAGTCGATAAACATAATTTATATTCTCATACTAGCATGAGTGATAAGATTTTTTGGTACGTATATAACAAGAAGCTAACCTAAAACTTAAAATAAAAAATTCAAAACTTACAAAAAATTATCTCTACTTTCTTTATAAAATTATATATAATATCCGATCATTTTGACCTAAAATTTCTGACAAAAATGCAATAAAGAGAGTAACATAATTTTATATAAAAGAAATTCAAGAGATTATTTCGTTAATAGATCACTAAAGTATTATTTTTAGAAACTAAGAATAGAATATTGGTCTAAAATTTCCATAATAATTGTTTTATCACTGGGTGTAATTGTTGTTTTTCATACTTGTAGTTCTAAACATAAAATACAGAAAGTTTCCGTGCGGTCTTTAATATGAGTCACTGGCTCATTGGCGAGAGAAAAAAGAAACAAATCTCATTAGAGTAATTGCAACTCATAGCAACCAATAACATGAAAATTAAATCTCTCTCATGCTATACTATTTACTATGAAATATCAACTAGCAAAAATCATTTCTATCCTTGTTATCATTTTTAATTACAAATATACCTCTTTCTCTTTTTGATACATTTCCAATGATGATGGTAACGACAACGATGTTAACGAGAACGTTGATGGTGATGGTGATAACATTGACGAAATCGATAATTGTGACATTGTTAGTTAATCAATAACAAAGTTATCTTAAGAAAACAGTTTAATCGGGGTGAACAGTATGATTTAACATGTTAATTGTACAATAACAGTGTTAGAAAACAGTTTAATCGGGATGAACAGTATCCTCAGATTGTAGTGAACAGTGTTATCGAATGAATAGTGATGTCGACAACTAAGTTTTAATTGACCAATGGCAATTGTGTAATTAAAAAAAATAAAAGATTTTTGCGATTAAAAAAAATTTCTCTCAGTTAACTAACTAATTATGAATTATTTATTACCAATTAACTAAATACATGATCAACCATGTGTATATATATATTAAAATCACTCATCTCATTAAATAAAAAGGTAGATACCATTTCCCCGCGTCAAATTGATATTTCCAAAGCACTAAAATCTGTCGTTTCCTTATCTCTTTCTCGATTAATTGTAAGAACATCTTCAACGCATAATTATATTTTTTTATTATAAAATGCAATAATTTCAAAATACAATTAAATTCTTTCCAACCTATAATTATATTTTCCTTGTCAAAAAAATATTTTTAGTATATTCTTTTTCTATTTTATAATTAATTGTTAATTATACATATTTTCTTTAAAATTTACAAATTGATTCACTTATTTAATTTCTTTCAAAATTTCTATAAATTATGATATTCATGAAATTTAATTACGACTTCAAAGAATTTAAAAAAGAAAACAATTTTTTTGTTCCAAGACTTGAACTCGATAGAAGATCCAAATCTTCGTGTATATGTTCAGACTAAACAAACACGAATTTTACGAAAAAATGCTCAACAACAACAATATCAAATCCGCCTCAATCTGCTTCACTTGGACATTTTTTTGGTGATTTAAGTGGATCCGGAAGCGATTTACCGGAGTATTAACTTATTAAGTCACCAATCATTGTTGTACTAAATTTATTTTCTATTATTTTTAATTTTAATACTTTTTAGTTATTCTAAATTTAGTATTATGTTTTTATATTTTGTATTAAATAATGTTATTTGCATTTTAATTTATATATTAGATTGTTTTAATATTTATAATCATAAAAGATATTATCATCAAAATAATTATTTATAACATTAAAAGTAAAAGTATTTAAAATTTGAAGGAGTATCTATCTATAATAACAATCTGAATAAATGCCAATTGCCCTTCAATAAGTTGCGTCTTTTCAAAATTGTTATTGGTATTTTTTAAGAATTTCAATTTTAATCCAATAAATGTTATTGGTGGTTGCGTCTTTTCATTCGTATTTTTACGAATTTCAATTTTAATCCAATAAATGTTATTTGTGGTTGCATCTTTTCAATTATCAAAAATTGCTTCTTTTCACTTGTGTCTTTTGAATATTATTTATATTGTTCAAAACCACCTAAAAAGGATCATTTGATAATGATTCATGCTATAATGGGATCATTAGATGTATATATTTTTGATGATACATCTACAACAAGTAGTTTAATAGAGAGTGATGATGAATGCTATGCAACAATGAAAGAAGCTTCTTTTTGGGCTACACCAAATCAGTTGTGTAATTTGTTTGTCATATTAGTAAATCATTGTGATGTTACAAATCCATTACGATTATGGAGTACATTTTGAGAATATGTTACCGAATAAATAGTTTCCCAGGAAAGCAAGTTATGTAATTTTACCGGCATGTCTATAATATACATGTTGTTGCAAAAGAATCGAGTAAACATAATTTGGATAATACCAAAAATAATTGCAGCCAAAAATGCAAGAGTTTTAAAGGACGGAAAATGGAGACATATGAAGTTAGTACGTGTGCTGGTCCAGAAGTTTATTAGCAGCCATATCAGCATCAACTAAACCGGAGTGGATCCGAGAAAGGAGTGGAAGGAGAAGAAAGACGTGTTGGTACTAGTGCTGCAATTACTAAGGTACTCATCAATTGGAGTAAAAATAAGTTGCATCTTTTCAATATTGTTTTTTTATATTTTTTTATCTTTTCAATATTGTTATTTGTGTTTCTATGAAACCAAACTTTAATCCAATAAATGTTTATTATGGTTACATCTTTTCATCATAACTGTTATTAGAGTATGTGTCTTTTTATTATACATTATGCGTCTCTTCGTTTATAATCGCTTATTTTATGAAAAGTTGCATCGTTTAATATTCATGTCCTTTCAACTTTGTAAAAAAATACCAAAATTCTAAGGATCTTCATTAAAAAAAATTTAGATACATGTTTAGCTAAAAAGTTTATTAAACTAAAATGAAGAGTGACACTAAAACAATGAAAGAAATATCACTTATTAATTGAGCAACCAGTTTTTATTGTTAAAATTGTTTATATACATTTTCTATTTGCATTTTTAAGGTATGAATTTTTTTTACTTATTAACTATAGCATTCATTATGTATGTTCGAATAATATAAAAATATTTTGGAAAAACAAATTGTTTGTGAATTATAAATTTTAACTATACAATCTTAGAAAATTTATCGGATGATCACATTTTTTATCGTCATTTTTTAATACACTTTCACTTATAACCATTTTTAATAAATTCTATAACATCTTTTGAATCATAATAATTCTATAAAATATTTTGGAGTTGATATATATGTATAAATTATAAATAAATCTTAGAGATAAAAAAAATATTTATTAAAAATGAGTTTCCGGGCGAAAGCGCGGATTCTATACCTAGTGATTATAATATTAGTTATGGATCAACCTATTAAAACCATTAACCCATCATTTTTAATGTTATATGGATTGACCTGATCTATTTATTTATTGGGTTGGATTTATCCATCATATAGATAACATTCACCAACTTGGAAATGCTCGTTTGAGAAAAGAAAGACAACAAGCGTTTGATGAAGAGTTTGTGCCGAAAGTATGGCTGATCAAGTCCATTTAACACTCAATCCACTTGGATATAAATTGGTTTAGTTTGGTTTATCTATTTTTACATCTGGTCAAGAAAAAGCTAAATATTTACAGAGAATTGAAATCAAAAGAAACGAAGCATTCACAATTCACAATTCTGACTAAAAAAAGCGATTACTTTTCTTCTTTATAACTGGTCAAATCAAAAACGATTACTTTTCTTCTTTATAGCCAAAAGAAATGAAGCATTCACAATTCTGACTAAAACTCTCAAGAAAGATTTTACTTGGTTCAGATTCAGGAATCAAGATAATCGGAAGATGGAAGAACAAAACCTATCCTTGTACGCCATGATCCTATCGAGCTCCTCTGTTCTTCCCATGGTTCTCAAGACAGCCATAGATCTTGGCCTCTTCGACATATTATCAGAATCTGGCCCTTCTTCTCCCCTCTCTGCTTCTCAGATAGCGTCTCTATTGTCTAATCAAACACAACAACAACATGATTCAAGGTTGATCAATCGGATTCTTCGATGTCTAGCGAGCTATTCCATAGTAACTTGCTCTGTTTCCACTGACCAAAATGAGCCACGTCCGGTCTATGGCTTAGCTCCTGTTGCCAAGTACTTCACCAAGAACCAAGACGGTGGCGGCTCGTTGGCTCCGTTGGTGAATTTGTTTCAAGACAAGGCCGTGATTGATATCTGGTAATACATTATCAACATCCTAACTCTTTGTGATGATCTCTGTGACTCTGTCTTGATTGATTATGATTTTGTGTTTAAGGTACAACCTTAAAAACTCTGTTCTTGAAGGAGGGCTTCCATTCAACAAAACTCAAGGTTCGAGCGCGGTCGAGTTAGTAGGCAGAGATTCAAGATTCAGAGAAGTGTTTCAAAGCTCCATGAGAGGTTTCAATGAAGTTTTCATGGAAGAAGTAGTGAATAACTACAAAGGTTTTGATGGTGTGAAGTCACTGGTGGATGTTGGTGGTGGAGATGGCTCTGTTCTCAGTAAAATCATCTCCAAGCATCCTCACATCATCAAAGCTATTAACTTTGATTTGCCCTCTGTTATCAACACTTCATCAGCTTCTCCAGGTATATATATACAAGTTCTTGCAAAGATTCTTCTTGTATTGTAAAAATGATTTGAAAAGGTCATAAATTTGTGTATTGTATGCATTGAGAATGTTTCTGGAGACATGTTTACAAGCATTCCTAAAGGAGAAGCCATTTTCATGAAGGTTAATTTTTTTTTAAGTCACCTTAAACTTTGAACAAAATATACTTAAAAAGCTAAACATTAGGTTTCTTGTGTGTTGTGTTACAATTACAACAGTGGATTCTCCATAGCTGGGACGATGAGCATTGCGTGAAGATACTCAGGAACTGTTATCAATCGCTACCGTTAAACGGGAAGGTGATTGTGATCGATATGGTAATCCCTGATCTTCCAGGAGATACTCTCTTAGACAGAAGCTTGTTTCAGTTTGAGTTGTTCATGATGAACATGAACCCATCAGGGAAAGAAAGAACAAAGAGAGAATTCGAGATCTTAGCTCGCCTTGCTGGATTTTCTAGTGTCCAAGTTCCGTTTACATCTCTCTGTTTCTCTGTTGTGGAATTCTATAAGATTGCGTGATATTGTACTAGTATTTTCTTTCTTTGACAGCAAGATATGTACTATTATTGAAGTATATTCCATAAGATAAAAAGGGTACACATTTTACTAGAAACAAATTGACTCAAGAACGTACTAAGGAACTAACGATGATCTTTTCATACTTCCAACAACCACAAGAACGTATGTATATTCCTCTGTTTAACAAAACTTTGAGAAGTCTGAAACATAGAAAACCAGAAATCCTCAATGCAAAATCCTATTGTGGGCTCAAATAGGCCTGCGAGTTCGGGTGGTTCGGGTTTTTCGGTTTGTATAGTTCGATTAGTCGGGTAGTTTGGTTCGAGAATTACCGAAAATAACCGAAATAAATTACAGTTCGGGTATCAAGGAATTCGGATATTAATTTTTTTCATCGAAACTAACTGAAGTTTTTTTTTTGGGTGCAATTTCGGTTAAGTTCGAATAAATTTGAGTAAATTCGTTAGTTCGATTCTTCGATTCGAAATTTTTAGGGGGTGATTGGTTGAGGCTGTGACTGTAACTTTAAAAACTAAAATTGCCTGTTAAAAATTGACTTTTAAATAATGACTGTGACTTTAAAAAAAATAAAAGTCATTTTTATTGGCTTTGAAAAAAACAAACGAAAATAAGAGTAAGGAGACTTTTATGACGGTAGGAAGGATAAAGTCTGATTGGAAAAAAAACTGAACTTTAAAACTAATTAAAGCCTCTACAGCCTCTACAGCCTATTTACAAATCGGGCCCTTAATTTGGTATAATCTTAGTTTAGAATTTTTTTTTAAAAAACGGTTAACCCATTGGTTAATTCAAACCAAACCAAACCGATAAACAAATCAATTTTGAATATCTCCATTCGGTTCGGTTTGGAAATCTCGGTTCGGTTTGAAAACCTCGGTTCGGGTTAAAGGTCGTAGGCATAGAGGCTCAAATTTAGAAATACTTATCATTTTTTTTATCTTAATGGCCTCAAAACAGAAATCTCAACTTTCTAAATTCTGATGTTAATTTAAAAAAAAAAAAAAAAAAACACTACCAAAAGGAACTTTCGGTAGCTGAGATATTTGTTGAGTGTTTTGGCGAGAGTATCTTCAGAGAAAAAGAGATTTATCACATGCTTTCTTTCTAGACTTTAGGGTTTAGGCACTAAAGCAACTCTTTTTTATTTTTTATTTTATTTTTATTTTTTTAAAGCAACTCTCTTTGATGCAAGTTACAAAAAAAAAAAAAAACTCTCTTTGATGCGAATTCGACCATTGAATGTCTCTGTATGAACATATTTGAATACGATTTTGTTAGGTCAAACGTTTAATTAATAATCGTTTGTCTTCTTACCCTGTGATAGTAAATGAAAACCAAACCAATAGCCAAACTCTTTTTTTTAAAATAATTATTTTGGTCAGGTCCGGCCCTGAAGATATATGGGCCGCAAACCAAAATTGTTTTTGGACCTATTAATTAATACATTAAAAGAAAAAGTAAAGAAAAAAACAAAATACAAGAACTTTACTTGAACTCGCCGCCTCTTCTAACTATATTACAAAGTACAACCAAATCATCTAAAGGATATTTATGAAAATCAGGACCGAAATTTTACTTATTCTATAAAGGGCCGCAAACAGATGCTTTGCTTGCTTGCCCTCAGGGTCGGCTCTGATTTTGGTCTTGGTCTTGTCGCATTTCAACTTGTTCCCAACAAGACATATTTTATATATTGTAGAGGGTAAAAATGAAGTTGGACCAATTCAGATTCATACTAGAAACTCAAGTATCAAGATAACATATTCCACAAACTTGTATATAAGTTTGAAATTAACGATGTGATCACTCACCTAACCTTGGTGCATGTTCTCTACATATAAATACACGACTTTACAAATTACAAAATTTATCAAACTTGAGAGTTTAGACACACACACACAAAAACATATAAAAATGAACGTGGTTCGGTTTATAACTTTTGTAATTCTCTTGTTCTTTGCATCATCAAACACTACCTTCGCTGGATTACCATACGATTATGAATCTCTCAATACAAGTTAGTTTCGAATTAGAAAAACTTGTTCTTTCATCTCTTGATTCAGATATCTATTTCTTAGAAATTAATATTCAAAGTTTTGTTTTGTTGGAAAAGAAATTGGAGAAGGGTTTTGGCATCAAAAGCCTCTCAACAAGATCAGGGGTGGAGTAGAGGCCAGTAGGTCACGGCCGGCTAAAGGGAAAAGACAATGGAGTTGTTCTGAAAATTCTAATTCGACTCAATGGGAATGCAATGTTATCAGTGAAGCATTGTTCTGATAACTAGCTTCATCTATATAACAATATGGCCAATAAAAAAAATATATATATATATATATTGCCAATAGTTCATATCTTTTTTGTCAAACAAATAGTTCATATCTTTGAATACATTTTTTCTTCTTGACTTATGTGATTGTATATCGGTTTCTATCGACGAGAAGAATATAGATATTTCTTCTCTTTAAAATGAATCCTTTCTTACCAAAGAGGTGGTGGCCTAGTGGTAGTGCAAGGGGGTTGGTTCCCTTGTACCTCGGGTTCAAACCCCCTTTGGGACGGAGGTATATTCTTTAAATCGGAATATAGAAAGGGTTAACTCCGGGTACTGGGGGAGATTACGGGCCTTAGGCCCAAAACTTCCACAGTTAATTAAAAAAAATAAATAAAATGAATCCTTTCTGTTCAGCAAAAAATGGAGAGCTTCAAAGACATTACTAATCTATCTACAAGACTAAAATAACAATCACCAAAGAGGTGGTGGCCTAGTGGTAGTGCAAGGGGTTGCTTCCCTTGTGCCCCGGATTCAAACCCCATTTGGGACGGAGGTATATTCTTTAAATCGAAATATAGAAAGGGCTAACTCCGGATACTGGGAGAGATTACCGGCTTAAGGCCCAAAACTTCCACAGTTAATAAAAAAAAAAAAGACTAAAATAACAAGCAATGGCAGAAACAAATTAATGTCAACTGCATTCCACTAAAAACATGAGATAATTATTCGGAACTCAGAAGTATATATTGAAATAAAAATAAGATAAATTTTGGATAGTCTGTAAATATACTAATGGGCTATATAGTTCATTCTTGTGATAAAAATATCCATATTAACACTGTTCATCACGCTTTTTGTCTGTAACATTTTGCATGCAAGAAAAATATGTTCAAGTTACCATTAACTTTTTTTTTTAATTATCGGAAACTTTCGGAAAACTTTTTAAAGTGTTAGAAATTTTGTAAGTTTTCACAAATTTTAGTAAGTTGTCAAAAACATTTCTAAGTTTCTAGTGAAAGTTTCAGGAAGGTTTTTGAAAAAAAAATTTCTGTCGTGCCAGAAAAGCATAACACGTGATGAACAGTTTTTTTCCATAAAAATATATATGCTATGATCAAGTGAAAATTTATCAAAATCCAAATCTTAAAACATATTTGGAGGGAACCTAAGTAACCTTCAGATCCATAGAAATTAAATCGTTCAATTATATTTTCAATAAAATTACATATGCGTGATTTGATTAAAAAAAACTCTTCCATGATCCCACAAAGCAAGTTTTCAAAGCAATATAATTAACACCTACATATTTTACCTTCTCCTTTTTTTTGGTAGGAAGAGGGGATTACTCCCCATATTATTAAGAAAAATTAAATAAATTACATCCGAATGTTTCTTGGGTGCGCAGTCCCACTAGCATCCTCTAAAATAATCAAACGAACACACTCCGGGCTAACCGGGAACATATGAAATCCAACAGGTAAAGAAAAAGCATAGTTTGCTAATCCATCCGCCAGGCGATTAGCCTCCCTATACACATGCGAGATTCGGACTATCCAGTCCTTCGATAAGAAGGCATAGCACAAACGTACTAGGAAGGACAGTGGATGAGAGTCCTCAATCCCTGTCTGAAGAAAACCGACCACGATTTCCGAGTCCACCTCTAACTCCAAACGCGTTATCCCTCTCTCCCATGCGATGTACAGGCCATATTACACACTCCATAGTTCCGCTAACGGTGCAGTGCATATCCCAATATTTTACCTTCTCCGATCGATAATTTTATTTTGCTACTGGTGAGTGGTGACATTCCTGTCCAATCGATAATTAAATTAAATTAACTTATCGGTTATATACGGATGACATTCCTGACCAAACGATAATTAAATTAAATTATTGATCACGGATGACATATGTTAATCCTAAACATCCGTAACCGATAATTTAATTTAATAAAAATCCGCAAATGTTGAATAAGTTCGTTTGAAATACGAATGGACAAATTCTTAAGATCATCCCATATAACGTTGTCCTGCTCTTCTCAACTTAAATATAAGACTTGACTGTGTACATATGTGATCTTATATTATTTTGTTTGTAATAAGCCTTGAATAAATACATGTGAACCCAGCACCTTGATCATTCATTACATAAATGAGAAATCTCAAAAGAATGAGTAGATTGGCAAAACTTTATCGAGTCGTTTTATTGAGTTTCTTATATTAATAACTATGCTTTGATTTGATGAGTCTTAAGCATACATGCATCATTTATCGAGTCGTTTTATTGAGTCAAAACTTTTTTTTTCTTTTAGTCGGAAACTATGAAATTTGCTAGGTACAAGTCGCTTCGAACAAGGAACCTTAATGACCATTCTCACGGGTTTAGAAGCAAGGTTTATTAAGTTGAACACTGCGAGTGGATCATTCCAATGGAGAAAGTTCTAATCTCTAGTGTACTCGAAGGATCTTGCGTTGACTCCGCACCTAATGAATCAAAACTTCTCGTCAAGGGGGTTGAGGTACTTCGAACTTTGATCCTCTTTCAAACTCTAGCATGACTAAGTAGATACAATGCAACCTCTCCTTGATCTTCCCTTATTGTTAGAAAAGAAAAAAAAAATAGAAAAGAAAAGTCTTACTTTGAGAATGGTAACTCGAGTTCCACCAAGGACAATGACGGTTCGCAGACATCATAAAAGCTTCGAAGAAGTGATCATTCTCAAGCTAAGAAGGAAAGGAAAAGAAAAAGAATATATGAAAAGAAAGTCGAGAGAAAAATTAAAATGATACCCTAGAAAAGTAGGGAGAAATCGACTAAGGGAAGAGAAAATTAGAGAGTTATGTCTGAAATGTCTTTGTCTAGATGTTTGGAAGAGAAGAGTATAATGTCTCGTCGACCAATACTCCCTCGAATGAGACCGCACGCCTAAATGACTAAAGGAGTCAACAAGAGAAAGCTCGAAATACTCAAAGGGACCATGAAGCGTATCCGGAAAGGGTGAAAAGCTCAAGGTAACTAGACCCAAACACTTTGAGTTTGAATTCCGAGTTACGTGGCTCAAGCAGGTCGATTTCTAGACTTGATGAGTTCCCAAGTATTGGTAAGTTTCCAAGTTTTCAAACCTCTTTTTCTTGATTAGATTTCTGTTTTGTTTGAGGACAAACAAAAGTTTAAGTCTGGGGGAGTTGATAACATGCATATTTTACCCATTTTTACCATCATAAGTGTATGCTTTAATAAGCATTTCACTAAGGTATTAATGTATATTTAGTAGTTTTCGAGTATTTGTGTGTCCAAGACACTTTTCAGGAATTCTTAGGAAAAAATGATGCAAAACGGATGTTTTCGGAATATGAGGTTTTTGACAAAAGTCTAGCACGAGACGGAGACCTTCCCATCACAAGATCGAGCTGAATTTTGGTGACAAGATAGCCCTATCAGCTGTCTTTCACCTCGAAGTGATTTGAGTTCAATCCCAAGGTTGGATCTCAAGTTATGGAGGAAGCAAGAAGGCCTGTCAGCCACACCCTCAGAAGAAGGCTGGCCGCGCCATGAAAGCTCATAAGACCAACGGCCGGCCCATGAGCCATCCCTCGCGCGGCCAGGACAAGTGACGATTCCCGAGCCCGTTTGCAAGCCCAAAACAAGCTCGATGGCCACCAAATTCGGTGGAACTCTAAATGACACCTAAGAAGACCTAAAGACCTATAAATACACGCTGATACTCTGATTGGAGGGAGTTCGAAGACAGCCACCAAATACTACGCCCTAGAGGAGGAGCCGCCGCCAAGGAGGAAGAGAAGAGGAGCGAAAGCCATCTTCTCCACTCTCACCCCTCGTCGCCCTACTCGGTTACTCTCCTTCATCTCTTTTCTGCATTTTCTTTACATCGTCACTACTATCTTTCTGTTCCTTTCAAACCTTTTTATCTTTTATCTATTCCAATGATGAAGAACTTCAGATCTATGTTTGAGTAGTCCTTCAGTTGGGTTTCAAAGAGGATTTCTCAAAGGGATTTCATGCTTTGATTCGATCGGTTGTTAGATCATAGATAAAATACTTTTCACTGTTTTTCGTTTGGAGTCTTTCTTATTGCGTAATTCTCGACTGGCCACTTAGGATCGATCATTGGAATCATTAGAGCCGCGTAAAAGCTGAATATTTTGGCCGGACATAGTTTTAAACGAGCAGGCACCGAAGGATGCTTACGCATATCGGCGGTGTATTGTGAGCTTTATCGAACTTATTATTATAGCTGACCTTACTGCGAAGTCGCTACCGAAAGGGGAGCGAACGAGTAGTATAGGTTTAGGTGTTTGGTTTTCCGAAAGGGGGATCCGACCACTTTCGTGTTTGAGCTTGAGAACCAGTAGAATTGATTTTGTCTAGGTCAAGTTTGTTAATCCGTAGAATCATTCCGTGGAAAACTCTGAGAGATCCCTGAAACCCAGCATCCCATTATATAGTTTTACAACCCACTTTTGATTTCCAATCCGCCACTAAAAAATCACCTCTCAAAAACCAACTTTCAATTTGTTCGTTCTCATTTGATTTTCTGTTTTAGTGGATTCGTTTGAAGCATCATATTCTCTGTGGTTCGACACCCTAAATACTACAACGCACATCTGTACACTTGCAGACGATAGGGTTATAAATTTAAAATTCGAAAACACTCTAAAACCTGTTGCATCAGTGATAAAGAGGATTATTATTCAACAGGATAATGAGGCATATCATGGGAAAAGGGTCAAAATCGACCTCAATTAATACCGTCGTGCCTTTTCCTACCTGAACTAAGCGATAGTGCGTTTGACTACCTCAACTCATAAACAATTTTGAAAAACCTACCCAAACTAAGTTTTATGTGCCGAAAACGATGTTGACCAAATTACCGTTAGTCAAACGTTAAGTTTCGCTTCGGATGTTAATCTCAAAACGACGTCGTTTTGACGTTTGACAAATCAAAACCCAAAACACACAAAACGACGTCGTTTTGATTTGGGGAAAAAATTAAAATTAGGGATCCGGGTCTTCTTTCTCCTTCCTCTTTCACGAAATTCCCCCTCTTTCACTAGCACATTCCAAAACCCGAAAATAACAGAGAGATTGGAGGAGAATCGATTAGTGATTCAAGGTTGGCATAGGTTTTAATTTTCATCAGGTAAAGTCGATTCCTCCATCTCTGTCCCTGTATTTCTTTGTTTTCGTGAGAATATGAAGCTCAAATTGATAAAAAAAAAATTGATCTAGGAAGAGGGATCCCTAAGAGATGGGTGATCGAGGAAGAGGGATTCCTAAGAGATGTCGATGTGGAGAACCTGTCCTAATGAAGACATCAGGGACTGCTAAAAATCCGGGAAGATTGTTTCATACTTGCCCATTTGGACAACCCGTAAGTGTAAATTTCAGATTTGGGTTTTCTTCAAATTTAAGTTATTCATTTAGCTTAAGCTTCTCCAAATTTCGGACAGGAAAATTGGTATCATATGTTCAAATGGACTGATACATGTATGGTTGAAGAGATCGAAGACTTGATTGAGAAAGTCAATAACTTAGAAGGAGCTTCGATCACATTGCAAAAGGGATTTAATTCTTGTGAATCAGAGATTGACACCCTGACAATGGAGACGCGTGTGTGTGAGGATGTCGTCGAGAAGGAGATCGGAGAGTTGAAGATGCAGCTTAGGAGTTTGAAAAACATTGTGGTTTTTGCTTTGGTAATGGTTTTCTTCTTTAGGTTTGTATTTTGAGTAAATCTGAGATTGAGTAAGTATGAGATTGAGTAAGTCTGAGATTGAGTAAGTCTGACATTGAGTATGTTTGTAAGATTGAGTATGTTTGTAAGATTTCTATGTTTGTAGGATCATCTATGTTTGTGACATTTCTATGTGATAAGATTATGGTTTCTCAAGTTTACCTTCTCAAGTTTAAATGTCGAAAGGAATGAAAAGAAATCAGAACAACATATGACCATTCAAACTGATTACCAATAATGTTGGAATACACCAAGCCTGAAAAAAAAAACCGAAGCAAAGAACCTAAAACTAAAGCTCCATCATGTCCGAAAAAGAGAGCATAATTATCTTAAACTGAAGCTCCATCATGCCCGAGAAAGAGGGCATCATTATCCAACAAAACATAACAAGAAAACAGAGAGTGAAAATGTCCTCAACTAAGCTCCATCCTTGCAAAAACCATCAAACCGCTCCTTGTCCTCAACTGAAGCTCTATCCTTGCAAAAACCATCAAACCGCTCCTACTCTATCATCTCCTTCCCTGACATGACATAAACAATCTAGAATCATTAAAAACACAGAAACAAACATAGCCTTGAGACAAATATAAACTGAAAGTGTAAAGAAGATTTAAACCTTATTACTCTTGCGTTTGAGAAGGTCCTTCTCCAGCGTCTAAAGTCATATACTCTTCTTCTCCTATCGTCTTTTTCTTCTTCTTATGTGGTTTCCTATATAACGCAACTCCCAAGTTCGGACACTTTGAAATATTGTGTCCCGCTTGGCTACATCGAGCACAATGCATTATCCTCTTCGTTCGGCTAACCTTCTTTTTTGTTGGAGACTCATTCTTACCTTTCTTCATCTTAGGCTTTGACTTCCTTCCTTTCCTGTTTTCGATTTCTTCAACAAAACTTGGAGGAGGAAGCACCACAGAACCAGTTTTCTTCCAGAAACACATACCATTTACTGGCCTTATTGAGTCACTATAAATCTGTTGCTGCCTAGAATTGAGATAGCAACATGAGATGTAATCTTCATGATTCAGCTTTCTTTCTGCGATGATACGCAAGGCATGACGACAGGGAATTCCACTCATATCCCATCTCCTACATGCGCAAGTCCTCAATCCCAAGTTCACACAATACGAAATACCTGATTCACGAACCTCACATCTACCATCTGACCCTGGAATTATCCTACAAAACTTCAACTTCTGATGCTCTGACTCTATGACTTTTGCTATTCTAGGAGGGTACCAACCTTTGTGGTCTAATGCTTTCTTCAGCCTCTGATCAATACGCACCATAGCTTTTCTCCTAATAGTCTCCAGCATCTCAACCATCGGTATATATCTTGCAGGATCAATGGCATTATTGAAAGATTCTGAGATGTTGTTGTGAACATCTACACAAGACGATGCTGTCGAAAAGAATGCAAGACTGCAATTCATTGGATTCTTCTCCATCATGGCATCATACAGATTTTTATCATACCTCATAACCGCGCTGAGATTTACTTCATATTGAGCCATGGTGTAACTTTCAGCTACTCTCCAGAACAAGGTCTTCATTTCGCTTTGATGAGGGAACATCTTCTTCAAGTTACCATAGATATAGCGAGCACACATCCTATGTTCAACATTGGGCAATAATCTTTCCACTGCATTCAACAAACCATGGAAATATAGCAGCCTTTATTAGTAAAACCAACTGATTTTCAAAAGATATTAGTAAACTAAATTTAAATATACATTTTGTCTATCAGATATGATAGTAAAACCTCTACCATCTTTTAGATCAAGATCAACCTTTAACTTTTGTATGAACCAAAGCCAATTATCCTCATTCTCCACATCAACAACAGCCCACGCTATTGGATACATTCCATTGTTGGCATCTCTACCCACAACAGCCAATAGTTATCCTTTAAGCGTGCTTTTGAGAAAGCAACCATCCAGTCCAAATATAGGACGACACCATGTTCTCCACTGCTTACGGATGGCTGCAAAACACACATAGAATCTATGGAAGATTTCTGATCCACCATCATCCATGAACGTGTATAACACTACTGTTGACCCTACATTCGTACTAGAAAAAAAAAATGTAAACATTGGTTAAAAATAATCAAAACTATAATCAAAACTATAAGGTAAAATGCTCAAAAATGACCACAAGAAATGAAAACATCTACTACTTACTCAAGGAGGGCTAAGCGATAATCTTTGAGCCTACAAAACTGCTACTCATGATCACGATTGATGATGGCAATTGCTTTTACATTTGCCTTTTTACACTTGTCTATGGTTGTTATCAAATTGAACCTCTGTTCAATCTGCTCTTGCATAGCCTTCGGTTTAAAATCAGGATCAGTCCTAATATCATCTATAAACAACTTCATAATCACAGCTGCTTTTAGTATCTTACTATGTCCATCCTTTTGGCAGATGTGTGTATCTTCAAAAGTCTTCACCATCCACTTTCCAATTGGTTTTTCATAAGAACAGTAGATCTTCCATGGACAACCATCTTCAATACCACACAAAGCCGATGACTTCTCCTTTCCCCATTTGCTTAGTTTAATGTTCCATCCTCCCTTGAGTGAATAATCAACCAAAGCCTCCTTGAAATCTTCTAAAGTGTCAAACACCTGTCTTAGCTTTAACTCACCACTTCCTCGTTTGCATCTCACCAAATCCTCCTCTTCTTCACCATCAGAATTAGGAGGAGTGTTATGATAGTCAAAATCATCTTCTTCATCCACAAAATCAGCTATATTTTGTTCAACCCGAACCTCTTCTTCACAAGGACCAGATTCGACCACATCTTCAGGATGCTCTGTTGAATTCACCAAAAACACATTCACTACTTTTGTCCATTTACCAGCTTCACACATCCTTTGAAAACTCGACTCTCCACTAATCAGCCTCTTTCGTTCCCTAGTCTCCTCAAATGGCAGCTTATACCATATATCATGACCACAAAATCCATCTCCTTCGCTCCTTTCATTGGCCAAAGTCTTGAAGAAATCCTCTGGATTACACTCCAAAGTAAGCACATCTCCAGCAATATAAGCAACTTCTCCAACAGAATTCTTTACCCAATATCCACCATGGTTCACGGTGAACGTCACATGGTCCGAATTGCTGCAAAAAACATTAATTTTCTTATAATTACACTCTCAGACATTTATACAAACACTTGGTGTTCAGAAAAAAAAACAGCATATATGATCACAAATTCATTCAAAATACATGACTAATCAAAGGATGTGTGATAAACAAATCGATGGCTTGGACTTGATTCTTAATCAAAAACGAAGTTTACTTTCAAAACGTAATAAACAAAACGAAATTCACTAAGCTAAATCAAACAACCCGATGCTTTATCAAACAATTTCAATGAAAATAAAAACTGAAATTACCTCATTTTGAACTCGATTCTCTCCAATTACGTATCACAACACGATCGATTCTCCTCCAATTAACCTAATCATTCATCATTCACTTGTGTTTGATTCTCCTCCAATCTCTCTGTTATTTTCGGGTTTTGGAATGTGCTAGTGAAAGAGGGGGAATTTCGTGAAAGAGGAAGGAGAAAGAAGACCCGGATCCCTAATTTTAATTTTTTCCCCAAATCAAAACGACGTCGTTTTGTGTGTTTTGGGTTTTGATTTGTCAAACGTCAAAACGACGTCGTTTTGAGATTAACATCCGAAGCGAAACTTAACGTTTGACTAACGGTAATTTGGTCAACATCGTTTTCGGCACATAAAACTTAGTTTGGGTAGGTTTTTCAAAATTGTTTATGAGTTGAGGTAGTCAAACGCACTATCGCTTAGTTCAGGTAGGAAAAGGCACGACGGTATTAATTGAGGTCGATTTTGACCCTTTTTCCGGCATATCATAGCCTTATATACACAGTTACAAGATTAACGTGCTTGCCCTAATTACAATAGCAATATCGATATACATATGATGGGCCGACATAGCCCAATAACTCGGTTACACGTGGAGCGACTCTTGGAGAGCTAACTTTGCCAACGAATCGGCTTGACAATTCTATGTTCTTGGTATGAAACTAAAAGTGATCGATACAAACAAACCATCTAAATGGTGAATATCGGCGATGATTCCATAGAGCTCGGTGACTTGTTCTTTCGATCGGATAGCTCTGATGAGCGTTTGTGAATCTGATTTTATCCAGATTTTTGTCAATCCCATGGATTGTGCTTGGTGGAGATATTCCCATATTGCTATTGCTTCGGCGAGCAGGGGGGTACTGATGAAGTAGCCAGCTGTCTTTCCTTTTGCAATTGTCTGGAGATCGTGGGTTTTGAAGATCTAGCCCAATCCAGCAGTTTTTGATTCCCGATCCCATACTGCATCTGAGAAACCAAGGATTGCATCTGGATATGGGGGATTAGGAGGGAATCGAATTGTAGGAGGGGGCTTTTTGTCGTCATTCTCTAGCTTCCGCTGATGCTTTTGCGATGGTGTCGGTTGGTGAGAAGTGTCTATTCTCGAAGATTAGAAGGTTTCGAGCTGACCAAATGGCCCAATAGATCCAGGGGAAGATTGGTCCAGCGGCGATTCCCGTTGGAGGGCGACAAAACCACTCATTTGATTCTGTCAGAGCATCGGAGAAAAGTTGAATATGTGTCGATTCGATCGAATTGTTTAGAGGGGCCAATCTACATGTTTGTCGCAAAGTCACAGTGGCAAAGGAGATGTTCTCTCGTTTCCAGATCCCCGCATCTGCAACATGCTGCCGCTATTGTGATTCCACGGCTTAACATGTTTGCTCCCAGTGCCAGTGCTCCTTGTGCTAACTTCCACATGAAAACTTTGATTTTGGGAGAGAATTTTTCATTCCATATGTCTGAATGCCAATTGATTCCAGGTTCAATATCTGGCCAGTTCATCTCTTTTTTTTTTTTTAAAGCAAACGCTATGTGGTATCCTGTCTTTGTAGAGTACTCGCCTGATGGGGTTGAGAGCCATATAGGATGTCGATAGTTTCTTCCAATTCAGGTAACACTAACTTTATCATTTCTCGGTCCCAGAACTTTGTTTGGGGATATGGAGGGAACCTAAGTAACCCTTCGGATCCATAGAAATTAAATCGTTCAATCATATTTTCCATAAAATTACATATGTGTGAATTGATTTAACAAAATTCTTCCATGGTCCGAAAAAGCAAGTTTTTTTTTTTTAAACCTTCCCACAAAGCAAGTTTTCAAAGCATTATAATTAACACCTACCTATTTTATCTTATCCGATCGATAATTTTGTTTTTCTACTGATTTGTGGGAAGAGAGACTTTATTTGCTTGAAAATAGTTAATGAAAAGATTATTAACATATTCGAAGGACTCGAATTGCATACCAAAGCAGAACAGAAAAAGATAATTGATAAAGTGTGTGAATTATATGAGAAGTAGGGTTAATGTTGCTTAGGATCCGTAACATATTTTTTGTTTTGAATATTTTAATTGAAAATAAATAAATAACTATTAGGTTTCGATTTTGTAGTTTTCATATATTTTTTTGTTTTCTATTTTCTTAAAAAAATATTTTAACGACTTTATAAATTTTATTATTATAAATATGCGTATACGCAGATCATAATCTAGATTTTAATTATGATAAATTTATTTCGTCAAAATTTTAGAATATATATATATATATATATTAAAACATATATATTTGGAAATATTAATAAAAGTAAATTTAGTTTTTCTTTACAGATGATTTGATTTTATTTTTACGAATTTAAAATATTTTATTACAAATCTGCATATATGCGGATTCTAGTTATATATATGCTGATATGCATATATATATATATATCCGATTATCGCTAGGGTTTAGGACATCGGGTTCGTGAGCGTGGGCCTTTTCCTGGAGGTGAACAACTACCACTAACTGCAATCTTGATCTCTCTGATCATCTTCTGATCCCAAACCCCTTCTCCTATTTATTTTCCAAAAAAATAAAAAAACATTAATTTTGAATGCTTCTAGTAAACAATTCCTTTTAAATTATATATAATCCACTCGCACCAGTCCAAATTAAAAAAAAAAACCGTATCTTAAAAACTAATACACAGATCGAAAGGAAGAAGAGATCAAATCGTTCAGTTTAATTTTACCATATATGAAGTAGCCAAATTTTATTTTATTTTATTTGAATATTCTTTGATTTGAAGCACTACAAGAAAACATGACGTTTGCCACGATTTTTTGCGAGGAAATAAATTCGTGGTAAATTAGCATCGAATTTACGAGGAATGTACGAGGAAAATTAAAAACGTCGGTAATTCGTCGGAAAGAGCAACGAAAATAAATCGTTGTAAAATCGTCGTAAATTCCAATGAATTAACGACGAATTAACGAGGAAAACATAATTCGTCGTAAATTTACGACGAATTAGCGAGGAAACATGGCTGACGTGGATTCCTCGGAATTTCGTCGTTAATTTCCGACGAATTACCGAGAAAGTATTTCGAAGTAAATTAACGACGTATTTGGGAGGAAAATAAGTTAGATGAAAACGTGTTTTACTGGTTTTTTAGCCACGAAAATATTCCTTGTTAATTCGTTGGTAATTCGTTGGTAATTCGATGTAAAAAAAAAAAAAAAAAAGCCTATATATAGAAGCAACACTTCATTAGAAAAATTACAAAAACAAAAACAAACTCTCTCTTCACCTAAAAAAAAAAACGTTTTCACCAAAAAAAACACTTTCTAAACACTTTTTCAATATATTCGTTTACAAAAAAAAAAAAATGTCAATATACGAATTACGAAGTTGGATGTATAATCGTAAAGATTCGGAGGGATCGCTGACGAGGGAGTTTCGAGATGGGCTAGAAGGATTCATGTATCAGGCGGGAAGTTTGCAAATTACCGTTGAAAGTGGTATGATGTACTGTCCTTGTCAAAAATGCATGAATAGGAAATTTATTCGTATCTCAAAAGTGTGGTCGCATCTATTAAATAGAGGGTTTTTTCCGCACTACTATATTTGGTATAATCATGGAGAAGGGCATGGGGGAAATGCTGCTAGTAGTAGCG
This sequence comes from Alliaria petiolata, assembly GCA_020283515.1. Lineage (NCBI taxonomy): Eukaryota > Viridiplantae > Streptophyta > Magnoliopsida > Brassicales > Brassicaceae > Alliaria > Alliaria petiolata. The sequence continues at coordinate 348,063,678 of JAHZTW010000001.1, forward strand.
GTAATAACCAAGCAGTTAATGCTGATGCTGAGTCATATAATGTGCATCAAGTTGATGATCATGGTGAATATGGTGATCATGATAGGATTCATGAGATGGTTACAGATGCATTTCATGAAAACACGGGTACATTTCTAGCTGCTGGTCATGATAGTAATATTTACGACGAGGAACCCAAT
>JAHZTW010000001.1:348065557-348103153 GCA_020283515.1 Alliaria petiolata
TTTTTTAATTGTTGTAGCAAAAATACACTTGGGATCCAGTTGATACCCCGACCGTGCGGGAAGCGTTCAAGATGAAAGTGATGGGACGTCTCGGAGGCACCGTTTCGGATTGGAAAAGAAAATGGGAGGTCATAGGCAACGACGCAAAACCGATATTCATCGAGAAGACGGTTTGGGACGGATTGGTTCGCTATTGGCAGGATCCCCACTCGGTCCTTATATCTGCAAAGTGCTCATCTTCCCGTAATGCCATTGGTCCGGACGGTTTACCCGCAGCCTTGCCCCATACAGCCGGTCAAACGCCTTTTGCGGGCGTTCGTTTACAAATGGTATATTATTAATTTTTTTATTTAATTTTCTGCTTTTTAAAAATTTTTACTAATTAACAAGTTTACAAAAAATGTAGGCATCCGAAAACGGAGGTGTTTTGCCTCCGATGACGGAAGTTTTTGCGAAGACACATCGGAAGAAGGCGTCGGGTTTCTTTGTCTCGGACAAAGCCGAGAGGATCTACAACGATGTCACATCGAAGATTGCCGAGCGAGAGTCACAGATGTCTCAGTTATCACCGGGCGGTTCTTCGGTGCAATCCGGAGGGTTAACCACTCCCGACATCGATCGGATCTACGAGGAGGTATTTACTTATAATAAAAATTATAATTTTTTTAATAATAGTTTTTTTTATAATCATATTAATTGATTATTTTAAAAAATGTAGGTTGCTCCTAAGAGAAAGGGGAAAGTCGTAGGGATGGGATCTATTCATAATGTCCCATCTGCTTCGTCTTTTGCCCCTCGACGGTCTCCCAAAGATGATCCTGTCGTCTTACGTGCCAAGATAGCGAGTCTCCAACAAACTCAATCAGAATATCAGCAACAAGTCAAAGCTGAACTTTCGGAGTACGACGCTATCTTCGAGATAATGGCGGTGGGAAATCCTCAGATCGCCGCACTTTTGCAAGAGAAGCGGAGACGACGAGCGGCAGCTGAACAAGCCGGGCCAAGCCATGCGACAGAGGAGGAAGACTTGACTGAGCAACAGCGCGAATCACGCCGTCTTGCGGCTCAAGCTGCTGAAGATGCTCGGGCGATCCCGGATTTCGATTATGTCGTCGAGTAGTTTTTTAATTTTATTAAAAACCTATAATATTTGTTTTAAATTTTATTTTAATTTTAATTTTCATTTTAATTTTTAAATCCTTTTTTTAATGTTTTTTTTTATTTAAAATTATAACTTTACTACGAATTTGCCACGATTTTGTTTGCCACGAATTTGCCACGATTTTGTTTGCCACGAATTTGCCATGATTTTATTTGCCACGAATTTGCCACGATTGTTTTTGCCACGAATTCACTACGAATTTAGTTTGCCACGAATTAACGATGAATCACATTTGCCACGAATTTACAACGACTTTCCTTTGCCACGAATTAACTACGAACTCCCGTTTCCCACGATTTAACGACAATTCAATTTACCACAAATTTACGACGATTGCCTTCCCTCGCCAATTAACGACGATGTTACGACGATATATATAACGACGAATTAACGACGAATTTTCTCACTCCCAAATTTAACGACGATTCCGCGACGAAGTTGCTTTCGCGACGATCATTTACCGACGATTGCACTTTCGTGGCAAAATCGTTGGTACTTCCTATTTAGGACGAATTTGCCACGAAATTGTCCCTAGTAAAATGCTTGTTTTCTTGTAGTGAAGGTATATCTTGCTAAACATGGAATCAAAATTTCCAAAAGTTTATCAAACTAACCAAAGCGAATAATAATCAGTTTCTATTCAGTTTTTTTTCTATTTTACAAGCCTGTAAATTTAAACTACAACCAAACATATATCGGATTGGGTATATAATTTTGCTCGCAATAAAAAAACTTACTTGGCTTTGGAGGTTCGTATTGTACTCGGGCCAATGCTGTGTTTGATAATCCAGTGAGCAACAGAAAACTTAAAGTTAGCAAGCATACCAGGACGATATACATTTTGTTCGTTGATGTAAGAATTTCAAAATGTAAGTTTGTGCATATGTAAAGAGAATAAACTGATACATTTCAACATTCCTTCTATAAAATGAAATCCCAGTCTTCTCTGAATTGGTCCAACTTAATTTTTTAATTATTGTGGAGAACAAATTCCATGTTATACGTTCAACTGTTCAAGTAAGATTAACATAAACAACAAAAGCTTTTGTCATTGAATAAAAAAAATCCAAAAGTGTTGAATAAGTTCGTTTGAAATACGAATGGACAAATTCTTAAGATCCCATATAACGGTGTCCTGCTCTTCTCAATGAAAGTCTATGAATTTCCTTATCATTTACAAGATACTTACAAGGCTTTATAAAGCCGAAACTGTTACACAAGATCTGGAGAGACTCCACAAGATCAGGAACTGAACAACAGAATAAACAGAGTCCTAAAAATATGATACATAATATATTTCAAGTCTATCACCCTCCCTCAGTCACAGCGTCGGATGAACGGTGAGGCTGGATCGGAATTCGTTATGAAGTGAGGTCGGGAGGCCTTTGGTGAAGATGTCTGCATATTGAAGTGATGTTGGGACATGAATAACCTTGATTTCGCCAATTGCTACCTTGTCACGCACAAAGTGAATATCTAACACAACATGCTTTGTGCGTTGGTGCTTCACGGGGTTTGTTGATAGATAAACCGAGCCTATGTTGTCACAGTAGACCACAGATGCACTTTTAATTGGACGATGAAGCTCTAAGAGGAGATTGCGGATCCATGTAAGCTCTGCAACTGTGTTTGCTACACCTTTATATTCAGCTTCTGAGCTTGAACGTGAAACGGTTGGTTGTCGTTTGGCGGACCAAGAAAAGAGATTTGGACCAAGGAAGACACAGTACCCGGATGTTGATCTTCGAGTGTCTAGGCAGCCAGCCCAATCAGCGTCCGAGTAGGCTGTAAGAGTGTCAATTTGACCTCGTACCATCTGAATACCGTAATTTATAGTGCCCTTAATGTATCGGATTATTCTCTTGAGGGCTTGAAGATATGGATGACGAGGCTGGTGCATATATAAACAAATCTGGTGAACAGCATAAGAGATGTCTGGTCTCGTCAGAGTAAGGTACTGAAATGCACCGGCAAGCTTACGGTAAAAGGTCGGGTCTTCGAGGATGTCGCCGTCGTTGATAGAGAGTTTGGATTTAAGGTCCACCGGAGTTGCTAAAGGTTTACAATCCACCATGCCTGCTCGCGAGATGATGTCTTCTGCGTATGTGGACTGAGATAGAAATAACCCTTTTGGATTGAAATATGCCTTAATGCCAAGAAAGTGATGCAGCCGTCCGAGGTCAGTCATGGGAAATTCCGATTTCAGTTTGTTGATGACTCGTTGCAAGAGAGTTGTTGAGGAAGCTGTGATGAGTATGTCATCGACATAGAGAAGCAGGTATGCATAGTCACAATTGTTCCTGAAAATAAACAAAGAAGAATCGGCTTTGCTCTGAACAAAACCCATCAGTTTCAGAAAATTGGAAAATAGTGAGTTCCAAGCTCTGGGGGCTTGCTTTAATCCATAAATGGCGTTGTTGAGCTTGCACACATGATTGGGGTACTTTGAATCAATGAACCATGGAGGCTGGTGCATATACACCGTTTCATCGAGTTTGCCTTGGAGAAAAGCATTTTTAACGTATAACTGGTGTATAGGCCAATCCAGAGCAACACCTACATTGAGGACGGTACATATTGTAGCCGGCTTTAAGACCAGACTAAAAGTCTCATTGAAGTCGATTCCTTCCTCCTGAGATCTTCCATTGGCAACCAACCGTGCCTTATGTCTAGATAAAACCCCATTAGCATCATATTTGTGCTTAAATAACCACATAGAGCGCACAACATTCACCTTAGGCGGCCTAGGTACTAAGTTCCAAGTCTTGGTCTTAATCATAGCACCATGTTCATCAGTCATTGCAGGGTTCCAGTTAGGGTCAGATAAGGCTCGAATATGGCTCTTTGATAAAGGTGATTTTGTGTTTGCAAGGAGAGACAGGATTTGTTTTGGTTTGGAGATGCCCGACTTTGATCGAGTTTGAATCGAATACGGGGCTTGGTACAAAGGGTCAGGACGAATAGGTCGGAGTGGAGCTGTGGATGTAATGGGCTGTGGGGAAGGTGAGGAGAAAGGAGCTTGAAGAAGCGACTGGAACAGAGGAGAAGGATCGTCAGATACTTATAAGAATTGGTAAGTATCTTTTTGTGGTTTTTGTTCAGGCGTAGGAAATTTCTCCTCATCAAAATAGACATGTCTGGAGATGATATTCTTGTTTGTTTTTAGGTCCATACAACGATAGCCACGATGTTGAGATGGATACCCGAGAAACAAACATGGAGTAGATCTCGGAGACAGCTTCGGAAGATTTGAGTGATTTAAATTGGGGAAGCACAAGCAACCAAAGACTCGAAGGTGAGCATATGAGGGTTCTTTTTGAAAGAGAAGAGTGTATGGGATTTGGTTTTGGATGGCTTTTGAAGGCGTGATGTTGAGTATATGAACAACTACATGAAGAGCTTCTACCCAAAAACTTTGAGGTAATCGAGCTTGAAAAAGAAGAGCTCGAATGGAGTTGTTGACTGTCCGAATAATACGTTCAGATCGTCCATTCTGTTGAGAAGTATAAGGACAAGAAAACCGAGCATTGATCCCATTGGAAGCAAAGAAAGTTTGAAACTCGGAGTTATTAAATTCCCCCCCATTATCACACTGGAAATTTTTGATTTTAGTGTTGAATTGGGTATCAACGTAGGCAGAGAAGTGTAGGAATTTAGAGAAAACTTCACTTTTTCTGCGAAGAGGATAAACCCAAAGATAATGGCTGAATTGATCAAGGAAAAGAACATAATAACGGATACCACTTATTGATGGTACCGGTGATGTCCATAAATCAGAATGGACGATTTGAAAAGGTTCAGAGACAGAGGATTGAGAAGATTTAAATGGAAACTTTATTGATTTGCCCAAAAAACAAGGTTCACAAGAATTGGGAAATTTCCCTTTAGCACAAAGAGTAGGATTCGAATGAAAAATAGAGTTTAGAGATGCGTTATTGGTGTGGGCGAGACGCTTGTGCCATAACGCAGGAGTGGAGGCCAGAAGAGCTGTGGAGGCATCCGGTGTTTTATTGAATGAAGCAGGAATTGAATAAAGATCACCGGAGCTTTCACATCGGAGCAGAGCTTTCCGACTTTGAAGATCCTTCACAGTGAAACCAAGAGGGTCAAAATCAACAGAACACCAATTATGGAAATCTTTGCGGGGTAAGCCAAGAGGGCCAATACGGATTGGAGTTCCAAGGACGGTTTGAGTAATTTCCTCTCCCACGTTTGTTGTAGTTGTTGTTTCCTCTCCTATTTCCTCTATTGTTTTGGTGATTTCGATTTGAATGATGTGGCTACTGTGATGAAGAAGCAGTTAGGGCCGTAGAGGAGGAGGAATTGTCGGTGTGAGAGGCAGAAGCCCGACTTGGTTTCTTGATCCGTGTTTCTTCCCATTCAAGCATCGATTTAGCAGAGTCAAAGGTTGGAAAGGGATCTTTGTGTTTGATAACATTGATGATGTTATCAAACTTCTCGTTGAGACCATTGATGATGTACATCACGAGGGTTCTGTCGTTGACAGGAGTGCCAACGTTTGAGAGAAGATCTACAGTAGACTTCATTTTTTTTGACAGTATTCACGCACCGGCATGTCGCCAATCTCCATTGTGCGTAGCTCATTGTCGAGCTGAATAGCTCTAGCATCCTTGTTGTTGCGGAACTGATTTTCCACACGTAACCATAGGTCACGAGCAGTGCCGCCTGGTTGAAAGGAAGAACGAAACAGGGGCTGGGCCATCGTTCCATAAAGCCAGAGCTTGACCAGACCATCGCGTTTGTGCCATGCGTGGTCGTAGGAGTTAGCGGGTTGGACTGTTCCGTCGAGGTGGCCGGAAACGTCAAACGCCATGCAATGAGTGAGGAGAAGTTCTCTCCAAGCATCATAGTTATGCTCGTTCTCATCGAGAAGCACAAGAATCTGGTTTTTGATGTTGGTAACACCATAGCAGCGTTCATGGGGATTATTTTCAGCAGCCATGAAAGACAGAGGTGAAGGAAACAGAGACGAAAAGAAAGAAGAGAGTAGAAAAGAAAAGAAGAGAAGAGGGTCAGAACCGTAGAAGCTCTGATACCATGAAAGTCTATGAATTTCCTTATCATTTACAAGATACATACAAGGCTTTATAAAGCCGAAACTGTTACACAAGATCTGGAGAGACTCCACAAGATCAGGAACTGAACAACAGAATAAACAGAGTCCTAAAAATATGGAACAGAATATATTTCAAGTCTATCAGCCTTCTTGCGCCTTTTTCATCTTCCTTTTCCTTTTTTCCTTCCTCATTAGTTTCAGGGCTTCTACCCAAAACCCTTATTTCCTACATCGTTATTGTCCAAATACAACAACTTACTCAAGGAACAGCACTTACTTCGCCAATCTCAGAACCCTTTTGTCCTCTCTTTCTTCCCCCAACGCTTCCTACTCCACCGGACTTCAAAACGTTACGGTCGGACAAGCCCCCGACAAGGTCACCGGACTTTTCCTCTGCCGTGGAGATCTCTCGCCGAAAGCTTGCCGTAACTGCGTCGCCTTTTCCGTCAGCCAAACCTTAATTAGATGCCCGAACGAGAGTGAGGTCGCGCTCTATTACGAGGAGTGCATGCTCAGATACTCTCACCAAAATATTCTATCGACCGTCACATACATGAAAGGATACATCCTGATGAACAACAATAATATTNTGTTGAATAAGTTCGTTTGAAATACGAATGGACAAATTCTTAAGATCCCATAAAACGTTGTCCTGCTCTTCTCAATATAAAAATAAGACTTGACTGTGTACATATGTGATCTTATATTATTTTGTTTGTAATAAGCCTTGAATAAATACATGTGAACCCAGCACCTTGATCATTCATTACATAAATGAGAAATCTCAAAGGACTGTAATAATTATGTACCTTGATGTAGTTCTTCTCACGAATATAATAGACAACCATACCCTTTAATTTATGCAACACAACACAAACAAAAGTGTTTCAAAATTTATGCAACACAACACAACACAAACAAAAGTGTTTTCAAAGACGTTTTGATTATTCGACGTCAGCCCGTCACAAAATAAGCTAATTAAATCGGTCTACATGTGAATTAATGCATATGCTTAAAATCGAACAATGTCCCGCTCAAAACACGAGACAATCATTCATCAAAGTCACCACAAGAACACATATATATTCAGAACAAAAACGATATATAGAACCAGAGTTTCTCTGGCACGTGGGGCATTATTCAACTTTTGTAGGAGAACCCTGGTGGGATTTAAAATTTTAAACATAACAGCGTCTGGCGTCTGCAATGAAGAGGACGACAGCTAGAGTTTTCGTTTTTTCTTTTCATTATAACATTTCTTTTTTTGGTCTTCGTCTTTTTTGTACTTCCACTTGTTCTCCACGAGTAGAGAAATGCGAAGTTGGACTAATTCAGATTCATACAAGTAATTCAAGAGTCAAAATCAATTCTTCTAAAAACAAGTATATAAATATACTAATAGCCGTGTTTATATTCGTACTGCGTACACAACCCACGTAACCATAGTGCATGTTCTCTACATATAAATACACGACGTTACATATTAGTATATCACAAACTTCTAAACGTTAAGATTTTTGACCAACAAAATTCCCAAAAGAAAAAATGTACGTGGTTCGGTTAGTAACTTTGATCATTCTCGTGTTATTTGCATCATCAAACACAGTCTTCGCTCGATTACCATACGATTACGAATCTCTCAAAAGTGAGTTACTAGCTATGAGAAATCTTCTTCTCTGCCTCTCAATTCGGTTTTCTATGTCTTAAAAACTAGTATTTCAATTTTTTTTTTAGGTAAAGAAACAGGAGAAGGAGTTTGGGATCAAAAGGTCCTCAACGAGATCAAGGGTTTTGTGAAGCCCAGCAAATCACAGCATGCAGGTAGTGGAATTAATCAACCTATAGGTCCCGAACCCTGATAATTATTTTCACGTGACCATTGGAGTTATTTCAAAGATTCTTATTCACCTGAATGATCAACTCATGTGTGAGAATCACCCTTTTATGATAAATTTCTTCTTTGAATTATGTAATTGAATGGTTTTTTTTCGACTGAAAAGATTATAGTTCTCTTATATCTTCTTATATGAATGATGTAAAGATAATATTTTTTCTAATCAACAATATAAATAGAGCGCTTCAAAGAAATTTGCTAAGTCGTTGTTACAAAATAAGTCTTTGGTGATGAATGTTTGTGTTGTTTTTAGATTTTGCTTTTTGGTTTTTGGATTTTGGTTTTTGTTTTTAGATTTTAGTTTTTGGATTTTGGTTTTTTGATAATACTTGGGAGAAAAACTCTAAGACTATGAATGTTTGTAGTTTTTGAAAGAGTTTTTGGTTTTTGTTTTTCAAAAACCATTTTATTAGCCAATCAAGTTTTTTGATAAATAGATTCACTAAAATTTAGGGAAACTAGTTTTTTAAAATAACTTCCAATTTGTAAGCAAAAACCAAAATCTACATTTTTGGAGTTTTTCTCCCAAGTATTATCAAAAAAACCAAAATGCAAAAACTAAAATCTAAAAACAAAAACCAAAATCCAAAAACCAAAAACCAAAATCTAAAAACAACACAAACATTCATCACCTAAAAATTTAGATTTTGGTTTTTGCTTACAAATTAGAAGATATTTTAAAAAATTAGTTTCCCTAAATTTTAGGGAATCTATTTATCAAAAAACTTGATTGGCAAATAAAGTGGTTTTTGAAAAACAAAAACCAAAAACTCTTTCAAAAACTACAAACATTCAAAGCCTTTATCATCTACAAGCAAGTGCGGATGGTCAATACGATAAATAATGTCTACTGCATTCCGGTTAAAACACGATAGATTCATTCATGAGTGACATATTAAACCAATTAAGGGTTGGATTAGTGGTTGCGAGACTCTTTGGGAGCGAGAAGTCTGGCCCTTAGTTCGATGAATTTCTATTCCGATGAGAAGATATATGAGTTTCGGTCCAGAACTCCTCGGAGTGGTTCGATTAACCATTTTAAAAAAGGTGACATATTGAAAGAAAAATAAAATTGGATAGATAGTGTATTGGCTATTTTGGTAATCAAATTTGCAAAAGAAATGGTTTCTGTAAAAGTATTAAGTATTAACGTAAGATAGTTTTCTAATTTCTTATGACGAAAATATCCATATCAATAAACACGCTTTTTCCGGTAACAATTTTTCACGCAAGAAAAATCGAACGTTTTACTCAAATCGTAAAAAATGTCCTAATTTAATAGGCCCTGTGCAATATTATACTTTTATAATCATAATAAGTAGTATTGGTAAAAAAAAAGGCCCTATTTTTTTTTTTATAAAGGACCTTAAAATCTAATCAAAATTTGTAAAAAAATCTATGGATTTAGTGCAAATGCACCTCTAACACATGCCTAAAACAGGGCATGTATCATGCATGTAGTTGAAAGTTAAAACGAGTATTGATTTTTCTTTAATGGAAAATTGTATATCTTCCACCAATGTATTTTTTTCTGCATTTGGATCAAGCTTATAATTTGAACCATCAAAAGTCAAAAGAATTGAATAATACGTTTTGTTCGACTGAGAAGAAAAGAAAAAGTGCTTAACAAAGTCCACTCGTATTTGCAGTAAAAAAAAAAAAAAAAAAGCCCACTCGTATAATTTTAATTGCAGATCCAGTTTGGGAATGGAACATATATAGGATCCTCAAATTGTTTCAGTGACAATTTCATTGTTGGTTCACTAATACATAACATATGATGATGATATGAACACTTCCTTTTCATAATAAGCGTCGTTATAGAATTTTATTATTGTTTCACAAATAGTGGTGTTTTATATTTTCAAATTCATAATTTAAACAAAACAACCAAGACTCAAAAAAATCATTATATGGATTTCCTCAAGTGTCTTGTTGGAAATTACATTTAGAAACGAATCAGACATTATCAAAACAGAAGACTACCATGTAGGCTTTTACAATAGAACTGCTTTCTTCTTGGGTTCAAGAATCGGAGGGTCGATGTCTATCCCCATGTTAGCTGCAGTTCCTGCAATGATCCTCATTGCGGACTCAATGGTCGTGCAGTTCAGATCGGGGAGCTTCTCGGCTGCGATCGTGCGGAGGGCGTCTATCGTTATCGTCCCAACTTTATCTTGCTTTGGATCTTTCGATCCCTTCTCAACACCTATTTCCAGAATTCAACAAATGTCAAGAACATCACACAACTCTCAGGAAGAGAGACAAGGAAGTAGTGTAGATGCCACACCTCATACCAATCATATAATGGATCTATGTCCACAAAACAACATAACAAAACATATGATACACATGATCTTCTTGCCAAATTATTCTATATTTGAGTAGAAACTCAAGTGATGATCTAAGAAAACATACGATATACATTACTTTCTTGCCAATAGTTCTTGTACCAAAGCTATATATTTGAATTTTCTATAGTTGAGAAGGAGCATAAGTAATGACTCTAGCTATACAGCTTTGCATAAAGCAAGATAAGGCTCAAAAGCAAGCGCCTTAAGATGATCATTTCCATAGAAGCAAACTCTATTATCAAAATGCACATTCATTGATAACGGTACTCAATTCTCAGATTCGACGAAAGAATACCTGCAGCTTTGAGCAACAAAACAGAAGCAGGAGGGGTCTTGAGGATGAAAGTGAAGCTCTTATCCTGAAACCATACATATAAACTCTTATGAAACGATCTCATAGTAGCTATGTGACTCGAGACATATCACTATTCAAAACGCTGCTCCAAATCACAAGTTGAAGACAAAACATTTACAAACACTTGCAAAAAGTCGGCTTTCGATAACAAATTTACCACAATTTCACTCTTCTATAGTTTTAATCAAACCGGAAAATCAAGATTGCAAATTAGGGTAGAAGAAGAAGTGAAAACTCACATCGAAGACTGTGATTTCAACAGGAATGATATAACCGGCTTTATCAGCGGTTCTGGCATTGTAATCCTTGCAAAAAGCCATAATGTTGACTCCCTTCGAACCAAGCGCCGGACCTACAGGCGGCGCCGGAGTTGCTTTCCCGGCCTCTAGAGCCAGTTTTATAACTCCGACAACTGCGAAATTTTCCCAACCCATAAGTCAATCGAGCGCGAAAATTAAGAAATTGATAGGTTTTGAGGAGATGGGTAGTGAGAAAATTGTACCTTTTTTGGCTTTGCCTCCGGGTTTCGGTGGAGCCATGGCGATGACGGTGAGAAATCTCGGGGATGAGGAGAGAAGTGAGGGCTGTCTCTTCCCCAGAAACTGGACGGAGACATTTGCTTTGGAGGATAATTTCGCGGAAAGAGAATGTGAGAGCTTAGAGTTGGGATGCAGAGAAGAGGAAGTAGAGCTGCAGAGAGTTGATAGAGAAGAAGACGCCATTGATTCACAGTGAGCGAAGGTAGAGAGAAAGCAGAACGCGAGTTCACTCACGGTTTGGGAAAAATCCTATCCGCTTTTGAGTTCACACTTCATGGGCCTAAAACTAGTGGGCCTACGAATCTACGATTCCATATCCAACAAGCCCGTAAGTGAATTTACCGAATTGCAATAGATCAAAAGCATTAATACAAGAGGTTAATTACAAAACACAAATCGTTTCTTAATAAATTCCCAAAATATTTCATTACACACATTAAATATTTCATTACTTCACCACCTTCTTCAGGTAGTCTTCTGAAATAGAACAGTCACAGAGTATCTTTAAAGTGTGTTGTGTGTAGTGTACAATGAAAGCAAAAATGATCTGTTGAGAAAAATAACATTTGAAGTTTACAAAAATACCTAATACGAGACAGATTAACTGAGAAAATCAAAGTTGTGTTGTTAGTTTATTAAAGTCCAAAAAGCCAAGAGAGGAAACTGATTCTTTTACATATGATTAAACGAAAACAAAAAAGGGAGGAAACAATTCATCTCAAAGGCGAAACAACTTATAGAACAAGACCGGTTTGTATCGAGCAAGGGCTTGTCCGATCGCCAGTCCAAACAACACTCCAGGTCCATAGCCTATTGCAGAAGCTTTCCAGTTCAACACTTGTTCTTGCTTTGGCACTTCTTGCTCTTGTGTCTGTTGTGTTGATGTCGGTGCTCCATTTCCCCTGAAGCAACTCTCTTGAAGAGGAAGACCACAAAGATTGATATTCCCTTCAAATGAGGATTTAGGTTGCCCACCAATCTGTGTACTCTGTGGTATCTGGCCGGCGAGTCTGTTATGCGACATGTTAACATACGCCAAGAACGTGAGGTCTCTTAGCTCTTGAGGAATTCTTCCGGAAATTCGGTTTCGAGATAGATCCAATGACTCGAGCTGTTTGAGTTTGGACAAAGACGATGGAATATGACCTGTGAAACGGTTGTTAGACAAGTCCAGCACAATCAAAGATTTCAAGAAACCTATGGATTCTGGAATCTGTCCTTCAAAACTATTCCCTGAGAAATCAATTGATGTGTATGTGTCTGGGATCTTTCCCAACTCCATGCTTCGTCCTTTGATTCTCAAATGAACTGAAGGATAATACCACAGAGGGGTCTCATATTTAGAGTGTTCATCTCCTGTGTACTCTGGCCAACGATAGCCTTGAGGAGTATTAACCAAAGGTGCACTCCAATTCGCAAAGTAATTTGGTGGAAGACTCCCGTTGAAGCTGTTACGGGATATGTCAACTATCCGCAGTGCCGTAAACGAAAGATGAGAGATCTCAGGAGAATATACGGGACCATGGAATCTGTTTGATCTCAGAACAATGATTTCAAGACGCCTCAAAGCGCTCAGCCAGAAAGGGAAAGTGTCGTTGATGCGATTTCCTTCGACATTTAGAAACTTTAGGCTTGTGCAGTTTACAAGAGACCTTGGAAGCTTCCCACTTATTTGATTGTTGCCAACATCAAGTAGTACCAAGCCATCTTCTATGTCGGGAAGTCTCCCGGTGAGGTTGTTGTTACGGAGTTTCAACGCTCCTAGTCCTACTGATACATTTGTCAAGCATCGAGGAATTGACCCATTGAAATTGTTGTTTGATAGATCAAGGAGACTCAGTCGAAATTTTTTGCAGAATGTAAGAGGTATGCCTCCAGTGAAATTATTATTTGATGCAGCCATGATGTTGACGTAAGGTGGAATAATAGGAAAAGATCCTTTAAAGGCGTTTGAACTCAAATCCAACTCCGAAATCGACGAATTAAGGACTACTTTTGGAGTGCCTTCCAAGGAATCGATGAAGTTGTGAGAGAGATTCACCCGGACCATAGAAGGCAGATTCCATAACAACTGAGGAACCTTTCCTTTAATTCTATTATTGGAAATGTCTAACCACCATAATCTTTGTAAGTCCTTAATAAACATGGGGAACTCGGTGATGTTGCAGCTCGACAAGTGCAGACGTGTCAAATTTTCCGAACCGGTACCAACCACTGACACACTATTTCCGGAGAGATCCAAATAATCTAGAGACTTGAAGTGCAAGAAATCAAAGTTGATTGTGTAGGTTGTGTTCTGAAAAGATAAGTCGAGATGCGAGAGGTTGGGTAACTTTGAGATGCGTTCTAGGATTCGATGACTCATAAGGTTATAGGCAATGTCTAAAAATACAAGCTCAGAGGTACCAGAAGAATCTATATTTTCAAGAGGGTCACTAAGATGGTTTTGGCGCAGGTCAAGAGCAATTAGGAAAGGCATGGTGAATATATAAGTAGGAATGGTTCCAGAAAAATGATTATATGAAAGGTCTATATTTTCAAGAAGGGTTAGATTATGTAGATTGGGAATACGACCGGTGAGCTTGTTATATGAAAGATCTAAGTTGGTTAAGCGGCTTAGGTTACTGATTGAGGAAGGAACTTCTCCTATAAAACCATTTTAGCTAAGATCCAAGGATTCTAAGTTGGTGAGTCTATCAAATCCGGTGGGGATAAGGGACGAGTCAAAATGGTTTTCAGAGAGATCAAGGTACCTGAGGTGTTGGAATCTGAAGAGGCTACTATTAGCCTTGAGAGTAGTGAGACATTGACGACCAAGGGATAGCTCCGCCACGACACCGGTCTCGCTATCAAAGGCAACCCCAGCAAAGGAGTCAGCGTCTTTGGTCCAGGAGCTTATATTTGCTCTAGTGTCCATTCGACCAAAGTAATCGAGTTTCCAAGTGAGGTCGCAGATGAAAGATGGAAACTCATTCTTAAAAGCCAAGAGAATCTCCACTTGGTCGCGAGGGAAAGGAAATGGAAGAGTGAAAACTGAGTCGCTGGTCACAAAGACGCAACAGAAGAAACAAGTGATGAAGAAAACGGCCAAGTGCCATTTCATCATCTGAAAGAAGGATTTACAAACAAAAGGAAGGATTTATGAAGAAGAAGAAATTGGTATGTATGAATTGGTTTTGCAGTCTAATTCTAAGTTTCTAACAATATATGTAATGAATATAAGAGTTGTTGAGTCAAATTGCTTGACTTGGAAATTTTGAGTCCTCAGCATGTTTGAATATGGACCACCATATATTTAATTCGACCAAGACCGATACCCACCAGGTAGACAAACTATATTTAATACAATTTTGTTTTTTTTTTTTGATAAAGGGTTTATATTTAATACATTTGCTTCTCGTAATTTCTTCTCTGATTACACTTGGACGTGAATATTAATTTAACGTGTAGCAAGTAGTAAGTAGTAACCACTATTTTTTTAAAACCTGAGTCTTCTGGATAATTGAGCCAATCGTTCAAGCTGGTCATGTACCAGTTTATAACCATTGAACATGGCTTGATTTGAAAACTGTAAAAGTTTTCCACTACTTTCGACCCACACAGATCCGCTAAGACTTCTTGCCATGTTGGAGTGATCTTGTTTTTTCATATCATATAATTATAAAAAATTACAAAGGAGGAGAGATGATGAAGAAATGCATATACAGCTTAATAATTTATAACAATGATGTTTTTTTAGCAAATCTATTAATAATAACAATCTGAATAAATGTCAATTGCATTTCAGTAAGTTGTGTATTTTCAAAATTATTATTTGTGTTTTTTTATAAATTCTAATTTTAATCCAATAAATGTTATTTGTAGTTGCGTCTTTTCACTTATCAAACATTGCTTCTTTTCATTTATGTCTTTCGAA
This sequence comes from Alliaria petiolata, assembly GCA_020283515.1. Taxonomy (NCBI): domain Eukaryota; kingdom Viridiplantae; phylum Streptophyta; class Magnoliopsida; order Brassicales; family Brassicaceae; genus Alliaria; species Alliaria petiolata. The sequence continues at coordinate 348,080,855 of JAHZTW010000001.1, forward strand.
GATTACTTATATTGTTCAAAACTACATAAAAAAGGGTCATTTGATAGTGATTCATACTATAATGGTCATCAAAAAGTATCTTATCTAGATGGTTTGCTCTAAATAAAGAAGAAGAAAAAGTAGAAAATCCAACATATGATTGTTTTCCAACAAAATATGTATGGAACAAAAGTTTAAAAACTTGAAAAAAAGTTAAGATTATAAATCAGCCTGGGAAAATATATATGGTGAATTATATTATCTTCGAACATTAATCGATTGTTTTTAAAGAAACAAGTTTTTTAAAGATATTTTTGCAGATTATTGTAAAATTCAGTGTATTTTTAAAGATACATCTACAACAAGTGGTTTAAATAGAGAGTGATGATGAATGCTATGCAACAATGAAAGAATCTTCTTTTTGAGCTACACCAAATAAGTTGTGTATTTTGTTTGTCATATTAGTAAATTATTGTGATGTTACAAATCCATTACGATTATGGAGTACATTTTGGGAATATGCTACCGGAGAAATAGTTTTCCAGGAAAGCAAGTTATGTAATTTTTCTGGCATGACTATAATATACCTGTTGTTTCAAAAGAATCGAGTAAACATAATTTGGATAATACCAAAAATAATTGCAGCCAAAAATGCAAAAGTTTTAAAGAACATGAAATGGAGACATATGAAGTTAGTACGTGTGCTGGTCCAGGAGTTTATTGGCAGCCACATCGGCATCAACGAAACGTGAGTGGATGCAAGAAAGGAGTGGATGGATAAGAAATATGTGTTGGTACTAGTGGTGGAATTACTAAAGTACTCATCAATTGGAGTAAAAATAAGTTGTATCGTTTAATATTCATGTCCTTTCAACTGTATAAAAAATACAAAAATTCTAAGGATCTTCAATAATTTTTTTTTTAGATGCATGTTTAGCTAAAAAGTTTATTAAACTAAAATGAGGAGTGACACGAAATAACGAAAAAATATTACTTATTAATTGAGCAGCCATCTTTTATTGTTAAATTTGTTTATATACATTTTCTATTTGCATTTTTAAGGTATGGATTTTTTTTTACTTATTAACTATAATATTCATTATGTATGTTTCGAATAATATAAAAATATTTTGGAAAAACAAATTGTTTTTATTTTTGTGCTTGTGAATTATAAATTTTAACTATACAATCTTAGAAAATTTATCAGATGATCACATTTTTTATCGTCATTTTTTGTTTAATACACTTTCATTTATAACCATTTTTCATAAATTTTATAACATCTTTTGAAAAACCGTGTGTTTTTTCACAGTTATAATCATAATAATTCTATAAAATATTTTGGAGTTGATATATATGTACAAATTATAAATAAATCTTAGAGATAAAAACATATTTATTAAAAATGAGTTTCCGCTTGAAAGCGCGGATTCTATACCTAGTAATAATAATAATAATAATAATAATTGATAAGAATTTTTTGTTCAATAACCACACAAAAAAAACTTACAAACTAACAAATTTATCTCTCTAACTCTTTCTATTTTTCTCTAACCTTTTGATTATTTAATTAATTTTTATTTTATTTTGGTTATTCACCAAAATAATCCTAATTTATAACAATGGTAAAGACCAATCATAAGAGCTTGATTTGGTAATTGTGCAAGTGTTCCATTATGTATCGACCTCATATTTAACAATGAAAATATTTTTTAATTTAAATTGAAAATAAAATAACTAATCAAACATATGATCGCTAACTCAAGCACCTCATTGGATATGTCAAAATTAACTTTTAAGCTAAAACTTGAAATGGTATTGAAACTCATTGTTGTTCACCAACTTTCAAAATATTATTAAAACAATTTTTTGATTAACTGAATTCGATATATGATTGAACACAACAACTATAAACTTTCTCTTTCTTTAATCAAAAATATTTTTATTTTATTTTAAATTATATGATCGCCAACTCAATCACCTCATTGGATATGTTAAAACTAAATTTACCTCATTGGATATGTTAAAATTAAATTTTAAGCTAAAACTTGAGATGCGTATTGAAACTCATTGTTGTTCACCAACTTTCAAAATATTATTGAAATTATTTTTGCTTTAAATGAATTCGGTATATGATTGAACTCAATAACTATAATTTTTTTTTTTTGTAAATCGAACACAATTTTTTATTTTAAACTGTAAACGAAATAACTTATCAAAAACATACCTTAGCAAGATTACAAGGGGAGAGTTTTTTCTCTTCTGCAATTTTGGGAATCCGTTTACCGTTCCCAGAGTCAATAGCCTTCTCCTAAAAAAAAAAGACAAGATCAAATTCAAATTCAACAGTTCTCAAAACAAATCTAAACATGGAGTTTTTTCAAACTTTCACTATACCTTAGCAAAGGCAAGATTACAAGAGGCTAGTTTTTTCTCTTCTAAAATTTTGGGAAGAAGTTTAGCGTTACAAGACATTTCCTTCCTCTCCTACTTTGGGAAGAAATTTAGCGTCCGCGAGTCTAGCATTCGCTAGCTGAAAGACAAGACCAAATTCTAAAGTTCTCAAACTTTTACACAAGACAATGATAAAAGACAAGATCAAACAGTTTCTAACAATGATTTAGGTCGCTAGCAGATCACACCAATTGATAGAGATATAATCACGGCAAAGCAAAAATAACTTAAAATAACCTTTTATTGAAACTGAAAGAATAAGAACGTAACAATAAAATCTCCAAAGAGACTAGCTCTCTCTCCCTCGGAATAATTCTGATAATCCTCCAAAGCTTTCAATGTTTGGATACCTCTCATAAACGAGGTTACATCCTTATTTATAGGAAAATACTAACAAAGCACTTTAAGATGTAGAGATGAACTAGCAACAACAATTTTTTATTTTTCTTTGTACAAATTTTGAACTAGTAACAACATCCCATGGGCTTATTCCAGTGTCTCATGTGAAATATGATCACTAGCACAATATTATCGTTCGACTTCGCCTTACCAATGTCACGATCGGAAGTGGAAACCAATTGCCAAACAAACATTTTACTGGCGACCATTTTTGCGTTTGAACATCACATTTGAACCGGAATAAGCTAAAACCTAACACTAAAATAGTCTTTTGATCAATAAAACTAATCATATTTAAGTTCAATATCCAAAAACGTTTCCGAATAAATTTTTCCCACTGTTTTATAGTTTATGAACATTTTCTGTACTTTTATTTCAGTAAACACCGTTTTTTAAAGCGATTGTTGTTGAGTCAAAAAAAAAAAAAAGAGGGTAATTGTTGTGGTGTATTTTGGTTAAATGTTTTATCCGAGTTGTATCAATTGAAGTATCACATTCATGACATCAGCTAGAGTGTGATTAGCTCCATGTGTTGTTGTAATTCTTTTGGAACGCATATACACAGATTTTTGGCTTGACCAACAATAAGTTATTTATTTCTACGAACAGTTGCATATCAAAGTGGAGGAGCCAATCATATCCTATATATAATAAGATAAAATGAAGGGCGGCTTCGTTTCTCCGTGTAATACGCAGAAAGTCATTGAGAATTTTTTTTTTTTTTAGTTAACTGTGAAAATTTCAGATCTTAGATACATAGTCTCTTGCAGTATTCGAAGTTAGTTTTTTCTATATTTTGATTTAAAAAATATACCTACATCACAAAAAGGTTTCAATTAACTGTGGAAGTCATTGAGAATTTAGATATAATAATTTCTAATAATTAAAAATAGAAGAATAAGAAAGAAAGGTCAACTGATTGGGTTCTTGACTCATGAGATTGCAATGGAGGGACTTTCTTATGTGGTTCCTGAGATAAAAGGTCATACGAGGCAGCATTTTCAAATAAACTAACAATATAATTTAATTGAAAAAAACGCTCACAATATAAAAATAAATCTTACTCATATTTCATATTATATAAACATACAAGTTGCCATAGTCAGAGGCTCAGAGCAACCCATAATGATTCAATATTTCGAAGTGTTCAAACAATGCGAGCCTAAAAGAAATCAACTTTATGTATTATATATATATATACATGTTTATAATTAGAACCTACATATATAAAAGTCTTCTTCTACACTAGTCTCTTCAAGTAAATTACATTTCTCTAGTTGAACCCAAAATGATGAGAACACCGATTATTGTGGCTATATGTCTAATGCTAGCTCTGAACATTGCTGCTGAAACTAAGGTACTGACAAAATTTCCTTATGCCCGGATCTGAATCTTTACTCGGTCCTTTTCTTCCTCTATGAGTTATGTTCTTGCAAGAAGCTAAACTTGGTATGCTTTGTTTGATGATTTGATAGGTTCACATAGTGTACCTTGGTGAGAGACAACACGATGATCCTGACTCAGTCACCGAGTCTCATCATCAGATGCTTTGGTCAATCCTCGGAAGGTAACAATTTCTTAAATTAAAATTTAACTTTGACCAAAACCATATCCAAATTGCTAAACTCATTTTGCTCATTGTCACATCACAGCAAAGAAGCTGCACATGATTCAATGGCTGTCTCTTATACACATCTAGATGTGTATAAGAGACAGGGTTCACATAGTGTACCTTGGTGAGAGACAACACGATGATCCTGACTCAGTCACCGAGTCTCATCATCAGATGCTTTGGTCAATCCTCGGAAGGTAACAATTTCTTAAATTAAAATTTAACTTTGACCAAAACCATATCCAAATTGCTAAACTCATTTTGCTCATTGTCACATCACAGCAAAGAAGCTGCACATGATTCAATGGTGTATAGCTGTCTCTTATACACATCTAGATGTGTATAAGAGACAGCCTAGAGCCAGTGTAGCTATGTACAAGGCTTGTTGGCACTTAGCCTCTATAGGAACAGCGACTTCTTCAGCTGCAGATATGTTGAAAGCCATAGACGAAGCGATTCACGACGGTGTAGACGTTTTGTCGATCTCGACATCGTTCCCGATTCCTCTGTTTCTAGAAGTTGACGCTCGAGACGCTATGGCGGTTGGAGCGTTTCACGCGGTTGCGAAAGGGATTCCGGTCGTGTGTTCCGGTGGTAACGCGGGTCCTGCTTCTCAAACCGTTACCAACACGGCTCCTCGGATCATTACAGTTGCTGCAACCACTCAAGATCGGTCTTTTCCCACACTTATTACAATTGGCAACAATGTTACAATTGTGGTAAGCTTTTTTACATTAGTCCAAAACAGAGAAAATATCAGTTATTTCACAATCTTTGTTTAAAAATTCAAATTCTTGAAATTTTAGGGTCAAGCATTGTATCAAGGTCCAGCTATGGATTTCACTGGTGTGGTTTACCCTGAAGGTCCAGGAGCAAGCAATGAGACATTTTCTGGGTAAGTCTCAAGTCTCTGGTTTCCCATTTCCATCAAAGCAAGTGCCTTTGTACCTAATGAGACATAATATTTGTTTACTTGCAGAGTCTGCGAAAAATCCAGCTCGTAAAATAAAAGAAAAGATTGTCTTGTGCTTCACGAAATCGACGGATTATGGTACCGTGATCCAGGCTGCATCAGATGTATTTAACCTTGATGGCTACGGTGTGATCGTTGCGAGAAACCCCGGGATACCAACTTAATCCCTGCGATGGTTTCCCTTGTCTCGCTGTAGATTACGAACTTGGAACCGATATACTCTTCTACATACGTTCCACTACATTATATACCAACATATCTTCATCAAGTTGTTGAAAGCAGAGAGAGAATAGAGTTTTAAGCTGAGAAGGAAGAAAAGAGAGATATCAAATTTGCATGTTTATTTCAATTATTCGTTTAGAACTACATTGTCACTACATATATATTACATTCATGAGGAATCACAACAGCATGGACATATATATTAACTAGAGAGGGATGGAGACAACATGGGTTTAGTCATATGGCGTGAGCATGTGTTTAGGTGTTCGTGCGTCTTGGAGTTCTGTTTTTGGAAGACATAACCGTTGTGTTTGTTGCAGGTTTTGCAGGTTTGGACTTAGTGGGCTTTATGGGCTTTTGCCGAGTTGGTGTTTACACCCCCTTGCAAACTCGTGGTGGGAGGATTCGCAACACCGAGTTTGGAGCGTAGAATGCAGTAGGAGTCTTGAGGTAGAGACTTTGTAAGGATGTCGACCACCTGAAGGGCAGAGGGAACATGAGACACCACTAGAGAGCCATTTGCTACCTTTTCTCGAGCATAGTGAAAGTGTGTTTCAAAATGTTTTGATCGGTTATGCAAGACTGGATTTGCAGTAAGATGAACTGCAGAGAGGTTGTCACAGAAGGCTGTAGCTGGCTTGTCTTGAGAGATTCCGATTTCTTTAAGCAGAGAGGTAATCCATGTTAATTCTACTGCAGTGTCCGACAGTGCTCTGTATTCGGCTTCGGTAGATGATCTTGACACCGTTGGTTGCCTTTTTGCGGACCATGAGATGATGTTTGAACCAAAAAAGGTACAAAAACCTCCAGTTGATCGACGTGTTTCTCTGCATCCTGCCCAGTCACTGTCGCAGTAGGCTTGAAGAGAGGAGTTGGTGTTGGAGTTGAAGTAGAGGCCCATTTGTAACGTACCTTTGAGATATCTGAGGATCCTCTTGAGTAGCGTGAAGTCAGAGATCGATGGCTGATGCATCTTTTGGCATACCAGGTTGACCGCGAATTGAATGTCTGGTCTTGTGATGGTGAGATACTGAAGCTTTCCGGCTAAGCTTCTGAAATAGGTAGGGTCTGAGAAGATTTCATCTTGTTGAGAGACTCGATCCAGCTGCAGAGGAAGGGGCGTAGGCATTGGAGCACAANTACTCATTCCTGATTATATTTCTATCATATACTGATGACGTTTTACTAATTTTAGTATTGGTGTTGTTTTCGTAAGGTTGAAAAGAGGAACTGGAGTGTCCTAAATGCAACTCAAACATCTACAATGATCTATGTGCTTCAAATGCGGTTTTGACCATTCCCAAGAAACTGAGGCAAAGTAAGTGGACACTATTCTTATATTGCTTTTCGTTTATAAACATTCATTGACAAATTTTACCCTTTTTCAAAAAAAAAACATTCATTGACAAACTTTGACTTTTGCTCTATATCATAAGGTACAAGCTGCATCTAAAGGTTCTGGATCAAGCAGGTTAGACAAAATGCTTACTCTTTTACAGTACGGCTAAAGGAATTGTTAATCAAACGGCATCACAGCAAGGTTCATTTGATGAGGTGGTGGTAAGAAATAGCTACAATTATGTTTCTAATATTTTCTCTATGTATAGATTCTGATATGCCGTATTAAAATGTTCTTCAATTGTTATTATCTTAATAAAATAAGTTACCCAAGAGAAGTGTAATTTTCCTGAAAATCTTTGGTTTGGTGATTTTTAGTTTTTTCAAATAATTAGTTTCTTTTTCAAGAGGTATAAAAATGGATTTCAAGAGACATAGCCACATAGCAAATTCATAAATTGCAGTAACCCAGAGAAACACATGCATAACTTTGTGCCAAAATAAATCACCAATTGATCTATGACTATACTTGAAATTATTGAAACACAATAGAAGATACCTATGTTTTTTGTCCGGAGAGATCCAAAAACAGAATCAAATGGATCGAAGTTGTTAATCGACGAGTCCTGATTCAATATTATTTGAGATTAGGAACCTTGCACAAACTAAAAAACTTTGTTGAAAAATATGAAATCAAAATCAGAATCGCTTACTTTGACTCTAAATCTGGAAGCCGAAAGATGAAAAAACTCAGTTCAAACTATATCCAACTGATAAATGCATGTCGAGGTCTATCGACTTGCTCTGAAGAGCATCGAGATCAGCCATTGAAACAGAAGGACGAGGAAGAGTAACAGAGAGTGGCAATTCACCGACACTGAGGACAGAGGAGAGTTCGAAGACTCGAAGGAGGCAGATGAAGCCGACACACCGCCAGGAGCTCCGAAACCTCCTCTCTGGCCTCTCTTAGGCATGTTAATGATGATAATTTGGAAATCACGGGCTGGGCCAAAACTAAATTATATTAGAAAATATGTTAATGTTGTAAATCGAATGAATTCTATATATTATTATGAGGACCAAATGTCTTTTTATATAGTGATTACACAAAGGATAGAAAAGGAAATAGTCTTTTTACTACTTTTACAAGAATAAGGAAAACATCTACTAATCCTATTGGACTTAGGAGTCCTGGCCGCCTATGGTCTAATGGACTGGACCGGTTATGGAGATCCAACCTCAATGGATTATAACACTCCCCCTTGATTGACATAAACGATTGTGATGATGGGATCATAGTAATACGCTTGGGGATGCTGCCTCATTAAAACCTTTCTAAGGAAAACCCAGTGCGACAAAACCTTAGCGAGGAAAAAGAGTACATCACGCATTACTCCCCCTGAAATGATCATCACTCTAAGTCCTTTAATCGGCGCATGCCGATCTGATGCATTAGCTTCTTCAATGTGGAGGTTGGAAGCGACTTAGTGAATAGGTCGGCTGAGTTGTCGCTGGAACGGACTTGGAGCACTTTGAGTTCACCGGCCTTCTGTAGGTCGTGAGTGAAAAAGAACTTTGGTAAGATGTGCTTCGTCCGATCTCCTTTGATGTATCCATCCTTCAACTGAGCTATGCATGCGGCATTGTCCTCGTACATGCTGGTCGGTTCTTCTTTCCCTTCTATCATCCCACAATCTCGTCTAATGTGTTGAGTCATTGACCTCAACCAAACACATTCTCGGCTGGCCTCATGGATCGCCAATATTTCCGCGTGATTGGACGATGTAGCCGTGAGTGTCTGCTTCATGGACCTCCACGAAATGGCTGTTCCATCGTGAGTGAAGACATATCCCGTCTGGGATCGACCGTTGTGCGGATCCGAAAGGTAACCTGCATCAACAAAACCAACTAAACCTTCACTGTTAAGGTTAGTGTAAAACAGACCCATATCTTTCGTCCCTTTCAGGTAACGAAGTATGTGTTTGATCCCATTCCAGTGCCTTTGGGTCGGACAAGAACTGAATCTTGAAAGGAGGTTCACGGCAAAGCAAATGTCCGGCCTAGTGTGACTAGCCAAGTACATTAACGCTCCTATGGCACTGAGATATGGCACTTCGGGACCAAGGATTTCTTCATCCTTCTTCTTTGGACCGAATGGATCACTGTCCAGACTAAGGCTTCTCACCATCATTGGGCTACTCAGTGGGTGAGCCTGGTCCATATTAAAACGCTTGAGTACCTTTTCTGTATATGCCATTTGATGCACAAGGATTCCATTATTGACGTACTCAAGTTGTATTCCCAAACAGAACTTAGTCTTTCCTAAGTCTTTCATTTCGAATTCCTTCTTTAGGTATTCAACCGTTTGGGATATTTCCTCAGAGGTTCCTAGGATGTTCAGGTCGTCTACATACACCGCGATGATTACGAATCCCTTGTCAAATTTCTTTATAAATATGCATGGACTTATGGGATCGTTTTTATAGCCCTCTTTTACTAAGTACTCGCTTAGTCTATTATACCACATGCGACCTGATTGTTTTAATCCATAGAGCGATTTATTCAGCTTAATACAATGCTGGTCTCGAGAACTTCTTTTATCTTTCAGCTCTATTCCCTCTGGGACTTTCATATAAATTTCGTTATCCAGTGGACCATATAAGTATGCGGTTACAACATCCATTAACCGCAAATCCAATTTCTCTCTTATGGCCAGACTTATCAGGAATCTAAAAGTCGTTGCATCCACCACAGGGGAGTATGTCTCCTCATAATCGATTCCTGGCCTTTGTGAGAATCCTTGTGCCACAAGCCGTGCTTTGTGTCTAACGATTTCACCTTGTTCGTTTCTCTTCCTCACAAAGACCCATTTATATCCAACTGGTATAACATCACGAGGTGTCCGAATTATGGGACCAAAAACCTCTCTCTTCTTTAAAGAGTTTAACTCCACGTTTATAGCTTCTTTCCATTTATGCCAGTCTAATCGGCGAGTGCACTCTAAAATGGACGTGGGTTCTAGATCCTCATTCATGAGCTCAAGTGCTACATTGCATGCAAATATTTCATCAATGTCGACATTCTTTCTGTTCCATTGGATTCCAGACGAGACATAATTGATCGCGATCTCTTTGTTATCAGAAACTTCAGGCCCATGAAGCTTGGCGTCCCAAGCAACATTTTCCGGCACCTTAGGTTCATTTATGTCTGGAACATCCACTATCTCCTCGGTCTGAATTTCAGCACCTTTCTTTAATTTCCGAGGAGTCTTATCTTTGGAACCAATTGGTCTTCCACGTTTCAATCGTGGTTTAGACTCAGTAGCAACTTGACTCGGTCCTTCTTGGACATCAATACGCATTGGTGCATTCACGGCTGGTATATGCGATTTCGTTACCCTCTTTGGGTCTGCAAAGGAATCTGGCAATTGTATAGCTAGCTTTTGCAAATGTATTATCTTTTGGACCTCTAAATCACTTTCATGAGTCCGGGGATCTTGCCATTTCAAGGATGTTTGATTCCATGCAATTTCTTTTATCAGCCGGTTTCCATCACCTAATGTTGGAAAAACGGATTCGTCAAAATGACAATCCGCGTACCTGGCCTTAAATAAATCTCCGGTGGTCGGCTCAAGGTACTTTATGATCGTGGGTGAATCATATCCAACATATATCCCCATCCTCCTTTGAGGTCCCATCTTAGTCCTCTGTGGTGGTGCAATCGGCACATAAACTGAGCAACCGAATATCTTAAGATGGGAAATGTCTGGCTCTTGTCCCGATAATAATTGGGATGGGGAATATTTATGGTCACTAGATGGCCTGATGCGAATTAGTTCGGCAGCGTGTAAGACAGCATGTCCCCAAGCGGATACAGGAAGCTTTGACCTCATGAGTAATGGTCTAGCAATCAACTGTATGCGTTTTATAAATGACTCGGCCAAGCCGTTTTGTGTATGTACATGTGCCACGGAGTATTCAACACTTACCCCCATGGACATACAATAGTCATTAAACGCTTGGGAAGTGAATTCACCAGCATTATCCATTCGTATGGTCTTTAAAGGAAAGTCTGGAAAGTGAGCCTTTAGGCGTATTATCTGAGCAAGGAGTCTTGCAAATGCCATATTCCGTGATGACAATAAGCATACATGTGACCATCTTGTAGATGCGTCAATGAGGACCATAAAATATCGGAATGTCCCACAAGGTGGGTGTATTGGTCCGCATATGTCTCCTTGAATTCTTTCCAGGAAATTTATTGTTTCCTTAGTCACTTTCACTGGTGATGGCCTTACAATGAGTTTCCCTTGTGAACATGAGGCACAAGTAAGATTCTTTGGGATTACTCTCCTTTCTTTCAAGGCGTGCCCATAAGTATTGGCTATCAATTTTCGCATCATATTCGACCCGGGATGTCCCAGCCGGTCGTGCCATAGGTTGAACCTATCCGTAAACTCTTGGTTTGCGGTGGCATTGGCCTCAATCATATTGACCTTAGTGCAATATAAGCCGGTAGCTATAGCAGGTATAGTCTCTAGGACTTTCTTTTGGCCTTGGACGATTTCAATTATTTGGAGGAACTCTCGGTTTCCTTCGTCCATTGTTTCAACATGAAGACCATTCATTCGAATGTCTTTAAAGCTCAATAGGCTTCTCTTTGAGCTGGGGGAAAACAATGCATCCGCAATCTCTAGATGCGTCCCCTTAGGCAATAGGACATTGGCCTGGCCGTAGCCTTCTATTAGGCCGGCCATGCCTGCTATAGTACTTATATTGGCCTTTTTCAATGTAAGATTTATGAAATATCTCTTGTCCTTTAAAATCGTGTGGCTTGACCCACTATCCACCACGAATTCATCCATGTTGCCTTCCTTATCATGCTGGATCATGTGGGCTTCTGGATTCTTCCCTTTAACACTCTCTTGATAAAGTTCCACAAGGTGTTTGGGAGTCCTACATGTCTTGGCCCAATGATTGTCCATCCCACATCGATGGCAAACAGACTTGGTCGGGCCGGACTGATGTCCGGTTTGGTTCCCGTGGCCACGCCCTCGGCCACGTCCTTGACCGCGGTTAAAATCAGATCCGCGACCATTCCATCGACCATATGGGTGGTAGCGACCACGCCCTTGTCTCTTTCCATGTCCACGGCCATTAAACTTTTGGTATCTCTGGACATGGTTTGCCTCGGTTTCCATCTTAGTGTCCTCGGCCACGTGGGCTTCAGGAAGTGGGGTTGATCCAGGAGGTCTCATCTCGCTGTTTCTCATCAGCAATTCATTGTTCTGCTCCGCAAGCAATAAACAAGAGATCAAACTTGCATAGGTCGTGAAGCCTTTCTCACGATACTGTTGCTGTAGCAACACGTTGCTTGAGTGGAAGGTCGAGAAGGTCTTTTCAAGCATATCCTTCTCTGTCACAATCTCGCCACATAGCTTCAATTTTGAAACTATCTTAAATAGGGCCGAGTTGTATTCATCCACGGACTTAAAGTCCAGGAGCCTTAAGTTAAGCCAATCATATTTGGCCTTAGGCAGTATAACCATCTTCTGATGATCATATCTTGCCTTTAACTCCTTCCAGAGATCAAGAGGATCCTCAAGCGTCAAGTATTGATCTTTGAGACTCTCAACGAGATGGTGGCGTATGATTAAAATCGCCTTATACCTATTCGTCTCGGATTCGTTATTTGCATCATTAATGCATTCACCGAGCCCTTTTGATTTCAGGATGATCTTTGCATCTAAAGCCCATTGCAAGTAATTATCTCCTGAGAGATTAAGGGCTGCGAAGTCCAAATTGTTGACTTTCGACATCTTAAATCAAGCATCGGTTTTTCTCTTAGGATTTTAGGGTTTCTTTCAACCGATTTTAATTTATGCATTTATCATGCAATTTTAATTCAAGCAAGTTTCCAATTTTTTAATCCTAACATGCAATTCTAGGTGATAAAAGTAAACAGGAAATTTTCCAAATTCAAAATAAGGCAATTTCCAATTTGCGATTTTAATCAAACAAGCAATTTTCCAAATTCTAAAATAGCATGCGATTTCTATGTGGTAAAAAAAAAGGAATTTTTCCAAATTCAATCCTAGCAAGCAATATCTATGATTTTCGATTTGGCCAACAAAATTTTAATGGTCCGATTTTATCATGTAATTCCAAGTTCAATTATGATTTGGCCAAGCAATAGATCAAACAACCAAATTCGATTTTGATTAGAGCATGCGATTATAGATTAGGGTTCATCCGATTTTTAGGTTTGATATTAGCATGCACGAGATCAAATTCGATTTTGGTTATTCAAAACAATCAATGATAAACAAGCAAATCGATTTTAGGGTTCTTATATGGTTAGGTCTAAATTCGATTTCAAGCTCTCAAAAGATCAAACAAGTAGAACATGGAAGAATCGATTTTTTTTAGGGTTTGATAATATTAGGTCAGAATTCGATTTTCATGTTCTAGGGTTTTAGAGATTTGTTTCTACCTTTGATCCTTCTTTTGGGTTGACTGGAAAAGAACCGGGAGCTAAAGACCTCGGAAAACGGCGGCGGCTGATCGGCGGCGAACGGCGGCGGACGGCGGCGAACGGCGGCGGACGGCGGCGAACCTTGGGTTTTATGCTCGGCGGCTGCTAGGGTTTATCAGAGCAAGTTCGTTCTGATAACGTGTTGTAAATCGAATGAATTCTATATATTATTATGAGAACCAAAGGTCTCTTTATATAGTGATTACACAAAGGATAGAAAAGGAAATAGTCCTTTTACTACTTCTACAAGAATAAGGAAAACATCTACTAATCCTATTGGACTTAGGAATCCTGGCCGCCTATGGTCTAATGGACTGGGCCGGTTATGAAGATCCAACCTCAATAGATTATAACAGTTAATGATTTAAGCAATTTTTTTAAGAAAAATCACGGGCTGGCCTATGTTTAAAGCACAAATTATACAAAAACTAAATTATATTAGCTAATTTTAAAATAATTTCAGAATCTAAAGTGTTTTAAATAAATTTTATATCTTTATTTGGATAATTTATTTGGATATCTTCAAACTTTATTTAAGCAACTTTTAAAATTTCGGTTACATTAAACAAAAATTACAATTCTTAATGTTTTTGAATGGAATTAATCAGATATTATATTTATAAGAGTTTGTACTAACTCTTACTCCTCGACATATATAAGAGTTAATTTTTATTTTAAAAAATACTAATTTTAGTTTTGTCCATTCCAAAATCGAAACAAAAAGTGGTAAATAAGAATCGCAAACGGTAATTTAGATATTGAAAAGCATTACTTAAATTATTTTCGATAAAATACAGAATGATAAAATATGTGATGAAAATTTTGGGTAACATAATGGGTTCATGAAGTTAAAATCATTACCTAAACTCTCATAATATAAGTAAAGATAAATTTTGGAACGGGTAAAAGTTGATTTTGGGACGTATATTTTGGTATTTTATATAATTTTGGAAAATTTTAATAACTTTTAGGAAAATTTAATAATTTTTTTACGAAAATTTTAGAAAATATTGGATAATTTTTAAAAATATTTAATTCTCAAACGGGTAATTTAGAAATCCAGTGTTATACATGATTTGTTTTCTTATTCGTTGATCTAAATTAATCATTCATAAACATATGATTATTGTGATAAAAATACACATGAGACCAAAGTTAGGCTGATACAAACAAATCAAATATAACAAAATTCTATAATATAATACATAGCTATGTTCACAAAACTAACTAACTCAAATTTTATAAGATTTCCGGGTTGTATTGATACATTATAAAAATGATTTACATCCATCTTCTAAATTTGTAGAATATTTTAAATTTGTTACAGAACTTCTTATTTTCTATCAGAAACTAACAATAATTTAAATTCCATATTGTGTTTTTTTACAGCAATTCCATATTATGTTTTATATAATCAAATTATCAACATTTGTTTTTCTTACATTTAATAAATGTATCAAATTTTATTTCGAGTATTTAAATACAATTTTATTTTGAGTATTTATAATACTAAATTAAACAGAATATGTAAAATAATACAATTTCTAAACTACTAAACTAAAACAAAATACGATCAACAAATAATATAACACTTCTAATTCCGACATAAATTCAAACAACAAAACTACAATATTACTAAAATCAACATATAATATACTCTCATACAAAACAAACTCAAACAATACATTAATATATGGCACTAAAGAAATTCAAACATCATACACATTTAAAAAACTTACACAATCGTGTAATTAATACATTATAAAAACCATTACCCCATGCACAAAGTGGATTCAATCATATATTTTAATTCATACAATTTTACTTTTTTAAATAAACATGTAACCTGCACATTATTAAAATGTAAATGTGTACTTTTCAAACATATAAATTATAATTACACATTTTTATAATAAAAATGTAACCTAGTTTAAGATAAGTCCGAGTTAACCTGGATATTAAAAAAAAAAAACTTTCTTTCACTTGTTATATCCTAATTAACTGCAGAATCTGGCAGAATGTAGAAACTGACAGAATTGTTTTGTGATGTTTAGCTGAATTTAGCGGGTAACAGAAGAATTACATAATTGCTGAAAAAAATCTTTTAAAATAAATAAAAAATATGAATTAAGTGTATAAATAGATAAAAAAAAAATTATTTTAATTATTATTATTAATGTATTAAACAACATAAAAATACAAAAAAAAACATTTAGTCGTATACACTTAATTAACTGACCAAACCAGATGAAACGTCCTTCGATTTTAAATCAGATCAAAAAATATACAATTAATAATTTTCCAGCTGAATTTTCTCCCTTTCAACTGGTGTATCAAAAATTGAGCTGAATTTTGATTAGATTCAGCTGATTCCACAATTAGTCTTTCACAAGGTAGAGCCTATATATTATATTCGGCCAAATTCAGTCACATTTATATGTTACCATTTAAATTTTTAGTTATTCCAACAGATTCTGTAAAAAAAAATCACAAATAAATTCCACTATATTCCACATTGAACCTTTCGTTACCATTTAGGGTCTATACATACGCGTAAGTACGTGTACAATACTAATAATGATAAATTCAAACTGTTATTCGATAAGTGAACACACTAATTCTTATCATAACAATCTCGCAAGTCGCAATATCTATATCACAAGATCAAGAACTGCCTCGCTTATTACCCTGAAGTCTCAGAGTAAATGCTTGTAAAGAGACAAGGACTTGTTTTAACCTCTCCTTAGCCGATTCATCAACCAAATTTCCTTCTGCATCGAACTTCTGAGGCGGTTGAAATGCACTGAGAGTAAACTCTGGTTTGTTGATGAAATGAAGATCAAGGAATACTCCGATTTGTCGAAGATGATATTGAGATACTCCTCCCCCAAATATTCCACCGGTGCTTATGATGGCAGCGGATTTGTCAGCCCAAACATTAGGTGATCTTGAAGCCCAGTCGATCGCGTTCTTAAGAGGAGCTGTTATTGTAATCAAATGAGGTAAACAAAGAAAAACTATGGAAATAATTTCAGATCCTATGTTTCATACTTTATGTATGTAAGCTCTACTACTCCGGTTTGGTTAACCAATTTTTTTTTTTTAATATGAGTTTCTAAGTTGACAAAAAAAAAAAGTTGAATTCGATCGGATGCAACATCCAATTTTTTTTTAAACAAACAAACGTGGCCCTAAGCAAAAGACTACAAAGCTAACAGAAAAGCATGCATTAAATCGATGTGAATTAACATAAAAAATGTCACAATTCCCAACAAACCACAAGCCAACAAACAGTAAAGAGAGTCTTTAAATTTGAGGATAACTTTGGTTCCATGAGTTAATGGGAAAGCCAAATCAATGGTTACAATAAGCTTGTTCTTGATATTTGCATATGACTAAGACAAAGAGGACCATGCTTGCAGTACACGTCTTATCAAAGTTATTCTCAAAATCTTTAGCCTTCTCTGTTGAGAATAACTTAGACATCTCACATGTTTTAATACTTTCTACAACGAATAAGGCAGAAAACTTTTGACTTAAACTGAAACATCAAATTGCCTCAAGAATTCAATTGATTGTATAAAAAAAAAAAACCTTTTGAAGTACCTGAGACAGAGTAATTATACTCAGGCGAGGCGAAGAGAATGCTATCGGCTTCAAGGATCTTCTGCCGGAAAGCTTCGACGACAGGAGGATACGTCCCGTTGATTTCCAGATCGGTGTCGATAAACGGCAACGTAGATATGTCGATATACTCAATCTGCATCCCCGACACCGACTCCTTCGTCAAGTCGATCGCTACAAAAACCCCAAAAGTTAACAAAATAAAACTTAGGAAAAATATTTGATAAAAAGATTCATGTCATATTTGTTAAATCTACTAAATTTTTTAAAATCATCTTTACAGAAATTCTCTACCAATAATCCTGTTAGTATTAAATAACACTTGTATTTCAAAATTATAAAATAAAAGACGCATAGTTTTGATTAAAAAAAAATATTCACATGAATAATTCAAGTTTTTGCTTGGATTTCGAATTAAATACAATTATAAGGATAACCATCAAAATTGACCAGAATAAGCAAAAACTATATATATACCGGCACGGAGAAGACCATTGTGGTAAGAGCCTTTCCGGAGGAAACCGGAGAGAGCAGCGACTCTGATCAATGGCTTCAAAGCCGTTACTGCCTCCATTTTTTCCTGATTAGAGCAGAGAAAATGTTGACTGACGAAGACGGATGAGATTAGATTAGGTGAAAGAACAAACAAAAGATGATTCCACTAATCTAGTGCTCGGCCCTATAAAACTCATTACATTCTATAAGCTCTTATAATAATGGTTAACTGACTAACAAAACCAAAATTGGTTAGTCACCAATGACGTCACAGTTTTATAAATTTGTAATAATTTTAAACTTAAGTATTACTCTATTTTTTCAGTCCAAAATGGAGTTGAATTTATCTCCAATGTATTATTCTATGTTTTACTCTATAGATTAAAAAAAATATTCTAAGTATATTTTTTATTATTATTATTAATTTCTAATAATACACTTTATCTATAAAAATTACAAATTGATTTATTAATTTACACATACATATATTTTTAAGAAAAACAAGTATACATCACAATTCCACACATTATTATATAATTTGATAAACTCATAAATCTTTAATTAAAAAGAAGATAAAAAATCATCACCAAAATAATTATTTATCTTTTAAAATTAAACCATTTAAAATTTGAAGGAATACTTTGTAAATAAAAAATTTAACTCCAAAATAGAGTAGAAAATGAGACTACTTCATATTTGGAGAAAAATATGATATTATCCCATTTTGGAGTTGAAAATAGAATAAGATTGGAGTTTTTACAAAAAAAAAAAAGAGTTTGGCGAAGTGAGATAAGCAATAAAGTCGGAGATGCTTTAAAGGCTAAGCTGAAAGAAAACAATTATTAATTTATTTTGTTATTCTTCAATTCTATTTATGTAGCACTAGTGGTTGGTCCGTGCTTCGCGCGGAAGTTTTTTGTCATTAATCTTTAGTTGTATTTTTTCCATAATATAATTATTCTACTATTGTGTTGATTCATTATACATTCTCTATTCTTTACATATATCATTTAGTTCTTATAATATTCGCTCACGTCAAATCTTGATCTATGCTCTCTTACTTTCATTTTGCAGCAGGATTTTTTATATATATATTATTTATGTTTTGTATTTTTAATGTTATTCTCGAATGTTCTTATGTGTTTGATGTTATGGCCATGTTTTGATTTATTTTCTTACTCATTATGTTGTGTTACTTAAATTATATGGAAATGAATTTGCATATTTTTTCAGGTAGAGTTTGAGTTAATTTCGAAGCGGACAATTGAAGAGTGTTTGTATTAATTTTGTTTTCTCGTTATTCTAAAGGGTAATCATTGTAATGCATGAATAATTTTTAAAATTAATAACCGGTCACGTTTCTTGTTTTATGGTCACAGCCCCTTATGTAGCCCAATAGCGCAAGAAACCCAACAATTGATCATTATTTTAACCCGGTTTTGTTTGGGCTCGTAATTACCTGAAAAGAATATGAATTTCGACCCAATGAGTTTGATTCAATTTCTAGATACCGAGCGAGAAGCAAATGAAGATCACCAAGAAGGTCCTCCGCTTCACGCCGTGATGATAATCAATTGATACAACTTCTCAACCGTCAACAATCCAGACGATACTCTGGATCTAAATCAACTTTCTTATCCCCAACAAACTCTCAATTGCCCTATCCTTATATAACTGTACTTGAACTGTATTTAATCACTTGAAGAAGGAACCCAGATCATGTTGTGCTATCTTATGCAGTTAATTTTGTGTTCAACTACAGTTGTTGTCTAATTTTCCTTTTCTCCTGCATATTTGCAAGGCCTGAAAATTCATAGTAATTAATAGTTTATGAATTTGAGAAAAAATATTTGAGATTATAATTTTTATAAATATTACATGGCGGCACCGTGATGCTATCGAGAAGGCCTTCCATGTCTGAAGAAGGAAGCGGAGATTACGACGGAAGAAGAAATCAGAGTGATTTTAAATTGGACTGGGTGAGGTTGATATTGAAATTTGTCCCAATTATGTGTTGTCAAATGTAAGAGGATGATGTGGAAGGAGAAGTGAGGAATAATAAGCATGATTTCTCAATTTTATTTTTTTTAAATTATTTTGTTAAAAATTAACCAATCATACATAAATTATACTAATTTTACGTTTCATTCTATACATATTTTCATTAAAGTATGAGATTTTTAACAGCTTAATTTTACTTATTTATACCTTAATTTTACTTATTTATCTTTTTATTAGATGTTAAGATTTATAAACTTATATTTTTATTTATAAATTTAGTTCTAGGATAACTTATATTTTTAGTTGTTAGGAAATTTTTGATATCGTAGTTTTTTTATAATATTACCGATACAACTTAACCTAATTCTTTATAAATTTAGTTGTAGGATAACTTATATTTTTAATTGTTAGGAATTTTTTGATATCGTAGTTTTTTTTATAATATTAGCGATACAACTTAACCTAATTAAATATTTATAAAAGTTGAAAAATATTAGTATAACCATTTTTTAAATTTTTTTATTATTTATTTCAACTATATTCATATTAATTTTTGGTTTAATTTAGAATATGAATGGTGTCTTTTGGAATTCTTTTTATGTTAAAACAAAAAGTATAATTAGTATGTATATTAAATTTGGAATTAAAAAAATTAGATTAAAAATATGATGTGGCAATGATGTGAAGGATGAGCTGTCTTTATGAGAAGAGAGAAAATGTTATTTTATATATATAGATACCAATCAAATCTATTTTTTTTGTCAATAAGTTTGGAATGACAGCAAGTCGGCAACGCAGGTTATTAACCAATTGTATTTTGATTGATATAAATTGTCGAACCAAAATTATATAAAAAAAGATATCTAATATAACTTTTTGGATATTACAATCCCACAAAACACGACGCTTTCGTCACAAACTAAAACCGTCATTCACGTCAGTGTCATAGTGTAATGAGCTCATAGCTAGCGCTCCACACCGGTACGATTCAGGCTTGTAAGATTTTTGTTGTTGCTCAGTTCATTAATTTCTAAAAGAGTTATATATATATTCCTAGTGGACTATGTGAAATTAATGAGTGAGATAACGACCTCTGGCTCGATGGTCTCAGTTCGATACTATATATACGTTTAATTTTAGATCTGCACACATTTTTTTTTTTTTTTTTTTGAACAACAGATCTGCACACATAAGTGTAAACATTCGAGAGTGAATTGGGGATCTAAAAGCCGGTTACAAACTCAAGTTTAAGCATCAATCTTTACAATTATTCCTTTTTGTGAAGTTCAATTTCAACCTCTGGATTCTGGTTCAACCCAACGGTTCAATCGTTTCAACGACAAAGACACCTGAAATGTTTTTAACATTAAACAATATAAACAAGTAAATTTCTTTTGTTATAATAAAAGTTGTACAATTTTCTATAAAAAAATGAGATAGTAAATCGATATATAAACCTGTTGATCCCAGTCTGTTCTCATAGTCATTATAGTGAGAACGCAAGTCTGAACAAAAATTCCAAAAATCATTCCTAACCAAACACCCTAAAAATTGAAAAAAAAAACAAATTATATTGTATAACATTTAAAAACTGTATATTAGCTTATTGTGAATGTATATAGAACTAAAAACACCAAAAAACGAATAATAATAACAATAATAATTAGACTTACTTTGACTTGCAAACCCATGACATAGCCAAGGAAAATGCCGGAAGGAATTCCAATAAGGTAATAGCAAGCAAGGTTAACGTATGTAACATATGTTTGCCATCCGGCTCCCACAGCAACTCCTGCTCCGATTATAATTAATCGGTTCATGAACATGCGCACTGGTTTAAAAATCTGATAGATATTAACTACATCCATATACAACATCTACTAGGGTTAGAAACAAATACACTCGTCTTATATCCATTTACTGAATTACATAAATCTATAGGTTTTTGGGTGAGTATCGTTCACTAGACGTGGAAGTGATTGAATAGTACATATCATATATGCTCATTATTCGGATAGATACAATCGTCCCTCAACACTTGACTATAAACATTCGTACAGGATCACACCAAACTACCTAAGATACAAGACATTAGAACATCTCCATTAGTTTATAATATTTTTTGAGTTTCTCAATAATATAATACTAATATTTTAATATAATTTTATTATATAATTAATTTTTCATTTAAAAAAAAAACTAAATCAATGAAAAAAAAAAAGACAACTGTGACAAAGGATTTTTTAAGATGGTATCTCAAGTGAGAATCGACTCACTTCTGTTTCTTATTCTTAATATTTTAATGTTAAGATACTTTGTGGGAATCAATTGATAGGGATGCTCTTAGATTTTTGAAAACCTAAAATACCAATATTAGATACTCAAATGCTTGCTCTAAAGCACTTATGTCACATACTTAAACATATCATATAATTAAAAAATCTAAAATATATGGACATACGAACATGACCAATTTAGACCGGGTATATATTGATATTTTACCACTTTAGACCGGATCGAGTTAGAAAAATTAAGTTCTAGGATATTTGGTCAATATGCATGACAGCATGAGGGTATAGTGATTATTGGGGAGAATATTCATACCAGAGAGAACAGGTTGAACACTGTTCAAGAGGATGGAGAAGGCCAAGAGTGGAGAAAGATCGGC
>JAHZTW010000001.1:350158415-350194394 GCA_020283515.1 Alliaria petiolata
TTCTGTTCTTCACCTTCTTGGCTTTCTTGCTCATTCATCATCCTCCAAATAGCTTCCTCTAGCTCTAGAATACCTGAGAAACACTTCAAATGCAACACATATACAATGATCTAAGCTAAGACTCACTAAACTCTACAAATGAATGCAATCTAGCCTAAAACTATCTAATGAATGCATGTATGGATGCAAAACTATCCTATATGAGTGTTAAAAACATGCTAAAATGAGAGACTATCAATAGACCAACAATGAAGGTACTTGAACTGTTAACTTGATAGTGATGATTATTTAGTGCTTGCTCTCTGTTTCGTAAACGTCTTCATGCTTCTCTTTATCAATTCCTCTTTGTATCTTCAATCTGTGCGGAACAAAAGAGTAGGTGCAGTCCAGAATTTTCAGATTGGTATGAATGGGTTTACTTCTTCTTTTTTTCCTTCAATAGCTAACAGAGCAAAACGTGTATTAGTTTGCATCACTTTCAAGGATCGAGAGCTTCCAGAGAATTCACATAAAGCTTAGAGGAGAGGCAACCAATTGCTTTAACACAAAAAGATCTACATTTGAATTGCAAACTTCTCTTTCAACCAGTGACTTTAGAAACATATAAAGAACTTGAAATTGCAATTGATTATGATTATGATTATGCAGGAAGCAAACATACATATTATTGGTGAAGTAGCTATAGAGTAGTTGAAAGTAGAGGAAAAACAAATGAATAAACAAAGACAACATGGAAAGCCATGAAGATGATTACTGTGATTGACACACATATTAATGACACATTTTATAAGATAATACATTAACAAAAATTAAAAAAAAATTAAAATTTTTTTTAAAAAACACAACTCTCACGTAAACGGTATAAACACAGTAGTGATAACCATGTCCACAACCCAAAAACTTCATACATATATCACCATTGTCGGGTACTGTTCAGCAATGTATGATTGTCCACCAAACTTCTTCGTTTCACTTGACATACTGTCGTGTATATTAATAACACAAATAAGACTAAAGACTATTCCTACTTAAAAATAGATCTAATCTATTTCAGATTGTAATTCACACTAAACTAAGATTAGTAGTTAGTTAATACCATACAAGTAAAAAACAATTATATTAACAATCATTATCAAAACGGTAAGAAAATAAGAAATTTTCAAAGACACCAAAATAAATGGATAACAAGTTTTCACCTTATATATGAACTCAAGCTAAAACTTAACATAAACGCAGAGTAATGATTTTAAGCTACGGCAATCATCAATAAATCTCTGAATAGATTGTTGAATATCCATATTGTGGTTCACAACAACTTAAAAATAAAATAATATATATTTATTTTGTTTACGAAAAATAATGAAAAATCGTGCGTAGCGCGGATCAACCCTTAGTATATATAAAAAAGTTTTAGAAAGAGGATGTCTCCGTATATGTGCGAACCTTGTTGCCAATAAAATCATTTAATTAAATACTCTTCTTTGAGTAATAATGACGATGTATATAATGGTTGGTTTAACGTAGTGGTTGCGGGTGCGGGTGCGAAAGTTTGTTCGTAATTTTTTTTCTCTGTTAACCTTTAGCTTGTATTTTGTTTCCTTTGCAAAAACATTTGCGTTTTAGCATTTGTGCGTTTATACCACGACTGAAACCAACTAGGATGGTGTTCATTTTGGGACTAGATGGCTATAGGCTAGAACTACCAAAGTACAAATCCTCAAAAGTCGTCTAACTCCTCAGTCCTCAAAAACTTGTATTGGCCTTTCTGATTCTTTTACCGTTCAGTTCTCCTCACACACAATGTATATATGGCAAAAAATATATATATAATAACCACACTAGCACAAAAAGTCAAACACATAACAAGCACAAATGGCATACAAATAATAGTTTTCCAAACAAATATAATATTTGTATATAAACTCGGGCAAGCGATCTTGTATTAAAACTTCAACTATTCCGATGAACTTGTCAATTTATTCTTCTTTTTGTTTTTCACTTAGAAAGGTCAAGAAAACTCGTGGGTTTCCGTAAACTCTGCTAATTATCATCTTCCTTTATTCATTCTCCTCTTCAATATGTCAGAGCCAATAACAAACATAGTTCTGGTAGGCCGTACTGGTAATGGAAAAAGCGCAACCGGGAACACTCTTCTCGGTAAAAAAATGTTCGAACTCCAAACTACAAGCAGGAGGTGTCACCATGAAATGCGAGATGTATAGAGCTGCGATACAAGATGGCCCAATAATCAATGTCATTGACACACCAGGTATGTGCTCCGATCCATTATAACTTCAGTTGAAATAAGTCAATAACTGTGTGCTTTCCATTAGAAAGAAGGCTTCTGCCCTACGTACATTTTGGTGTGAAATCACTAGTGAAGAATGATGAATTCGTAAAGCGTCAGGCAAAGAGAGAAATCAATTCAGACGAATTTTGTTTGTCTAATTTTTTTTTTCATTAATTGTGGTGAATGCATAATTACAAACCCTAAAATTTATCACAAATATCTTAAGGAGCCTGCCAACCTCCATCATTTAAAAACTAACAGGAAATGTCTATTTTATTAAAAGATGAACATTTCAATGTTTAACTATTGTTTATTTGTTATATTACGGGATATGATTTTCTCAATGTTCCACTTGATTTTGACATGATAATATACCAATCTATCAAAGTTTTGACTTTACTATTTGAAAACTAAATTTCATATCAGGAAAGGGAAGGGATTTGAACTAATATATAAGAAACATGGCCAATCCATTTATTGATAATTAGTTTTGAGTTAGAAACTCATGAAACTTAACATGGTATCAGATCCCAAACACACCATGTCTCACCCGAACCGAAATCGGTCCTGCCCATAAAGAAGCCCGATCATTCTAACTCAAAATCGGCCTGATCCAACATGAAATTAATTCTATGTATTCTGGAGAAATTAGTGGCTATAGAAGTAATTATCTCGGTTAGGCGTGTGAAGAATATGTCCCACTTCAGAAGTGGGAAATATTAGAACTAATATATGGGACACGGGCTATACTATACTCATTCAGTCATTCTTAATTGGTTTTAAGTTGAAATCCTATGAAACTTAACTTACCATGGTACTTGATGCAGGTTTGTTCGACTCGGTTGTGTCTGCAGACTATATAAGTAAGGAAATCGTGAATTGCTTAACTATGGTGGAAGAAGAAATACATGCTGTGTTGTTTGTTATATATTAAGGATAAATCTTAGTAAATTAGAAGTTTGTATATTAGATTTCCTTTATGCACATATAGTCTTTAGGAATATTTCCATTTAGTCTTAGATCTCTCTTTGTATAAATACATAACATCGATTCATGAATAAAACAAGCAATTCAGCCATATCTTTCATCTCTTGTCATGGTATCAGAGAAAACGATCTAAGACCTAAATTTTTTTTTTTCATCAAAGAAAGCCTCTCGGCCTCTTCTTCATCTTTTCATCTTTTCCTCCTTCCTCTGTTTTTCTAACAGAAAACAGAGCATCACTAATCTAAAGCCTCTCGGCTACACCTTTTGATTTTTCACGATGTCTATTGTTGCTAATCCTAAGCACAAGACTATTTCTCCCTATGATCTCACCTCTGGTGATAATCCTGGTGCTGTTATCTCTCAGCCCCTTCTCAACGGATCAAACTATGATGAATGGGCTCTTAACTTACGGATGGACCTTAGCTCTCGTAAGAAATTCGGCTTCCTTGACGGTAGCATATCTCGACCGGCAGCAGATTCTCCCCACCTTGAAGACTGGACTGCCAATAATCATCTTCTTGTGGGCTGGATTAAGCTCACCATTGAACCGAAGCTTCGTTCTTCCATCTCCACACGTGAGGTTGCACGTGATTTGTGGGATATCATCAAGAAGAGATTTTCTGTTAAAAGTGGTGCTCGTTTACAACAATTACGGAACGCCTTGGCAAGGTGCAAACAAAACGGGTCTTCCGTTGATGACTACTTTGGTCGATTAACAAAATTATGGGATGGCATCGCTGAGTGTACTAATTCAAAGCGTTGTGGTTGCGGTAAGTGCGAGTGTGATCTCAATACCGCACGCGACAAGGATCTTGATGTTTTAAAAGTGCATGATTTCCTCTCTGGTCTTGATGATGCCATCCATGGAGTTGTACGTTCTCAAATTTGTGCCATCGCACCTCTGCCTGATCTCGACTCAGTGTATCAGACCATTGTTCAGAATGAAACATTACATTCTGGAGTTTCAAAGGAGGCAAAGCTTATGAGTTTTGCTTCTCAGGTGCGAGATCCACCTAAAGTCGCTAGTTTCTCGCAAAACCCCTCGGTTCCTCCACGTTTTGTACCTGGAAATCGTGATCCATCACGCCTCTGCACTGTGTGTGGTTAATCTGGTCATGAAGCTTCTTCATGTTTCAAGGTTGTTGGTTTTCCTGAGTGGTGGGAAGATCATTCGCGGAACAAGAATGATTCACGTAATGCTGGTTGTGGGCGTGGACGACTCCCAACCACGAGCAAATGTGAGCCAAATCGTTTCTGCAAATACTGCATCAACAAATCCAAATCCTCCTCTCACCGAGAGTGATCGACAAGGTTTTTGATTTAAGTAATGCAAACGAGATTTTTGATTTAATCCATTGTGATTTATGGAGTCCATACCGTTCTCCAGCATTTTGTGGATCACGTTACTTCTTGACGATCGTTGATGATCGTTCTCGAGCTGTCTGGTTGTATCTACTTCCTGACAAGACAAATGTCTCCACACATCTTCGAAATTTTCTCGCCATGGTTGAACGTCATTTCTCTAAAAAAGTAAAGACCATACGAAGTGATAATGGAACTGAATTTGTTTGTATGGCACGTTTTCTCCAAGAAAAAGGCATTGTTCACGAAACATCTTGTGTTTATATACCGCAGCAGAATGGCCGTCTTGAACGCAAGCATCGTCACATCCTTGAAGTTGCTAGAGCATTACGTTTTCAAGGGAATCTACCAATTGAATTTTGGGGTGAATGTGTCCTTAGCGCTGCTCATCTAATCAACCGCACACCTTCTCAAGTACTTCACGGTATGTTCTCCGATCCATTATAACTTCAGTTGAAATAAGTCAATAACTGTGTGCTTTCCATTAGAAAGAAGGCTTCTGCCCTACGTACATTTTGGTGTGAAATCACTAGTGAAGAATGATGAATTCGTAAAGCGTCAGGCAAAGAGAGAAATCAATTCAGACGAATTTTGTTTGTCTAATTTTTTTTTTCATTAATTGTGGTGAATGCATAATTACAAACCCTAAAATTTATCACAAATATCTTAAGGAGCCTGCCAACCTCCATCATTTAAAAACTAACAGGAAATGTCTATTTTATTAAAAGATGAACATTTCAATGTTTAACTATTGTTTATTTGTTATATTACGGGATATGATTTTCTCAATGTTCCACTTGATTTTGACATGATAATATACCAATCTATCAAAGTTTTGACTTTACTATTTGAAAACTAAATTTCATATCAGGAAAGGGAAGGGATTTGAACTAATATATAAGAAACATGGCCAATCCATTTATTGATAATTAGTTTTGAGTTAGAAACTCATGAAACTTAACATGGTATCAGATCCCAAACACACCATGTCTCACCCGAACCGAAATCGGTCCTGCCCATAAAGAAGCCCGATCATTCTAACTCAAAATCGGCCTGATCCAACATGAAATTAATTCTATGTATTCTGGAGAAATTAGTGGCTATAGAAGTAATTATCTCGGTTAGGCGTGTGAAGAATATGTCCCACTTCAGAAGTGGGAAATATTAGAACT
The DNA here is from genome assembly GCA_020283515.1 of Alliaria petiolata. Taxonomy (NCBI): domain Eukaryota; kingdom Viridiplantae; phylum Streptophyta; class Magnoliopsida; order Brassicales; family Brassicaceae; genus Alliaria; species Alliaria petiolata. Next base: position 350,164,227 of record JAHZTW010000001.1, read on the forward strand.
AATATATGGGACACGGGCTATACTATACTCATCCAGTCATTCTTAATTGGTTTCAAGTTGAAATCCAATGAAACTTAACTTACTATGGTACTTGATGCAGGTTTGTTCGACTCGGTTGTGTCTGCAGACTATATAAGTAAGGAAATCGTGAATTGCTTAACTATGGCGGAAGAAGGAATACATGCTGTGTTCTTTGTTATATCTGCGAGGAATCGGATTTCACAGGAGGAAGAGTCCACACTTAATACCTTGCAGCGCATATTTGAGAGCAAAATCCTTGATTATTTCATTGTTGTGTTCACCGGTGGCGACGAGTTGGAAGAGGACGAGCAGACATTAGACGATTATTTGCGTGAAGGTTGCCCTGAATTTCTGAGGGTCTGTTTGCTTTCATTATGTTCTTCACATTCTTTTAGTAGTGCAACGATCAATGTTTCAGCACATCCCTCTTCCCGAGTTCTCCTGTTTTTTATTTACACTAGTTTTGAAAATTCAGAGAGTTCTCAGACTATGTGGTGGACGAAAGGTCCTAATTAATAACAGGACTACCAATAAGGTCAAAAAGGCTGAGCAACGCAAGCAACTTCTTGCCCATATCGCAGATGCACCGTCAGATAAAGGTAGAAAGAAGTGTGTGTTAATATGCATCAAATATGAATTGATCTCTAGTTAAATAATCGTATGCTGGCCAATTTTATATGGCCACGGAATTTCTATAGCTGTTGGTGGCTAAAAGGTTCTTGTTTGTTTGTAGTGTCGTATAATTTTTAAATGTCGTATTTCAGGAGGAGGGTGATAGGCTCAGGGAACAACAAAAGAAGGTTGAGTCTGAGAAGCATGCAGCAGAGGCAGCAGTGATGAAGAAGAATTTAGAATTGGAGTATGACGAAAAAATGAGACGGATGGCACAAATTGTAAATTCATCATATTCATAAATTTCGAATTATAGGTGACAACAATGATATTTTCAATGCTTTATTTCGATATAATGTTCTCTGGTTATCTTTTCAGTTGGAGAGGAGGCTAAAACAGAGTTCCGAAGCACATGAAAGAGCGATTCGTGAGCTGAGAGAAGCTCTGCCCATTAGGCCTCCTCAAAATGTTCTGATGATTCATCCATTCCCTCAGCATGTTCCGATGTTTAATCCATTCCCCCAGCTGAGGCCACCAGAATGCAACATTATGTGATTGATGTCCCCAATTCTGCTAAGAGACTATATATAAACTTATTTTGCTTTGGTAATACNTAAGTATAGCTTCACTATGTATGGGTATAGGGTTTGGGATTTAGTCGTTTTGTTGGATAAGTTTTAAATGGTACAAACATGAGCTAATTTCATGATCATTATTCGGTAAAGTGAATAAGAAAGTGGTTTAATTACTTGAATGTATCAAATATTCACATCTGCCATATTCGTGGTTTGGCCGAGTTAAGCCATATTCGTGGTGGCTGAGTTATTCTAACGACATGGCTGACTTAACGCAGATTCGTTCACGGTTTGGCTGAGTTAATCACGTCATTAAGATAAAAAAAAATCCACAACAGTTATGTCATTAATGATCAAAAGCGAGGGAAACTGAATCGTTCTCTTTTGCTGGGACGGAAAAAAAAACCTCTCTCTCTCTCTCGCTCTCTCTCTCTCGGCGATTCCGAAGTCGAACCCTAATTTCGCCGTCGTAGCGTCTCTTCCGGCGGCTTCTCTTTTCTCCGTCGCATTTCGTCTCTGTTTTCACGAACTCTAGCGGGGACTCTTGTTTTCCATTGTTAAAAATCTCTCCTTTTTTCACGAACAAACTTGCTCTGGTAAGTTCGAATCTGTTTTTTTGAGTTTAACCGTGTAATTGCATGTATGCGATTCGTGTGATTTAAATCGTTTTCCGAAAACTATCGCAGTGATATTAAGGATTTTTATCGATGCTTATTACCGCTGATTTTCGCCGTCGTTGATTTACATATGGTTGGCTGATTTGTTAGATCTATTCGATTTGGTGTCTGAGTTTGTTTTATGTTTCGACTGAGTTATTGATTGCTTTACGGCTGATTTATGGTTTATCAATGCATTCGTGGCTGAGTTTGTTTTATGGTGTGGCTGAGTTATGATTTATACTCTGTTATCAGATGGCCAAGGTTATTTCTGAAGAACAAGCAAGGGATTACCCTACAAGACTTTACGCAGAAGGGGAGTCTAATCTGGAGAATAGATCCATTAACCACAATTTTAAGATGACAGATCTCCCTGGGATTAAAGAATCAATAGGTAAAGATGCGTGGGAACAAATGAAGGAGTTACTTATTGGAATAGTTGCTAAGCTATCTGACAGCCATTTCACGTGGTCTGGTAAGACTGTACACTATCTTCTATGTAGACAGTTGAGAATACATAATAAGGAGATTTGGTGTCTCATCGGTGGTCAACCTATCAGGTTTGGCTTGAATGAATTTGGTCGTATCACGAGTTTAAACACATATCCAATGCCTACAGAGATGTTTGAACCTGAAGCTGACTACAGAACGTTCTTCAGAGAATTGAATGTGCCTGGTGGGGAAGGACCAAAGTTAGATGAACTTAGGGCAAGATTATCAGTGTGCCGGACATGGCCTCCTCAAAAGCGTAAATGGTTGGGGCTGTTGCTTCTCCAAGCAATTGGTATTTATGGATTGCATCATAATTCTAGAATACCATTCGAAAGTGCAAAAAGAGTTTTTGATGATGAAGCCATGAAGACTTATCCATGGGGTCGGTCAGCATTTGAAGCTCTTGTTGATGCTATAAAGGTGTTGAGTCCTATAGGAAAGTCGTACACCATTAGTGGTATGGTTTACGTGTTACAGGCTTGGGCGTATGATTCAGTCAAATGCTTTGGAGAGCGATTTGGGAACATAGTAAATAATGATGAGATACTGTGGAAACCGTACACGTTCAACAATGGAATCGACCATTGCTGAAGAGATCGGAACGTATGGTGAGGTATGGTTCTGACTGTGTTACGATAGTTACTGGTTGAGTTATGTTTTAATAATGGTTGAGTTATAGTTTAGTGATGGTTGAGTTATAATTTTGGATGGCTGAGTTATAGTTTAGTGATGGCTGATGTATGGTTTAGTAATGACTGAGTTATGGTTTATTAGTGGTTGAGTTATGCTATATTGATGTCTGAGTTATACCTATTGATGATTGAATTAAAACTTTCTCATGGGTTTCATAATCTCTTATGTTATAGGTGCATGTGAGTAAAATGGTTATGAAGGATGATGTAAGAGAGCTATTTCATACGTGGCCAGATCAAGCAAAAGACCCAGGACTTGATCACTTGATCCAAGACATACATGAGGAAAAGTTTGTCAAAGGTTTTTGGGATGTGAAGAGGAATGAGAAGAAGAAAAAAGTAAATGTTGAAGCAGCGATTGAGTCTGAATCTCCCGCAAAGAAGCAGAAAGTCCAGAAGGTCTCGACAACCATGGAAGTGATCAACAATGAGGGTGGTGAATCTGGTGAAGGAGATGCACATAAGAAGAAGAAGAAGAAGAAAGAATCAAAGGTAAGTGATATGGTATATAGTGAGTTTATATTTTATGTACCGTTTGGGTAGCTTGTTTATGCGTTTTTGTGTATGTGTTGCAGGGTGTTAGTGAGGAGGACGATGTGTCGGTTAGAACAGTCGTGGATTCGGTGTCTAAATTAAACTCAAGGTTCGACACCGTTGATAGAACCATTGGAGAGATGTCTTCAAATCTGGAGAAGGTGATTGGAGAAAGAGTAGAAGCGAGGATGGATGCAAGGTTTGTCCTAAGGATGACTGGCATTGAAATCAGGCTTGGATCTATTGAGGATGGATTCAAACACATGAAAGAGCATCTGAATGCCATGGGGGTAGGGCAAACTGGCCAAAAAGATGAAGATTTCATCTCAGATTTCAAAATTAAGGATCTGGTCAAGAAGAAGAAGCCACAAGTACCGACACCTCAAGTTCCACGGAAACTGCCACAAACAACTCTGTTACTAGTCCTATGGTAAGCTAACAGTGGCATACATACGGCTGAAATAACAAGAAATTGTGGTTGAGTTATCGTTATCTAATTTTATTCGCTTTGTTATACATCCGAAGAATTTTGTCGACGTAGAGAAGGACAGTGGTGTTGGTGGGGTCAATAAGAATCTGTATAAGGAATTTGTTAAGGCCATTGATGGAAAATATGATCCTATAGATTTCATTGAGTTATGAGACAATATTATGTCTGAGTTATTGTTGTTTACGGCTGAGTTATGAGACAATATTATGTCTGAGTTATTGTTGTTTGCGGCTGATTATGAGACAATATTATGTCTGAGTTATTGTACAATATTATGTCTGGGTTATTGTTGTTTACGGCTGAGTTATGAGACAATATTATGTATGAGTTATTGTTGGTTACGGCTGAGTTATGAGATACTATTATGTCTGAGTTATTGTTGTTTACGGCTGATTAATGCTACAATATTATGTTTGAGTTATGATACTTCACGACTGATTAATGCTATATCATGTCTCACTTATTACAGTATGTCTGTGCGTTCCTGAGAGTCCTCAGGAACAGGTTCAAGCGAGATCCCTTCCCATTCCACAAAAAACGCATTGCATTTATAGACTCGTGGTTCGTATGTCAATGGGTTAAAGAGTATGAACAGTTCAAGATAAAACCGAAGAGATTTAAATTCAAAGACACCCCGTATGATAACTTAGTTAACGGTTTGCTTCCAATGGATCAACCGACAAATATGAAGTGGATACAAGATGTGGATCACTTGTACATTATTCCACAAACCAGAGGCAATCACTGGGTGGCGCTACACGTGGACATGCGTAAGGGGCATATTGATTGCTATGATAGCATCGTGGGATAAGTAACCCCAGAAAGTGAATATAAAATTCTGGAAAGTTGTAGGCCGTTTACGCGGATGATTCCAACAATGATGAACGATCTAGTTCATGCCACAATCCGTGAACCTAGCTTCCACCAGTTTACCTTCAGAAGGAGGAGTGTCTCCGGGGTCCCTCAAAACGTACAAATTGGGGTCTGTGGCGTGTACGCTTGGTTTAACTTTCGATGGCATCTGTGATCAAAATATCCAGGCTATACGGGTTAAGATGGCAGCAGATATTTACGATGAGGCACCTGATATGCTTGCACAGTTTCAATGATATATTCTGTTTTCATTGATACCTATTATGCCTTACCTTAAAATGTTGTTTGCGACTGATTAAAATGTTTTTTGTTGCTGATTTAAAGATTTTAAATATAATCGTTTGTGGCTGATTTAAGGATTTTGAACATAATCGTTTATGAGTGATTTAAGAATTTTGAACATAATCGTTTGTAGCTGATTAAAGGATTTTACTTAACGGCTGAGTTATAATACTTCACAACTGAGTTATGATACTTCACGACTGAGTTATGATACTTCACGGCTGAGTTATTATTAAGAATTAAAGTTTACATTTGACGGCTGAGTTATAATACTTAACGGAAGTATACTTATAATAACTCAGCCAAACCACGAATAAATCTGCGTTAAGTCAGCCATGTCGTTAGAATAACTCAGCCAAACCACGAATATGGCATAATTCGTCAAAACCACGAATATGGCGGATAACCACAAATATTTTTGTAGCAAATTACTCACAAAATGATCACAAATTTGTAGTGGAAATATAGACACAAAAGATTGTCAAACCTAAACATTTAATTCTTAATCATAAACTATAAATCCCCAAATACAAACTATAAATCTTTAACTATAAACTTTGAATAAACATCAAATGCTATAAAAAATTACAACACATGTAACTAATTTCAAAAATTTTAAATATATTTATTTAGTGTAGACAACAAAAAACTTGTTTTTCTCATTGGTTAATTCTTATAAACAAGGATCATGCTTTATTTTATTATCAACCATTGATAAAACTAAATCCAGCGGACAAGAATCTCCTCTTTTGTGCTTTCTCCTTTTCTTCTCTCTCAAAATGTTCTTCAGATAAATCTTGTTTTTTTTTCATATTCGGTCACCACCAATACTTTGCCGTCACATTCTGGGTTGGGTTCGTTTCGTAACTCAGTCGTGCGTTATTCTAACGACATGGCTGAGTTTTAGTAAAGTTACGGCTGATTTATAGTAAAAAAAGACGATAATATAGATAGATAAAACACCATTACATAGAAGTTCATAGAGAAGACGACAGTAAAAAGAAGTTTAACAATGGAATTCACGCACTTAAACCGACATCATCTGGGCCAAATTCCTCAAACATATCGACCAAAATTTTCCACACTATCCTATTAATCCACTCGGGCTTATCGCCACCACGCGCCCATATCCTCTTCAACGCACGCATCTGGTCTCGGAATAACGTTCTACCACACAAATTAAACTGCGTCCAAACCGTTGAAATATGTTTTAGATCCCACGTGTATTTACGCTAAAAATTAAGAAAAGAAAATAATTATAGAACCAAATTAGGGTTATTGTTTTAGTGTGCTTTATATCAAAGATTGGTGCTTACAGCGAGGAGGAAAAACCATCGTGTCTTATAATGGACGGGAATCAAGCGGTACGTCGGCCACTCATGGTGCCAGTTGTGTTGAAGGATCTCTCCGATCGCGACATAGAGAAAGTGATTGAACTTAAACCACGTAACAGTGGTTTTGTCAATCCAGACACCCGCATCAGGGTTTAGAATGGGAAGATTCTCCCGATCAGCAGCGTTAAGGATCGCTTCAACATCTCTGAGAAACTTTCCTGTGATGGGAGGAACAATGTCCATGTCGAAAGGTTGAGATGAAATATAAGATTTAGGAGAATATGATATAAAGAGAAAAAATAGATAGGTAGAAAAAATAACCGCTCTTATAGTAAGGACTGCACAAGGATATACGAGACACGCCCATATGCTCTGCAGCTGCGATTGCATGGACGCATGGTATTTTTTCGTGGTCGAAACGACGACATGTGCATCTTTTTGCATCCACATTTACAACATGCAAATCTGTTCCATATGTTACCTCTACACGTAAAGCATCAATCGTTTGTACATCCATAAGTCTTCCTGCGGTGACACGGGCCTATTTAATAGAAGAGCCACAAAAAAAACGTTATGGCTGATTTATCAAAATAATGTCTTGTTTATGAGCATTTGACGCTTGACTTATGTAAACGATTACAGCTGAGTTACCTGTAACAGTTTTTCAACACCTCGTGAGAGCGTTGTTAGCTGCGATTTCGCATCCTCTCTCCGTTCAGCAAACCATATGGTCATCATAGTCCGTATTGATTCTAACAGTCGAACTATGGGAAGACTTATAGCATTTGACAGTGCTTTGTTCATTGATTCCGCAATATTCATATTCATTAAATTGTACCTTTCACCCGGGAAATGAACACGCGCCCACATTCGGACACCAGCTTTTTGGAGGTATCCATGTAGTTCAGGATGAAGCGCTTCAATCTCATTGAACGCCTCAGTAAAATCAGCTAGCCTAAAACACCTTGCCGCTCTTTTCACCAAGGGGAACATATGTTTTCCTTTGAATTTCACCAAAATGTTCTTATACAAATGGTAAGTGCAAATTCCACGAGAAGCCAACAGATACACATTACCAATTGCTTTCCCTATTGACTTATGTCTGTCCGAGATTATCGCAAGATCCTTATCGTCACGAATAACAAGTTTGAGTTGCGTAGAAACCAACGCCAAGAATCATCATTTTCAGTGTCAACAACACCGAAAGCTATTGGGAAAAACTGAAAATTACCATCTTGAGCTAGGGCTTTTAAAAGCGTCCATTTGTAACTACCATGGAGAAACGTACCGTCGACAACAACAACTTTGCGCATGAAAGGAAACCCAGCAACACTCGCACCAAAGGAAATGAACACATACTTGAATCTTCCACGCTCATCAATTTGAAGATGCGTGACCGTACCCGGATTTGCCCGTCTTATCATGTATAGGTAAGAAGGCAATTCTTTAAAACTACTCTCAGGAGTCCCCAGATCGATCTGCCTTGCAAACTTTAGCGTCCTATGTGACTTCCAATAATCCATCTGTCGACACCAACATATTAATAAATCAGCCGAAATGAGAATAACCCAGCCATAATATATCTATAACTCAGCCGTAAACAACCTATAAGTCAGCCGTAAACAATCCATAAGTCAGCCATAATGTATTAATAAATCAGCCGAAATGAGAATAACCCAGCCATAACGTCATGATAAAACAGCCGTCAATAACCTATAAGTCAGCCGAAGTATATTAATAAATCAGCCGAAATGAGAATAACCTAGCCGTAACGTAATGACATTTCACCCTTAAAATATCAATAAGTCAGCCATCAAACAATCTATAAGTCAGCCGCGAACAATCTATTACCTTTATACTAAAATGCTTATTGATAATTATTCCGACACTGGGAGGTTTAACGGTCGGACCAACGTCACCAAGAAAGTCCCTGTAAAGAGCTCCCAAAATATCAGGTGTTGCTTGTCGGTATCGATTAGAACGTTCCATCACAGAACATGTGTGTTCCGAATCGTATATACGAACATAGAAATGCGTCTCATCCCCTTGTTTAGATGCACGAACTCTCCAACGACATTCATCCACCCAGCATATCATAATCATTGTACTCGGATTTGATACTGGTACATCAAAATCAAATCCATCCCTTACCGAAAGAAGTTTCAGTCGTTTCTCCAACTCGTCTTTGCTCCCGTATCGTTGTCTTACAGCGAGGTTTAGCGAAGACATCTCTAACCTTAAAGCCTCCGAGTTCCCAATCGATCCGGTCGTTTCAATGTTCTGAGGTCTCTGCTTAGGAGGCAGAGTCGGTGAATCTTCGTCTTTAATCTTAGGCTCGCCGTATACAGTAAAGTTGTCATCATCAGATGACGCACCATCAGAGTCATCGAAAACATCAAATCGGCTTGAAAATTCATCATCTTCTTCTTCGTCATCTGCTTCTTCGACATCTTCAACGTCTTCTTCGTCTCTGTTTTTACTATAATCATAACATAAACCATCAAATCCCCCACCGTAATCTTCGTATCTAGATTCTACTTTTGAGTCAGAAGGTCGTTTCATCCTTCGTCTTGATCCATCATTCCGACTAATTTCGCTAGACTCTTTCTCCGTAAACTCCACACTGAGACGTAGCCGATCGATTTTCCATAGGCTTAGAAAACATTGCAATTGTCGATCATTGGAGACATAAACTGGTGGAGTATCATGCGACATATTTTTCATAGCCTTGTTCGAGAACATGTAGCTCAGCTTTACCTGATGACTCAACTCCTTCAATCTGTAGTCATCGAGAACCAACTTCACAAGCTTGTCGTGCGTTGTTTCCGCATCTATCTGCACAACTCTACACCCTCTATCGTCGATGTTAAATACATATTTGTGTTTCTTTACCCAATTACCAGAAACTACAATTACAGAAACCGGATCCATCATATATCGGAGAAGGATGAACGAAAATGAAGAAGAACGAGGAAGACGATGACGAACAGATCTGTTGATGTGAAGAACAGACATCGACGGTGATAAAAACGATGAACACGGCGAGGAAGACGAAGACAAGACGACGTTTCGTATTTCTCTGTTGATGGTGACATGAAAATATGCATCCGACGTCATTTTTTAATTGATGAAGTGGCAAGTAAGCCACCAAACGATCACGTAAATCAACTGTCTTAAACCAGCCATCAAACAAAACTTTAAGTCAGTCGTAACATGAATACTATTACAGTAATTAAAAAACAAAAAAACCGCTGCCAAATTCAGCCGTAACTCAACTGAAAATCTTTAGCTCAGCTGTATCGTTTAATAAGTCAGCCGTCAAAACATGTTATTGTAGTAATTAATCTTTCGCTACTAAATCAGCCGTAATTAGGCCGAGTTTTTCGTTAACCCAGCTCATTACGGTTGAGTTATGACACTTACACGAAAATCAGCCGTAACGAAGCAATAACTCAGCCAGCCGAAGAAAGTTAATTCAGCCGTGTCAAGACAATAACTCAACCAAATTTTGACAAATCAACCATCGGGTTATAACTCAGCCGTAACTTATGGCTGGGTTATCTCGTAAGTCAGCCGTTTTCTCATAACTCAGACATATTTCGTTAACTCAGCCGTAACGTATGGCTGAGTTATCTCGTAAGCCAGCCATTCGCTCATAACTCAGCCATTTTTCTTAATTCAGCCGCAACATACCGTAACTCAGCCGTGATTGCCGCTGTAGTGCTTTACGGCTTAGTTCATTAATACACGTCAGCGATTTCTGACGTGGCGGCGCGTTTTTTCTGATGTGGAATTAAAAAGTAATGGCATTCTTTGTAATTACGTTTTTTCCTATTACATGTAACAAAGACACGCTGGGTATGTAAAATATAGGCGAAATATGATAGTAATGAAAAAACGTTTTGTATATTTCTAGTCATTTCACCTAATTTATATGATATCTGAGTAAACTTCCCTAATATCGGGCAAGCTATCTTGTATTAAAACTTCAACTATTCCGATGAACTTGTCCATTTATTCTTCTTTTTGTTTTTCACTTAGGAAGGTCAAGAAAACTCGTGGGTTTCCATTTGGTAAACTCTGCTAATTATCATCTTCCTTTATTCATTCTCCTCTTCAATATGTCAGAGCCAATAACAAACATAGTTCTAGTAGGCCGTACTGGTAATGGAAAAAGCGCAACCGGGAACACTCTTCTCGGTAAAAAAATGTTCAACTCCAAAACTACAAGCAGGAGGTGTCACCATGAAATACGAGATGTATAGAGCTGCGATACAAGATGGCCCAATAATCAATGTCATTGACACACAAGGTATGTTCTCCGATCCATTATAACTTCAGTTGAAATAAGTCAATAACTGTGTGCTTTCCATTAGAAAGAAGGCTTCTGCCCTACGTACATTTTGGTGTGAAATCACTAGTGAAGAATGATGAATTCGTAAAGCGTCAGGCAAAGAGAGAAATCAATTCAGACGAATTTTGTTTGTCTAATTTTTTTTTTCATTAATTGTGGTGAATGCATAATTACAAACCCTAAAATTTATCACAAATATCTTAAGGAGCCTGCCAACCTCCATCATTTAAAAACTAACAGGAAATGACTATTTTATTAAAACATGAACATTTCAATGTTTAACTATTATTTATTTGTTATATTACAAGATATGATTTTCTCAATGTTCACTACAAGAAAATAGGTCAATTTTCGACGGGATTTCTGATGGACAAATGTCGTCAGAAATTTTATGACGGAATTCTGACGGAAATTCAAAACCGTCGGAAAAATTAAACGGACAAAAAGTCCGTCGGAATGCCGTCGGTAATTTCCGACGGACAAAGGCCCGTCGGAAATTTGTAATAATTTCCGACGGGGTTCCGACAGAACAAGGAACCCGTCAGAAATCTGTCATAAAAGTAGCCGTTTCGATATAGCCGTTGTATAGCCGTTGTATAGCCGTTGAGAGTCCGTCAGAATTCCGTCGGAATTTTCTCCTAATTTTGTCTATTTAAATCAATCTACTCATCTCCCCTCATTCATAACAAAGCTAAACAAACCTTATAAAATCGATCTTGGATGGATAAAAGTCCGAGCGATCCGGTGACGGGAGTACTTACGAATGAGTTTGACGAAGGTCTACATCAATTCATACAATTCGCATCAAACCAGGAAATAACATTACAATCTGGTAAGATGTATTGTCCTTGTAGTAAATGTGGAAATCATAGGTTTATTTCGGTATCTACTGTTCAGAATCATCTAGTTAGCGAGGATTTATGTCTGGTTATAAGATTTGGTATTCGCATGGAGAAAATGATTCAATGGTAAATTATGCTAGTAGTAGTGAACATTATATTGCAGATAGGTTTGAGGAACCTAGAACGGATGTAGATGAACAGTTAGGTACCGTCCAGATGGTAAACGATGCATTTCGTGAAAATATACCATCGTTTGTTGAGGGTGGAGTTAGAATAGATGAACCAAATTTAGAAGCTCGGAGGGTTTTTGACATGTTAGATGCAGCTAAACATCCGTTATATCGAGGTTGTAAAGAAGGGGATTCGCCTTTATCAGCGACAACTAGGTTGATGACCATCAAGACGGATTACAATTTGAGTGAGGATTGTGTGGATGCATTCGCGGATTTTGGGAAGTCAATTTTGCTTGAAGATAATCTTTCACCAGATTCGCATTATGAGATACAAAAACTGGTAGCTGGTCTAGGTTTGTCATATCAGATGATAGATGTATGCATCGACAACTGTATGATCTACTGGAGAGAGGACGAGAAGCGATCGTCATGTCGGTTTTGTCGCAAATCTCGGTTTCAAGAAACAAGCGGAAGAGTTTCTGTACCATATAAACGTATGTGGTATTTGCCTTTAACAGAACGGTTAAAAAGGTTATATCAATCGGAGCGCACAGCGGCAGCAATGAGATGGCATGCAGAACATACATCAGATGGAGAAATAGCCCATGCCTCAGATGCAGAAGCATGAAAACATTTTCAATCATTGTATCCGAGTTTTGCCTATGAGAGAAGAAATGTGTACCTCGGATTAAGTACAGATGGTTTTAACCCATTTGGGAAGCATGGGAGGCAATATTCATTGTGGCCAGTCATCGTGACACCGTACAATTTACCGACTTCGTTGTGTATGAAACGAGAGTTTATGTTCCTTACCATTCTCGTTCCTGGCCCAGAGCATCCAAAGAGATCACTCGACGTGTTCTTGCAGCCATTGATTTATGAGTTGCAACACTTATGGGAGAATGGTGCTCAAGCTTTTGATGTTTCTCGCCAAGAGAATTTTGTGATGCGTGATGTACTTATGTGGACCATAAGCGATTTTCCAGCATATGGGATGCTATCCGGATGGACAACACATGGAAGGTTATCGTGTCCGTATTGTCAAGATAATACGAATGCATTTCAGTTGAAGCATGGACGAAAGACGTGTTGGTTTGACTGCCATAGAAAATTTCTACCGAAGGATCATCCATATCGTCTGAGCATTACATTGTTCAAGAAGAACAAAAAATATTTGATGATCCACCTCCGGAGTTAGACGGTAATTATATGTTAAGCCAGTTCAGAGATTATAGGGCAGAGAAGACGGTAATATGCGGTGGAAATGGGCATCATCATGTTGATGCATGTGGAGATCTTCACAATTGGCATAAGAAGAGTATATTCTGGGATTTGCCATATTGGAAGGATCAATTGTTGAGGCACAATCTAGATGTCATGCATATTGAGAAGAACTTTTTTGACAACATTATGAACACAGTGCTAAATGTCCAAGGGAAGACGAAAGACAATTTGAAGTCTAGATTGGATTTGCCAGAGATATGTTCCCGTAAAGAACTGCATGTGATGGGGAACGGGAAAGGTCCAATACCTGTGTTTCGGTTGGATGCGCCTTCAAAACATGAGTTCTTCGATTGGTTTATGCATAGTGTGAAATTTCCAGACGGATACGCATCTAATCTTCGTAATTGTGTTGATAGCGGGGAAGGGAAACTATATGGGATGAAGAGTCATGATTGTCATGTTATGATGCAGCGTCTCCTTCCTTTTGCTTTTGAAGGTCTTCTACCCCGAAACGTTCACGGAGCGATTGCAGGTATATTTCAATTTTTTTCAGATTGTACATGAATATTAAAATAATTTATAAAAAAAATTAATTTATTTCTATTATCATAATATTTTTCAGGGATAGGTGCATTCTTTCGAGATTTATGCAGTAGATCTCTTACATCAGAAGGTATCCGAAATCTGCAAGAAAATATACCTGTGATCATTTGCAATCTCGAGAAGATATTTCCACCGTCATTTTTTGATGTTATGGAACATCTTCCCATTCATCTTTCTCGAGAAGCAGCACTTGGTGGCCCTGTTCAGTACCGTTGGATGTATCCTTTCGAGCGGTATATGTTTCATCTCAAGAAGAAAGTGAAGAATTTAAGTAGAGTGGAGGGCTCGATTGTGGCACAAAGTATAAATGAAGAAACGTCAAACTTTGCCGGATATTACTTTCCACCACAAGTCCGAACAAATAGTCGACTCGCCAACCAGAATGCATGCAAATTTATTTAGTACGTCGGAAATCCGTCGCAAATTTCCGACGGACCGAATAAATATTCTTTGGCCGAAATTTTTCAGATGGCGCCTGATTTTCGTGCCTCTTGGAATTGAAGAAATTAATTAAATTTGTGACGGATTTCCGACGGATCTGTCCGTCGGAATTCTTCTTTAAATCTCTACCCTTCTTCTTCTTCTTCCTTCTCACACTTAAGCAAACAAAAAAAAACCTCTTCCCCTTCCTTCCTTCCGCCAGCCATCTCTCCTTCACCGCCGGCCATCTCGCCTCGTCGCCGGCCACCTTGCCTCACCGCCGGCCATCTCCTCTTCCTCTTCCTTCCTTTTCCAAATTATGTAAGTTATTTCTAATTCTATTAATTTCTTTGTATAATCAAATATTAGGTTGTTAGATTTAAAATTTCAAGCTTTTGATTGTTACAATTGTTAGATCTAAGTTATTATTAGTTTCACCAATTTTTAGATCTAAGTTAGATTTAAGATTTCATTTTTTGGGTTTTCAGATTTAAAGCTTTGGTGTTTTTGTTTGGGTTTTAGGAATTGTTAGATCTACATTATTTTAATTTGTTAAAATTGTAAAATTTTTGATGAAATTGTTAGATTGAGGGTTTAATTGATTTTGTATATTATTTTTAATTGTTTTTATAATAGTTTATTGTTTTGTAAATATAAATTTTATGAAAAAAAAATTATATTTAAAAAACAATATAAATGTTTGTATATATATTTATACAATTATAAAAGCAATTAAAAACCTATTTATATAAATGTATAAACTTTGAAAATCTAATAAATACGATTTATTTAAAAATTATATACAATTATTTATGATCATTTTTTTCTCATGAAACATATTTATTGATTAAAATGTTTTAAAAATTAGAAAAATGTTTTTAATATAATATGTAATAAAAACGTAATTATATAAATTTAATTTTTTTTTCTAAAAATAACATCTAATAAAAACTTAATAGAGGTTAAAAAAAAACTTAATATTTAATATAAGATTTAAAAATTTAGTTAGTATAAAAAAACTAAAATTTAATATAACATTTGGAAATTTTATTATTTTTATTAGGACATCATATGCAAATTTCTCTTCATACGATAACCAATCCCCTCGGTTATCTCCCCATATTCCCGAGCCCCCGGCATTTACTCCCGGTTCGAGTTCTACTCCCGGTCAGACTCATGTCCATGCTACTCAGATGGACATAAATGAGTTTATTGAGCAACCGGGGCGTCATCGTATCACGAAGCTCGATCCTCAACGTCACGGGGAAGCGACTTGGTTTGGCCATGAAGATGGTATTACAAAATCTATTTTGAAGATGCTTCATACGATGCTAAAGACACCGTATAAAAAGTATTCGGAATTGCCTGCCGATGAGAAACAAATGTGTCTTCACTCTTTTGCGGTAAATTACATAAAACATTTTCTATTTTTTTAAGGTTTTAAACAATATTTCTAACTAACCTATTTTTTAAAAAAAAAATATAGCAAGATTATAATTGGGACCGAGTCGATACCCCTACTGTTGAAGCCTTCTTCCACCGCAAGGCTGCTATCTGCTACTCAAAACACATGAATGTGTGGAAGCAGAAGTGGAAGAAGGGCAAACTTGATTGTCCTAGAGGATTGAACAATACTTGTTGGTTAGCGTTTCAAGTTTACTGGGGCCGACGCCGCGACGGAAAAAATCTCCCGAAGGTCGAAAAACCGAATGAGCCAACGAGGTGGTAAAGGGATAGCAACGCACAATGCGGGAGCCACTGGTTTTGTTCGACTAGCAGACAATTTGGTATGAATTATAAATTTTTTTATTTCTTTTAAATTTTGTTTTTTTTGTTTTGTTTTTACTAATTTTATTTCTTTTAAAAAAAAATTAAGGCGGCAAAAAACGGTGGTGTCCCCGTTAATTTGTATGAATTTGTGCAAGTCTCTCACACCAACAAGGTGACCGGTCAATTACAAGATGGAGTTGCTATTGATCTTGTCGAGAAGGTAAAGAGGCTCCAAGAAGAACGCATAACTCAGCTGTCTCAGCAAGGGACGTCGGTCGAAGAGCTGACTCGCGAGGAAATTGACTCAATGGTTTTAGAGGTAAGCAATCGTTTTATATTTAGAATTTTTACAAATATTTCATTTTTCTAATAATTTGTTTCTTTCTTGTAGCATACTCCGAAAAGCAAGGGTCGTTTCTTCGGGTTAGGATGTATTCCCGAAGTTTATAAGAAGGGATACGCTTCTTATTCTCAACGAGAATCCGCACTCCAAAAAGAATTCGATGAGTTGAAGAATCTAATGGTGCAAAAAGACACTAGAATTGCGGCTATGGAAGATTTTATTACAAGAAAGTTCCCGGGAGAATTTTGAAAACCGTTGATGTAATTTGTAATTTGTTTTTATTTTATTTTTTTTTGGAACAATATTTTTAATATTTTCAAATTTTATTTTTAATTTCAATTTCAATTTCGGATTATATTTTTAATTTTAAATTTTGAATTTAATTTCAATTTTCATTTATTTTGTTTATAAAATATTATATTATCCGTCGGAAATCGTAATCGTCGGAATTCTGTCGGAAATTCTATCGACGAAAATTTCTGACGGATTTCCGACGGTTTCGTCCGTCTGTAATTGATTGTTTTCTTGTAGTGGTTCCACTTGATTTTGACATGATAATATACAAATCTATCAAAGTTTTGACTTTACTATTTGAAAACTAAATTTCATACCAGGAAAGAGAAGGGATTTGAATTAATATATAAGAAACATGGCCAATCCATTTATTGATAATTAGTTTTGAGTTAGAAACTCATGAACTTTAACATGGTATCAGAGCCCAAACACACCGATGTCTCACCCGAACCGGTCCTGCCCATAAAGAAGCCCGATCGTTCTAACTCAAAATCGGCCTGATCCAACATGAAATTAATTCTATGGATTATGGAGAAATTAGTAGCTATAGAAGTAATTATCTCGGTTAGGCGTGTGAAGAATTTATCCCACTTGAGAAGTGGGAATATATTAGAACTAATATATGGGACACGGGCTATACTATACTCATTCAGTCATTCTTAATTGGTTTTAAGTTGAAATCCTATGAAACTTAACTTACTATGGTACTTGATGCAGGTTTGTTTGACTCGGTTGTGTCTACAGACTATATAAGTAAGGAAATCGTGAATTGCTTAACTATGGCGGAAGAAGGAATACATGCTGTGTTATTTGTTATATCTGCGAGGAATCGGATTTCACAGGAGGAAGAGTCCACACTTAATACCTTGCAGCGCATATTTGAGAGCAAAATCCTTGATTATTTCATTGTTGTGTTCACCAGTGGCGACGAGTTGGAAGAGGACGAGCAGACATTAGACGATTATTTGCGTGAAGGTTGCCCTGAATTTCTGAGGGTCTGTTTGCTTTCATTATGTTCTTCACATTCTTTTAGTAGTGCAACAATCAATGTTTCAGCACATCCCTCTTCCCGAGTTCTCCTGTTTTTTATTTACACTAGTTTTGAAAATTCAGAGAGTTCTCAGACTATGTGGTGGACGAAAGGTCCTAATTAATAACAGGACTACCAATAAGGTCAAAAGGCTGAGCAACTCAAGCAACTTCTTGCCCATATCGCAGATGTTGGAAAGCAGAATGGTCAAAAACCGTATACCGACCAGATGCACCGTCAGATAAAGGTAGAAAGAAGTGTGTGTTAATATGCATCAAATATGAATTGATCTCTAGTTAAATAATCGTATGCTGGCCAATTTTATATGGCCACGGAATTTCTATAGCTGTTGGTGGCTAAAAGGTTCTTGTTTGTTTGTAGTGTCGTATAATTTTTAAATGTCGTATTTCAGGAGGAGGGTGATAGGTTCAGGGAACAACAAAGGAAGGCTGAGTCTGCGAAGCATGCATCAGAGGCAGCAGTGATGAAGAAGAATTTAGAATTGGAGTATGACGAAAAAATGAGACGGATGGCACAAATTGTAAATTCATAAACTTCGAATTATAGGTGGCAAGCAATGATATTTTCAATGCTTTATTTCGATATAATGTTCTCTGGTTATCTTTTCAGTTGGAGAGGAGGCTAAAACAGAGTTCCGAAGCACATGAAAGAGCGATTCGTGAGCTGAGAGAAGCTCTGCCCATTAGGCCTCCTCAAAATGTTCTGATGATTCATCCATTCCCTCGGCATGTTCCGATGTTTAATCCATTTCCCCAGCTGAGGCCACCACAATGCAACATTATGTGATTGATGTCCCCAATTCTGCTAAGAGACTATATATAAACTTATTTTGCTTTGGTAATACAAAGAAAGATTGACCACCGTGGTTATAATTGGTGTGGTCATTGCATTTTGTGTGCTTAATCATTCCTTTTTCTTATACTAGTCTGTTCCAAATTGACACTAAGTTTTATTTTGTGTGCTTAAACATTCCTTTTTCTGATTTCATTTTCCCAATTTCTTTGTAATGTTGGAGATAAGGATATATATCTCCCTTCGTACTTGTCGGTGCGGGATTATGAGTTGGAGACTTGGAGTTTAACGGCATCCTAAAGTATTTCCACATCTCTAATTATATGTTCAATCATGTAGTATCTGCAAACATAAAATTTTACTTGGCATATCCACGTACATATGCCATCTCTCTTTTTTGTAAACTGACCGAACCGGAAAACAAAATGTCCATCTCTCTTTGTACTTGATGTTATTGATAAAAGTGGATCCATATAGATGCCAAACTCAAGTTAAACAATTTTTTTTTTTTTAATTTGACTTGAGTGGCATATAAAATTTTGAATTGAAGCCTGCATGCTAACTGAAAAAAAAAATGTAAGAAAAGTAATTATTACCACGAAATTTAGATGAGATTATTAATGATTTACATTATTGAAATAGGTGATCAATTGATAAACAACAAAGCATGCATGCATGTATCAGCTGCTTTATAGAATTCACACATACTTAGTTTTTGGGTCGAATTTCAACACCTTTGACAAAGAGCCCTCTCTTCCAAGAGCCGGACGCAGTCTCATACATGGCGAAACTGATCTCTCCGGCATTCTCCGGCGATGTCATGAACTCACCGGCTGGTATATCTACCCACCCTTTCCCTATATGCACGTTCAAGCTCACACTCCGCTCTTGCGGCCTTGTCATACTATCGGGCAAGGTCAGCTTTAGGTTCACCGGTGTCCCCCATCCAGAAGCTGTGTCTTCTAACTTCACCACGTACACAATCTCATAATTTTTCTCTGGTGTCAGTTGTCTCGTGTCGAACTTTCCATTCACGTCTAACCAACAAACTTTTTCAAGCACAGCAGCTTCAACGAGTGTCTCGCTTGAAAAAGTGAAAAACAAAAGTTTTTTTTTTTTATCCGTTAGTGTACAAGAAGAGAAATCGCACAAGCTTCCCGTTTAGAAATGTACTAAATTGGAATATATATTACTAAAATACCACTTTCCGTAAATATTTTTGTAATGATAATGCCCTAAATATTATCCAAATTAAAAGCATGACTTTTTTTCCTAAATGGATGATGTTTTTTTTTTTTTTTTGGTAATCTGCAGGAGACAAAGTCTCCTACTTTTATTGAGCTAAAGAAGAAACAAAAACTACAACCTGACTAGTCGGGGCCGAGACAAACCATTCGAATCCTCCAACATAATCGAATTAACACTGTTTGGAGCAAAATCAAACAAATGAAGCCCTAAAGGCAAGGAAAAAGCATAGTTAGCTAATCCATCCGCTAGATAATTAGCCTCTTTATACACATGTGAAATCTTAACTAACCAGTCTCTTGATAAAAAGTCATAGTACAAACGTACTAGGAAGGACAACGGATGCGAATCACTAATCCCTATCCGTAGAAAACCCACCACAATTTCCGAATCCACCTCCAGCTCTAGTCGCGGAATCTTGCGTTCCCATGCGATATATAGCCCATAGAAAACTCCCCACAACTCAGACAAAGGAGCTGAACAAATCCCAATATTCAGTGAGAAACCTCCACACCACTCCCCAGCTCCATTACGCAAAACCCCTCCTGCCGTTGCAAGTCCCGGATTACCCCTTGAAGCGCCATCATTGTTGAACTTCATCCAGCTATCTGTGGGTCTGATCCATGATATATTCCTCTCCACCCTCTCCACTACATTCGAGTCCCCTTGTAACTTCGAGTGCACCATTAGTACTTCTTGTGCTAAGTCCTTTACAAATCTCACCCTATCTCGGCATTTCCCTGTGACACCAAATATATATCCACATCGCCACTTCCAGCTCCACCAAACCACCATTGTAAACAGCGTTGCCCAAGGACTACCCTGCCGTGTAGTATCCTCTGCCAAATTCCCATACAACCATTCCAGCAGGGACTGTTGAAAGAAGGTATTCCTCCGACCCGGTGAAACTATTCGATTCCATATTCCCAATGTGGTGGGACAATCACGGAGAACATGAATTATCGACTCGTTCCCACCTTTACACACTTGACAAATCCCGGTATCACTGTAAAGATGATGTTTTTATGTTACCACTGTAATAATACCTAGACATGTTAAAATTAACATGTTTTATATCCATTGATTTTTATCGGATTGTTTCATTTAGGGCTGGCCAATTTGATATACATTTTTTTCAGTTTTAGTTCAATGCTTCATGTTTCGAATATTTCTAACAGTAAATTTTGAAACCAAACAGAAAGCTAATACCAATTCAGTTAGGTACAATAGTGGTAAAAATAAATTTTAATAAATCAAGATTTTAGTTGATGTAAAATATCTTTTCAATTTGATTCAAATTTTTTGATGCTGTTTGGTTTGGAATGATAAAAAAGAAGATCAGGGTACTCAGACAGCTACTCCCATTATAAAGTTCTTATAGGATAATATTGCATCAGGAAACTTTAGCAGTTAATATTTGTAAATATAAATAATTTGAATGATCGTTTTCTAATAACAAAGATATTATGCATTCAAATTAGCAATTTTCAGAAAGGCGAGCTCTAAAAGTGGCCCAAAATGGTTTCGACTTAGTTGTAAGAGCCAAATAACCAGAAAAATAAGAGTAACAGCCTTAGTATTAACAATTACGAGCTTTAAGAGAAATAACAAGCATCAGTGTTTGAACTAATGAACAAGAGCAAGAACAGAGAAATTTGGTGATTTTGAGCGATTAGTGTCTAAATAGAAAATAATAGTGTTGAAAGTAGTAAGCTTGAGAATATAAAAATTTGTCCTTGATCCTTGCTCCTCTTCTTGTTTTCATAACTTTTGAAACTGTGTTTAACGTCTCCATTTACTCCTCGTGAATCTATCATAAATGCATTTACTCTAGTGGGTTTAGCCGTTTTGAATCAAAGCGTTGAATTATTCTTTGTTTGAATAATTCTTCGCTTTGCCGTCGAGGTCAGTGACTAAGTGTTTCCTGCATATTTTAACCATTTCCAACTCCAAATATGGACTAAAAGAGTTTAGAACTCGACCTCGCTTTAAGCGTTTCCACCTCGATAGAATATCGACTTCGTTGTTGGACTTCTGGGTTTTTATGGCTAAATGGGCCTAAAATTATTTGTACGGGATTTACACCCCAACAATTAGCCCCAGTTCCTTAGAGCGGGTTTTACTTCGTTTAAGGATTTGCTTCTCGTGATTTCCTTTAGTAAAAGTAGAATCCTCGTTGGCGTCGATTGACTTTTCTCTTTTAACTATTCAAAGTCGTTCCTTCAATTTTTGGAGTGGTCCTTCTTTAATGGCTAACGCTGCCGTTCGTTCGATCGGGGTGATGTCCCGACTTGTATGGCCGCACTCGAGATGTACGGAAGAGTCAATTGCCTCCCTTCGAGCGGATTGTGATCTTCTCAATACAGTTGATATCGTCGTGCCACCTTTGGGTTCAAAATCCCGAAGAAGTTTCGACCGGGTTTGGCTGTGTTTACGAGTGCTATTTTTGTTAATGTGGTCTGCATTTTCCGCTCCTGAAACTTTTGGTCAGATTTCTGTCAAAGACGAAACTCTGTCTTTGCAACTTTGCCCGAACTCCGTCCGCCGAATTTTATGCCTCATCACAATGGCCGGTAGAGCGAATATAATTTTTCACCTGAGAGACATTCTTCTTTTCGGTTTTTTTAAACGGAATGACTCGCGTCGTGGTATTGTGTTTTATTGCTTTCGTTGGAACTTCCAGTTTGTCGCAAATCTTCATACTTAGCGTGGTTAGTGGTGGTCCTCGTATTTTGTTTTTCGTGTTGATGGGTCTTATGTCGAACACGAGTCTCCTAGGCTTCTTCCTTGTTAGACTACTTGCAATGGTTCTTCCTCTATCCGCTTTCTTTCTCCCTTTCTTTTATTTTCTTCGATTCTGAGCTTATTCTTGTTATTTTTCTTCCAGTGACGAACTTGGATTTCCATGTCTCTGATCGCTCCATGCGTCTCTTTGATGGACTCTGCTCCCACTTGCAAACGTAGCAAAGTGGATTAAACGAACTTGGTTATTGCCCTTAAGAATGAGCAGGATCGCACCTTCAATGGTTTAATGAAAGGTCGGTTTTTCTCTATCGCTTGTCGTCATCTTGTTTTCTTTGGTAAAACTGATTCGCTGTTTCTTCACTCTTCTTCGAAAGATGATGAGCCTGTTGCCAGTAAGGTCCGTACTTCGAGGAATAACGCTTGTTCCACTCCTCCATCTGATTGGAGGCTGTTGGGGTCGCCTGTTCCTCCTGCTGGGTGAAGTAGTCATGCAATTTGGGGTTTCCCTTTTTGAACGAGGCGGGAAAGGATCTCAAAGGCGTTACTACTCTTCTTTCACTCTCCATGGGATTCGTTGAGGAAGAGGAAGATGAATCAGTTCCTCAGCTGATGATGAAGCAGCGTCAGTTGGATCGTGGTGAATCTTCTCATTTGATTCCTTCTTCTGTGCTTGTTGAATCGTCCTTGGATGTCCCCGAAGCGTGTGGTACTCTTGATCACAATGATGTTCCCGAGAGAGAGAAGGAGGATCCTTCAGTTGTCGAAACTTTTGTTCGTGATGTGAGGAACCAAAGTTCTTGATGCTTCTTGCTCTCCACACAGATTCCAGGTTGTCTTTGCGCTGGGAGGCCCTAATTCGATCTCGAGAACTCTGGAAATGCTGGATGAAAGGTAGAGGTGTGAAATGGTTTACATCGATCGATCCCACATTTACTCTAATGATCCTGATTGTCCGATCCTCAGTCGCTCCTTGAAAAGCTATATTTCTTGGGTCGTCGAACTGCATGGTTGGGGTCCCACTAATACGGAGAGACAAAAGGATATGTTCAGATCTTCGTTTTGTCATGATCACGATAAGGTTATGCTTCTGATGAGATAATTTCGCCCTCTGCCCTCTGATCCTTTAGATTTGGCAGTGCTTAACGACGATGGTTTCCATTTTTACGATGAAACTTGTGGAGCTCTTCTCGCGATACGTCCATTCCCATTTGTATTGATACCTTTCTTCTAGATTCTCATAATAAAAAATGCTCTTTGTTTTAGCTTTGTTCCACTGCTGTTGATCCCTTTGGGGTTTATGAGCCTAAATTCACTCCCCGCACCGATCTCGAGGAATTGCAAGGTCGACATGCTGATGAGATTTCTTCCCTTTGGGGGGAGAGGGATTCCCTTTTGTCTTCGGAAGGAATATTTCGGGGAGAACTAACTTTGGCTCGAGCGCGGGTTGCCGAACTCGAGGGCAAGCTTAAAAAAATTGGACTATCACATTCCGAAGTTGAGGCGGTTAAGGAAGAAGCTTTTAGGAGTGGAGAGGAATCATCGAGACCTGTTCTTGGGGATGTCTTGTCTTGTGTTAGGGCTCATATCTATAGCTTTCGGCGATTGAACGAGAAAGTCCAGTTGTTTGTTCAGGCGGAAGCGAACTCCCAACTTTCAAGCGAGATCATTGGGGAAGCCGAAAAGAGAGATCTCGCTATTCCTCCACTAGATTTTAAAGCTTTGGGGATTCATGATGCATGTCCCTATTTGTTATTTGAATGTTAATGTTGTTTTCGTGTGGAACTTTTGTCTTCCGCTGTTTTTAGAGACTTTTGATACATAATCGTTTTTAGCCGTTTGTATATAACTCGGGCTTTATCGTTTTTGATCCCCGTGTCCTTTTGTTAGTACGAGAGAAAAAGTCTTTTAAATTTGGATTTTGTCTCTCTATGGATGAACCTTAAACTTTTTAATGTTTGATTCAGTTTTTTGTCGAGCTTTTGACATCGAGGATCTTTCACCCGGGGCTTTTGAGATCCTTGTTTTACCTAGGATTTTATAAAATTTATGCGGGTGTGTTTTACAGGTGTGCCATTTACGCGGAGTTTAAGGCCCCTAGTTTTAACTTCGGAGATCTTTTTTCAGGCCCTTAGCCAAGCGCAAAAATTGTTTCCCTTTTTTAAAAAAAGATTTTGTTTCCACCAAATATAGGGTAACTATTGCGCTTGCCTTTCCCCAATACTTCGACCGTTTCATATTTTCTTTATATATATTGTCTTATCGAAAACATCAGATCTTTCTATCACCTATAAAATAGGGCTTTTCTTTTTCTTTTCATTTATCCTTTCATGGAAGGTTTTGACAGAAAAATCCCTTGGCCTGAAATTTTGCTTAAGATAATCTAGAAAATTTTATTGATGGCGTTTTAACTTTTCCGATGAGGTTCCACGCTTTTCTTTGTGACATGAGTGATAGATCATCCTCCGAAATTGGCGCGAAAGTGGTCAGATCTGTATCACTACGACGTGAAATATATGACCCTAGAGTTTGGGTGACCTACGGTTGGTGTTTTCGCCAACCGTCCAATCTTTGTGCCATAAGAGCATCAGTAACGGAGGATCGACTCTTCCCGCAATTTTATTATTAAAAAACGAATTTTTTTTAGAAAACGATTTTCAAAAAAAAAGAAAAAAAAAAGAAAGGTTGACCAGTCAGGTTATGACACGTGACATGATTATGGGAAGAGTCGGCTCTTTGGACTCTTCTGCGAGAGTCGATTCTCTCTTCTCTCTCTGCCACCTATTTAGCCAAACGCAGAACGTCTCTGCAATGCTGATGCTCTAACACGCCGAAAAATGAATGTCAAGGAAACGTCCGTCTCCACTACTTCCTTGTTCCCTCAAGAGTGGAATCAGATGGACATATTCCTGCTCAGGGATCGGTCACAGCGCTAAAGAAGTTTGGCATGCATATGTTTGTACCAGGCGTTTAAGCCCCCCCCTTTGAATAATAAATGACAACTCTTTTCTTTGTTTATAATTGTTTGTAGGTATACTTGACTTCGCAAGTTGCCTACGTACCCGTTTCGTGATCAAATCACAACGTAGTTCAAGTTATCACCCCTTTATGACTCAGAGATTTTTCCGATCTGTCTTCTTTTGCCATTTCCGACTTGATCTTGTGTATCTTAGATCTGTGAGTTGAGATTGCTTACGTAATTTTGATCCTCTTTTAGTGATTGAGTCCGCCTAGATCCTTTTAGGACACCAACTCCATGAGGGGTTGGAAAGTTAACGCTTTGGTGATAAGTCGAGGGTATTTCTGTAGCATCCGCGACCAGAAATCCTGTGTATGGTCGTGCGGGTCATGGGATGGCCGTTGTATATACGTTCTGAAATGGCCTTTGTGGAGGAGCTTGGCTCTGTCCTTGTTGTGGGTAAACCTGATCTTGTGGGTTCTCCACATTGTTGCTTCTGTAGGATAGGTTGTTGTTGTTGTTGTTCATGTAGTTGTTGAAGCCCCTTTGAAATCCTTGCCCACTAACATAGTTTACCTCTTCTCTGAAATCCTCGTTTGGTTCTTGATGAGGTCCATGGCTGTCTTCATAATCACCCACATAGTTTACTGATTTTTGAGAAGCTTGCAGCAGCTTATCCATCTTGTCATTGAGGGCTTTCATTTCCCTTCTTCTTTGATCTTCAGTATCTCCTCCACCTCTTGATGATCTATCATAGTCTTCACTATAATTCCCATCACTTTGGGCTAGGTTCTCCACCAGCTGAAGACCATCTTCTACCTCCTTCCCCAGGAAATTTCCATTGCTTGCAGTGTCTAGAAGCATGCGAAATTTAGGAAGCACACCTCTGTAGAGAGTGCTTAGTAGAGACTCTTCAGAAAATCCATGGTGTGGACATTGCATGGTATAGCTCTTGAACCTTTCCCATGCTTCACAGAAACTTTCATTGCTCCTTTGAGTGAAGCTAGAGATGTCATTTCTCAGCTTTGCAGTTCTTGAGTTGGAGAAAAATTTGGCCAAGAAAGACTTCTTGCATTGATCCCAAGAAGTGATGGAACCTTGTGGAAGTGTCTTCTCCCATAGGTGTGCTTTGTCCCCAAGAGAAAATGGGAACAATCTCAGCTTGAAACCATCCTCTGAAATTCCATTGATCTTTGTCATGCTGCAGATTCTGTCAAACCCATCCAAGTGGTCCAAAGGATCTTCCATTGGTAGTCCATGGAACTTGTTGTTCTGCACCATAGAGATCAACCCACTCTTGATTTCGAAATTGTTGTTCTCTACTGGAGGAGGGATGATGCCTTGGCGATTGCCATGAGTGTTAGGCGCATCTCCAGCTCCAATATGACGTGGTTGTCTAGGTGGGTGCTGTGGCACTCTTGCTCCTTGAGCTCTTTGTTGCTGTTCAAGATAATGAGGTGGTGGTTGACCACCTGCTTCCTCCAGATTTTCCATGCCCAAGCGTGCTATATGGGCTGCTCTTTCTTGCTCTCTTCTTGCAAATGCTCTTCTACTCAGTCTATGAATGTTGTCTATTGGTTCAACAAGATCTTCTTGTCCTCCAGACCTCAAGTTCATGCACCTATAGAGAGGAAAAACAGAGCATGCAAAAGAGATTAGTTATGAACCGAAAAATAAAACTTAGTCTCAAGAGGATTTAAAATCCTAATGCACAAAACAGAACCCAAATGGCAACGGCGCCAAATTGATAACAGGATTTTGCTAACAATTACTCAATCCTACTACACATGTCATTGTAGTATTTGAGGATCAATCCATATGGGTTTGTTGTAACAAAAGGAATTCATAAAACTTCTTAATCTAAGCAAGTCTAGTGAAGGTTTTGATATGTGACTAGTAGCATTAAACAAGGTGAAAGATAAGCTATCTTCAAGATAAGTTAAAACAAACAAAAACAAGTGAAAGCAAAAACAGAGTTTTTAAAAGCTTTTTGTAAATTATGGAAAGATGAATCCAAGGGTATGGTATTGATTTTCAAGTGCTTAAAAGTGTAATCAATGATGTCAATCTACTCATATAAATGCTAATCCCCAAGCTTAGAACTTCAAGAATAGATTAAACCATTTTCATGGACTTAATCCTTTTATCACATTTCTAATCAAGAACAAACTTTCATTTGTGATTAAAGATGCAACAAGCATAAAGATTCAGTTCTAATCTGCTAATAAACACCTTAGACAATCACTTTCATGAGCTAAGTATGTAAATCTCTTGCTTAAATAAACCAGAAATTTTACTAATCTTTTGGATGAGAAAATTTCCTAAAAATCTAATTCAACATGATCAAGGTTGAAATTTAGCATTAAGAACATCAAACAAGAGGGGATATGGAAGAATTAACTTATAGACATCAAGATTAACACTCTAAACACCCTAGATCTAACCAACCTTGGATTCTAGAGAACTACTCACAACTCATGATCAAACCAATAAAAACTTGTAAAAACTTGATAATAAGCATTAGAAAGAGTAAAGGAAAGAGATTAGAGAAGAAGAACTCTTGAATTGAAGTTTTTGATCCAAAGGTCTTGCAGAAAAATCACCCAAAACAGAGAGAGTTTCTGGAAAAGTTTTAGAAATAAAAGTCAACTACTTAATGATGATCAACAGTATTTTTCGTCTTAAGTAAACAGAAACGCGGGTTCAATATCGGTGTGATCACACCGATACGTCTGACCGATATGAGTATCGGTGTGATCACACCGATACATCACACCGATACAACTTCATTTTTGTCCTTCGCGAGTTTTGTTGCATGTTTTCCTTCTGTTCTTCACCTTCTTGGCTTTCTTGCTCATTCATCATCCTCCAAATAGCTTCCTCTAGCTCTAGAATACCTGAGAAACACTTCAAATGCAACACATATACAATGATCTAAGCTAAGACTCACTAAACTCTAAAATGAATGCAATCTAGCCTAAAACTATCTAATGAATGCATGTATGGATGCAAAACTATCTATATGAGTGTTAAAAACATGCTAAAATGAGAGACTATCATAAGGCCTGGTAAGCCGTAATTGTTTTGGCGTCCTTGGGAACTAGTTATGTTCGCCAAGGCGTGACTGATTTGTGTTATGACTGTGGAAACCGGATAGGTTTGCCAAGCGTGACTGTTCTGTGTTACGGCTTTGAGAACTGGATATGTTCGCCAAGCGTGACTGGTTTTGTGTTACGGCATTGGAAACTGCATATGTTCGCCAAGGTGTGACTGGTTCTGTGTTACGAGTTGGGAACCAGGTGGGTTTGCCAAGGCGTGACTGTCTGTGTTCCGACTTTGGGACCGAGGTTGGTTGCCAAAGCATGACTGTTCTGGGTTACGGCCATGGAAACCAAGTGGGTTGTCCAGGCGTGGCTGTGTCTGAGTTGCGTCCATTGAAACCAAGTGGGTTGTCCGGACGTGATTGATTTTGGGATGCGTCCGTGGAAACCAAGTGGGTTGTCCATGCTCGACTGTTTCCGAGATGAGTCCTTGGTAACCAAGTGGGTTGTCCAAGCGTGATTGTTTCCGCGAGGTGTTATTGGAAGCCAGGTGGGTTTGCCAATACTTCTGGGATTCTTTCTTGGAACCAAGAGGGTTGGCCAAGACGGATGTTTTCTGAGATGCATTTTTGGAAACCGTGGGTTTGCCAATGCATGACTGAAGTAAAGGCGGCGTTGGAAACTATTAAGTTTGCCAAGGCGCGGTTGTGGTAGCATCTGTGGTAATCAGTGGATTCGCCAATGAATGATGTGATACTGAATTTGCAACGGATATGTTGTGATGACTGTGTCGGTGGGGACTAAGGAAGTTCGCCATCGTAGGATTAGTAATGTGGCGTGACATTACTAATGGATTGGCTAGTGTGTCGAGTACTTGCTTGTTAAGCATTGTACGAACTGATTGGCTAGTGTGCCGGGTATTTGCCGGTTAAGGCATGGTACCAACTGAAATACAAGTGAGGACTTGTAATGGCCGTGTGAGCCGAGGCCTTGTGAGCTGACTGATGGCCTAGTGTGCCAAGTACTGGCTGAGTCATTGATCCCTTCTATCGAGAGTCTAGAGGGGACATGACTGTGGCATACTGGTTATAATATGACTGTTGAGTAACCTATGTTGGTTGCAAGATGACAGTTGAGTAACCTAGGACTGCGTGGGTGAGAACTGAGGAGTTCATCACCGCATGACTTAAATCGTGAGCTAGGAACCTGCGGGTTACCATGGCGATTAGAGCGTCTGTGGGAATCTGCGGATTAGGCAAGGCGTGACCGTGAGATTCTTCTTGGAAACTAGGTGAGTTTGCCAAGACAATATTATCTGTAAGGATCAAGGTTTGATCCGGGATCGAGGAGTGATCCGGGGATCGAAGAGTGATCCGAGGATCAAATAGTGATCCGAGAATCTGAGGCAATGTAGATGGAGTGGTAAATCTACTAAGGACATTGGGGTTAAATATCTTTACTGGAGAGTTGGAACCGTTAGGTTTGAGAGCCTCAGATTAAGCTGATTTGATATCAAGGATCCGACTGGCTTAAGAGGAGGATGAGATCCGATCAAGGTGTCAGAGAATGACCAAAAGAAATGTTAAACTTCAAACAATGGGATTGTTGTGAATGGTTGAGTGTGTGTTCCTAACTGGAAAGAGTTAAAGAGGAACTTAAGAGAGTTTTGGAAACTCGAGTAATAGAATCAAGAGGGATTCGTTAGTTGTGGTAATAAGGATCAGTGTATCTTGGTTAACAATTATGATGGTGGT
>JAHZTW010000001.1:350195983-350235868 GCA_020283515.1 Alliaria petiolata
GAGAGTGGATTAGTCATAGCTATGAATTTCATGTTCTAGGATGGTGCTTAATTCAATCTTTGAAATCATTGTTTGATTGTTATCTAGTTCTCATGATAGTTGAACCCATGATCCAATGCTTTTCATTTATTTTCCTTCTTGCATTTCTTACATTTCTAGATTAAACAAAAACTCAAAAACAATTTGCTCTAGATTAGTTTGCGTCTTGTATCTTTAGTGTTGCAATCTTTAGTCCCTGTGGATTCGATATCTCAAATACTACAATGATATGAGTAGTTGGGATTAACTGAAAGTGGTAAAAAATTCCGCTATCAATTTGGCGCCGTTGCGGGAGACTAAACAATGGCCATTAGAGTTTGGATTTAAATTAAGACTAGAGCTTTTTTTTTTCCTTTTTGAGATTTATATGATTGGAGAAGGAACACTAGTTCCATTGCACTCTCATCTTTGAGTTTCATTTTGCCAAAAGTCAAGCTTTGTGACTATAAACTAGCACACTTGGGAGGTAATCCCATGACTATCATTTGTAAATATTTCATCCTCTTACTTTTTGATCTTTTTGTTGAGAGATTACAGGGTCACAAGTGGATTTATATGGGCAAAGGAGGTTGGCAAATGCCAAGGAGCCACAACCAGCTATTGAACCAAGCTGGTGTATCAATCACGGCCAAGAAAATGGTAGGCCAAATACCGAGCTCAAACCAGACATATATGTTCGGTATGAACGCTTATTGGTGCACCATGCTATCCTCCCATTGGCATTTCCACCAAAAACCGATACCGAGAACCCAACTCTTCACTCCTCCTCCTCTTCACGATTTTGAGGTATCTACACCTCCCTTGTACATGTCTCTTTTAGATTTTCGTTTTTGTATCTTGTCATGTTGATTGAGGTATCCCTTAAACTTTTATTACACAAGAGACTGTGTAATTTAAGTTTGGGGGAGAGGTTGAGAGATTTGACATGTGTTTTGTGATTCTTATTTTTCCTTATGCATACTTGAGTCTCATGCATCCATGCATGTAAAAACCAAAAATTTTGAAAATTTTCGAAATTTGTAAAAAGAGTGTGGACATTTAGTTGCATTTACATGTTTAGGATTGAGTCTAGATGCATTTCATGTAGGCTTGCATTCATATGCATTGAGAGCAATGATGAGCCTATCCTTGTAGATTATTAATCTATTGTAATCAATTCAATGCCCTAGTTAGTAGTTCTTTGATGGTTATGAATAAATTTGAAAGTAAGGAAGAACCATGCTTGGACCACCTCATTTGTCACTAAATTTTGTCAAAATAGGGTCTTGAAATTGATAGCCAACTCTACTCACTTGAACCGAATCTTGACATATAAATATCATGCTTTGCATTATAAGTGAATTCATGGATTGAAAATATTTGAGCTTTCTTACTCACCTTGCCACTCTCTTGCTAGCTCAAATAGTACCCCTACCATACCTTACCTCTTTTGAAGCCAATTGTTCTTGTGTGAATACTTGTGAGGCCTTTATTTTGATTGAACTTAGCATAAAGTGTTAGGTTTGAGACGACAAGTTTAGGCTTTCATGTAGATTCTAGCCTTGCATTTTGAGGCTACCTTTAGGCTTAGGATGTGGGGGTTGTTGGCCGTGGTATTACTTGATGAGTTGTGGAAAAGTTTGGAAAGAAAGAGGTGATGAATGAGGGCTTAGTAAAAATAAGGGGAAGCATAGTTTGAAATGGTGAATCTCGGTGTTAAAAGGGTGATAGCTCAAAGTGAAAAAAATGCTAGGTAGTCTTAAGAAAAGAAGAAAAGAAAATTCAAAAGAGCCAAAAAGGGCCAAAGAAGAGAAAGACTACCTAGAGATAAAAAGAGGAGCTAAGTTAATAAGAAGGATTACACCATTCGCTGTGAGTAATAGAATGAAGAAGTTCCTCCTTAGAGCTTTAAAAAGAAGAAGTGTGTTTGAAATTCACGGTTTAGGCAAGGCACAAAGAGCCTTGAGAAAAAGGTAGATTCTAGAGGGTTGAGTGAGCTAAAAAATGAATGAGAATGGTTTAGGATCATTGATAGCATTTTGGGTAGATGATAGTCTATTCTTGTATGCATCACTTGTCTATTACCTTTAGCATTATGCATATAGTTCAATCTTCTTTGAGTGTTACCCTTATTTAAATGCGAAACCGGATGAATTGAGATCACTTTTATCTCAAAACCCAGTCCCTTAGCCAAATGAATTCACTTGCTTGCATTGTCATGATTCACGGTTTTGAACTTAATGAATGTTAAAGAGTTGGTTTGATAGGGAGACTTATCTAGGTTGAGATCTTAGTGCATTTGAATGTTGAAATGAGCATGGCTACCTCTTTCGGAGCAGGATAGATTCACATGGATCTTAGAATTAAGAACTTGGACATTGTGTTGATTATTATTGTTATCAATCTTGGATATTGAGCTCCCACCTTTAAACCTCTCTCTCGATTTTGTCTTTGTTTGCTTGTGGACAAGAAAAAAGGCAAGTTTGGGGGAGTTGATAGACTCATAATTTAGCATGTTTTAGCACCCGTTTTAGATAGCTTTGCATCCATTTATGCATTCATTTAGTTACTTTTAGTCCAAATTGCATTCATATTAGAGTTTAGTAAGTTTTAGCTTAGGTTGTTGCATATTGTATATATTGAGTCTTTATTAGGTACTTTGGAGGCATGGAGGACCAAGTGGAGACATTGGATGATCAAGAGGAGGAAGAGAAGCGGCCAAATGAGATGCAGACAAGTTTTAGAAGTGTATCGAGCTTAGTGTCTGATTTCAGTCTAAAACCGGGTCAAAACCCGGTTTGTTCCGGGTTGACCCGGTTCGCCCTCCTTCCCTATAAATACACTTGTAGCCACAAAAAACCCTAAGTTTTCTTCTCTCTAGAGTTGGGTTTAGATCCAAACTCTCTCTTTGATATTTTGGATTGATCTTCATGAATCATGCCACTCTAGTGAAGGATTCTTCACCCTCTATCTTTTATATTTATGTTTATGTCTTTTATTTTGCTTTTCTTCATGCTTAGTTCATAGATTTTAGTTGGATCATGGGTAATGCTAGATTAGGACGAATTGATGGTTAGATGATGATGATTTAGGTTGTATGTTGTTAGATCCTTCATTTAGGTTGCTTTAATTGCTAGATTAGCTTTGAGAAAAGTGATTTAGACCTTAGGTAATTTCATGCCCGAAAGGTGTTCGATGAAATGCCTGAACCAAACCTTTTATGAGCTTTGCATATCCTAGCCAACGAGAGTTGATGTCTAGGGTGTTTAGTGAACTGGATTGAAGTTGTTTCTTAATGCTCATGGATTATCTTGATTACCAACGACAGTTGATGTTAATTGGGTAATTAGTGAAGTGATTAGTACCACGAAAGTGGATTAGTCATAGCTATGAATTTCATGTTCTAGGATGGTGCTTAATTCAATCTTTGAAATCATTGTTTGATTGTTATCTAGTTCTCATGATACTTGAACCCATGATCCAATGCTTTTCATTTATTTTCCTTCTTGCATTTCTTACATTTCTAGATTAAACAAAAACCCAAAAACAATTTGCTCTAGATTAGTTTGCGTCTTGTATCTTTAGTGTTGCAATCTTTAGTCCCTGTGGATTCGATATCTCAAATACTACAATGATATGAGTAGTTGGGATTAATTAAAAGTGGTAAATTCCCGCTATCAACGCACACCAAGAGACTGTCCAGAGAACGGAATGGTTTAGCATAATGGAAAGACAGAAGAAGGAAGTCTTGAGTTGACTAGTGTTAAAAGATAAGTCTTTCTGATAAGAGTTTGTTCGATCTGGAAGTGGTCGGACAAGAGCTCTGCGTGGTGAAGCTGTGTAGGATGTTCTATAGACTAGTGTACGGCCAGATGTGGCGTACATGAATTCTAACTAGTGGTGGAAATCTGGACCAAGGCCAAGATGGTCTAAGGTCAAGTATCTGGAATCAAGTCTTGAGAAGGTTGCGACTGGGAAAAAGAGTTTAGTACAGAAAAATTAAGAGCGGATAGAGTCCGAGGATGGGGACTCGGATATGGTAACGACACTAGGTAGAAAAAGTGTTGTGTTACAATCTGGATAAAGGCATTGGCCGGGTAAACGTTGGAACTGGTCGTGAGGCGTCACGAAGTTCTAATGGACAGTTCGATAGGACGAAAAGAACGCTGGAGTATACATAAGAGCATGTGTGCTCGATTAGGGGGTAACTGGGAGAGTTATCTGCCTTTAAATGTGTTTGCATGGAGCATCGTTATGTTGAACCCAAGAGGGGGAGCGGAGTAAGTTAGGACCGCGATAGTCGCGGAGTGAGTTAAGATTCGTTTTCTGAAGGTTAAGCTGAAAGAAGCTCAAGACCGGCAAAAGAGTTAGGCCGATAAGCGCTGTAAGGACTTAGAGTTCAGTGTGGGCGATCTGGTTTATCTGAAGGCTATGACGTATAAAAGGGAAAGCCGAGCAACGTTTGATGCTAAGTTGAGTTTGAGGTACATGGGGCCGTACCGAATTCTACAAAGGATTGGGACAGTGGCGTATAAGTTGGACTTACCGCCAGAAATAAATGCTTATCAAAATGTGTTTTACGTGTCACAGCTGAGAAAGCACATGACTGAACGTGAGAATGTGATATCTGAACCACCTCTGGAGCTGTAAGAGGATCTAGCCGGGGAAGGCAGGCCGATCCGGGTGGCTGGCCGGAAGGAAAAGGTTAAGCGTGGTAAAGTGGTCAAGATTATCAAAGTTGTATGGGACTGTAATGGCGATGAGCAAACTACTTGGGAAGTAGAGTCAAGGAGGAGTACAAAGTTTCCGAAATGGTTTGAGAAACTTCCCGAGGAAGAACCGGATTCGAGGATGAATCCAAACTGAGTTGGAGAGAATTGTAGCATCCGCGACCAGAAATCCTGCGTATGGTCGTGCGGGTCATGGGATGGCCATTGTATATACGTTCTGATTCGAGTGAGGTTAACTGTGTTCGTGTAAAAATGTTGTACAGTGACTGTGCCCGTGAGAGATGGACGGTACCGTGGCTATGGCCGAGTGGAAATGGACTATAGCCGGATAAAACTGTGAATATGTCCGAGAATTTGACTAAGTGTTGAGATGGGCCATGGGCCGTGGGTTTAGTCGGCAAAAGACGGGATATAGTCGAGCGGTTGGCGAGTTAGTCGAGCGATGTGGGACATGTTCGAGGCGAGGTTAAATCAGACCGAACATAACCGACAGAAAACCGGGACGCGTCGGCTAAGGCTGAGTTAGACGGTCTGGCTAGGGTTTTCGCCCTATATAAGTTGATTTCAGTCGTGGCCGCGTCCTTTAGTCAGAAAATATCCGAGAGAAATACGGGAGAGGCGATTTTAGCCGAGAGGTGGAAATTCTGTCCGAGCGATATCCGACCGTAGTCGAGGGTGTGCGACTGTAGCCGAGCGATATCCGACCGTAATCGAGGGTGTTTGACCGTAGCCGAGAGAAATCCGACCGTAGCCGAGAGATATCCGACTGTGGCCGAGGGATTATCCGAGTGATCCGACTGCTACCGCGTGCAATCCGTGTAGTTTCTGGAAGTTCTGTCCGAGGTAGATCGACCGTAGCCGAAGTGATCCTGACCGTAGCTAGGAGAAATCGACTGCGTCCTAGGGGCGTATGACCGTGTCCGAGAATTGTCCGTGAGAATCCGACCGTGGCTGTGTTCAGCCGAAGCTTGTCGTGAGCGAGTCGACTGCATCCGAGGGGCGTGTGACCGTGTCCGAGATTGTCCGTGAGAATCTGATCATGGCCGCGAGATAGCCAGGGCGATCTGATTGTGTTCGAGGACTAGTCGACTGTGTTCGAGGGACGTGTGACCGTAGCCCAGAGTTCTCCGACCGAATCCGAACATGGATATGCGATAGCCGAGGCGATCCTATTGTGTCTAAGAGCTAGTCGAGGGTGAGTCGACTATATCCGAGAGGCGCGTGACTGCCACCGAGAGATTTGTGTTCTGATCGAGTTTCACCGAGGGGGAATCGTTCTGCCGAGACTTTCATCGAGGGAAGTGATTCTGCCGAGAGATAGTCGAGGGTATTCGACTATATCCGAGAGATGTCAGAGAGGAGCTGACTATAGTCGAGAGGGATCTGACTATAGCCGAGAGGATCTGACCATAACCGAGAGATAGCCGAGCAGGTCGGCTATATCCGAGAGGAAGCTGACTGGATCAGGTTTCTACCGAGAAGATCATGACCGTGGTCATGAGAAACGTGGACATGGTCTGGGAATTCATGAACTGGAGTGTTCTGGCGATCGGGTTGATCGTGTCTGGCGATCAGTGTGGATCATGTCGGACGATTGGGTGGATCGTGTCTGGCGATCATGTGGATCGTGTCTGGACGTGCAAGTGATCTGGGATCCGAGCCGTCTCTCTTATGTACTTGGTCATGTGGGGATGGTTGGTTGAGTGACTAAGTACGGGGGGGAGATGTGTTTCGTGGTTGGCCGGTATGGTGGCTGAGACAATTGGAGCGCGGGTCAGTGCATCCGAGTCTGCGAATGGCCAAGGTATTTACTAAGCCGAAACTTGTATTGATTATTCTGACTGCGTAGCTTGTTGGATAGTCGATGAGAACGGACTGAGTTAAGTTGTTAGATGGAAGGGATGTATTAGACTTCATCTAGGATATCGGTTGAAAGGTAAAAATTTACTGTGGTTCGGCCGCGGGTTAGGAAAACCGGGTGTGGTCGCTACAATTTCCCTCATCAAGTTGATCCATGGAGTTCCTAGAACCGCTTTGTACGGAGTTTTGGTGTCGACTATGGAGATTTCAATTATCTTCATGGTTCCGTCCGCTGAGATCGGCAGCTGAATTATTCCGAGCGAAGTTGAAGTATCGCTGTTGAAGCCGGTGAGTGTTGACATCGCATCTCGAATATGTTTTTCATTGATTCCCATTTTCCTAAGGGTTTCTAAGAAAATGATATTTGCAGAGCTACCTCTACCCATAAGAACACCTGAAACATCTCAATTTGTTCCAATATTGAGGCTTACCGTAAGGACACTATCGTTGAAATCGGTGAGATCGACTCTGTCATCTTTGGAGAAAAATAGCTCCACTTCGGGAGATTCGATCTCGTTTTTTAGATATCCTGAGCTCGCACGTCGTTGGTGCCTTTTGATTGATCTTGTGTAATTTTCGTAGAGTGTGGATCTGATCAGGTTGATCATTTTCTTCTTTTGTTCGCGGCCCTCTGTCCTCCTCCTTTCCAGGGTTTCCCTTCTTGGACTTGAAGTCACTGGATCCGTGATTATAACCTCGTCCAATTTTTCTTTCACATATAGTTGAGATAGAGCTCCTCCTAGTTGGTAGCAGTTTTCTATTGAATGACCTTAGACTTTGTGGTAAGTGCAATACGCTCATGGGTCATGTCCTAAGACTCTGGGTTCTTCTTCCAACTTTGATGTTGACTCGCTGTCTTAGCCTTTGGTCCCTTTCGGACTGTATAAGTGTGTTGTCCGGAGTAAACCCTTGAATCCTTGTTGTCTTTTCGGTCGTTCCTTTTTATTTCGCAGAGCTATCAGATTATGACCCTTTGTAGTGGTCTGAGTCTGCTTGCCAAATTTCTTCTACTCTAACTCACCATGCACCTCGGTGAAGAGCGTCTTGTACCGTTGCAGGTTCATGGACAGTGATATCGTCTTTGAATTTGGAGTCGTGCCATAGTCCGACTTGTAAAGCTGTTAGGGTCATCTCGTCGTGAATCATTGGCGTTCGTGCAATGATTTCCTTGAACTTTCCGAGGTGGGATCGGAGAGAATCTCGAGGTCCTTGGGTTAGGGGCCAAATTTCTGCTCATGATGTTGTCTTCTGGATGTAAACTGAGTATTACTATAAGAAGCTGACCGACAGCTATAAGATTCTTCTAATCGTGAAAACCAATCAAAGGCGGACCCGGAGCGGTGTTTGGCCAAGAGTTTGCACAGCCCAACCTCCTTTTCGTATTCATTTAAGTGAGCTCTTCCAGCTGCGATTTTGAACGCGGTCAGATGAGATTTATGGTTGATTTTACTTTCATAGATCGGAAGTCGAAGATTTCTGACGTTTTTTATTGGGGTGTTCTCAATTTTCTCTGAGAACGGAGTTCGCTTGGCTTCTTCCACTACATGATCAATCTCGGGTGCTGCGTTGATTGCGTGATGAACTCGTGAGTTCATATTTTTAAGATCTTCTTTGTTTTCTTTGAGGGTCTTCAAGATGTACTCCAAACTGGCAGGATCGACCTCATGTCGCGGAGCGGATTGTTGAGTGGAGAACTAATTGGGTCTCCTTCCTCTTTCGGGCTCCGGAGTCGTTGTTGTTCGCTGTGGATTAAAGTTATGTGTGAGAACTGCTAATGGTGGGGGGGGGGTATGAATTGATGTGTCGCAGCCCCCTGATGGTAGTTGTGCTGGGATGTCGTGGCTTTCCTGGCCGGATGTTTGCGGGTTTGATCCCAAGGTCGTGTCAATCATGGTAGTTATGTTTTCCTCGGTTAATATGTCCGGGATAGGTGTGTCGCTGACACCCGTGGTGCACTAATGCGGGAATTTACCCTGAACTCTAGGCGATAAAGCATGAGTTCGGGTTATGTTCGTTAGGATTTCTGTAACCGATCGGTGTAAATCCAAATGGTCATTGGATGACTTTTCTAAGTGTCTTGTTATGGAGGCGCTGACGCCATCCAATCTTGTGTTTTGGTCAGAAACGACCACACGCTGTTCATTCATGAGCCAGTTAAGAGCTTCCTGAAAATTGCAGTCATTTAATACTTAACCGTTTTACGACTTCGAATATCGAAATAAAAGTGTTAGAGCTCGACCTTGATTTAAGTGTTCCACCTCAGTAAAATGTTGTCTTTATTGTTGGATTTGTGGACTTTTATAGCTAAATGAACCTAAAATTATTGGGCCGGGATTTATACTACAACAAATATATAAATCCGAATGATAGAACTATCTACCTTGATGCGTCATACCAGAGAGGAAGCCATGACCAATACTCGCTGTTATCCGACCATGCAATACCAAGATCCCTTGCGTAGACCATGCGTTTCTGTCCATAAATTATCAAGATCAGTCCATAGATGATTCCTATATATACAATTAAATGACCCAAAAAAACAAAACACTAAGTTGGAGACATATTTGATCCAATCTGCTGATCAAACCGATTATTTGATAGACATGACCAGTTAAACCTTCACAATAAGAAAATAAAATATGTAGAACGCTTGCAGCTACCTCAACATCATACGAGTTCGCCATCGTGGTCGATGCTATCAAAACGCTATCTTTTGTTAGTAATTAGTTGATGAATGATAAGATTTTAAGATATGTGGTTGCTCAAAAATGGTGTTCTCAAACTGGGATATAAAGAAGTTTAATTGTATTGTAGCCTTGTAGGTCTATAAAAACAGAAGAAAACAAATCACAAATAAAAAAATACATAAGAAAAGTTAAAAATTAATAAATAGAAATCACAATGTAATCTTCGTTTAGAAAGTTGATCAATACCTTTTAGAGTTGACTTTGATTTAAATATTATGTTTTGCTGATCGGTTCAAGGGAGACTCAAAGTATAATCTTTCTTGAAAGTTTCTAATCGTTCACATCAGTTAGCGAATAATTAACTGAAACATATTTTGGATTCCAGTGGTGGAGATGACATACATTGTCTACTTAGACCATCTCTAATGTATACTTTTATTTTTTACTTCAAAGTTGAGTAACTTTAAAATGTAGTTGAGTTTTTCTTTAATGTATATCTCTATTTTTTACTTTAAAAATAAAAATTATAAATAAATTATATTTCTATTTTATTACTAATACCTTTTAATTTTAAAATTTACAAATTAACCTCATTTATTATTTTTTTTTTTGTAAAACTTTTATAAATTATGAATTCAATATTTATTAAATAAAAAAATTATTCATACATCGAAAAGTCAGATATATTTTATGCATTTGAGTATAGTGTGATATGTGTCACATGCATATATATCGACAGCTGCAAAATATATACATATATATTGATAATAAGTATTGTGTTGACTAAGTGTGGAGACTGGGCGAGATCAACCTCAAAAATGACTTAAGTGTGGAGACTGGGCCGAGCCGAGGAGGAGCGTGATGGGCCGAACTATGGGCCTAAGGCGAGTCTGAGCCCAGTTAAGATGCTACAATTCAATCCGAGCTGGAGTCCATCAAACCAAGATGTGATGGGCCGAACCGTAGAACAAGGCGCGATGGGCCGAGCCCAATGCGGAGTAACATGACGTGAGCCGAGCCCTAGGCCTAAAACAAGCTCCAACGCATCGTTTGCCCTAGAAGGCAAATCCTTGTGGAAGACGGCGCCGTCAAGAGAAATGGGAATAAATCACGAAGAATATACAATAAAACTTCTATAAATTAATACTCGATAAATTAATAATCACTATAAATTAATAAATTTTGCTGATCCCGAGTCGGGGCAGTGTAAAAATTAGCAAAATTCGATAAGATAATAAGATAATAATTTTTTTGAAACTCTTATGTAAATATATGGTCCCAATAATAAGCTAAATTAATAATTATACATCTAAGCATATATATCTACATATATAACTAAAGTAATATAGTAAAATATGATTAAATTATTGTTTTAAATTTATAAATATTGTTGATTTATCTTTAAATTCTTTGATATGATATTTTCTAAATGAATTTTATAATTTCGATAACATTTTTGTATTTTTTTTTATGAATGTTAAAAGTTCAAACCGAAAATATCTCTATAAATTAATAAATTATTAATTTATCGATAAATTAATAATTATTAATTTATAGATTAATTAATAACTCTATAAGATAATAAAATCGTAGAGTCCCAACATTATTAATTTATAGAGGTTTTACTGTACCATGACATTTT
The DNA here is from genome assembly GCA_020283515.1 of Alliaria petiolata. Classification (NCBI taxonomy): domain Eukaryota; kingdom Viridiplantae; phylum Streptophyta; class Magnoliopsida; order Brassicales; family Brassicaceae; genus Alliaria; species Alliaria petiolata. Next base: position 350,206,921 of record JAHZTW010000001.1, read on the forward strand.
CAGCTAGGCGGTTCAAGGAACTTTTGTTTCATAGAATCTCCGGACACTCTTTTACCTAGTAAAACACTTGCAATAAGCTTATCATTTCCTTGTATTAAAATGTTTTACGAAACAGCAATAACAAAAACCATCTTTGGATCTCTGTTCGCTCATTTATTCTCAAGATTTTTAGTTCCGTCTAATTTACTTAACCAAATTTAGTTGTGTGAGTTTTGGCTCTCACATATTGTTGTGTTGATAAAATGCTATAAAATACAAAAATATAATATTTAAAAGATCAATTTACAAAAAAAAAAAAACAGTACTACTCCAAAATAGAATAGAATATAGGTTTACTCCAAATATGAAGTAATCTCATTTTTAACTCCATTGTGGAATGGGAAATGAAGTAGCGTTGGAGAGAAATTTACTTTAAAATGGCATTTGGAGTGGAAAATGCAATAGGATTAAAGATGCTCTTAATACATTTCTCCTGCTTTCATTTTCAAACTCAAAAAACAAAAACAAAAATCATTCATTTATTACAATAGGGAAAAAGATAATGATTTTGAAAAAGATAATGATTTTGAAATTGAATGTACAAGTTCCAAGCTAATGTGTTTTGTCTTTAATCTTATTGTCCCTGATTTCATTCATCTTCTCCCATTAATCACTTTGTATATTTCTATTAAACCCTTGGTCAAGCTTTCTTTGTCAATACCCCTGGTTACCAGCAAGGTGTACATGATGTTCAAAGTGGGAACATCTCCAAAAGGACTGTGCAATGAAAGGAGGGAAGATTCAGAGCACATGCTCAGGAGAAACTCAAACACAGTACCAACGGTGGAAAAGAAAAACAGTTTGATGGGAAAACTGACAAAGTAACGGGTCAGGATTTTCTACCTGCGGCAACTTCAACGGATTCACAAGGGGAACTAAGCGATACACAGGGAACTGTATTGTGAATAGGAGTATTTCCTATTTCCTAATCTCTATTAAGGTTACTTTAAGGGGGGTTATTGGGAGATGGATTTATATAGAGTTGATTGATTTTAAAAGTTGAAGGATTTGTTAAATTTGTAAAGAGTTTTGTTAGATTTGTAGAGAGTTTGTATATTTAGAAAATCTATAAAATTAATTTATTGTAATTGATTTTGAGAATCTTAGGTATATAGGTAGTATTTGAAAAGTTTGAAGTGTTAGATTTTGAGAGAGTTTTATGTGTAAATTTGTTTAAAATCCATGTGCCAATAACAAAGATTTTAATAGAATCATAGAATCTTTAAAACTTAAACTTTTTGAATAACAATGGATTTTGTATAGATTTTAAAAATCATCAAACCAATAACACTAGATTTTAATAAAAATGTGAAAATTCATTAACGAATAACAAGAGATTTTGAAAAATTTTAAAATTCTTTAAACTATTTCTCCCAATAACCCCCCCCCCCTTAGTCTTTGTATATGGCTTAGGGTTTTACATTACATTGTAACTATATATATACGTTTGTACATCAATGAATATACACAAGTTCTTCCTCTACTTTGACATGGTATCAGAGCACTAGGGTTTATCAAAAATTGAAAATTCTCATTGTGTTCTTTTTCTTTCATCTTGTTCATGTTTGCGTCGTGCATCCTGTAGTTGGTTTGTTGGTTCTTTTGCTTGATCTGTTGTTGATCAGCAAGTTTAGTTCTGGTCTTATCATCATCATGAGTGACGATGGTATTGTTGCTTTCGGGAATTCACAACCTGGAGCTGGTCGAGATGTCACAATTATGTCTGATTACTATTTGTCAGCAAGTGCTGACACTGGTCAATTGATTTGTACCGTTCCTCTCACTGGTCCTAATTATGAGAGATGGACAAAGTACATGCGTAATTCTCTCAAAGCGAAGAACAAACTGGGTTTCGTCAATGGTATTGTCACAAAGCCGATCTCGGGTGCGAATGAGATTAAGCTTTGGGATATTGTCAACTCGATGCTTGTAGCATGGATCCTCAATATGATTGATCCAAAGCTCTGCGCCTCCGTTTCCAGTGCTGACTCAGCTTTTGAAGGAAGATTTGCGTACTCACTTCTCTGTCGGCAATGAACCACGGGTTTATGAACTCAAGGCAAGTGTTGCTAACTTTAAACATGAAGCTTATTCTGTTCAAGATAATTTCGGTCGTCTAAAGCTTCTATGGGACGATCTTAATAATTTTAAACCACTTCCTGATTGTTGTTGTGGTCAAGTCAAGCGTACGTCTACTCAGAAGCAAATTCAGATTCGTGACAAAGAATGCAAGTATATATCAGTTTTTGATGGGTTTGGACAGTGTTCATTTTGGTACTACACGTTTAAACATTCTCTGTATGACACCTCCTCCGTCTCTTGAGAGTGCATTCTCGATGGTACTTCAAGAAGAACGCCATCAACATGTTACAAGGTTTACAGATTCTCAGCCTGATCCTGTTGGTTTTTCAGCTCAAGTTTCTAATGGTCCGGGAAATTCTGGGCGTGGTCGTATTGTTGTCACATGCACTTATTGTGTACGAACTGGTCATGAAGAGAGGACGTGTTATCAGATTCATGGGTTTCCAGATAACGGGCGCGGTCGGAGTCGTGGTCGTGGTAACACCAACACTGGTCGTGGTCAACAAGTAAGCTACGGTAGAGCCAATTCTGCTCAAGCAACTCTTGGTGACTACTCAGCTCAACAACATTCCATTACCAGCGCTGATCGACAAGGGTTACCACTGAATGATGAGCAATGGGAAACTCTCGTGAACCTGCTGAAGTCCGCCAAGCCAACTCCACAAGATCGTCTCTCAAGTATTTTCATTGATTCTGGTACCTCCGTGCATCTCACTGGGAATCTTACTTTTTTATTTGATAATTTTGACATTCCTCTTTGTCCTATCGGACTACCTAATGGAGAGTCTGCTCATGCAACAAAACAAGGAAAATTGAAAGTCGGAGATTTGGTTACACTCACGCGTGTTTTATATATACCTAACCTTCGAGCGACATTGTTGTCTGTCTAGACCTTGTTAAAGGAGAAACCGTGCTTAGCAATATTCACTGAAAAGTTTTGTTACTTGCAGGACCGTGCTTCGAGGATGCTGATTGGAGCGGGTAGTGAGTGTGATGGTTTGTACTTCTTCCGGGGCGTTTTTGAATTTCAAGTTAATGTGGCTGCAATGGCTTCTCCATGACTTTGGCATCGTCGTTTGGGGCATCCTTCACAGTATTTGCTTTCTCATTTGTCTGGTTTTATTGATTTGAATAGTGATAGTTTAAAGTCTAAAGTTCCATGCGATGTTTGTGTCCGTGCGAAACAACCTAGTTTTTCTTTCCCGAAAAGTAATAATAAAGCTGATGAAGTTTTTGCATTAATTCATTGCGATGTGACTGTATCAAACACCAACTACTTGTAGATCAATTTATTTTCTCACTATCGTTGATGATAATTCTAGAGCTGTTTGGGTTCATTTACTTCGAGCAAAGAGTGAAGTTGCTCGTATTCTTCAGAATCTTTGTCGCATGGCTGAGAGACAATTTGATAAGAAGGATCGCGTTGTATGCGGTGACAACTGGACAGAATTTATGTGTCTAAAGTCGTTCGCTGATCAAGGTATTCAACATCAAACATCTTGTGTTGGTACTGCTTAGCAAAATGGTTGGGTTTAGCGCAAACACAGGCACATTTTGAATGTTGCTCGGTCACTCCGGTTTCAGGCTTCTCTTCCAATCGAGTTCTGGGGAGACTGTGTACTTGCCTCGACGTATCTCATAAATCGCACACCCTCTTCTGTTCTTGGTGGTCGTACGCCTTATGAGACTTTATTCAACAAGAAACCACGTTATGATCAGATTCACATGTTTGGATGTCTTTGCTATGCTCACAAAGGCACTAGACGACGAGACAAGTTTGATGAACGCTCCTGCCATTGTATCTTTCTAGGTTATTCTCATTATCAGAAAGGTTGGAAAGTACACGATTTGGATCGTGAAGAGTGTTTTGTTTCAGGAATGTGGTTTTCAATGAGGACGTGTTTTCTTTTGCCCAAAAGGACTCGGCGGTTGCAGTTCCTGTAGTTCAGTCTTCGCCTCTCATTGTTGATAATGATGAGATCTGTCCCATTCCTATTATTAACGAAAGGGGAGTGATCTTTCGATCGTAGTGTCACAATCCTCTAGTGATGCTGATGCAGTTCCGATGGAATCATCTTCTTTTGAAGATGTTGTCGCCTCTCCCACATCTCCTACTGTGATTGAGGAACCATCTCCGACGATTATAGACACCAATGACTTGGGCCGCGGCAAGCGTATTAAGACAAAGTCAGTTTTACTTGCCCCATATGAAACATATGCTGCTAAAACTCTTGAAGAACCATCACACTTCCCGTCTCATGCATCCTCCGGTCCCTCAGGTACGACTTATCCTATTGCTAATCATCTCTCTTCTTATCATCTTTCAGCTGGTTACTGTGCTTATTTGGCTGCGATTACTGCTCCTGAAGAACCATCCTCATTTACGCGTGCTATGACATTTGAGGAATGGAGAGATGCAATGTCTGAAGAAATTACCGCTTTAGAAAATAATGCGACTTAAACTATTACCGACCTTCCTCCTGGTAAGAAGGCTATTGGCTGCAAATGAATTTACAAGATCAAACACAACGTTGATGGTAATATTGAATGTTACAAGGCTCGTTTGGTTGCTTTGGGAAATCGTCAAGAAGAAGGGAATGATTATAATGAGACGTTTGCTCATGTGTCCAAGTTAATGACCGTTCGGACGTTTCTTCGTATTGCAGCTGCACACAAGTGGGAACTACATCAAATGGACGTTCACAATGCTTTTCTACACGGAACTTTGGACGAGGAAGTATACATGAAACTTCCTCATGGTTTTGAAAAAGGATCTCCGAATAAAGTGTGCAAGTTGAATAAGTCTTTGTATGGACTTAAGCAGGCTCCTCGTTATTGGTTTGATACGTTTCGCACTTCGCTAGTCACGTATGGTTTTAAACAATCATATGCGGATACATCCTTTTTCTCGATCCGTAATGGTAACAGTGTTGTATATGTTTTGGTTTACGTTGATGATTTGGCTATTGGGGGGAAATGATCCTACAGCTATTGCAAGTTTCAAGGAGTACTTAAGCAATTGTTTTTACATGAAGGACTTGGGTCATCTTAGATATTATCTTGGTCTGGAAATTGCACACTCTCAAGATGGGATTTTTCTTTGTCAGCGCAAATATTGTTTGGATATCATCAACGAGTGTGGCCTTCTGGGTTGTCGTCCTTCAGTTGTTCCTATTGAGCAGAATCATCGCTTAGCTCTGGCTACGGATGATCTGTATCCCGAACCAGAAAAATATCGACGTGTGGTAGGTCGTCTAATATATCTTACGATCACGCGTCCAGAGCTTTGTTATGCTGTTCATATTCTCTGTCAGTTTATGCATAGCCCACGTCAATCACAATGGGATGCGGCTCTACGTGTTGTTCGGTTTCTCAATGGCGCTCCAGGTCAAGGTTTGCTGTTTCGCACCCATTCTGATCTAACATTCGAAGCTTTTTGTGATGCTGACTGGTCTGCTTGTCCACTAACACGGCGTTCACTTACGGGTTACGTAATGGTTCTTGGTGGTTCATCGGTTTCTTGACAAACAATCAAGCATAGAGTGGTGTCTCGCTCATCGGCTGAAGCAGAGTATCATGCTATGGCGGACACTGTAAGTGAGATAAAGTGGTTTCGTCAACTTTTGAGTTTCTTTGACCTTCCTCAGGATCATCCTATTACTCTTTATTGCGACAATCAGGCGGCAATGCACATTGCGGAAAATCCAGTGTTTCACAAACGGACAAAGCATATCGAAAATGATTGTCATGTTACTCGTGATACTATCACCGAGGTCTTGATCAAGACGGCTTACGTTCGCACAACTGATCAACCAGCGGACATGTTTACTAAGGCTCTTGGTCGTGTTTCGTTGCTTCATCTTCTTAGCAAGCTGTGCCTTTGTGATCTTCATGCTCCAGTTTGAGGGGGAGTCTTGTGAATAGAAGTATTTCCTATTTCATAATCTCTATTAAGGTTACTTTAGTCTTTGTATATCGCTTAGGGTTTTACATTACATTGTAACTATATGTACGTTTGTACATCAATGAATATACACAATTTCTTCCGCTACTTTGACAAACTGACATCAGTCAAGTCACCTCAACCACAGTGGTAGAAACGGTAGTGGAAGTCCGGGAGGAAGCAGATGAAGACAGCTGGTCGAAAGTATCTCCACACAAAGTAGGCAGATCAGGAGGGAAAAAGGTGGAGGAGAATAAATAGGTTGGGTCACCATCTTGCTTTGCGATCCTAAACTCGAAAACAGAGGAGACAGAAGAAGGTGAAGTTGTGCAAGACACAAAAACAGAGGAAAACAGGGGAGAGGGTAATGGTAAAGAGAAATCCCAAGAGCAAGAAGAAATAGAATCCGAGAGTGAGGTGATAGAATCTGAGGATGGTGAAATTCCTTCTCTAGAATTGAAAGACGTGCCCCCTAATCTTGCAGAAATGACCTTGCGGAAATCTCTGCCTCGAGAAAAAAAGGGATTAACACATTTATTTCAGGCTCTTTCACCCTAACTACCAAGGCTCGCATGGTGCTTGGGGTACAAGAAGAACTTCTCGTAAGAAATAATTTATGTCGACTTTCTTTTGGAATGTCCGGGGTCTAAACAAATCAGTAAAACATTCCGTAATAAAGAAATGGGTGGACGAGAGAATTTTTCAGTTTGGTTGTGTTCTTGAGACAAGAGTGAAGGAGGGGAAGAGTCAGAGAATCGGAAATGATATTTTTAATGGATGGTCAATTCTAACAAACTATGAGTACCACTGTCTCGGTCGTATTTGGGTGGTTTGGCGGAATAATGTCAGGCTTACTCCGTTCTATAAGAGTAGCCAGAGAATAACGTGTTCAGTGAAGATATAGGATCGAGAAGATGAGTTCTTCATTTCTTTTATCTATGCATCGAACTTTGTGGAAGATAGAAAGGAGCTTTGGCGAGATTTGGTTAAACACCAAAACTCACCGATTATAAGAACTAAGCCTTGGATAATTTATGAAGATTTTAATGAAATACTTGAGATGGAGGAGCATTCAAGTTTCAAAACTTCTCCCATGGTTACTCCACGCATGCGTGATTTTCAGGAAGTGGTGAATTATTGCTCACTTTAGGATATGGAATACCATGGTCCTCTTTTTACTTGGTCAAACAAAAGAGATAATTGTCTGGTATCAAAGAAGCTCGACAAAGTTTTAGTCAATGACCAGTGGAGGCAAGTTTATCCTCAAGCTTATAACATTTTCGAATCAAGAGGTTGCTCGGATCACCTGCGAAGTCGAATCCATATAAGGTTTAGTCAATGACCAGTGGAGGCAAGTTTATCTTTAAGATTATAACGTTTTCATATCAGGAGGCTGCTCAGATCACCTGCGAAGTCGAATCCATAGAAGCCTTGAAGTTGCTCGAGCCCGTAAACCTTTTAAGTTTGTAAACGTGGTGGCCGAATTGGAGGATTTTAAACCAATGGTAGATGGTTATTGGAAGGAAATGGAGCACATTTACATGTCTACATCTGCCCTATTTCTCTTTTCAAAGAAAATCAAGCTTCTCAAACCTCTCATTCGAAATTTGGCTAAGGAGCGAATATGAAACCTTGTGAAAAAAGCAAAAGAAGCCTATGCAGACCTATGTGGAAAACAGGAGGCTACTTTAGCAAATCCGTCGCAACAGGCTATGGAAGAAGAGAGTATAGCGTATAAAAGGTGGGATTTGGTAGCAGAGTTATAGGAGAAATACCTAAAGCAGAAGTCGAAGTTACATTGGCTGAAGGTTGGAGATAAAAACAATAAAACTTATCACCGGGCTCTTACATTAAGGGAAGCAAAGAACATGATCAGGGAAGTTCGCTGCCTGGATGGTAATATGATTAACACTAGTAGAGGCCGAGAGGATCTTTCGAGAATTTCTGCAACTCATACCGAATGGACTTGAAGGTATACCAGTGGAAAGTCTTCATGAGTTATTTCCGTTTAGATGCTCGGAGGAGGATAAGATTCGCCTAATGAAAGAGGTCACTCCGGAGGAAATTACAAAGATTCTATTCTCAATGTCAATGATAAATCACCGGGTCCGGATGGATACATAGTGGAGTTTTACAAGTTTGCATGGGAGATCATTAGTCCGGAGTTTATTATTTCGACCCAATCTTTCTTCTCAACATGCTTCCGGCCGAATGGGGTAAACTCTACGATTATGGCGTTCATTCCCAAGAAAACAGAGGCGGTATTGATGGAAGAAAGACTATAGGCCTATCTCATGCTGAAATGTCATTTATAAAGTCATCTTAAAGGTAATTGCCAATACATTGAAAGGGCTATTGTCAAACTTCGTGGCTGGCAATCAATCGACGATTGTGAAAGATAGGTTGTTAATAGAGAATGTGCTACTTGCAACAGAGCTTTTAAAAGACTACCACAAGGACACTATATCTGAGAGATGCGCCATCAAAATAGATATTTCAAAAGCCTTTGATTCAGCACAATGGTCTTTTGTTCTCAATACTTTATCGGCAGTGAATTTCCTCAGGAATTCATTCAGTGGATATCCTTGTGTATCAGCTCAGCCTCGTTCTCTGTGCAAGTCAATGGGGAACTCGCACGGTACTTTCAGAGTGCTAGAGGTCTTCGATAGGGGTGCTCCCTTTCCCCCTACCTGTTTGTAATCTGCATGGATGTTTTGTTTAAATTGTTGGATAGAGCTGCAGCCGGAAGACAATTTGCCTACCATCCTGGATGCAAAAATACAGGTTTAACTCACCTAAGCTTTGCAGATGTTATCATGGTTCTCACGGATGGTAGGGTGAAATCAGTGGAGGACATTGCTAAAGTTTTTGAAGAGTTTTCAAAAATTTCAGGTCTGAAAATTAGTATGGAGAAGTCTATGATGTATCTTGCAGGCATTTCAGATGGGGTTCGGCATGAGATGACCTCTCGTTTTCCTTTTGAGATAGGGACGTTACCGGTCAGATATTTAGGACTTCACTTAGTCACTAAATGTCTGTATGCGGAAGACTATCGCGTGCTGGTAGAACATATTAAAAATCGCATTGCTTCTTGGACTTCACATTTTCTATCCTTTGCAGGAAGACTATGTCTAATTGGGTCGGTTCTTTGGAGCATATCAAACTTCTGGATGGCTGCATTTAGACTTCCTCGACAATGCATTCGTGAGCTCGATCAACTTTGTTCGGCATTTTTCTGGTCCGGTATTGATTTAAATCCGAGAAAAGCCAAGATTGCGTGGGACGATGTGTGTAAGGCAAAGGTAGAGGGAGGGCCTAGGTTGCGTTCTCTTAAGGGAACAAATGAGATTTGTTGTCTGAAGCGCATTTGGTGAGTTGTCTCTGATCAACAGTCGCTATGGGTCAAATGGGTTAAAACAAATTTGTTGACGCATGAATCCTTTTGTTCAATCAAGGAGAACACCAGCAAGGGTTCGTGGATGTGGCGTAAGCTATTAAAATATCGAGCAACTGCAAAGGATCTCTGTAGAGTGGAAGTAATGATGGGGAGACAACATCATTCTAGTATGATAAGTGGTCGGATTTGGGATGTTTAATGGATCTTGTGGGTCAGAGATGTACAATAGACATGGGGATAAAAGCCACTGCCACAGTAGCAGAAGCGTGGAGCATAAGAAGAAGTCGCAGACATCGAACACTGGTTTTTAATGATACTGAAGCTGCACTCAACACATCACGGGAAAGACTAGTGTTGGCTACGGCGGATGTGGTTAAATGGTGAGGTGCAAGGGATAATTTCAGACCGAAAATCACAACTAAGGATACATGGAACCACATTCGGACGACAACAAGCAAAGTCAATTGGCACAAGGGGGTTTTGGTCACACACGCGACTCCAAAGTACTCCTTCTACACATGGCTTGTGATGCACAATCGCCTATCGACAGGGAATCAACTGGTGGTTTGGAATAAAGGAACGTGCTCAGCTTGCGTCATATGTACAGATCCCATGGAGACACGAGACCAGTTGTTCTTCTCGTGTCGTTCTCCTCTGAAATATGGTCTAAACTTGCAAAAAACCTGCTCAACACACACTATTCTACAAATTGGCAAGCGATAGTAGGTACGAATTTAGACCGTATCCAAGGTTTCCTTGTAAGGTACGTTTTCCAAGTTTCGATTCATACCCTTTGGCGAGAAATGAATGCAAGGAAACATGGTGAAGCACCAACCCCTTCTAGCATTCTCATCCTACTCATTTACAAGCAAGTGAGGAACCAACTCCTATCTATCCGACGCGCTAGCGACCGGAGATACGAAAACGGACTCCAAACATAGTTTTCTGTTTCAAGCTAAATTTTTAATTGTAATTTTTGATTTTTCAAAAACTAAAATTGCAAAAGCATCTGATGTAAAAAAGTTTTTCCTTTGAATTAATTTAACATAGAATTCAAAAAAAAAATACTCACAAAAAGTAGAGTCATTTTTATAAATTTTTGTTCCGTTATGAATGAGTATATATATATATATATATATATATATCTTGATTCTAACAATGCTTTCACTGTTTGATATTCACAATGTTATTATTATTATCATCACCATGGAACAACTCTTAATAAATCTCACTTCGTATCATTTAGGAGAATAATACACATCTGATGATTAAGAACAAAAAATAACACATATAATGATCAATTAAGGTCTCTTGTAAACATCAAATACAAAACAAAAAGCAATGTTTTCACGCCCGGATCGGACCGGCCGGTTCACCCGGTTAACCCGCGATCCGGTCAATATCCCAGTCCGGTTCCATTGTTAAAATCCGCTAATTCAAAAACTTCTAAAATTCAGAAAAATCCGCGGTTAAATCGTGAATCGCTGACCGTTGACCCGGATGAACCGCCAATTTGACTTTTAAATCATTTAATAAACATAATCCTTCACTAAATTTAGTTTAATACATTGATTCTAACGCTTAAGAATATTAATACAGTTATGTGTCTTTATATAGTTTAAATTATAACAAATTGCTTACATGTTTTGTAATGTACAAGACTAAAAAAAAAATCACATGATCCTGTTGATTACGAATCTATTGATAAAACCGGGTTTTGAATCGTAGAAGAAGAAGAATCAGGTGAACTTGATTATGATGAATTAGAGAAGACTCTTGCTGAAGAATATCCCAAAGATAATGAAAAGATAAATCCGTAAAATTCTAATGGTAAACTTTATGATTTATCTTTTTAGTAGTATGTAATATATTGACTAAATTATGTGATTTTTTTTCTTTATAATTATTCCGTTTTAATAAAAAAAAAGTTTAATTTCTTCTTGTAACTTGTAAGGTATTCTTTAATGAATTTTTTTAAGAAATCGTTTTTCAATATATATATATATATTTTTTTTTATACGTTTCTTTTTGCCCACTGTTTAATATATTTATTTCATAAAACCTGGAAAAAAAATATTCGACTCCGGGCCTCCGCACCTCTTGCCTCCTATATGAGCCGGCCTGACCTTTATAGTACCCAAAATGTAATCGAAAAGTGTAGTAACAGCATAGACGTGCCAAATGAAATGCCTATATGACTATAAAGTAAACTAAAAATATTGAAAAGTTATACGGCTTTGTGGAGATAAAGTCATCTTAAGATTACAAAGAAACACATAGTCATCCACAAGTTGTCCAGTTACCAACAAGATTAACAATTTTAAAATAGGCAAAAGAGATAGCCACTGACTATATAAGTATTCTCAAGGATCACCACAAAGTACCATCAGCTCTTGCCCCTTCGCAACCAGAGGTTCTCTCTCTACTTATTCCTCCCTCACAATTTTTTTTTAATTATCTATCATCAATTGATTTGATTCATCGTTTATTCTGATTAATCATAGTAACTATGAATCTGATGATCTTGATAATATTTCGTCAACATTGTTGTTTAAATTCCTATTAATTAGAGAGCTTTATTCACAACAGGCTAATTATGATTACTTAATATTTATATATAAAAGATTAATCAAGCAAATCCACGGCAGAAAAAAAAAACCATGACACAAAGGGTGGAAGCACAAGGAGGACCTGGAGGAGGTTCATGGGACCATGGCATTAACACTGGTCTAAGGAAAATTTATGTGGGAAGAGATGACGCTTGTGTGAGTTATGTGAAGTTCGAATATTTCAGTGACGGTACGTTGAAGTCACATGCGCATGGTATCCAGAATCAGAAACCACAAGAGGTCTTGCAAAAACTCTTTCATATGCTTTCTTTTCTATATAACCAATAGATCAGAATATCGAAGATATATTTAGGTATTTTGGTGGGTGTGTACTGCGAATATATTTATAATATGGAGTAGTCAATAGCACAATAACAAACTAAGTCAAATGACACATTGCACTTGGCCCCCAAATTTTATTGCCCATTTGAGAAGAATTTTTCTTATTATATAATTGATCTATTACTAAAGTTTTATGTTTTTATAGCCCATATTTTTTAAATTGTCTCTAACCCCTAAAATTTTAGGGTCGGCACTGCTTAGTTGGTTTCCATCATTGACATTGACAAATACCGAACAAACTTCTGAGATCTTTATATTTACCTTTTGGTTTAAAATTTAACTGACCTTGTGTTAAAAAAAGTTTTCGCCTTTGGGTTTAATTTGAATATTACATGTTATTGTTGAGAGAAGAAGTCTCGCTAATTCTATAATTTACACAAGAGTGAAACCTAATTCATAGCACAAATTTATAAAAGTTAATACAGGTACACATAGGCTTTGATTCGTGACATATGGTATCTTTGATTTATTTTGAGTTTTGAGCATAGCTCAAAAATGAAAAATATTACCAATCATACATTATTTTTAATTTTTTTGTATTAGAGTTTGAGTTACAATGTATTATGCTTGCATTGTATATATACTATATACAGTATATGTAAACTCTATAAATTAATATTTAATATATTAATAAACACTATAAATTAATAAAAACATATGATTCTGAGTTGATCCGGTTCAAAATACAACACAATTCGATAAGATAATAAGATAATAAATTTTCTAAAAATTTAGTGTAAATATATCGTCTCACTAATATGATAAATTGATAATTATTGTATATAAAACTTATTTATATAAATATAACTAAGAGAATCTATTAAATATGATTCTAGTGTTGTTTTTTTATAATAAAATGAATCTCTAATTTTTCTTATGTTTTCAAAAACATTTGGTTTATCTTGTTGAATTGCATCTAAAAAATGCACATCAACGGTTTAGAGCATATATAAAAAAAAGATTTGTTTAAGCAAAAATATTGGGTGCAAATGATTGACACCATATAAGAACAAAATTGGGTGGAATCGATTATTCTTTTGAATTTTTCTATAATTCTACCATTTAAAATTATTTAGTGTTCCTGTAAATTAAAGTGAAAAATAAGTCTTATTACTCTAACATTGTTATTCTAGAAAATAGGTGAGGAACACGGTTGAAGAAAACTAGTTAGAAAACAAATTATTCAGAATCATTTTTTTTCACTTATCATTTTTCTCTTATTTTTCTCACATACAACCATTTGTCTTTTACTAAACACAAAGAATGAGACGAAAACCAAATCTTTTTTATTTCATGAATATAGAAAAATGTGAAAGCGAAACCATTTTTTGAAATAAAAAATATTAGAAAATTATGGATTTAAAATTACTATTTTTTTAAATTAACAAATCTATAAATTAATAAATTATAGTCTCAATATTATTAATTTATAGGGTTTTTATTGTACTCGGAATATCAAAATATTTGCGATCTTCAATACCTTGCAAAATCTAAGCTAAACATATTTTTTACTGCAGTTTGTTGTCGACTATCCAAATGAATACATCACATCAGTCGAAGGAACTTACGCTCGTGTAGATTATGTTAATGGCATTGTGATAACGTCGCTTGTCTTCAAAACATCAACGGGAAGAACATCTCCGAGGTACGGGAACCATGGATTTGTGCTCGAGAATAATGGTCGGCAGCTTGTAGGGTTCCATGGGAAAGCCGGATACGCTCTAGATGCCATCGGAGCTCATTTTGCACCTGACACATCATCATCGGCGTGGGCTCCGCCTAGAAAACTTGCGGCACAAGGTGGTCCAGGAGGAGGCCCATGGGACGATGGAGTTTTCAGTGGTGTAAGAAAAGTTTATGTTGGAAGAGATGAGTCTTGTGTAACTAAAGTCAAATTCGACTATGTTAGCGCTGACGGCGAACTAGAAGAAACACGTGAGCATGGCCGGGTAAATCAAAACCCACAAGAGGTATATATACTTTCATCACAAACTCTTTATATATATGTGGAATTGAACTCGATCTTTTTGGATCATATGCCAAAGTATATATTTGCTTGAATGTGGTAGTGACGCTTAAATCACAATGAAGACAGTATTCCAAAACCACTAGAATACCTCATCATCTGTAAACATTTAGCGGATATTGTTATCATCATCTAGACGGATAACTCTTTATTAGTGGTCTTTTTGGGTATATCCGTTAACATTGGAGCAATACCGAAAATATTAGCATGACCCATACGCAAGAATGACATACACAAACCGAGAAATAGTTTTAATTTTTAATATGTTTAAAAAAAAACTTTTTATTAGTGGATATTATTAACTTTATCATCTTCAACATTTAGTACAAAAAACTTTTGGATTGGGAATCAAAGGCGATTTTATTTCCGTATGACTCTTTTTTGAGTTCATGGCAATTCTTTATTAGTGGATATCATCAACTTTATGTTTAAGAGAAAAAAAACTTTCAGTTTGATCGTATTTTTGTGTCTTACGTACATGTCCTTAAATTTCATGTTTACATGTTTATTTATTTGATATGATTTCAAATTTATCCTAGAACTACTCTCTCAAATTAAGAGATCAGTTGTAGTATTTAGGGATCGAATCCACAGAGAAGGGATAGTCACACAACAGTTTTCTAAATTCGAATTAAGCTAAGTAGAAATAATTAAAAGTAAAGACAGCAGGTAATTAAAACGGTGTAAGTTCAGGAAACAAAACGCTAGGTTCAAGAAAATTCTCAGGTGGTCTAAATTGCAGGTCTAGACATGATGTTAGGAAATATTAAGAACTGTTCTAGAACTTGAAACACTAATGTAAAATCAACCAACTCTCGCTGCGAAGATTATCTATGTCTAAACCCTAGAATTTCAAATCTCTTTGCAAATTCAAACAATTCAGACAAGCATTAATTTCAGGTTCAATTGTTCACAAAATCCTAAACCAAATCTCTTTGCGAATAGGTATTTTGCTCATCTAACATTAGTTCAGGCAATTAATAATACTCTCGCATCTATTAATTAACCTAAGATCAGATTCTAGGTCGCGAAGCTAGAATAAGCATTAAACACAAATCCAGATGAAGAACTCTAATGATTTTATCCTAACAATTTAATTCGACCTAACAATTCATTAATCACCTTTGAAAAACCCTAAACCTAACAAGCAAACTACTCAGACATGATCAATGAAACAGAAATCATTATTTGAATAGAAAGCATAAAGGAAATCAATAGAAGAAATAAAGGAGTTCCAAATCAGCTCTAAAGGAGTCTGATTTTTCTCTCCAAAAACCCTAAACTTCTATGATTCTTAAAGTATGAGATTATGCCTAAACAATGGCTTTGACAACTATATTTATAGGCCTAGGTTCGCATCTTCAATTCCTTGAAAGATTAGGAAAAGTCTTGGAGATTTCTTTTTCTTCAAAATATGGAAACTTCTCGATTCTAGAAATTGGAAACCTGGTGTCGATCGATACTCATCGTGTTACAATTCGTGACTTCATTCCACTAAGCTCCAAAATGTATCCAAAATCTCCAATTTATCTTCAATTGTACCTGAACCTGTAAAGACTCTATATAGACTCGAAAATAGCCAAAAGACTCTATAAAACCACTTATATCATGGCCTAAAAATGGGTAAAAATCATGATATATCAACTCCCCCAGACTTAGCTTTTGCTTGCCCTCAAGCAAAACATAAACTAAATATAGAGTCGAAGTTTGAAAACCGAAATATCCAGCTAACCTTCAGAACGCCACAATCATTAACACTCGTGAATCCACATGCTATAGAGCCAACCTTAGGTAATGTTCAGTGTACTTACCACAAGCTTAGGAATCTCCTAGTTTGAATCCAGATCCTTTCCTTGGTAAAATTTCGAACTCTAACAGTGGTATTGCCACATAACTTTTCTGATTCTTTCCCTTCCTTAGTACCTGAACAAGATTCTATTTGTACAGCTCTCCTATTTTCTCTTGCCTTAGTCAACTGCTGCCCATTTTCAGGGTGTTCTAAGATCTTTTCATTGACTCTTCTTGCTATTTTGAAGTCTCGGGAAGTAGTGCTACTCTTACTTGTGTTCCTTGTTAGGAGACAGGTTCAAGAGCACTCACTAATATTGTTCCTTGTGAGGAGACAGGCTCATGAGGTTCTTTGCATTATTCCCAGACTTAAACTCTTTTTCTCTTCTCAAGGGAAGATCAAGGAGAGACTGCAATTTTCTATTTGTTCAGACTGAAAGAGGAATCAAGTTCTGCGCGTACCTAGTTCTCATAAGGGAACCTGAACTCTCTCTGTTAGATTGATCCACTTGCAGCTTTCTACTTAGTAAGACCTGTAATCAATTACTAAAGCAATGGTCCTTCAAGTGTAAACATTCTGCGGTTAGTTCTTCTGAAAACTGAAAATTTCACTAATTTTGACTCAATAAAACCAAGTTTTTTTACTGACTCAAATGACTCTCAAAACAAAACACAAAGTCAGTAATCACCTCCCCCAGACTTAAACAACACTGTCCTCAGTGTTATCAAGCCCGAAGTTGGCTAAAAGAAAGATGAGAAACAATACAAAAGACCAGTTAGAAGGCTTACCTTCGTCTGCGCGTGGTGTCGATCGACACTATAGTAGTGTCGATCGACACTGGTCTAAGTCGAATCCAATGTCTCCTTTTTTCAACTGACTAAAACTTAGAACTTAGTAAACCAAAACAAAATAAAAAGAAAAACGTACCTAATAGTGGGTTGCCTCCCACTCAGCGCTCGTTTTCAGTCATTAGTTTGACTGTGTCGGGGTTCAGACGTCTGGTTGATCATAGGGTGGCATTGAATGCTTCCCAGACGAATGTCTTCTCATCCAAGGTAGTGTGTAGGCAGTTGATGCATGAGATCGACCAAGAAATTTAGGAACAGCAGTAGGGTGGGACTTGAGTTCGGGTGGGACACTTCATTTTCCTGCAGCATCATCAAAAGAAACATCAAGCCTTCTACGAGAATCTCGTGGCTTGCATAAGTGCGCAGCATCTTTTGAACCTTTGGTATTCTTATTAATAAGATCAGGGGGTTTGGATTTCATTCCAGGAAATGCATACCTTTGCTTTCTTCGAGGTTTATTGGCTGTAGGATGTGGAGGCATCTGTTGGATCAAAGATGATGGAATTGCAGCATTGGAAACGACTTCTGGTGTGATCCGTGAAGTGTGTCGATCGACGCCAAGTTTGCAGCTCGGGTCTCTGCACTTTTTCTCCACTTCAGCTCTGCAATCCTTGCTTCCATTACAAAAACGTCTTCTTCCACCAACTTGTGTTTAATTAGACCCTCCTTTTCCCCCATAGTCCTGAAGATATGATTGTTTCCTCCCCAATCTTCAAGATCCACAGCTTTCTCAGAATTCTCATCCAATGTCTCTTGAACAACCAGTTTGTTCACTTGCTTTTTAGAATCCAGCTCTTCTCCAGCGATCACAGCAATACATAAGATGTGTTTGGAAGTTCTAGTAGTAGGGATAGCTTTGTAGAACACTTCTTTGTCATCATTAGAGAAAGATATTCTCTTATTGGGCATGTCTACAATAGCTCCTACTGTGGCCATGAATGGTCTTCCAAGGATGAATGGCATGACAGACGCTTTGCTTACTTCCACAATCTGAAAATCCGTTGGAACTAGGCAATTCCCAACTTTGACAAGTAAGTTTGGAATTGTACCATATGAGATTGTGGTAGAAGAATTGGCGAATTCAAGAGTCATGCTTGAAGGGTGAATGTCAGTAATACCCAGCCTCTCTGCAATGTCTTTTGACATGAGGTTCACGCTAGCTCCTGAATCGCAGAGAGATTGTTCAAACTCAACTCCACCAATGGAGCATGGAACCATAAACATCGCAAGATCTTCAACCTTAAGCAGTTGCTTCATTGGTGGTGGTGTTTCCCTTGCTTTGTGAAAGAGTTCTTCCATCTCTTCAAAGCTTTCTCTGTTATTCTGGAAGAAAGCACACAAAGGATATCTCTCTTAAGCCTCATCAAAGGAGAGCTCCTTAGGAATCATTTCCACCCTCTTGTTGAAAGCAGCCAGCCTCTCTGCGCTAATGGGCGGCCTTAGGTGTTTGGGTAGAGAAAGATTTGGAACCTTGGCCTTGTAGACTCTTCCCAATGCAACTTGTGAAGCTTTAGGTGTGTTTGTCCAAGTTCGGGAAGGGTGTCGATCGACACCCAGCTGGTGTCGATCGACACCCAGCTGGTGTCGATCGACACTAGACGTTTGTGTCGAGGATGCTGTGTCAATCGAGCTTGATTCGTCCGGTTTTTCTTTGAGTGTCGATCGACACACAGTAGTGTCGATCGACATTGACTCCGTAGCATTTTCTACATCTTCAAGCTCCTCGAATTTTGTAGTACTTAGCCCTCTTTTCTGCACAGGCTGAAGGTTCTCCCCATTCTGGATCTTGATGGCATTCACATGGTGTCTCGGATTCACGTCTGTTTTTCCAGGAAGACATCCCTCTTGTCTCTTCAAAGCTCCTGCAGTTTGAGCTACTTGGACATCCAATTGCTTCATATGAGTACCTAGAGACTCAATTTTCCCATTCAGATCAGTGTACAAGGCATCGATCTTCCCATTGAAGTCCACAGTCATCTTCTGTTGTCCCTCCAAGATTTGTTGAATCATGGACTCCATCTTATTGTCTTGAGCAGGAGGATTCTGGTAAGAAGAAGAACCATAAGTTCTATTGAAGCTGTTGCTTTGAAAAGGCTTCTGGTAAGAAGAACCATAGCCTTGCTGATTGTTGAACCTCTGTCCTTGAAAACCAGCACCACTGATGTAATTGACTTCTTGTTCTTCTGGCTCAAAGGTCTCCACTTCAGCTGCATATTGGACTTGCTTCTTTCCTATTAGAAGGTTATGCATTGAGTCTAGCTTAGCATTCACCTCAGCAATCTGACGTCCATCCATGTTTACAGCCTTCTTCTTCCTATCCAAATCTGCATTCTTGGTACTATTGCTAGAAACCAAGTTCTCAATCAGCACATATGCATCTTCTGGATATCTAGTGTTGAAGTTTCCATTGCTGGCAGCGTCCAGAGCCATCTGGTACCTCCAATCAATCCCTCTGTAGAAAATTCCCAGTAGCTGTGGTTCACTGAAACCGTGGTGTGGACAGTCTCTCTGGTAAGCTTTGAATCTCACCCAAGCAGCCTTGAATGCTTCAATTGGTCCTTGAGAGAATGTAGTGATCTTCATCCTCAGCTCCTCAGATCTTGCATCATCAAAGAAATTGCATAAGAATGCATTCTTTGTGTATTCCCATGTGGTCAAGGATCCTGGCTCCAATTGTTTCAGCCAGTATGATGCATCTCCAACAAGCGAGTAAGGGAACAGCTTGCAGAAGAGATAATCATATGTGACTCCATTGGCCTTGATGCTTGATGTCAAATCTTCAAACCTCTCTATGTGGTCCATTGGATGCTCATTAGGGGGACCATGGAATGGATGCTGAGAAACCAATTTGTAGTAAGCAGGTTTCAGCTCGAAATCATTCCTCTGGAATGCAGGAGGACGGATCGCAGTTCTATTAGCATAGAACTGGTCTGGTCGGTTGTATTCACCAAGTGTTCTTTCACGTCCAGCGTCTGCATGTGCTCGGTGTCCGCGCCAGCCTCATCAAGTCTCTGTCCTTGGGCGTTCCTTCTGCGCCCTTCTGTATCAACCAAGTTGCCTTTAGCGTCTCAGATCAGAACCATAAGATCAGCCATCGTATCCTGCGCAGGGTGTCGATCGATGCTATTGGTGTCGATCGACACTCGTGTAGATGCTCGGTTCTTGCGTTCGAGACGACCTAGTTCCTGGTTGAGTGTGATTAGTTCTTTGTCCTTGTTGCTTCTGGTAATGCGATTAAGCATGCACCTGAAAACAAGAATAAGAAACTAAAATTAGTAATCAAAATAAAAATAAAAATAAAAAATAAAACCTAGACAAAATTCTAATATTAGAACTCTGTAGGTAACTAATCTCCTTCCCCAGCAACGGCGTCAAAATTTGATATGATCTCAAATTTACCCTAGAACTACTCTCTCAAATTAAGAGATCAGTTGTAGTACTTAGGGATCGAATCCACAGAGAAGAGATAGTCACACAGCAGTTTTCTAAATTCGAATTAAGCTAAGTATAAATAATTAAAAGTAAAGACAGCATGTAATTAAAATGGTGTAAGTTCAGAAAAAAAAAACGCTAGGTTCAGGGAAATTCTCAGGTGGTCTAAATTGCAGGTCTAGACAGGATGTTTGGAAATATTAAGAACTGTTCTAGAACTTGAAACACTAATGTAAAATCAACCAACTCTCGCTGCGAAGATTATCAATGTCTAAACCCTAGAATTCCAAATCTCTTTGCAAATTCAAACAATTCAGACAAGCATTAATTTCAAGTTCAATTGTTCACAAAATCATAAACCAAATCTCTTTGCGAATAGGTATTTTGCTCATCTAACAATAGTTCAGGCAATAAATAAAACTCTCGAATCTAATAATAAACCTAAAATCAGATTCTAGGTCGCGAAGCTAGAATAAGCATTAAACACAAATCAAGATGAAGAACTCTAATGATTTTATCCTAACAATTTAATTTGACCTAACAATTCATTAATCACCCTTGAAAAACCCTAAACCTAACTAGCAGACTACTCAGGCATGATCAATGAAACAGAAATCATTATTTGAATATAGAAAACATAAAGGAAATCAATAGAAGAAATAAAGGAGTTCCAAATCAGCTCTAAAGGAGTCTGATTTTTCTCTTCAAAAACCCTAAACTTCTATGATTCTTAAAGTATGAGATTATGCCTAAACAATGGCTTTGACAACTATATTTATAGGCTTAGGTTCGCATCTTCAATTCCTTGAAAGATTAGGAAAAGTTATTTCCTTTTCTTCAAAATATGGAAACTTCTCGATTCTGGAAATTGGAAAATCTGGTGTCGATCGACACTCATCGTGTTACAATTCTTGACTTCATTCCACTAAGCTCCAAAATGTATTCAAATCTCCAATTTATCTCCAATTGTATCTGAACCTGTAAAGACTTTATATAGACTCGAAAATAGCCAAAACTCTATAAAAACACTTATATCATGGTCTAAAAATGGGTAAAAACCATGATATATCATTATTGCGTTTAGATAATAAATAAAGGATGATTTAAGAATTGCAAACGTAAACATAAAAAATAATCAAAAACGTTGTTTGAGTTTACAATTTGTACAGTATATATGGTTGACAGGAAAAATTCAAAAAATTATATTGATCAATATTGTTTGTGCATTGAATCGGTATCCCCTTTTTCTAAGAAAACTAATAATAATAATTGATGATTGCAGTTCCTGCTTGACTATCCAAACGAATATATAACGTCAGTGGAAGGAACACAAGGTCTAGTGGTTCGTTATTCTAACTACGTCGTCACGAGTCTTGCCTTCACAACATCGACAGGAAGGACTTCGCCAACATTTGGAGCTACTAAGTTCGTGCTCGAAGACAATGGTCGTCAGCTTGTCGGCTTACATGGACGGTCTGGAACCGTTATTGATGCCATTGGGGCATATTTTGCAGCAACGCGGCCATCTTCTTGAGCACTGAGTAAGTTTGCTTCTCTCTACATTTTTTAAAATAAAAAATTGCTCCAGGACAAAATGTTGTATATTCTTCGCTTTGTTGTTGTTCTTTTCTATGTATTATAAAATTGTGTGCTATCTATGAATATCATTTTTTGTGTTTAAATCAAATTTATGTTTTTTTTGTTGTCCTAGAATCCATTTTAACACCTCTAGCAAATACTTCTACTGTTAATAATTATTAAAAAAAAACTTAATTTCATATATATGAGATTATATATTATTATGAGTAAGAACTGTCAACAAATGCACTTTCTTATTGATCATTTAAACATCAAAGTGTTTACAAATGAAAACAATAAATTCTTAATAGGGACATTGCAAGAAGAAATTCCGCTTTAGCATTACTACTTCGCGGTTCACAAACTAATATATATAAAATCCGAGAATAGACATTATATCGTCTCAAAATGCATCACCTCTGAAGCAAAAACTGGCCATTCTGTTAAACATAGATAGAACTCGTGGGATACAATCCATTGAACCCGTGACAAAATGCACAATAGTATGCATACGATCATCAGACACTGCATTGCCTATGCAGCTCTAGGGTAGCACTAAATTCTTAGTCATTTGCGAGAATTTATTTTTTTCTTCTCGTACCAATTAGTTTTAAATTGAAAATCTATAAAAGTTAGTATAGTATCAAAATCCAATTTGTTAACGCAAGTAGAATTTATTGTAGGTTCTAAAATGAAATTTGGATGGACCAAAAGAAACCATCATCTGAAGTAAGTGCTTTAGAATTTCTGCATGAAAGGTGTAAAAAGACCTAAAACAAATAAATAATATATAGTGAACATGCATGAGCCAATTCATTACTCAAATGGGTCTAAGTATGAATCCCAAAAAATTAAATATAATACTACTTAATTAGTTTTTAAGCTGCATATATGAAGTTTTCAATATTATTATCTGGAAGTTTTCAATATTATTATCTGGAAGTTTTAATTTCAATCACATATTACCGATCCACCACATATCAAGGAGCCTAGGCAACAGCCAACAGGACGGGGTTTACATTTGACATTTGACTTCTAAAGTTTTAATTTTTTTTAATTTTGTGAAACGGGCTATGGAATTTCTTAAGTTTTATGATGAATAAGAAGACACATAGCTGTTGATGTTTGAATCGATTTCGCCTTAGATCTAATCGTTTGATTTATGCAGATTAGGAAGAAGAATCGAGATATAAAACACGTAGAAATTGTTCACCCAGAGTTCACCGTGTAGGTTACGTTTCTGGAGAAGGAACGGGATCCCTCAACTGCCTCCATTATCGCACAAAGATACAATCACAACCTCCGGTGATTTCACGTTACAATCAGAGATCTCAAAGAAAAAAACTAGAAGCTAGAAGGAGTTTGATGGATCCAGCAAGACTTGCGGACGTTCCGATGATGACTCTGATGAGCTCTCGCGATCACTATCTCTACTTCTCTTCTCTTGCTTTCTTTTTCTCTGTATCTCTCTCTCTCTCTAACTAATCTTCTCGTTTTTTCTCTCAGGTTGGAGAAGACGACCTTTTAAAGGATCAGAACAGTCAGTCGGGCCTTGGAGCTGAACTCGGCCCAACCGAGGAAACCAACTGCATATGGGCCTGAAGCCCAATACAGATGTTTGGCTGAACCCACTTCACAAAACTCCACATTTCAGACAGAACATCGACACATCCGTCAAACCCTAACCTTTTGGCCTCCCTATGCGAAAACGCTGCCAAAAATGCGACTGAGCTTCCTGCTAATGCATTTTCCGATCTCGCCGTCCGGCGATGATCTCAGAGATCCTTCCAAGTTAACCCCGTCAAGCTCTTGAGTTATTTTTCTGCACAAAACCACTCAGCTTCTCTTTTACCTTTGATCTTCTTCAATTGAAGATTGATAAAGTCTTCGACTTTACATGCAGTTCCTTCGGCGAACACTCCCTGCTCTTCCGCTGCATCGAAGAACACTCTCAGGTGATGCACTTTACCCGATCTGCTCTTCCCCCTCTCGCTTTACCAAAAAACCTTCTCTGACTTTTCAGAATCTCGAAGAACCAGTTAACACCTTTCTTCTCATCGTGCAGATACTCCACCTGGAACCGGAAACTCTACGCTCCAGCTCCTCTCGACTCTCGGGTAATCCACTTCTTCTTCTTTAGAATTTAAGCTTTCCTTTGTCAAAGTGTTCAGATTCAAAGTTACTGACTTTACCTTTGTTTCTGACTTTTGCGAGAGTTACTTTGACGGTGAAGTTACCCGGAGCCTCCAAGCGATCTCAGACGACATTCACCAAATCACAGCAGAGCTGAAACTTAGGCCCGGTAAGGCTTTAGTTAAAAAAAATATGCTGGATTCTTGCTTGTGTGAATTTTGAGTAGCCTAACATCGCCTTGTGCAACTATATCCCTGATGTGATGATACTTTGTTGCAATGTGCTTGGTCCGTTCGTGAAACACAGAGTTCTTTGCAAGCGCCAAAGCCTTCTGTGAATCACAATGGATCTTGACACTTCCTGTGTCAAATCCTAATTCGTTACAGATACCTATCAGCCAAATGGCTTCTTTCACAGCTTATGAAAGAGCCATATATTCTGCATATGTAGTAGATAACGCAACAACTGATTGCAGATTAGACCTCCAACTCATTGTATTTCCCCAGACCTTGAAGAAAAACCCTGTAACTGATCTTCTTATGTCCAAATTTGTAGCGTAGTCTGAGTCATAATACCGTTCAACATTGAACTCTGACTCTTTCCTGAAAGTAAGACACTCCTTAGATGCCCCTCGAAGATACCTCAGAACCCATTTAACCGCAGCCCAATGATCCCATCCTGGATTTGTCATGAACCGACTGATAACTCCAACAGCATAGGTCAAATATGGTCATGAGCCTATCATGGCATACATGAGGGTTCCCACTGCTATAGCATAGGGTATTATATCCATATAAGCCTCCTCAGTCTTCCTTTCTTCTCTAGTCAGGCTCTTCAGCTTGAAGTGTGACGCCAAAGGAGTTGTCACTGTCTTAGCTTCACTCGTCCTGAAACTCTTTAGGACTTTCTCAATGTAGCTTTCCTGTGATAGAATTAGAATTCCTTTCTGTCTGTCCCTTATGATATCCATTCCTAGGATGCGAGAAGCCTTCCCCAAATCTTTCATTTCAAACTCCATGTTGAGACTTTGCTTCACCTCTCTGATTTTTGAAACACTTCGTGACGCTATGAGCATGTCATCAACATACAGAAGTAGATAGATGGCTGATATATCATGGTTTTTACCCATTTTGGACCATGATATAAGTGTTTTTATAGAGTCTTTTGGCTATTTTCGAGTCTATATAGAGTCTTTGCAGGTTCAGGTACAATTGGACATAAATTGGAGATTTGGATACATTTTGGAGCTTAATGGAATGAAGTCACGAATTGTAACACGATGAGTGTCGATCGACACCAGGTTTCCAATTTCCAGAATCGAGAAGTTTCCATATTTTGAAGAAAAGGAAATCTCCAAGACTTTTCCTAATCTTCCAAGGAATTGAAGATGCGAACCTAGGCCTATAAATATAGTTGTCAAAGCCATTATTTAGGCATAATCTCATACTTTAAGAATCATAGAAGTTTAGGGTTTTGGAGAGAAAAATCAGACTCCTTTAGAGCTGATTTGGAACTCCTTTATTTTCTTCTATTGATTTCTTTTATGCTTTCTATTCAAATTATGATTTCTGTTTCATTAATCATGTATGAGTAGTTTGCTTGTTAGGTTTAGGGTTTTTCAAAGGTGATTAATGAATTGTTAAGTCGAATTAAATTGTTAAGATAAAATCGTTAGGGTTCTTCATCTGGATTTGTGTTTAATGCTTATTCTAGCTTCGCGACCTAGAATTTGATCTTAGGTTGATTAATAGATGCGAGACTATTATTGATTGTCTGAACTAATGTTAGATGAGCAAAATACTTATTCGCAAAGAGATTTGGTTTAGGATTTTGTGAACAATCGAACCTGAAATTAATGCTTGTTTGAACTATTAGAATTTGCAAAGAGATTTGGAATTCTAGGGTTTAGGCATAGATAATCTTCGCAGCGAGAGTTGGTTAATTTTACATTAGTGTTTCGAGTTCAAGAACAGTGCTTAATAATTCCTAACATCCTGTCTAGACCTGCAATTTAGATCACCTGAGAATTTCCCTAAACCTAGTGTTTCGTCTCCTGAACTTACATCGTTTTTAATTGCTTTCTGTCTTTACTTTTAATTCTATTAACTTAGATTAATTCGAATTTAGAAAACTGTTGTGTGACTATCCCTTCTCTGTGGATTCGATCTCTAATTACTACAACTGATCTCTTAATTTGAGAGAGTTGCTTTAGGGTAAATTTGACCCATATCAAATTTTGGCGCCGTTGCCGGGGAAGGAGATTAGTTGCCTACAGATTTCTAGTATTAGAATTTTGTCTAGGTTTTTATTTTTTGTTTTTGTTACTGATTTAGTTTCTTATCTTTGGTTTCAGGTGCATGCCCAGTACCAGAAGCAACAAGGAAGAGGAACTAGTCGCACTGAACCAGGAGCTCGGTCGTTTGGAACTCAAGAACCGAGCATCTTCACGAGCGTCGATCGACACCTCTAGCATCGATCGACACCAAACCTCAGTGTCGATCGACACCAAGAGCATCGATCGACACCCTACGCGGACAGAGATGGCTGATCTTATGGTTGTGGTACGCGACGCGGAAGGCAACTTGTTCGACCTTCAGGGCAATAGAAGGAATGCCGAAGGACAGAGACTTGATGAGGCTGGCGCCGTCATAGTCGAACCAGCAAGACAACTTGCACCTGCAGAAGCTGGACGTGGAAGAACATTAGGCGAGTACAACCGTCCATACCAGTTATATGCTAATAGAGCTGTGATCCGTCCTCCTGCATTCCAGAGGAATGACTTCGAGCTGAAGCCTGCCTACTTCTCATTGGTGGCTCAGCATCCCTTCCATGGTCTTCCCACTGAGCACCCTATGGACCACATAGAGAGATTCGAAGACTTAGCTTCAAGCATCAAGGCCAACGGAGTTACATATGATTATCTCTTCTGCAAGCTTTTCCCCTATTCGCTTGCTGGAGATGCATCACACTGGCTGAAGCAGTTGCCACCAGGATCCTTGACCACATGGGAAGACACAAAGAATGCATTCCTTTGAAATTAATTTGATGATGCGAGATCGGAGGAGCTGAGAATGAAGATCACTACATTCTCTCAAGGACCTAATGAGGAATTCAAAAATTCTTGGGTGAGGTTCAGATCTTACCAAAGGGACTGTCCACATCATGGATTCAGCGAGCCGCAGCTTATCGGAATATTCTACCGCGGGATCGACTGGAGATACCAGATGGCCTTAGACGCTGCGAGCAATGGCAACTTCAACACAAGATTTTCAGACGATGCAATAGAGCTTATAGAGAACTTGGCCTCTAGTAACAGCACCAAGAACGCAGACATCGAAAGAAAACAACACGCTGGAGTGAATGGAGGAAGCCAAATTGTTGAAGTTAACAGGAAGCTGGACAATGTACACAATCTCTTGGTGGGAAAGAAGCAAGTCCATTTTGCTAAAGAAGTAGAGACTTTTGAGCCTGAGGAAGAAGAAGTCAACTACATCAATGGTGCTGGTTTTCAAGGACAGAGATTCAACAATCAGCAAGGCTATGGTTCTTCCTACCATAAGCCTTTCCAGAGCAACAGCTTCAACAGAACTTATGGTTCTTCTTCCTATCAGAAGCCTCATGAGCAAGACAATAAGATGGAGTCTATGCTTGAGCAAATCTTGGAAGGACAACAGAAGCTAACAGTGAATTTCAATGGCAAGATTGATTCACTTTACCAAGACCTGAATGGGAAGGTAGAGAGCTTGGCCTCTCATGTGAAGAAGCTGGATGTTCAAGTTGCTCAAACCGCAGAAGCTATTCGTAGGCAAGAAGGAATTCTTCCTGGAAAGACGGACACGAATCCGAGACACCATGTGAATGCCATCACGATTCAGGGTGAAAGAGGCTTTCCACTAGGGCAGAAAATGGGTCTTAGTACTAAAGAATTAGAGGAGCTTGAAGATGTAGAAGATGCTGCGGAGCCAGTGTCGATCGACACCCAAGGAGATCCACGACAAATCGAGCAAACTCGACACGATGAGCTCGACACCAAAGTCGAGTATCGATCGACACCAGCTGGGTGTCGATCGACACCCTGTCCAGACATCGCCAAACAAGCCTGAAGCTTCAACAAATGTAGAGGAAAGAGTGTACAAGCCGAAAATATCCTATCCCCTGCCTCCCAGAAGATCTAAACAGGAGAGAGAAGAAGCTCGATGCAAGGAGATGATGAGAAAGCTGATGATTGAGCTATCCTTAGTTGATGCAGTCCAACTTTCACCTGCATTAAGAAGATATGTCAAGAGAATGGTAGTCAATGGTATAAGTCCTGAGGAAGGAGCAATGCTTACCAGAGACATGAATGCAATTCTCTTGAACATAGTTCCAAGGAAGAAAAAGAAGGTGAGGGTTTCTGAACAAGTCAGTGCTGTGATTCAGAGGAGGATTCCAGAGAAGTTACCTGATCCAGGAAACTTTGTGCTAGATTGCTCAATATCAACAGGAAGGTTTCCTCGTTCTCTCTGCGATCTAGGTTCAAGTATCAACTTGATACCATACTCAGTTGCTGTTAGAATTGGACTGACTGATTTCGAACCAACCAGAATCTCCCTTGTCCTAGCTGATCGATCAAAGAGAATCCCTGAAGGTGTCTTAGAAGATGTTCCCCTGAAGATTGAAGGCTGCATTATTCCCACAGACTTTGTGGTTTTGAAGTATGATGAAGAACCTGCAGATCCTCTTATTCTGGG
>JAHZTW010000001.1:350240938-350321229 GCA_020283515.1 Alliaria petiolata
TTAGAATTTGCAAAGAGATTTGGAATTCTAGGGTTTAGGCATAGATAATCTTCGCGGCGAGAGTTGGTTGATTTTACATTAGTGTTTCGAGTTCAAGAACAGTGCTTAATAATTCCTAACATTCTGTCTAGACCTGCAATTTAGATCACCTGAGAATTTCCCTAAACCTAGCGTTTCGTCTCCTGAACTTACATCGTTTTTAATTGATTTCTGTCTTTACTTTTAATTCTATTTACTTAGCTTAATTCGAATTTAGAAAACTGCTGTGTGACTATTCCTTCTCTGTGGATTCGATCCCTAAGTACTACAACTGATCTCTTAATTTGAGAGAGTTGCTTTAGGGTAAATTTGACCCATATCAATGGTTTTATCTGTCTTTTTGTTTCTCATGTAGACACAAGGATCGAAACTGCTTCTGATAAACCTCTCACCCTTCATGAAACTGTCAATCCTTAGATTCCACTGCCTTGGAGACTACTTCAACTCGTAGAGTGATTTCCTTAGAAGACAAACCTTATTTTCATCTCCTTTCTTTATGAACCCTTCTGCCTGACTCATTAGGATTCGTTCATCAAGATTCCCGTGTAGAAATGCAGTTTTAACATCTAGCTGTTGCAACTCATAGTCCCTGTTTACTACCGTCGACAACATCATCCTGATAGATACATGCTTCACTACTAGTGAAAATATCTCATTGTAATCTATCCCTTCCTTCTGTGAAAACCCTTTCGCAACTAGCCTGGCCTTGTACCGTTGTTTTTCAACTCCTGGTTACTCGGCTTGAGTTTGAAGATCTATTTGCATCCCACAAGCTTCTGCTTGTCTGGTTTCTCGATAAGATCCCAAGTATGATTCTTAGCAAGTGAATCCATCTCTTCAACAGCTGCATTATTCCATAGTTTCCACTTAGGATTTTTCTTAGCTTCTTCATAGGTTCTTGGTTCCTCTGTCTCTATATCTTCAGCCACAGATAGAGCATAAGCAACAAAGTTTGTGTCTCTGAACCTGGAAGGAAGCCTTCGATTCTCTCTCCTGACCCTATCCCTGGTGAGTAGATATTCACCAGTAGACTGATTCTGGGCCTGATCATCTGCTTCTCCAAAAGCTAGCCCTTTTGAATCACTGTCTCCATCTGAACCATCTGACTCATCTGAACTATCTGATTCTTCTTACCCGTATGTACCGTCTGACTGATCCAAACCACCTTGATTAGCAGTAGCTCCACCTTGACCTGAAGTCTCACCGTGTTCATAATCTGAAGTAGTTGGCCCGTGAATAAGTTTTTCATCAAATGAGACTTTCTTCCCTGACTTCTTCTGTCTCTGATAATCTGTATCATCTGTCGTGGTAGCTATCTTGCTTTTCAATGTGTCCTTGTGTATCTCATCTTCCCTGAACACCACATTTCTGCTTGTAGTACATTTCCCATCTTCTGGAATCCACACTCTGTAGCCTTTGACTCTAAATGGATAGCCCAAGAAAATTCCCTTCACAGTTGTAGGACTTGTCTTGTCTTGGATTGTATGTACATACGCAGTACAACCAAATCTTCTGAGATGTGACATGTCGGGCTTATGACCTGGCCACTTCTCTTCTGGCAACTTGAATTCAATTGTAGAATTAGGAGTTTTGTTGATTAGATACACTGCTGTAGATGTAGCTTAAGCCCATAATTCTTGTCTCAATCCTGTTTCAGCCAACATACTTCTAACTTTATCCATAATGGTTCGATTCATTCTCTCAGATACACCGTTCAGTTGTGGCGTATAAGTACATGTTTTGTGTCTCTTGATCCCTGACCTTTGACACATGTCATCAAACTGTGTGTTGCAAAACTCTAACCCATTGTCGGTTCTTAGGCATTTAATTTTCTTTTATGTGTGCTGCTCAACAGCTTCTTTCCATTCTTTAAACTTCGAGAATGCTTCATCCTTCTTTTTTAGAAAATAAACCCAAACCTTCTTTGAGTAATCATCAATGAAACTTATAAAGTATTTGCAACCACCGAGACTCTCTGGAGTTGTAGGAGAACCCCATAGATCAGAATGAACATATTCCAGAATTCCTTTTGTTGTGTGCTTAGCTGTAGGGTAACTTTGTTTGTGAGATTTTCCGAGGACACAACTCTCACAAAACTCTAAAGCACCAACATCTGCCTTTGGCAGAAAACCTTCTCTCACTAGAACCTCCATGTTCTTAGAACTCATATGATCGAGTCTGGAATGTCACAGATTTGTAGTCTTCGTCTTTAATTCAGTGAGATTGGCTTAGTTACTTTTCCTTGAAGGTAATACAATCCTTCATTGTATTTACCCGAGATGACTTTTTGTCCATCCTTGTAGAAAATAATCATATAGTCTCCTCCTTCATACTTACATCCTGCCTTTTCTAGCATTCCATAGGATATAAGGTTTCTACTCATCTTAGGCATGTGCCTGACATTTGTAAGTATCACTACTGACCCGTCTGGATTTGTGATTCTTATCTTTCCAATATCTTTTACTTCACTATGAGTATTATTTGCCATCAAGACTTTCCCTCCATCCACCTTTTCCAAATCAAACAGTAGCTCCTTGTTTGGAGTTATGTGAAACGTACATCCGGAGTCCATGACCCATTGATTCTTTGAGTCTTGAACACTTGATGTGAGAACAAGAGGTTGTCTATCCCCTGTTGTCATATTGGCAGAAGACTCGCCTTTCTTCTGGCATTTGCTTGGACATTCTCTCTTCCAATGTCCTTCTTTGCCACAGTTGAAACAGGTATTCTTGTTTTCTTTGTTGAACCTCTGTTTTGATTTTGATATGTTATTACGACTCTTTCATCTTGAATTTTTCTTGTAACTTTTGCCATTGTCGTTTTCAGATCTCTTATCAGACCTTCCACGAGGTTCAGCAACATATAACCCTTCAGCTGATGACCTTGTTTTACCAAGAAGTCCTTTGCTCCTCAGCTCAGCCTCTTTTCAATACGCGGATGTTACCATTTCTTCTACTGTAAGTGTTTCTTTTCCAGCACCATATTGAAGAGTGTGAACCAGTGGTTCATACAGTGGAGGTAGACCTGATAGCAATTGAATAGCTTGATCTTCGTCTGATATTGTAACTTTTAGACTTTGCAGATCAGCTACCAACTTCAGGAACACGTCAACATTTTCCTCTATTGACTTTCTTTCTACCATTTTGTAACAGGCTAACTGCTTCTTCATGTAGATCCTGTTTGGAAGAGACTTCTTCTGATAGTGCTTTTCCAGAGATTTCCACTGTCCCAGTGCAGTAGGCTCATGTATATCTTTCTTAAGATTTGATCCGTCAAGCAAGTACCAAGTAAGCTTCGAACTCTTTTGTCTCTTGCTTCTTTTCTCGGATCCACCATCATTGCTGATGGAACTTCTCCACCTCCAGTGGCTGTAATGATGGTGTAGTTATCTGACACCACATCTAGAAGACCCTGAATATCCAGCTGACCGAGGAGTTTGTATTTCCACATACCAAAATCCCCTTTGCCATCGAACTTGTCCATTTCAAACTTCCCCTGTGTTGGCTACATGACAAACTGATATCTTAACTGTCTTTTGCATATCTAATACTCGCAAATACCACAGACACTACCTAACAGCAATGCAGAAACCAAGCAGACTAGCAAACCTCAGCCTCAAATGATACCAGCAACACCACAACCTCAGAAAACCACACGCGAAGATATGTGGCGCGGCCGTCCTTCTTCTGAGGACGTGTCTGACGAGCCTTCTTGCTTCCTTCGTAACTTGAGATCCAACCGTGTGATTGAACTCAAATCACCTCGGCGTGAAAGACAGCTGGAAGGGCTATCTTATCTCCAAATATGAGCTCGACCCTGTGGTGGGAAGTTCGTCATCTGATATTGACCTTATGGCTCCGAGCACATGTCCTAAAAGTTCCCGTTTTGCTCCAAAATGTGTCCTTTTTGTCCGATTTCCCTGAAATGACTCTTAAGACTAGGGAACGTGGAAATCACTTTAAAACCGTTGAAAACCGGGTTAAAACACTTATAAACGATCTTGAAATAATAGGTTTTAGGAGTAAAATATGAGTGTTATCACTCTCTAACTAATATTTTCGTTTTTTTTCTCAGGCTGAAGAAGACGACCTTTTAACGGATCAAAACAGTCAGTCGGGCTTTGGAGCTGAACTCGGCCCAACCGAGGAAAACAACTGCATATGGGCCTGAAGCCCAATACAGATGTTTGGCTGAACCCACTTCACAATAGCACTCGTGAACCTGGGATGAATATTTAGGTCCGGTTGTTTCATTTTTCGTTGGCGATTAGGACCTAAATGTCCTTCGCAGATGCACGACCTTAATAACATCCCGGATAAAATAGTAGTTCGGTTTCCTCTTCATATTCATAAAACAAAAATTCCAATGTCAAATGTCAACCCGCTCATCTTGCCTTTCCATGCTCCTTCATATGCGGATCGATAATATATGACTAATATAATTAAAAAAAATTATGATAATAATAATAGTAACAACGCCATATAAAGCAACTTGTAAGAAAGATTCGTTTTTTTTGTTTGGAAAGAATTAGACCTATATATTGCAGCTTAAACATCGATTCGTACATTGTTAGGATTTTCTTGTAAAATACCTCGTGTTTAAAACTTTGAATTATAACTTGTGTTTTTTTTTTTGAAAACTAACTTTTTCATGTAGGAAGTCATTCATATTTTCCATTAAAATTTTAAATTTAGGTATTTGCTCAAAATAAAATAAATAAAAAACTTCGATCCATACAATAATGACAACCGTTGTTACGTCTTTTAAAAGTTTCTCTCGACCGTAAAGGTTTGATTAATTCTTTCCAACTCACTATGCTGGAAAATAAAATAACAGGTGGTGGCAAACATTGTATATAAGATTTCTATTTTTAAAAAAATGAAAAAATAATTTCAATAGTCCTATTTAAACATGAAAACTAGCTTCGTCGATTAACTACTTCTGTCGTCTAGCATCTAGCAAAAAGGTCACGAGCATCCGAAAGATCAAGTTTGTCCTTTTCTCACAATTTTTGTTTTTATGTTGTTGTAACTTTGCATCTATCCATTTGTATGGCTTAAGCTTTCTCGTATGAGTATTAGATATAAGAGTATGAAAAGTGGACACTTGTATCTCATTTGATGCTCACAACTCACAAGCCTAACGCTATGAAAGCAACCCTTTTTCACTGTATGCTGATAAATGTATATATACTTCTATCAAAGTCCAAAGCTCAAAGCTAAACAACGTTGGTTTGATGGATTAGCTAATAATTTACTTTTTCTTACGTAATATATGAAAGGGTGAAGGAAAGTTCCCCAAATGGCCAATGATCAGAAGAATGGTGAGTCTCTTCCAGCGAAACTAGATTATAAGAAGGAAGATATGGTATGCCAGCCACATCCACTCGAGAACATAGTCTTGGTGGGGCGTATGCGTGAAGAAATGGTGGAAATACGTATGCATGAAGAAATGAATAAGAAACTTCAGGAATGTTGCATTCTCTGATCAATCAATGTGCGCACTTCCCCCACACTCTGCCTTCTTGATTAGAATAAAGAGACATTGCCGAGACTTCAATATTTCCACTTTTGAGCACGCTTTTGGGTTTTTGGCATGTTGTGATTCTGCTTTTGCTTTTTTATAATTCCATTCCCTTACCTGATGTGGTGATTTTGTAACCTTTGATTTGCTTCTTGTTTGCACTATAGATAAGTGCTTATGTGCTTTGTAAGGAGACACGTTTTGTTTGAGATTTAATAAAGAGTCAAGAAAAGAGTTATTGTTATTTCACAATGTCCCTGTTTGGGAAGTCAATTCTTATTCCAACCAATGAAAGAATACATTATTTCCTTACACAAGATGCCAAACAGACTATTTCCCTTGTCTAAATTGTTTGATCTATCCATTTAACAGCTCTTAAGCTCTTCCCAGGTCAGCTTCCGTCTCTTCTACATCTTCATTGGTCAGATTCAACTTGCCCTTGGCCTTAACCTCACGTGAGAGAAACTTCCTTAGCTTGATAAATCGCTCACACAAGATTTTTCATGTTGTGGTAAAAGTTTCCATTATTGTTAATGGGCCGGATAGTATTCTCATCACTCATGTTCTGACATATAAAAGTTGGTCGGAGTCTTGGGTTACCTTTTAAGATTGTATAATTTTATGAAAAGACGATGATAAGTTGCATGAATGTTGATACTGTGGGAACCTGAGATATAAGCTGATGGGTGGACATACGCATCCTGTACAGCCATAATTATTTGCAATTGTCCTATGAACAAAACTCAAGGAAATGGAAGAAATGGTAAAACTCATAAACTCAATTGTTAACACTATTGTTATAATTGTCTAAGATAGCACCGCGTGAACGAGCTCTATATTTTTTTTCATATATAGGTGGAGTTTTTAGAAGAATCTGAAAGAGGCAGCAGCTGCGAAGGAGTGGGTGATCGATGAGCTAAAGGTAGAACATGCAAATCTGCGGGCTAAGGTTGATTACTTTCATCAGAACCATGCAACATTCTCTGATGGTCCATGTCTCATTGGTTTGGATCTTGTAAGGACGACTAGTCATCCAACTCCCAACTTCTTTCTCAATTGTTTCCTTTGCGGGTCTGCTTGTTTATTACCAGTTTGCATCTGAATAACACTCTGTTATTTGATCAGATATTAAAATTTCTTGTAAGACTTTTGAGGTTTCTTTGTTTTGATTGGCTAATGTGTGCCCAAAAAAAAAAAAACACAAAACACAGATTTTACTTCTTTGAACATGATGATAATCATGGCTTAGAATTCATTGTCTTTCTGCCAAAAATACTTGAGGGATAGACCATTTAGTTTAATTGGAAAAGTAACAAAGGCAAAACATAAAGATCACATGATCGAATGACACTTAACGAGATTATATTACATGTTATGTTTTGGTCTCATGCCTACGGAATTACGGTTTCGCGCACACAACCTTCTAATAATCCAAAAATGAAAAAAAAAAAAAAAAAATACTTGAGGGNGTAATATATGAAAGGGTGAAGGAAACTTCCCCAAATGGCCAATGATCAGAAGAATGTGAGTCTCTTCCAGCGAAACTAGATCATAAGTTGCATGCCAGCCACATCCACTCGAGAACATAGTCTTGGCTGGGCGTATGCGTGAAGAAATGGTGGAAATACGTATGCATGAAGAAATGAATAAGAAACTTCAGGAATGTTGCATTCTCTGATCAATCAATGTGCGCACTTCCCCCACACTCTGCCTTCTTGATTAGAATAAAGAGACATTGCCGAGACTTCAATATTTCCACTTTTGAGCACGCTTTTGGGTTTTTGGCATGTTGTGATTCTGCTTTTGCTTTTTTATAATTCCATTCCCTTACCTGATGTGGTGATTTTGTAACCTTTGATTTGCTTCTTGTTTGCACTATAGATAAGTGCTTATGTGCTTTGTAAGGAGACACGTTTTGTTTGAGATTTAATAAAGAGTCAAGAAAAGAGTTATTGTTATTTCACAATGTCCCTGTTTGGGAAGTCAATTCTTATTCCAACCAATGAAAGAATACATTATTTCCTTACACAAGATGCCAAACAGACTATTTCCCTTGTCTAAATTGTTTGATCTATCCATTTAACAGCTCTTAAGCTCTTCCCAGGTCAGCTTCCGTCTCTTCTACATCTTCATTGGTCAGATTCAACTTGCCCTTGGCCTTAACCTCACGTGAGAGAAACTTCCTTAGCTTGATAAATCGCTCACACAAGATTTTTCATGTTGTGGTAAAAGTTTCCATTATTGTTAATGGGCCGGATAGTATTCTCATCACTCATGTTCTGACATATAAAAGTTGGTCGGAGTCTTGGGTTACCTTTTAAGATTGTATAATTTTATGAAAAGACGATGATAAGTTGCATGAATGTTGATACTGTGGGAACCTGAGATATAAGCTGATGGGTGGACATACGCATCCTGTACAGCCATAATTATTTGCAATTGTCCTATGAACAAAACTCAAGGAAATGGAAGAAATGGTAAAACTCATAAACTCAATTGTTAACACTATTGTTATAATTGTCTAAGATAGCACCGCGTGAACGAGCTCTATATTTTTTTTCATATATAGGTGGAGTTTTTAGAAGAATCTGAAAGAGGCAGCAGCTGCGAAGGAGTGGGTGATCGATGAGCTAAAGGTAGAACATGCAAATCTGCGGGCTAAGGTTGATTACTTTCATCAGAACCATGCAACATTCTCTGATGGTCCATGTCTCATTGGTTTGGATCTTGTAAGGACGACTAGTCATCCAACTCCCAACTTCTTTCTCAATTGTTTCCTTTGCGGGTCTGCTTGTTTATTACCAGTTTGCATCTGAATAACACTCTGTTATTTGATCAGATATTAAAATTTCTTGTAAGACTTTTGAGGTTTCTTTGTTTTGATTGGCTAATGTGTGCCCAAAAAAAAAAAAACACAAAACACAGATTTTACTTCTTTGAACATGATGATAATCATGGCTTAGAATTCATTGTCTTTCTGCCAAAAATACTTGAGGGATAGACCATTTAGTTTAATTGGAAAAGTAACAAAGGCAAAACATAAAGATCACATGATCGAATGACACTTAACGAGATTATATTACATGTTATGTTTTGGTCTCATGCCTACGGAATTACGGTTTCGCGCACACAACCTTCTAATAATCCAAAAATGAAAAAAAAAAAAAAAAAATATATGAGAGGAGAGCTATCCATTGAAAAGAGAAGAGCTAATTTTTGTATGGTCATACCACTAGCTATAAGAAAGGTTGAAAAAGTATCCCTAAGGCAAATGTGATTGATAAAGTTCTTGTGGGTTTGTACTTGGAGTTTTATTTGCTTGACTATGGGTATCTCTAGAGGGTGAGTGAGCTAAAAAAAAATGAATGAGAGGGGAATTAGGTTCATTGTTAGTTTATATGGGTAGATAAGAGTCTATTCATGTATGCATACATTGCCTTTTACCTTTAGCATTATGCATAAGTTCAATCTTTTTTGAGATAAACCCTAGCTTGGAATACCCACATGGATGAGATNTCTTTGTTCTTCAAAGATTGGCTAATTCTTGAATGTTAATGGGGTAAGCGTAAGCTCGACAGTTGAAATAATTAGACTTGGCCAGCAATATGTTGGCGGTCTCGGTCGGATGAAACAATTCCCAAAAGAGATACTTGGTCCGGTCACTGCACGGCTGCTGCAGCGGCAAACACGTTATCTGACCATTGTTCCTCCCAACTCCACAGCAACCTTTGTCCACCACTTCAAACCCTATATTAAAACATAGCCATTATAAGAATTTGTAAACTTATTTTCAAATGCTTTGGATTGTGTCTATGATATGTATAACTCACCGTAAGCGGCTCCATTGGCAGCAAGATCGGAGGTACTCTTGTAGGAATCAAGAAAAACAAACTTGGCTCCTTGCAACTGACCTTTGTTGAGACGGTCCACAAGTTTCTTGAGTTGAGAGTTAAACAACACAATTGCTTTATTGATCTTGTCATTGCATCTGCCAGTACTGTTGTTGCGGTTGTTGTAGCGAGCTAGCTCGTAAGGTATGCAACCGATCTGTCCTATTGCGGTCACAATAATTTTCCGAGCTCCAAATTGGTACAATCGCTGAGAAAAACAAAAAACAAAAAAGAATCATATGAGATCTGCGAGTAAATGACTAATTTCTTGATGATAGTCTACATTATTGATCAAAACCTTACAGTGAGCTGTTGCGTGTAGTTATTTATGAGAGAATCTGCATAGGTTTGGTCATTGAAATCGGTACTGGTTGAGTAAAAGTCAGGCATGAAGTAATTGTTGAGATAATCGTTACTTCCCATTCCGGAATAAAAGATACAACGGCTTAAGTATCTTTGGAGCTCATTTGTGTCTCCGATGAAGTACCGAATCATCTGTTGAACCGCGCTAGTGTACAGCTGCACCTGCTGGTTCATCGAAGTATGCGCACCCTGCAAACATTTTCATTATAAATTCGGTTTACGTTTACAACAGAATTGATGTTGCTTTTAAAATTTCTGAAGATGGGATCTCAAAAAACTTATAGCTTGTGTACCAAGTTGTCACCGGTCTCATCTCTAATGCCGGCTGCACCGGATGCGAAATTCGCACCCCTTAGCAGAGCCTGGCCACGAATCCTGGAGTATGGTGGAATGTAAGTCCGAAATCCAAGAATTTGAGCTACAAAAACAAGAGAAAAATGTTAATACATTAGTACAAACTATCCACAAAGATATAATGATCATACTGTCGAAAATAGCTTTTCCAGTGTTTGCATTTGCGTTAAAAATGCAAACTCCCTAAACGCATTGGTACACTACAAGATCATTCTGTTAAATGTTTCGCTAAATAATATCTTACTAGGTGATAACCTACGCCCTGCGCAGGGTGAGTAATTTATTATTTATTTAATTTTGTATAATTTAAATTTTAAACCATCGTAAAATATTTTAGTCCAGTCTTTTTTTTATATAATAAATTTTTATGTTGACAATATAGTATGTTTTTTAAAAATATTTTCTGATAAGACAAACAAAATTAAGCAAAGTAGTAATTGTGTGTATAATATTAAATCATAGTAAATTTCAATTTCGTTTAAGTATTTTGTATAAAATTTTAGGAAATGAATTATAACAGAAAATGAATTATATTTTTTTGTTATATTAAAAATTAAATATTAGTATATTTTATGTATATCATAAATTATTTGTAAATTTTGTATAAAATTATTGGGTATGATTTTTTTTTTAGAAATGAATCATAACAGAAAATGAATTATAAATTTCTTGGTTATATTAAAAATTAAAAATGGATAATAGCATATAAAGTAATTAGTTTATTGAAATAAGTCATTTTTAGAAGGTTGATGAGAATGAATGTGGTGGTGACACATCAGCAAAATAGCACCACTGTAAATATTTTTAAAAATAAGGGTACTCTTTAAAAATGCTTCTCAAATAATATATAGAGGATATGATAAACGAATAAAGAGGTGAAGGTGGAGAAGATGGAAGAAGAATAAAGAGGGTGAGGAAGATTAATTCCGTTTTGAAAAAAAGAAAAAAGAAGATTAATTTCGTAACATTTTTCCCTTATAAACATATTTTATAAACTTTTATAAATTGAAGTTCTTATAAACGTTAAAAAAATTGGTATATTTGAAAATGAACAACAAATAGTGCTATTTTTGAAAAGTGGTATCTTGAAATTTGGGAAACAAAATGATAGTAATAATAAATATGATTTAAAATAAAAAGAACAAGAATTAGGTAAACAATATATTTGCATACTATAGTCTATAAGTACCAAGTGCATCAACGTAGGTGCGACCGTTGGTGAACCGTCCGGTTGCACCTTGGGGAAAGTCAATGCCATAAGGCCGATAATTAGCCCTCGCAAGCGAAAGTAACCTACAAATATTTAAATTACTATGAATTTTGTAACACATATAAATGAAAAAAAAATCACAATAATACATGGAAAGAAAAAAGCAACAGCTTAACCTGTTGTTGTTTCCATTA
Source organism: Alliaria petiolata (assembly GCA_020283515.1). NCBI lineage: Eukaryota > Viridiplantae > Streptophyta > Magnoliopsida > Brassicales > Brassicaceae > Alliaria > Alliaria petiolata. The sequence goes on from JAHZTW010000001.1 coordinate 350,252,512, forward strand.
TCGACTAAGGAGTCACCGAAGATGAATAAACATGGGACTTGTGACTGTTGCTGTGGCTGTGACACGACCGTTTTAAGACCAAACAAAACCAGACCCAAACTAACCAACAATACGAAACGGTGAATAGCCATTAAGTAAAATTGTTAATGGATCTCAAAGAAGAAATGAGTTTCAAAAAAGGTTTATGTGGAGTTCACAGTTAAATACTGAGGAAATATGATTGGTTGGTTGGTTGGTTTTGGTTCGGTATGTTATAATTGGTTTCATGTGCTGATCGATTTTAATTTTGACAGTTGGTTTCTTTTTTTAATTCTTCTCTCTCTCCCTCTCTCTTAATACCTTCTTTTTTAGCTGCGGCTATGTTCACAGGCGTCTCATGCAATCTCGTGAGGTCTCAGAGTCTAATGTGTTGCTTTCCAGTTGTTTGAGTAGCAAGTCACAAGTCCATATTTATAAGTTGTAACAATAAGAATTTAGAACAGTGCTAAAATAAATTATTTCTTAAAGGGGAAAAAAACTAAGATATGTATTATTAACAAATTGTAAGGTCCGAATTTTGAATTACTTCAACAATACGACACAAAAAAGGCAAACTTAAAGTCAAAAGGATCTAAACAAAAATGGATTCAAAACTCTCCCACATCGGAAATAGCAAATGGATCAAGAAGCACCCCACCATATCTGCAATTTTCGAATATTTTTGGTCTACCAATTTGTTTACTGCTTCTGAGGCAAGTAATTCTAAATTAACATTAAAGTTACTTCCAAATACAACCGTTTCTACTCATCTTAATTTACACTTGCTAATTCTGTAGAAAACAAAAGAATGATAAGTTATAAAGCGCCTTGTGACTGTAATGGTGAAAACATTGTACACACAGAGCATTACCATAAGTGATCCTCCATTTAGGGTTGGTAAAGCTCTATCTATTGTAATGGGATCCCAAGAATACTAACCCCGTTTTTGTGTCAACTTAAGTGAATAGGAGGAATAATTATATGAGATTAGCACTATGGAGCCTATAAAGACATTGATTCTTCTGTATCGACCATGTAGCTGCTAGTTAACTAAAACTGCACAACGGAATTTAGACTTTGATGCCTAAAGAAATGTTAGAACTAGAAGAATTTGGAGGGAGCCGCGCAAACGCAGGCCCCCACTGCCACAAATAATGATGTAGGCTCTCCCTCAATGGGGATACCTTAGGCTAAGCACCCTTCCTTAATGTGCAATGGAAGTCACAAGCCTAGGCCACGAGCCTACTTGATCACTCGTTGACCCCATCCAGGTAAGTATCTTTCACCGTTGCCTCTACGTCTCTTCTTGTACAGACTCTAGATCAGACAATGCCAATGGAGCTTCCGATGCGGGACTCTCCCATATTCTTGGGAAATGCCATTTCAAATGGGCTCACGATAGGGCTCATTTAGGTTAGTAGTCGGCCCATATGGTACCCTGAACTCTCTCTCACCAGGAGTTAAACTTTTCTATAATCTTTTCACCAAGGTTTAAGCTTTTAAGATTGTTCCAAAAAATTAAATCTGTTGGGGCATATGGAACTAAGCTTGGGTTTAAACAAAGGTGGTTTGTATTTTTTTGACATAGGGAAGTCTCGTGCTTAAATGGAACTTGGAATCTTCATTGTACTTTGGAAAATTCATACAAAATATCTCTTTGAAGACATATTTTTAATCATCCTAACAACAATTCATTCACAAGCTTTTAAAGATGTTCACATCTCAACGAACACGACGAGCTTTATCTTCCTGCCCTAACCCCAGAGACTTCTGTGCATTTGCAATGCCTTCAGGATCTGCATCAACGAAATCAACTGTTAAAACCCGGATATACCAGAAAACATTTCACTATTTAGTCTGTTGAACTAACCCATTCATACTCACCAAAGAACTGAGTGAAAATGCGGGTGAAGAAGCTCAAGTTACGAGAAGCGTTGTATGCCATTGCAGGAGGAAGAGGCTTCACCAAAGTGTCTATAGTGAATACTCGTTGCAGGAACTGTAATATGAGAGTCAGACTTTATCACGTTAGGAAAAGGTAGATTGTACAATCTACACAAAGAAAATTGAAGCTATCTGTGAACACCCCGTTATTGCACACAACAAGCTTTCTATGTACAGACGATTCGACATGCATACAGTGTGTCATGATTCAAGTTCAATTCAAAACTGTTCCAACCCCAAGGATTGACTATTTATATAACTAAGTTGAGGTAATAGAATGCCATGTCCTAGCTTTACAGTATCTCCTCAACCAAGATATTAAGTAGTCTATAGCCAAAGTGAACTTGACTAACAGTAGAGAAGTTCACAAAAGAATATGTTAGCTATAACCAGTGAGCAAAACTAACCAACCATTTGCAATTCATTCGAAACTTGAATTGGATACTATGTGTTGGAAGTCGAAACTTTATGTAACGAAAGAGATAAATCTACTAGAAAAAAACATTCTTTGCAGCTAAAAGTTTACTTCTTTTCAAACTTCACATGAGGGTTTCAATATTAGACAGTGACCCTTAGGTTGATCTTAGACACAAGAACATAAAAGATTGATCTTTTCACATTTCTCCAATACCCATTGGTCTAACGGAGTGAATAGAGCCCAAGGTTACAACTCTACTTTGTAATCTCCCAAATTCTAAACTCAATTTCACTTCCCAAGGCAGAAACAGAGAGGAGAAACATTAACTAACACGAAACCCAGAATTAACTCAAGGAAAGAGAGGATTTTTAAGAGACCTCATAGTTGCGATTGAAACTGTAGCGAAGCTGAGGATCGATCTCGAGAGAATCGTCGTCATCGGCGAGACTTCCTTTTTTGGTTCCATGGCTAGGGACGTGCATCTTCGACATGCCGTCAGATTCCTTTGTGACCTTAAGCTTCGCGCCGCTAAACTTATCGGAATCATCGTCGTCGCCTCTCCACGGTGCTTTCGATAGCAGCTCCTTCTTCTTCGTCATTGTTGTCTACGGCCAATACTGAGTTTGTGAATTTCGTGAGTAATGTTTGTTTGTTTATCGGTGGGATAAGGGTCCCAAAGATCTTGTTTGGTTGCAGAGAGGAACTTGTTTCTAAACGAGATATTAAGTTTCCCATAAGCAAACAAGCCCAAATTAATAGGCCTCTGGTCTTATCCCTATCTATGGACGCTTTTTTGTTTTTTTATTTATTTTTATTAACCGGAATGTGTATAGGGTGAATTTGTTGTATAACAGTAAGAAAACTAAAATTTATAAACTAACAAAATACTTAGAGAGATATAGAAAGGGATATAGAGAAAAAGGATAAAATTGGTTAGTTTTTAAATCTCCAATTGGATTTGTGTTATCTCTTACAAAATCAACATATAGTTTTCTTGATGCATTTGGGTTGAAATCTTCAATTTCAAAAGAGACTTTGAGGCATTGTGTATTATGTGGTCAAGATGATAGTATATATGTCTGAATAAAGTTTATTAAACTTTCGTTTTATATACTTGATGTTGTGTCATCCATATCATGATAAGTGAAATAGAAGTTAATCATAATTTTGAGGTAGAGTTATTTGTTTTTAGTATTTGATCGGTGCTAAAAGGGATTGTGTAGTTGATGTTCTAATTTTGACGGAGTGGACGTGTGATTTTGAGAGGTTGATTGTGTGAAAGAAACTATATGATAGTGTAACGCATATAGTATATATTCTATTAAAATTTTGTGTGGTAATAAAAGTGAGTTGTATTTGTAAATTGTTGTATTATTCTTGCTATTTATAGATAGTTGTAGAATCACTATTGCAATTTTTTGTTTTTGTTTTTTTGGATTGTATTTAATTATTTAGTATAATTGATTTTTTATGGCTATGGGACAATAACAGAAAATTTGTGAATTGAAAATTTCAGAATAATTTGAAACAAATATATAGAATTTTTAATTTTTTCATTTTTAAACGGGTAATTCGAGTACCCGATCGAATATTCATTCTCTTCTCATACCCTTCTCATATCCGTTTAAATAATATAAATGGTCTCGAATTTGTAATTATTTTAAATGGATAGGGAATGGAACGAAAAATTTAGGACTGTACACGAGGAAACGAGAAACACGTCCTAAAATTTTCAGGACTCTTGATGATTTTTTTTATTATATCTTATATAATACTAGAATAAGATCCGCATATATGCGGATTTTTAATAAAATATTTTAAATCCGTAAAAAAAAAAATTAAAAAATCAAATAATCTGTAAAGAAAAAATAAATTTACTTTTATTAATATTTCAAGATATATATGTTTTAATACTCTTATATGAATTATGTTTATTTCTAATGCTTTATATATATATATATATATTTATTTATTTACTCTAAAATTTTGACGAATTAATTATCCTTTTTTATCATAATTAGATTTATTATAATTAAAATCTAGACTAGGATCCGCGTATACGCAGATTTATAATAATAAATTTTAAAAATCGTTAAAATATTTTTTTAAGAACATAGAAAATAAAATCTGATCACTACTGAAAAAATATATGAAAAACAAAATTTCGAAACCTTAGAGTTATTTATTTATTTTCAATTAAAATATTCAAAACACAGAATTTGTTGCGGGTCCTAAGCAACATTAAACCAACTTCTCATATAGTTCACACACTTTATCAACTATCTTTTTCTGTTCCGCTGCGTTCAAAACTTGGGTATGCAATTCGAGTCTTTCGAGTATGTTAACAATCTCCTTATTAACTCTCTTCAAGCAAATAAAGTCTTTCTTTCTCTTCACATTCATCTCCCTTATATGATCTCTCTGCTCTCTAGAGAAGTTATGTTTCTCAAAACTCACATCAAAAACCTCTCTACAAGATTCTTGATACCTTCCTCCTTATTGAGCTCACCATCGTTTAATGCCATATCATTAGCATCTAGAATTTTTTTTTTAATTGAAATATATCCTAGTTAATCAATTTTTTTTTGTTTCTCTCGTATATGAGTACTGTGCTTTTTAGAGAAGTTATACTTCTCAAGACTCGCATCAAAAGCTTTTCTACATGATTCTTGCTATCTTCCTCTTCATTGAGCTCATCATCGTCTAATATCATATCATTAGCATCTATAAATTTTTTTTAATTAAAATATATCCTAGTTAATCTAATTTACTTTTTGTTTTTGTTATTATTTTTCTTTTGAAATAGGCCATTTTGTTTTTATTTTCATTTTCGTAAATTGAAATACATTCTAGTTAATTTTATTTTACATTTGTAATCTAAATCAATAAATTTGACATTTGTTTTTGGAAATTGTTTTTTCTTTAAAAAATAATATTTTATTGAGACATGTATCAATATCTAAATCGATAAACTTGACACATGTTGAAATCTTATTGATTAACATGCCACGTGTCATGATCATATATATATATTTATTCAAAAAATTTGACGAATTAATTAACCCTACTTTTATCATAATTAGATTTATCATAATTAAAATCTAGATTAGGATCCGCGTATTATAATCATAAAATTTAAAACCCGTTAAAATATTTTTTTAAAAAAAATAGAAAGAAAAATCTGATCACTACTAAAAAAATATATGAAAAACACAAAACGAAACCTAAAAGTTATTTATTTATCTTAATTTTCATTTATTTTCAGTTAAAATATTCAAAACACAGAAACTGTTGCGGATCCTAAATAACATTAACCGTACTTATCATATAGTTCACACACTTTATCAACTATTTTTTTCTGTTCCACTGCATTAAATACTTCGGTATTTAATTTGAGTCATTCGAGTATGTTAACGACTTTTTCATCAACACTCGTCAAGCAAATAAAGTCTTTCTTTATCTTCACATTCATCTCCCTTATATGATCTATCTGCTCTCTAGAAAAGTTATGCTTCTTAAGACTCGCATCAAAATCCACTCTACATAATTCTTGATATCCTCCTCCTCACTGATCTCATCATCGTCAAATATCATATCATTAGCATCTAGAATTTCTTTTTTTTTTTACTTGAAATATATCATAGTTAATCTAATTTAATTTTTGTTTTTAATTTACTTTTTTGTTTCTCTCGTATATGTTCTCTTTACTCTCTATAGAAGTTATATTTCTCAAGACTCTCATCATAAGCTTCTCTACATGATTCTTGCTATCATCCACCTCATTGATCTCATCATCGTCTAATGTCATATAAATAGCATCTGGAATTTCCATTTTTTAATTGAAATATATCCAAGTTAATCTAATTTATTTTATTTTTTTTCCTTTTCTTAATTTGAAATAGATCCTTTTATTTTATTTTCTTTTTCTTAAATTGAAATATATCCTAAATAATTTTATTTTACTTTTGTAATCTAAATCGATAAATTTGACTTTTTATTTTTTAAACTTTAGCTAACCAAACGGATAAACCAAAATGGTTAAATCTTTTCTAACAATGAAAAACATTAAAAAAAAAACTTAAATGAATAACATAAAAGAAACTTATTATTTACCTTTTTGATTTTTTGATTTTCCTTTTGGTATTAGTAATTGATAATATAATTTCCTTAATTTAAATGAAAAACATAAAAGAAACTTATTTCCTTTTTTTTAATTTTCTTATTTACCTTTTTGATTTTTAATATTTCTTTTAGTATTAGTAGTCGAAAAATAAACTTATTTTCTTTTTATTTTATTTTTTAAACTAATTTTTGATTTTCCTTTTAGTATTAATAATTGATCATAAAAATTTTCAAAAAATAAACTTATTTTCTTTTTCTATTTTTTAAACTAATTTTTGATTTTCCTTTTAGTATTAATTATTGATCATACAATTTTTTGAAAAATACATTTATTTTCTTTTTCTATTTTTAAAACAAATTTTTGATTTTCGTTTTAGTATTAATTGATCATAAAATGTTTTTAATTTAAATGAAAAAAATAAAAAACATATTTTCCTCTTTCTTTATTTTCTTATTTACCTTTTCAATTTTTTTATTTTCCTTTTTGTATTAGTAATCGAAAAAAAACTTTTTATTTATCTTTTTGATATTTTTTCCTTTTAATATTAGTAATTGATCATACAATTTTGTTAATTTAAATGAAAAACATAAAAGAAATATATTTTCCTTTTTCTTAATTTTATTATTTAACTTTTCGATTTTTAATTTTTCTGGTGGTATTAGTAGTCGAAAAATAAATTTATTTTCTTTTTCTATTTTTAAAACTAATTTTTTGATTTGCCTTTTAGTATTAATAATTGATACAATTTTCTTAATTTAAAAGAAAAACATAAAAACACTTATTTCCCTTTTTCTTAATTTTTTTTATTTACCTTTTTGATTTTTATTTTCTTTTTTGTATTAGTAATCGAAAAAAAAATTTATTTTTTCTTTTTATTATTAAAACTAATTTTAGATTTATGTAAACATTATGTTAAAATCTAATTGGTTGAAATTTTTTGTTTTAATTTTCGTTTAGTATTAATAATTGATCATACAATTTTCTTAATTTAAATGAAAAACATAAAAAAAAACATATTTTGTTTTTTCTTAATTTTCTTATTTACTTTTTCGTTTTTTTTTAATTTTCCTTTTTGTATTAGTAATCGAAAAAAAATTATTTTCCTTTTTATATTTTTATTTTTTAGATTTATGTCAACATTATGTTAAAATCTAATTGGTTGAAATTTTTTAACACGTGTCGAAATCTAATCAATTAACTTGACACATGTCACGATCATGTTAATTTGTAACTTTGACGCATCCTACTTTATATAATAAGATTACATCTGTTGTTTCTATAGTTATCTAGTTAATTATAGTTTTTTTGGTTATTCATCCATATAAAGCTATCATTAAATTAAGAGCAACAAAATAAATAGATAAAAAATTAAGTGTTACAATTATAAAGTACACATATCAATTTTTTATGTGTTTATATTTTTTTTCTTTAAATGTAGGTGACACATCAACTATGCCATGTGACATCATTCCAATGCTCACTTTAAAAAAAACTTATTATATTAGAATATATTTTATTAGAATAGATAGATAGATAAATATAATTAACACAACTAAAAAGATTATCGGGGTCAATATGAAAATTCAAACTCAAAACATGAAAATTAAACCATTTTATCCAATATTTTTTATGAAAATGGTTTTTCACATGTGCTTTATAAAATTTTATTGGGTTCAAGAGAACCCATATCTCTAAACGTGGATTTGTCACTGTTCAAGATTTAAAATCAATTAGGTGATTGTTGGGAAAGATATAGGAAAAGGGGTTCAAAAGCTGATGAAAAGGAGAAAGATTGGCATGGGAGGCTGTGAGTCAAAGCATGTGAAAGGATCCGATGAACCACCCTAACCACATATCGATTTAATATATATGGCAGCTATTGATCATGTTGGAGTTTCGAATAAAGAGCCGTTGAAGTTTGAAGAAGTCTTAATCGTGTCTTAGTAGTGGTTTAGAGTAGTCCGAGTCATGTTCAATAAGGACCGAGTATTACGATTTTGTTTATTAAGCTGTTAGTTGTTGCTTAAGTTTCGGAAGTAGTTTGTAAGGCTATATAGGCCACAATCGTTTATTGAATGGAGTACGAGTTTTCAGAATCCAAATCTTAAAGAGTATTGATAATTTCAAATTGGTATCAGAGCTCGGTTTTGGATTTTTGAGAACTAAGAAAAGAAAGAAAATATGGGTGATGATAAGATGAAGATGCCTCAGTTCGAGGGACATTGGGATCATTGGAGTGAAGTTATGGAGAACTTCTTCAGGACAAAAGGGTTGTGGAGTTTGGTCGAGATTGGTTTTGAGGAACCAACAACCACAACCGTGCTGACTGCAGATCAGAGAGCACAGCTGGACAATGCCAAGACAAATGATCACAAGGTCAAACATTACCTTTATCAATCCATCGAGAGGGTAACGGTGGAGCAGATCCAGGACATGAGGTCCTCTAAGATCATCCCAGACTCAATGAAAAGGAAGTTTGGAGGGAACAAACGGGTGAAAAAATCTCTGCTGCAGAAGCTGAGAAGAGATTTTGAAGTCTTGTAGATTAGTGAATCTGAGAAAATGGAGGAGTACTTCAAGCGAGTACTGGCCATCACAAACCAGATGAGAAGCAATGGGGAATCCTTGTCAGAAGCAAAGGTGGTGGAGAAGATTCTCAGAACTCTCAGTGAGAAGTTCATGTATATGGTGGTATCCATAGAAGAATCGAAGGACATTGAGAGCATCTCTCTCTAGATGAATTGCAGAGCTCCTTGGTGGTTCATGAGCAGAAATTCAAGAGATCAGAAAGAAGTGATGATCAAGCCTTGAAAGTAACCGATGGACGAGGATTGGGAGCTCGAGGAAGGGGATCAAATGGGAGAGGAAGAGGACGTGGTCAAGGCAGATCATTTCCAGACAAGGGCACGGTGGAGTGCTACAAATGTCACAAACTTGGACATTACAAAATTGAATGTCCAAAGTGGGATGAAGAAGCAAACTATGCCGGTTTCGAAGAGAAGGAAGAAATGTCCATGATGGCCTACATTGAAGAAGAGGAACCTGCAGACCTGGAGAAAAATGCAGAGATGTTGTTGATGACATACTCTGGGAAGCAAGAGAATGCAAGGAAGAGAGCATGGTTCCTTGATTCAGGCTGCTCAAACCATATGAGTGGAGATCGAGAACTTTTTCGACGATGAATGAAAAGTCCAAACACTCTGTCAAGCTTGGGAATGACAAGAGGATGGAAGTTGTTGGGAAAGGAAACGTGAAGCTGGTATTGTATGATACAATATACACAATAAGCGATGTGTATTACGTACCAGAGCTCAAAAACAAATTACTGAACCTGGGACAACTTCAGGAGAAAGATCTGAGCATCATCATTCGGAGAGGAGCCTGCAAGATATATCACGATGACAAAGGGCTAATAGCTGAAAGCAAGATGAGCTCAAATCGAATGTTCATGCTGGTTTATCAAACAGATGAGCAAGCTGAAGCAAAATAGCAACAATGTATGCAGACAGTTGCAGAGGATGTCCCAAAGTTGTGGCATGAGCGCTATGGACACCTGAGCCATAGATGTATGAATACACTGCATAGTAAAGATATGGTACGAGGGCTTCCATCATTCCACCTACAAAAGTTCACTTGCTCAAGTTGTCTAGTGAGAAAGCAGCCAAGAAGCAACATTCCCAAGAAAAGCACGTGGAGAGCAAAAGAAGTCCTTGAGCTGATACACTCAGACATCTGTGGTCCCATCACTCCTATTATCATCATTAGGAAGAGGTACATCCTGACATTCATAGATGATTACAGTAGAAAAGCCTGGACTTTTTCTTGTCTGAAAAATCAAAAGCGTTTAGTCAGTTCAAGATATTCAAGAAGAAAATTGAGATTGAGACAGGGAAGAACATCAAAGGCTTGAGAACTGATCGAGGAGGGGAGTACACATCTCTCGAGTTCTCCAGCTACTGTAAGGAGGAAGGGATTCAGAGACAATTGACGACTGCTTACACACCGCAGCAGAACGGTATTGCAGAGAGAAAGAACAGAACGGTTATGAACATGGTCAGGTCTATGCTCTCTGCAAGAAAGGTACCAAAGATCTTCTGGGTAGAAGCTGCAAACTGGACTTTCTATGTCCTAAACAGATGTCCTACTCAAGCAGTAAAAGATGTCACGCCACAATAAGCTTGGAGTGGAGTTAAACCAAGCGTGGAGCATTTCCGATATGGGGAAGCATTGCTCATCCTCATGTTCCAGATGTGAAAAGAGGTAAACTCGATGACAAGAGGACCGCGTGCATTCTTTTTGGTTTCTCTGAAGAATCCAAAGGCTATCGGCTTTACAATCCCATGACCAAGAAGATCATTGTAAGCCGAGATGTGGTGTTTGAAGAAATGAGAAATTGGAATTGGGAAGCAGAATCTGGTCAAGCCAAATCTGATCTTACATGGAATGATGATCAAACATGGGAGGAAAGTGAAGAGGAGGACAGTGGTCAAGCAGATTCAGACGATGAAGAAGAGCAACCTGCAGAATATGAGCAACCTGCAGAAATTGCAGAAGGAGAACAAGCTGCTGAAGTCAGGGAGGGAAGAGTCAGGAGACCTCCTCAGCACCTAAATGATTTCGTTACTGGAGATGACCTTGATGATGAAGAAGACGAAGTCAACATGGTGGAAATCAATCCATCTCATGATCCATCAACCTTTGAAGAAGCAGAAAAGATCTTGAAATGGAGAGAAGTTATGAATGAAGAGATAAAGTCGATTGAAAAAAATCAGACTTGGCAGCTTACAGTTTTACCAAGAGAAGCAAAGTGTATTGGAGTAAAGTGGATCTATAAAATCAAGCTCAACAAAAATGGAGAAGTCAACAAGTACAATGCCTGCTTGGTAGCAAAGGGGTACTCTTAAGAGCATGGAATTGAATACACTGAAGTCTATGCTCATATTTCTAGAATGAACACCATCATAACACTTCTAGCTACAACAGCACACAAGACATGGGACATCTATCAACTGGATGTCAAATCGGCTTTCCTGCATGGAGTTTTTGTGGAAGATGTCTACATACAACAGCCAAAATGGTATGTAATCGATGGGGAAGAAGAGAAAGTGTATAAGATTCACAAAGCCTTATACGGATTAAAACAAGCTTGAAGAGCCTAGTTTAGTCGAAGTGAAGAATACTTTGTCAAAGAAAGATTCAGAAAGTCTCAGAATGAAGAAACTCTGTTCATCAAAGGCAATAAACAAGGTAACACTCTGTTTGTTAGTGTTTATGTAGATGATTTAATCTACACTAGAGATGATGTTTCGATGATGATAAAGTTTAAGGAGTCAATGCAAAGGGAATTTGATATGACTGATTTGGGCAAGATGATATATTTCCTGGGAATTGAGGTGCTTCAGACACCACACGGAATCCACATTTCTCAAGGAAAGTATGCTCTTGAAGTTCTAAAGCGTTTCAACATGGAGAATCGCATTGCAGTTTGCAATCCAATGGTGCCTGGAAGCAAGCTGGACATGGATGATGGAGGAGAGCGAGTAGATGAGACTTTCTTCAAGCAGATTATAGGGAGTCTCGTGTACATCACTACAACAAGACATGACCTGCAATTCTCTGTAAGTCTACTAAGTCGGTTTATGGCCAAACCTACGCAGTTACACTTGCAGGCTGCTAAGAGAGTTCTGAGGTACTTGAGTGGCACTATGGATCATGGAATATGGTACAAGAAAGGAGGAAACGGAGAAGTCTTGGCTTATACGGATAGTGATTTCGCTGGAGACGTCGATAGTAGGAAGAGTACATCTGGTTATATTTTCTTGATGGATGATGCTGTTGTTGCTTGGTCCTCAAAGAAGCAACCAATTGTGGCACTTTCTACTACAGAAGCAGAGTATGTAGCTGCACACAGTAGTTGCTTCGGTGTGTGCTTGACAATATGTATGGTTCAAGAGGATCTTTGAAGAATTGGGTTACAACATGGAAGGAAGCACAGTGATTCTCTGTGATACCATTTCGACGATCAAGCTCTTAAAGAATTCTGTTTTTCATGGGAGATGCAAGAATATTGGAGTTCATTTTCATTTCTTGAGAGATCTGGTCAATGAAGGAGCAATATGTCTTGAACATTGTGGTTCTCAGGAGGAGCAAGCTGCAGACATACTTACGAAGCCGTTGAAGAGAGAAGCTTTTGAGATGCTAAGGAGCAAGCTCGGAATGTGTTCTGCAGCAGATAAGCTAAGCTTTGTCAACCAAGCTTAGTTTAGGGAGGGTTTGTTGGAGTTTCGAATAAAGAACCGTTGAAACTTGAAGTTTGAAGAAGTTTTAATAGTAGTGGTTTAGAGTAGTACGAGTCATGTTGAATAAAGACCGAGTATTACGGTTATGTTTATTAAGTTGTTAGTTGTTGCTTAAGTTTCAGAAGAAGTAGTTTGTAAGGCTATATAAGCTATTATGTTTTTTTTTTCCTTTTTTTTGAATTATATATCAAATTAATTTAAGAAAAATATCCTTTTTACGTGAGATGCAACCTCGTTGTTGACTTTTTGAAAAGCACCGATAGAGAAAGAAGAAACTAGCTAAAGATTGAAAGATAATGCTTAAAGAAACTGAGAAATGGCACTTTAGACTTGAGCTGCGAACCATACTTGGAGAGCCCCCTCGAACGTTTTGTCTCCCTGAATACGAATCGCTGAAATCCTACTTGAAAACCCGAACAGCTGAGGGAGAAATGGGGACTTCTCCATGGCGCCTAGCGTTCCTTTCTCTCCAATTTCTTTCTTTTCTATTTCTATATAATTTGGATTTGTAACGGAATATTTCACTCGTTTAGTCAAGAAAAACAGTTATATTCCGCTAAAAACACGAGACAATATCATTTCATCGTAGCCATGTACCACTAACGACCGTGATTATAAAAATGGGCCAGATTTTTTATTTTTGATTAACTAAGACCAATTTCAATGGTCAACTTTGGGAATCTAAATAAGGTGTCTTAATAATAAAACTGATTAAAGAAATAGTTATGTGGCAGGCTTTGATTGGATGATGGAAAATTTACGGGAATGAAAAAAAAGATGGCATTTGTTTTTTCCTCTCTCTTCCTCTCTCTTTCTTCTCTCTCGAAGGCGAAAGTAGATGCGAAATTGGAGAATTTCGTACCGATTCTCGAGTACTCGTCGGAAATCGAGACCCGGCACAAGAAAGCCGATGACGACGAGGTCAATTTGCACTGCACTAGATGGAGATTCGCGGAGGAGACGAACAATCTCCCCCCCTGTGGAAAACGATTCCGGTGGAGTGCGCCGATTACGTGAAGCATTACTAAACGTGTTCTTGAGTTACTCAGATGTAATAGCGACCACAAAGAAGCCAGATAAGTCTCTTTTATCTGTGAACATCGATCTTTCTCCTTTCTTAAACGGTGAGATGTATGTAGGATTCTCCGGTTCAACAGAAGGAAGCACAGAGATCCACTTGATCGTGAATTGGAGTTCAAGACATCTGGGTTTCTTAAACGGTGAGATGTATCATGTATGTAGGATTCTCCGGTTCGTTTTTGTTTAGCTGCCTCGCCGGTTCGTTATCTCTTTCCATGATACGATATGTTTCCTTGATGTACTTGCGTGATGTTTTGAGTTTTTTTTTCCGATTGAATCATCTATTTTGTTTAGTTCCGATTTAGGATTGTCGTGAGAGATGGATGATTCCTCTGCATAGTTTTTTTCATGTGAAAGACTCAAGCTTGTTTGTAATGCTGAATGAAAGACTAATATCTTCTCAAATATACCAAAGGAAGATGATTTTGAAATTTGGCAAATAATAGAATTTGAATAAATGGTTTATGATGGAAATATTCACAATTTGCATCCAATTTATTGGTATCTTTTATCTGCAGTTGTATTTTCTTGAAGAAGCTTCTGCTTTTTTTTAACTTCAATTATGTGTATGAATTCAACTCATGTATCATCATTTCAGGTTGGTATTAAAGCTAGTTTGGTCGGTGTTAGAAGAAGCTATGGTTCTTGATGGGATTGTATCATCACCATTACGGAGGCCACATGCGCTGAAGAAGCAATGGGAGGACTTGGGTAGCTGCTCCACTGTTGTCCAGAGGCATCGGTTCCTTTTAACCGCTATGATCCTTTTGGCATTCCTCTGCACCATTTATATCTACTTTGCCGTCACGTTGGGCGCTAGACACTTGTCCTGCTCAGGGATGACCGGAAAAGCAAAGGCAATGTGTCAAATGGAACACGTCCAAGCCAGTTTCTCCAAAGGGAAACTCAAATTCTTCTAGAGTGTCAGCCAAAGCTGATTCTCCTTATTAAAACATTCGTTTTCTTTTGCCCCTCTAATGCAATTTGTGTGTAACAACAGCCTAAAAGAATGGCTTACGTTTAATCATAATGTACTCTTTTTATATTTTACTTGGGTTATGTCCCAAGATTATTCCACAGTTATATGTAGACATGAATTTTCAGTAATGGAATGTAATGCTGAAAGTTTTTTGAAAGAACATACTGTTTTTTGCCTTGAATGTAGAGTGTAACATTGATAGACTTTGTTATCACACAATTAAACAAAACTTTTGATACACCTTCTCGCAAGTTTCGCCACAGCCAACACTTGTTCCAGCTTGTAGTCTTCTTTGATCCGAGAATCAACAATATCAACAACAGCTCTATTCTGTTTCATGGCCTCAATGAAATGAGATGCAAGCCCTCTGTTTTCTTCAGACCGCATAACAGAAAACGGGTTTTCTCGGGTTATAACTTATAAGCTCAACCAAGACGACCCCAAAAACTATAAAATGGTTTAAAATCAATTAACCACATATTTTTTTTAATTTTTAAGAACCTCATACAATGTCTCCATTGTAGGTCTCAAAATTTTAAAAAGGTTCATAAAATTCTTAACTTAAAATAATAATATATTTAATATTAAAATATGTTAAAACCCTCAATATGAGGTTCACCATTGGGGATGCAACGCCCAATATCCCATCTTGGTGTCTTTACCGTGAAAGTTGATAATACACATAAGTATGTATGCATCTCCCTCCTCGAGTAAGCTAGCCGCCGAGAGAGAAAAAAAAACAGAAGGAGAGGGAGGAGAAAACGAGATTTGTGAGGAAGTGAGGAAGAGATCAATCGTGAGGGAGAAGAGAGGTCGTGAGGAAGAAGAAGAAGAGGGAGGAGAGAGAGGGAAGAGAAGAAGCGAAGGAGAGAGGGATGAAGTCGCCACCGTACGTTATCGACCCATCACCGCCGTGACGCCACCGACCACCACCGTCGCTGTATCTCACCAGAGGAGTCCATCAGCATCGAGGGAGGGAGCCACCACACTTACCGGAGCCACCGCACGTTACCGCAGTTGAACTCGAGAGGAGGAAAGTGTGAGAGAAGCGGACCACCACCGTCGTCCACCACCGGCCACCACCCGTCGCCTCCATGGAGCCACATTCACTGGAGACATCGGATCTACCATTGGAGGTCCAGATCCATCGCTGTCGAGACCACCCAAAGAGTTAAACCGAGACAAAGCATGTTACTTGCGCATCAAGTCAGCATGAACGTCATCTCTTCTCGTCATCGTCCTCAAACCGTGTGTTCTGCCGTTTCTTCTCCACAGCAGTAACAGCGTCATAATGTCATCGTCTGGTCAGATCGTCTTCCGTCTAAGGCTAAGGTGAGGATGTATTCGAAGCTATCAATTTACTATATTTCGTAATGGTTAAGATTAGGATTAAATCGAGTATAAGAAATATGTGATGCTTGATAGAGTATTAATATATATGAGTATATATAATTGATGAGATAATTACTCGTTTTAATAATATATTAATTTGTGGTAATATATATGCGTATATATATTTTTGGTTGTAATTAATATATTTTTGATGGTAATTATCGGATAATATAAATTGTGTTAAGTTATATATATATATATATATATATATATATATATATTTTTTTGGTGGTAATTATTGGATAATATAAATTGTGTTAATATATATATATATTTTTTTGGTGGCAATTATTGGATAATATAAATTGTGTTAATATATATATATATATATATATATATATATATATATATATATATGGTTATAAATATTTCTGGTGATTTCTTTGATATTAAGATTATTGTTGAAAGTATTAATGTGAAAGAGTAAGAACTTAGATGTGGTTAAATATGTTAAGATGAAATACGGTTGATTGCCGAGTTATAAAAATTGATCGTAGAAGTGATATCATTCATATGAATGCGATTGCTGTAAGACATTTATGGTGGGTGTATCCGCGGTTGAAATCACAAGTGGAATGGAATTATCCTCACTGTGTGATCTTTTTGTGTGTTGATCTATGAGGACGGGTCTTACGTGGCTGGTTATAATTTATTGTGGCGGGTGTATGCACGTTTGAAATCACAAGTGAGACGAATTTATCCTCATTGTGTGATCCTTTTGTTTGTTGAACTATGATGATGGGCCTTGCGTGGGCGGTCATAGTTCATTGTGGCGGGTGAATCCGCGGTTGAAATCACAAGTGGGACGGATTTATTCTCACTGTGTGATCCTCTTGTGTGTGCGTCTATGGGACATAATGTGTGTTGTGCATAGCCGTATATAAGTTGGGTGGTACTGTTTAGACCTAGTCTAGATGTTCGTGGTATAGCATTTCGTAGTTGGACGGGGTCGGGTTCGTTCTCCTGAGTAATCCAAATTACTCATCCCCTCCCCCCTCGTTTCCCCTTTTTTGCAGGATAGTAGACAGAAGTGTCGGTTCAAATCGAGTTGGTGGATTTTGTTCGGGGAACATCTTGAAATCGGAAACATTGGTGCGGCATCGTTGTTTTCGCCTATGTGTTTTAGAAACGAATGTCTAAATACGCCGTCGTATTCAGTGTGGCTGGCGAGCGGATATTACAGTACCAATCGGAAAGGAAAACACTAAGAAACACATTCAAAACAAAATGATATAAAAATGATATAGAAATGAATACTCACCATTAGATGATTTCCATCACGTCCCAACCTGCCCCATATGAGTACTGATCACGTGAGCTACACATTTATTTGTTCTATATATGATCACGTGAGCTACACATTTATGTGTGCTCTGGATTGACAACGTGTTGGGAGTTGAAGCAAAGCTTAAGCATACAGTAAGTTAAAGTCGCGAAATCGAGGCCATCAAGTTCCAACAAATAGCTCAGGAGTTAGAGTGCACAACGGAAACGTTAAGATGTCACGATCAAACATCAATGAAGAATACGCTTCAGGATTGGTCGGAAATCAAATGAGGAAGAAGTTGAGAAGTCATTCCCCAATTCATTTCAAGTTGGAGAGTTTGTAACATCCCAAACCCATTATTTATTTTCCAAACCCATATTTCCAACCCAAACCCAAGTTTCTCCCAAACCATAAAGGCTCATGCCCTAAAGCCCACATTAAAGACCTAAACCGAACCTCTTGAAAACCCTACTATACCTCTCATATATATATATATAGTTTTCGTCCAGCAAGTCTAGAGAGTACATAAAAGTTATAGCAAAACTCTGTCAATTTCTCTACAACACAACAACCAATAACTTTCCGACCCGTCACCTTTTGAGGCAGATTCCCGTCGAGTCCAAACGAACCAGATCGCGATCTTGGTGTTGTTGGAAAGAGGATTCTCCTAACTTTCCGAAGCCTCTTGAATCGTCCGATTTGAAGGTATATTCTGTTAGTTACCGTCGTTTCAATCTGAACATACCAATCTGTGCAAATCCATAAAATCTGATTTTTTCCAGTTTTGCAGAAAAAGGTTGCGGGCCAAATTACCGACAGATCAGGATGATCCAGCGTCTGACCTTGGTACCCTTGGCAAGAGGACACTCTAAAGTTTACGAAGAATCTAAGATCGTGCGATTTGGAGCTTTACTCTGTAAGTTATAGTTGTTTCTTTCCGAGTAAATCTCCAAATCCCCCGATTTTAGATTTTACGGAAACCTTAAAGTGTCCTATTTCCAAAGGTACCAAGATCAGACGTTGGATCGTCCTGACCCGTCATGAATTTGGCCCGCAACATTTTCTGCAAAACTAGGAAAAATCAGATTTTCTGGTTTTGCACAGATTGATCCATTCAGATTGAAACGACGATAACTAACCGAATATACCTTCAAATCGGACGATTCAAGAGTCTCTAGAAAGATAGGAGAATCCTATTTCCAAAAACACCGTGATCGCGATCTGGTTCGTTAGGAGTCGACGGGAATCTGCATCTAAAGGTGACTATTGGTTGCTATCCTGGAGAGAGATTGGCAGAGTTTCACTTTAGCTTTTTTGTACTCTCTAGGCTTGGTGGACGAAAACTATATACAGCAGAAACTCTATATATAGGAGAGGGAGTAGGGCTGTCAAGAGGTTAGGTTTAGGTCTTTAATGTAGGCTTTAGGGCATGGGCATTTAGGATTTGGGGGAAAATTGGGTTTGAAAAATAAATAATGGGTTTGAGATGTCTTAAACTCTTCCACTTGAAATGAATTCGGGGAATGACTTCTCAACTCCTCCCCCACTTGATTTCCGACTATTCCTGAAGTTACGGCACTGTGAAGCATTAGAGCTCCTATCCATTGCATATGGAGTGTTCCAATGAACCCACATTTGAGCCCAAAGCGTTGACGCAATCCAAGGAGGTCTCTCACCCTTGGTCTTTGCCTGACTAACGATTCCTTTCATCCGTTTTTTGGCGATTTTCTCGAATCCTTCTCTCACAAGCTCGGTATTCCCAAGATCCCAATTATACTTCCGCTACATAATACAATATTGTTAAGTATATATGATACTAATTCATTACTATGCAACTACAAAAGAAAAACAACTAAATCAAATATTACCGCAAATGTTCTGAAATATCGTTCTTGAATGTCTATTGGTGTTTTCTTCCAGCTAAAGTATGGACCATCAAACTTCCTTCGAAATATTCCAGAAACTACTCGAGACAATTTTCCTTTGTCCCGGTCAAACCTTTACATGAATAACAAAAGAGGTTAATAACATCAACAACAAAACAACAATTAATTTAAGATCCAACGAAACTAAAACAAAATTTGTTAGTGAATTTAGAAAGTATACCAGATACTCTCGACGCCGGGAATTTCATGGTCACTCAAGAGTGGTAAACGCTCTCGGCCAGGAAGAGTCAGCAAAGCATCTAATAATTGTTGGTAGTCTTGAGGTGGCTCGGGAGCATTCGGAGGAGGAGGTTGATGCTCTGGAAATGGTGATTGTGGCTGGGGATTTTGATGCGCATGTGGGTGGGGATTTTGATGCACCTGTGGCTGGGGAATCTGATGCGCCAGTGGCTGGGGGATGTGTTGCGCTTGTGGCTGGGGAATCTGAAGCGCTTGTGGTCAATGCTCCATCACATCAAAGAAAGAAAGTGGGAAGATTTTTTCCAAATTACACAAAATCATGACAATGTTATCCTTCAGAATTTGGAGGCGATTTTGATCCAGTGATCTACTACTTAAGTCACGAAAAAATGATCCANGTGGGAAGATTTTTTCCAAATTACACAAAATCATGACAATGTTATCCTTCAGAATTTGGAGGCGATTTTGATCCAGTGATCTACTACTTAAGTCACGAAAAAATGATCCAATCCCTGATAATGCAAGGTGCACGTTACGCGATAGAAGTTCTGCAAAGATAAACGGAAGCAATCGTTCCATAAATACATGACAGTCAAGACTTTTCATTCCAGAAAAATTCCCAACAGTGATGTCTGCACAACTAGCTAAATCTGCTACATAGCCGTCTGGGAATTTCACCTCATGTTTGACCCATTCAAGTAAGCATTCTTTCGCTTTTGAAGTCAATCTCCAAACAGGAAACGGAGCTCTCCCTCGATCATCTACATGCAATTCTGTTCGAGAACAAAATCGTGCAATATCTAATCTTGACTTCACTGTGTCTTTTGATCTGTCTTTAACATTCATAAAAGAATACAAGATGTTATCGAAAAAATTCTTCTCGATATGCACCACATCAAGATTGTGTCGTAGCGTTAGATCAACCTAGTACGGTAGCTCCCAAAATATGCTTTCTTTATGCCAATTGTGCCAGTTCCCATAGCCATCTACTTTTTTTTCATGACCATTTCCACCGCATACAGACGTTTTAGGTGGCTTGGCATGCCTTATACGCTCATATAAAACTTGTTCACCAGTCAAAGATTGAGGTGGGTTGTCTTTCACTGCATGCTTTCCCTTCAAAAAGTTTATCTTATTCTTCCTTAACGAATGACTTATAGGAAGAAATCGTATGTGACAGTCAAACCAACATGTCTTCCTTCCAGCCGTCAATTGAAAAGCTTTTGTATCATCCATACAAATGGGACACGACAATCTTCCATGTGTCGTACATCCCGACAACATACCATATGCCGGAAAATCGCTTATACTCCACAAAAGAACGGCTTTCATGTTAAAATTTTGATCTAATGATATATCATATGCCTCAGCTCCGTTATTCCATAACTCCTTTAACTCGTCGATCAATGGCTGAAGGAAAACATCAAGACTGGCTCGTGGATGATTTGGTCCAGAATTCAAAACCGTAAGAAACAAATACTCACTTTTCATGCACATGTCTGGCGGTAAGTTGTACGGAGTCATGATCACATGCCACAACGAATGATTTTTTGACATCCCAAAAGGATTAAAACCGTCTGTACATAATCCAAGATAAACATTTCATGATTCTTCTGCAAATGTAGGATGCAAACATTGGAAATTCTTCCACTCTGCCGCATCAGATGGATGACACATTACTCCGTCTTCTGATTCATGCTCAACATGTCATCTCATCGACGATGCAGTTTTTTTTACTGGTACATTCTCTTTAATCTGTCAGTAATAGGTAAATACCACATACAACTGAACGGTATTTTAGTTCGTCCCTCACTAGCCTTAAATCTTGGTTTTGCACAGAACTTGCAATGCTCCAAAATCTCATCTTCTTTCCAGAAGAGCATACAATTATCTATACATACATCATATGTATAGTACGGCAATCCTAGCTTTCGCATCAAAGTTTATGTCTCGTAGTATGAACCAGTTGCCTGATTTCCCTCTGGTAAATACTCCGTAAACAATTCCGACCACGAATCCATGCAACTTTCAGCCATATTATGATCTGGCTTTATGTTCATGAACCGAGCAACCAAAGATAACTTTGAATGACCTTCATGACAACCATTATAAAGTGGAGTATTTGCAGCATCTAACATATCATAAAACCGTTTTGCCTCTTGGGTAGGATCTTCATGAATATTATCATATCCACTTTCATGTTCATGATACTCATGATGATTAAATGGCGTGGAACCATGAAATGCATCATTCACCATCTCAGCATATATATTCCCCCCCATCATATTCTGGTTGTTGACTACCACTAGTAGAATCTACATTTGCATAATGACTACTTGTCCCTCCCCCAAGCACATCATAATCTTCACCATGTTCACACCATACATAATATCCAGGCATAAATCCTCTACTATGCAAATGCTTCGAAATTGTACTTCCTTGTAAAAATTTTGAATTTTGACATTTTATACAAGGACAGTAAAATTTACCTCCACTACTTTGCGCTATTGATTGGCTACTTGCAAAATTTATGAACTGATCCACCCCCGCCAAGAATTCGTCGGAAATATTATTAGTTTGTGGATCGATTCTATTATACATCCACTCTCGTGATGAATTCCACATTATTATTTTTATTCTCTTTTCTTTTTTACTCTCGTTTTTTTTTCTCTTGTTTTTTTTTTCTCTTTTTTTCTTCCTCACATTTGTATTGATTGGATAATTGCAACCGGCGACACTTATAAATAGTGAATAAATATGTGACGATTTTGCGACTCCACCAAAAACGTCACAAATAAACAACGCTTTTGCCACCGTTTCCCGACTACTTTCTGACAACATTTAGAGTCGCAAAAATTCGGTATGCCAATTAACTTCCTTATTTTCCACGTTTTTACCAACTTATTGCCCGACTAAAATGCGACGATGTTGTAACTATACATATCGGTCGCAGAATTGTCGCAAATTACCGACGATTTTTGTGACCAAAGTTTCCGATTAAAATTGTAATCGCTAATGTGTCTTAACTTGTGATTGTTTTACGACTAAAACGTTATAGTCGCAACAGAGTCCGCAAAACGTCATTAATACGCGACTGATTTCCGACTACTCACTTTAGTTATAAATTTACGACTATTGAGACTCGCTCGTTTGGTTAGTCGCTAATTAATCCGAAATTCGTCACATTCGCGTCACTCATTTTTGCGACCAAAATTGGAGTCTCAAAATGTAATTACAAAATCGCTGTTTTCTTGTAGTGATTTCAGTTTTTCACGGTTTTCTACTTTTAAATGACTCGACTCATAATACAACAACCATGCATTTATAAAACAAAAACCACGTAATTTCCATATGGTAAATGTTTAATTAAGACTTACCAGCAATATGATTTTCATCCTCCCCAAATTCAACAGCTTAAGTAGAGCATCAAACTACTCATCTTTCTTAAACGCAATTTCCACACACTAAATCATCTTTCTTCTTATCACCACTACTGAAAAGCACAAACTAATTGTTTAGGATCAATTAAAAATATATTTAATTCATTGAACGCCTCATTTGTTTATGTTACTAATTAGTTCATTCATGGAGATATCGAAGAAAATTCATTTTGATTTACAAATCCATGTGTTGCATAATCAGAGTTTTTTTTTGTTTTTAGTTCAACTCATGATTGTTTTGTTTGTATCATTGACTTTTTCTCCCCGAAAGACAATAACATTAAATAATAATGTTGGACTTGTTCAATAAAGACTTAGCTTGGCAAACAAGAAATCAAGAATCAAATGATCTTCTATTAAAATAAAATGCATTCGTTAATGCAAGTCCTACTAAAGCCAAGATTTCTATGTATAATTGTTATAATTTAAATAAAAAATATAACATCTTGGTGATGCAGAAAGATCAGCAATCAATATTTTGGTTAAGAATTTGATTCAAGAATCCAGTTTGTTTTTAAAATACAAAGGATCGAGCGTTAGACAAAAACATAATAGTCGATTACAACCGGAATTAGAGCAGATTGCCGGCAATACCATTAACAAAATATGTTTACTTTGGGATGAGACTTGCTCGACATGGTGAAAAAACTAATAAGATTCTTCACTCGAATCCCTGAAACTGTTGCTCGAACGAGTTTCTTATAGTCGGACTTTGAAAATACGTTGATACATTCGACCGGTCTGCATTGAATCGAGTTTTCTTCTCTTTTACGCAATTAATTGGTCAGATCTGCTATTAATTACGTTGATTATCTCTATTCAAGTGCCGTTGATACATCGGTTTTCACCTTGGTTAAGAATTCGACTGAATTTGATTTGATTTCCTCTGGGCATGTATCACTTAATGTGACTGTTTAATTATTTCAGGCCCAACACCAACACAAATCTAAGAAAACACTATCACAACCAAACAAAATAGGTGATCATCGGTGGGTAAATTTAAAAACTCTAACTTCTTCTACGTATTTAGTATCGTGACTTTGTTAAATGTTTTGAGTTTAGGATGCACGACGGACACATGCATTGGACTATATTTCGATTTTAATCCCAATGACAAAAAAAAACAAACAAATTATACTAAAACGGATTTATACTAAACTGAATCAATATGAAGTAACAATGACAAACACTCTCTTCAAAGAAGAGTCTTTGTCCTTTGCTTATAATCCGCCAAAGGAGAGTTGGCTTATCAATCACACGTTCAAATTATACAACATTGGATCAAACTTACACTGAATTGATGTGTGTATTTTATTATGAGAGAATCTGCATAGATCTTGAAAACTATATTGGTTGAGTAAAAGTCACATATGAAGTAGTTATTGAAATAACCGATCGGTAATTCCCATTTCCCAAAATTAAAGATACAACGACTTAAGAATCTGTAAAATGTTCGCTAACTCAACCGAAGAACTTAAGCTACCATATAGGACTGTTCGTTTCTCCATCCGGATTGATCATCTAGATAGAGATGGGAACTTTGTTTGTTTTGGTAACAAAACCGAAAATCATATTTAGTTAAGAAAATTATATTTCATGAAAATAAAAATTTATAAATGTCAAAAATAATAATTTGAAAATTATTTAATTGAGAAATATATTTTAGATCAAGAATTAAAATTCATATGATTAAAATTAGATTTAAAATATGGTTAAATAAAGTATAGGTATTTTAGGCATTTTTAATTAAAATCATTTGGATTGAAATCTAAACTAATCAAACAAACATATTTACATTCAGATGAATAACTAAAATAACTGAAATGAAACGAACAACATTTGGATGGATCATTTGGATGAAGTATGTATATAGATCATCTGGATGAAGATGATAGATGATCAAACGAACATGGCCATAGTAAGAAATAATCTCGTACGCGAGAAGAAGTTTCTCGGTTGACAAACAGCATAACATAATCTATTCCGCACACTTGTTTGATTTGACATCATTTGGTGTGTGCAGGTAGTATTGGCTATATATATATCTCTGAGATTTCCCAATACTACCTCGCCAGTTTATACTTGGAGATACACATGAGATTGAATAGTTTAATTTTCAAATAAAATTGTGATCTCACCCGTTAATCAAAATCCACCGTTTGGATGTAGTTTGTCTAAAGTCATTTTCTTAGTTTTCTTTTGAAATTAGGTTAATATAGGCCAATAACAATACCACCAAATATATATTTTTTAATTAATATCTTTCTTTTCTTAAAAAAACAAAACAATTCTATTTGGTGGTATTGTTATTGGCCTATATTAACCAAATTTCAAAAGAAAACTAAGAAAATGACTTTAGACACTCGTGTTTGGTAATTTAAGTGTTAATGGGGGAAGATCAAGACAAGACAAGGCAGCTAAGAATGTTTTTTGTTTGTCCACCACCAGCTAAGAATGATTAGGGGTGAGCATGTGGATATGTTAATATATACTACACGATTTGACTTTAGGGAAGCTTCTAATTAAGAAATAATGTTGTCTTGAAATAAATGAGAGCATTAATTTACTGTGTGAGAAATGTAAATCGTGGACGCCTATAAAACAAGAGTAGAGGGCTATGTTTTTCAACAGAGCGCACACTTAAAACGGGTTGACAGATGTATAGAGAGATCAAAAAGAAAGTGTCGATGGAGCCAATTATTAGGGTTTCCTACCGTTTGGTAGTAACGGTAACGTGCTTGGTGTGTTTAGGGTTTGATGTTGGGATGTGCTCAGAGTCATCAGATGCCTTGATCAAGACGGTAGTGTCTAACGATGACTTGGTCTATTCCGCGAAGCTTAATAAGGGTAACTTAACCATTTTCTTTGTTTGGTTCCCTTAGAATTATCTTGCATTGATTTATATCGTATTAACGCTATGTTTGATCTATCTATTGAGCTACGTACAGTACCTAGTATCTCTGGATCGCAATGGGATTCACTTGTGATCCAGTCCCAAGTCCCAGTGACGGTTCTGTTCACAGCCAATTGGTGCGGAGCATGTCGTGTGATAGACCCTGTACTGGACCAAATGCACTTGGAATTCACGGATCGGTTCAAATTCTACAGAATCGACATTGACAAGGAGTCAGACATCGCAAACCGTTACCACGTACGCTTTAAAAATAAAAAAGTAAAATAAGTTTTTTTTTATTACTAATACAAAAATGAAAATAATAAAATCAAAAAAGTAAATAAGAAAATTAAGAAAAAGGAAAATAAGTTTTTTCTGTTTTTTTTATTTAAATTATGCAAATTGTATGATCAGTTACTAATACTAAAAGACAAATAAAAAATTAATTTTAAAAATAGAAAACGAGAATAAGTTTCTTTTTCGATTAATAAAAAATCGAAAAGGTAAATAAAAAATTAAGAAAAAGAGAAAATAAGTTTTTTTTTTTATGTTTTTTATTTTAATTAAATTTCATTCAAATTAAGGAAATTGTATGATCAATTAATAATACTAAAAGGAAAATAAAAAAATTAGTTTCAAAAATAGAAAATAAAAATAAGTTTCTTTTTCGATTACTAATACTAAAAGAAAAATAAAATAATCGAAAAGATAAATAATAAAACTAAGAAAAAGGAAAATAATTTTTTTTTATGTTTTTCATTTAAATTAAGGAAATTGTATGATGAATTACTAATGCTAAAAGGAAAAAAATATCAAATAGGTAAATAATAAGTTTTTAAGTTTTTTTTTTATGTTTTTCATTGTTCGAAAAGATTTAACCATTTTCATTATCCGTTTGGTTAGCTACGGTTAAAAAAATAAAAACGTCAAATTTCTCGATTTAGATTACAAAAGTAAAATAAAGTTAACTAGGATAAATTTCATAAACATAACTTCTATAGATAGCAGATAGAACATATACGGGAGAAAAAAAAAAGTCAATTAAAAATAAAAAGTAAATTAGATTAACTAGGATATATTTCAATTAAAAAAAAAAAATCTAGATGCTAATGATATGACAGTAGAGGATGATGTAATCAGTGAGGAGGAGGATATCAAAAATCATGTAAAAAGGCTTTTGATGCCAGTTTTAAGAAGCATAACTTCTCTAGAGAGTAGAGGGATCATGTACGAGAGAAACAAAAAAAAATTAAAAAAAAATAATTTTGTTGAACTAGGATATATTTCAACTAATAAAAATAAAAAATTTCTAGATACTAATTATATGACATTAGACGATGATGAGCTCAATAAGGACGCAGATATCAAGAATCATGTATAGAGGCTTTTGATGCGAGTCTTGAGAAGCATAACTTCTTTAGAGATCGCAGAGAGATCATATAAGGGAGATGAGTATGAAGAGAAAGAGAGACTTTATTTGCTTGAAGAGAGTTAATGGGGAGATTGTTAACATACTCGAAGGACTCGAATTGCATACCCAAGTTTTAAACGCAGCGGAACAAAAAAAGATAGTTGATAAAGTGTGTGACTTATATCCGAAGTAGGGTTTTGATGCGAGTCTTGAGAAACATAACTTCTATAGAGAGCAGAGAGAACATATACAGGAGAAACAAAAAAGTAAATTAAAAACAAAAACTAAATTAGATTAACTAGGATATATTTCAATTAAAAAAAAATATAGATGCTAATGATATGACATTAGACGATGATGGGATCAATGAGGAGGAGGATATCAAGAATCATGTAGAGAGGCTATTGATGCGAGTCTTGAGAAACATAACTTCTCTAGAGATCATAGAGAGATCATATAAAGGAGATGAATATGAAGAGAAAGAGGTACTTTATTTGCTTGAAGAGAGTTAATGGGGAGATTGTTAACATACTCGAAGGACTCGAATTGCATACCTAAGTTTTAAACGCAGCGGAACAAAAATAGATGGTTGATAAAGTGTGTGAACTATATGAGAAGTAGGGTTAATATTGCTTAGGACCCGCAACAAATTCTGTGTTTTGAATATTTTAATTAAAAATAAATGAGAATTAAAATAAATAAATAACTCTTAGGTTTCGAAATTGTGTTTTCATATATTTTTTCAGTAGTGATCAGATTTTGTTTTCTATTTTCTTAAAAAAATATTTTAATGACTTTGGAATTTTATTATTATAAACCTGCGTATACCCGTATCCTAATCTAGATTTTAATTATGATAAATCTAATTATGATAAAAGAAAGATAATTATGATCAATCTAATTATGATAAAAGAAAAAAAAAATATATATATATAGATAAAGCATTATAAATAAACATAATTCATATAAGAGTATTAAAACATATATATCTAGAAATATTAATACAAGTAATTTTTGTTTTTTTACATATTATTTGATTTTGTTTATAATTTATTTTTACAGGTTTAAAATATTTTATTAAAAACCCACATATATGCAGGTCCTATTCTAGTTTCTTATAAATTAATAACTCTATAAATTAATAAAATATCATAATCCCAAAATTATTAATTTATAGAGTTTTAACTGTATTTACTAAAACAAATATACAAAAATATTAATTTTTTTAAATAAAATTATGAAAAATGAAAATATGTCAACTCAATCTCGTAATCTTGTATATCTCCTAACAATCACAAGTTCACAACAATGTCTAGGATGAATTTTTTACACTCCTAGGCTAAGACCAAAAATTTGCATGGAGTTACTTTTCCGCTTTGTATTCTGTTGGTGTGGTCAGTCATGCTTAAACTCATAGAGGTATAAGGCTAATTTTAAAATGTGTGGTATTTCATATTATTCATGTAAAGATGTGTTTAGTTTATTATTTTCACTTATCAATAGAAAGAATAGTCTAGTTTTGTTTTAACAAAATCATCCAATCTACTCATAGTTGTTAAAAGTTCAAAAAAACTCAACCAACTAAATTAGATAATGAATTTGTCTAAAATTATGGTCCATGAATTTAAGAAACTTTTGGTGACCTAAGGCAATTATCTTTTTGATATATGGAAAGCACGGCTCTGCTAGAAACATGAATGGATGGATGTTTTAGCGGATGAACAAAATGCAGAAATTGAAAAATGTATTGAAAAAGGATTGGTGGTCAACGAAGCTAAAGTTATCGGCCAATCTTCTTTTCAGTCTTGATAAATAGTCGTTTTGGGGAGGACCTATCGAATTCGAAAGAAAGTAAGGAAAATGAATACGTGGGGAAGACATATAGTCAAAGGAGAGAGTTTGGTATTTTGTGGATTCTATTCGCTTAATATCCAGCAATTTACTAATGTGGCATGTTTGAATGGAGTTTCTATTTGTGCTGATGTGGCATCGTTTTGGACAAGTTTTTTTTGCTGAGTTGGATGGCTTTACGAGCTCCAAATTGCATCTTTCATTTAGTATAGATTTACTGATGTGGCATGTTTGAATGGAGTTTCGATTTGTGCTGATGTGGCATCGTTTTGGGCAAGTTTTTTTTGCTGAATTGGATGGTTTTATGAGCCCCAAATTGCAATCACTTAAACCAAACCGGTTTTCCTCAACCATCCAAATTCCAAAGTTCCCACCTGATTTGTTGCCTTCTTTCATTATTCTTTCTAACATAAAACCCTATTAAAGCTCATGTTTGCTCCCCAGGCTTATGATTTATGACGATAGACTGGTTTGTCTCTACTAGGCATGCCGGGCCGAAACCCGTAAAGACCGCATGTATTTAAGCCCGACCCGGCCCGGCTCGAAAATATATCGGGTCTATATTTTAAAGTCCGGTCCGGGCTTAACAGGATTATCGAGTTTTTGGACATTTTGGGCTTTTTAAAAAAGAAAATAAATTTCAAATACAAAATAAACTAAAAGCAAAAGTATTTATTAAAATTAAATCCAAATTGAAAGAACTTTATCAAATCCAATTTAAATTAAAAACACAAGTTTAATTTAGTAAATCCAAATAACTCCTAATATAAAATAAATAAATAAATGAGTAATTTAAATAGTAGAAACGGTAGAGTCGAGATGAGAATCTTTAAGATTGAAATTTTCTCTTGCGCCTTCTAAATTCTCATCGTCATTAAGATCTACATGTAAAAAAAAAAATTAATAAAACGACGGGTCAGTCCGATTGAAATGCGTAGATTTTTTCGTTAATAAAAAGTTGGGTTTCCGAGCCCGGTCGGGTTTAAGCCCAAAAAACCATTCCCGATTTTTTTGGGACTTAAATATCTAAACCCGAACTTGATTTTTTTCAGGTTCGGACCGGGCCGGCCCGCAAGTTTTGACTGACACCCCTAGTCTTTACATCATTTAGGTGTATATATCTAAAATAAAATAAAAAGAGTCATTTGTTCTATTTGAAGAAAAATATTTCCACCGAGGTCCTTCTTTGGATAATTCATGATCGAGTCAATCTAATTCTAAAACTAACAATAAAGGAGTTCCATTGAAAGTAAAAGTATATATAGCAATTGACTAGCACATAATAATACTAAAAAAACGGTAATTAAGCAAGTATATAAAACCCTAACAAAAAGAGCATAGCTTTTAAGAATAAATAATCTCTGAGATCATTGTCTTCAGAATCAGCTTTCCTCTCCATCTGATTACTCTTGGATGAGTTCTCCAGCCGGCAACCTTCCGAGTTCGACATCGCGTAAGCGAAAATATTCCTT
Organism: Alliaria petiolata; assembly: GCA_020283515.1. Lineage (NCBI taxonomy): Eukaryota > Viridiplantae > Streptophyta > Magnoliopsida > Brassicales > Brassicaceae > Alliaria > Alliaria petiolata. The sequence goes on from JAHZTW010000001.1 coordinate 350,283,225, forward strand.
TTTAGTCTTTTCTTTACTAATCAGCCAATCCAGTGTTCCCATGTAGGCTCTAGTATATCATCGTGCCGTGCGTCGAACGTTGCAGAAGTAGATGAAAACGGAGGAGGTCCCATAGATTCCATTATTGATAATTGAGCATATGTAAAATTTTGACAATCTTATTATATAAAGTAGGATGCGTCAAAGTTGCTAATTCACATGATCGCAACACGTGTCAAGTTAATTGATAAGATTTTGACACGTGTTTTGATTAAAATTAAAATCTTATTATTATTATTTTATTATAAAATATAAAGTAGGATGCTAATCGTAAAAGAAAAAGGAAAAGAAAAAGAAAAATATATCTATTTTTAAAAGAGAAATTAAAGGAAAGATTTTGACATGTGTCAAATTTATCAATTTAGATTTTGACATGTTAAAATATATTTAAATAAAAAATATACTAACCTAAAAGAAAAAGTTAAATACTACTATTTTTAAAAGAGAAATAAATAAAATAAAATAAAAAACATATTTCAATTAAAAAAAAAAAAAAAAACAAAAACAAAAATAAATAAGATATTTCAATTTTATCATAAAAAACGTAAAGGTTAGTATTAGTATGATCGTGACATGTGGCAATTTAATCAAATAAATTTTTGACACGTGTCAAGTTTATCGATTTACATTTTGACGCATATCTCGATAAAATATTATTTTTAAGAAAAAAAGAATTTCCAAAAAAATGTCAAATTTATTGATTTAGATTAAAAAGTAAAATTAAATTAACTAGAATATATTTCAATTTTTTAAAAAATACAAAAGGATCTATTTCAATTTAAAGGAAAATAAAACCAAAAAAGTAAATTAGCTTAACTATAATATATTTCAATTAAAAAAAATTGTAAATGCTAATGATATGGTATTAGAAAAATATCATTTTGATGCGAGTCTTGAGAAGCATAACTTCTCTAGAGAGCAGAGAAATCATATACGGGAGATGAATGTGAAGAGAAAGAGAGATTTATTTGCTTAAAAAGATTAATGAGAAATAATTAACGTACTCTAAGGATTCGAATTGCATACCCAAATTTTTAATGCAGCAGAACAGAAAAAAATAGTTGATAAAATGTGTGAACTATATGAGAAGTATGATTAATGTTGCTTAGGACCCGCAACAGAATTTGTGTTTTGAATATTTTAATTAAAAACAATGAGAATTAAAATAAATAAATAACTATTAATTTAGATTATGTGTTTAACATATATTTTTCAGTAATGATCTGATTTGTTTAATATTTAAAAGAAAAAAAATAACGAGTTTTAAATTTTATTATTATAAACCTGCATATACGCGGATTCTAAAATAGATTTTAATTATGATAAAAGTAAGATAAATAATTCGTTAAAATTTTAGAATAAAAATTATATCTATATATAGATAAAGGCATTAAAAATAAACAAAATTTCTATAAAATATTAAAACATATATATTTGGAAATATTAATAAAATTAAATTTCGTTTTTTCCTTATAGATTATCCGATTTTGTTTTCAATTTAGTTTTACGAATTTAGAATAATTTAGTAAAAACCCGCGTATATGCGGATCTTATTATAGTCTTATTATATAAAGTAGGATGCGTCAAAGTTGCTAATTCACATGATCGCGACATATGGCAAGTTAATCGATCGAATTTTTGACACGTGTCATAAGTATATATCTAAAAAAAGGAAATTAAAACAAAAATATATATTTCAATTTAAGAAAAAGAAAATAAAAAGTATATATTTCAATTTAAGAAAAGGAAAATATAAAATAAAGTAAATAAGATTGCTAATTAACTTGATCGCGACACGTGGCGCTTCATTCGATTCAGGTTCTGACACATGTTCCGATAAAATATTAGAATTTATATTAACTATGAAAAAGATCTATTAGAATTTAAGAAAAGGGGAAAAAGAAGTAAATAAGATTAACTATGATATAAGTATATATCTTAAAAAGGAAATTAATACAAAAGTATCTATTCCAAATTAAGAAAAGGAAAATAAAAAGTATCTATTTCAATTTAAGAAAAGAAAAATATAAAAATAAAGTAAATAAGATTGTTAATTAACTTGATTGCGACACATGGCGCTTCATTAGATTCAGATTCTGACACATGTTCTCATAAAATATTAGAATTTATATTAACTATCAAAAAATATAATAGAATTTAAGAAAAGGAAAATAAAATATAAAGTAAGTAAGATTAACTATAATATATTTCAATACTCTGACACGTGTCCCTATAAAATATTAGAATTTATAGTTACTATGAAAAGGATATATTAGAATTTAAGAAAAGATACAAAAAAGCAAATAAGATTAATTATGATATATTTCTAATAAGATTAACTATGATATGGAGAGTAGAGAGATCATATACGAGAGATGACTACGAAGAGAAAAAAAGACTTTGTTTACTTGGAGAGAGTTAATGGGGAGATCGTTAACATACTCGAATGACTCGAATTGCATACCCCAAGTTTTAAATGAATAGAACAGAAAAAATAGTTGATAAAGTGTGTGAACTACAAAAGAAGTAGGGTTAATGTTGCTTAGGATTCGCAAATGATTCTGTGTTTTGAATATTTTAATTGAAAACATATGAGAATTAAAATAAATAAACAACTCTTATGTTTTGATTTTGTGTTTTTAATATATATTTTTTTAAATTAGTGATCCGATTTTGTTTTCTATTTTAAAAAAAATCATTTTAACGGATTTAAAATTTTGTTATTACAAACCCGCGTAAACGCGGATCCTAATCTAGTTTTGTATATATATATATATATATATATATAAGACGACGAGTAATTCAATTCACATTAGGAATCCTAATAAATAATAATAAAGTAAAGATATGACATTATCTAATCTAGTTTTCTAATTGGTTTTTGTTTTTGTTGTTGTTAAAATGCATACTCTAGTCCTATGTTAGTAAATTGCATTAAAAACAAAATCCGTTATACGGGTAATTCGGCCCAAGTCTACTAGTTTTTAGTCAATACATAGCATAAAATATAATTAAAAGAAATATAAAATAGAACACTTTGAGAAAATTTATTTTATCTAATGGTTGATCAGAAATTAACACTTCCTATCAAGGTATGATTTATCCCAACGAACACGCGATTTCTGTAGATTAAGATTCACGTTTAGTTATCCAAAAATTGTATTGTGTAAACGGTGCAATTAAGAATTGAAATTAATTCAGATTCCCATATTGCGTAATTGCTTATCTAACGTACTATTATTGTTGCTATGTTCGTTCTTTGCAATTTTATTAAGTTACTAGAATAAGATATCAATTATGGTATTTCCTTCATCGGTCACTTTTTCAGTTTTTATTTCTCAAATTACATATCAGATTTGTATCAATTATCTTGTGGTTATTATGTATTTATCTTCCAGAGACATTTATCGTTACAAATTAAAATTTAAATCAAGTATATTTAACAAATCATATATTTCTAATTTGATTACAACAAGAACTAGGACTACCAACTTATAAGTGTGCTTCTTCTTTCTAGTAGAAGGAAAATATTGAAAACCTTTATTAAATATTATCACAAATAAAGTTGGACTCTTTGTCGATCGCTTGACCATGGATGATCATGGTGACTCCACAGAAGAATCGTTATCAATAATGTATGTCTTGGCCGGAGCCATATTAGTTTTTCTTATATCGTTGGGAATAGTTGGATATTTTTTGTTTTGTGAGTGGCTATCTTTTGCTAAACCCTCATATACTACTCTAATAACCGACGAGAAGATCGACGAGCAGAATCAGGACCACGATTCCAACATCATCAATCGAGTTTGAAGATATTTCTATAAGATCGGTTATGGGAGATTTCATTAGATCGATTTGTGATTTTTTTGGGGGGTGAAAAAAAATCTATATAATTTGCTTTTATAAGATAACTCTAGTCATCGACGAGCAATGGAATTAACTACTGAATTCTGTTTTTCTTCTATTAAGGTTTAGACTTTAGACTCTGTGTCTTTATTATACAAGAAGAGATATAATTTACTTCCAATGGATTTTTCCTGCTCTCTCCGCGTACATGAATTTTATCAAGGTTTGAAGACATAAATAAATATTCATGTAACTGAAAAGTCAATGGTTGCCTTCTACTACTTTTTACAAACCAGTTCCCATTAAATGAAGAAAGATAGACAAATGGAATATAATGCAAACCCTAATCGCGAGGGAATTAGAAGTTGTGCTGCTGATCATGAGTTGAGAATGAAAGTTTTGGGTGAAGCATGTAAACATTTATACGCTCTTCAAATCGCCTGTCAGGAGTTAATTGACACAATTTATCTCAATGATCAATTGATGATCGTCTGATAAAATTAAGAAATTGAAGAAACTACGCAAACCCCCAATAATAGAAGGTGTCCGTTGAACCACGGGCATATCAGTCCGTTCTTGTAGCATTTCGGTGCGTTCCTCCCGGGCTAACCGGATAGCCAATAGGTATATCAAAAAAAAAAAAAGTAAAATAGAAGGGTCAGGGTACGTTTTAGTCAGAAAGAAGGTAAGATGAATGAATAAACAATTGCTAAAACCCAATAATGAATTTTGTTTTTTAACAAATAATAATAAGCATAATTCATTTAATTTAAACACCAACAAATTAAGAATTCCAGATTATTGAGAAAGAACTCGTTTGATCTTCTTAATTGAGAAAGAAGGTTAAGATGAATGAGTAGCAACTGTTATACCCCAAAGAAGAATGTTTTTTTAAAAGAAAATAAACAAAACTCGTTTAATTTAAACACCAACAAATTAAGAATTCAAGACAATTTGAGAAAGATATCTACATATTGTCTAGTATAAGCTAATAAGGAGGATGGATTCATAGTCTTCTAGGTCGTAGTAGATGGCATCTTTGATCTTCGAACATAATCATTGTATAACTCGTAATCGTGGTTACTATAGTTCCCCACATGTCGGAGTAAGAAGAGGCATCCCACGAGAGAGAGAAAGATAACAAGGAGGAAGAAAATCATCACCGAAAACAGAAATATCAATCGTATGTCGATCCATTCCAGTGACCCCTTTGATGGATACTCCATCGACGGTATTTAATTATGCAACAACAACGAAAATTAGCAAAGAAAGAAAACAACTAAAATTATTGTGATCAGCTGCATCCCAACGATAATATATATATAGTCTCCGATTGTATCATGATAGATCTAGTGCAAGTTTTAATTCCTAGCAAGAAAAGGATTCTTATATATTCCTTAATTAATTGTTTTATGTGTAAAATCTTATAATTAATGGAAATTAGTTTGTAAGAATAAAGATTTATTAAAGTTAAAAAAAAAGATTTATTATAAGTAGTTTGTTGTGATAAGAATGATGATTCACCATCATTTGTCCTGTAACATCTTCACGACCTTGACATACGTGTCAGCTTAATAAGGGATTTGTTTCCCTATATAAATGCTTGTAAAGCATGGAAACAAAGTCGAGACAAAAAAGAAGAGAAATAAAATCTAGCTGTGAAACTATACTATAATATAGTTTTGGTGTGTAGTTGACTATACTATGATATAGTTTCGATGTATAGCAGACTATATATTATGATATATATAGTAACAGCGTGTAATGGAATATATATTTCTGGAATGTAGTGGACTATATAGCTTCGGAGTATAGTGAGCTATATAATAAGAAAGAGTAAGAGAGTAGACAAGAAGTTTTCTTCTTATTTCTACTTGTTTTGTTATTTTGTTCTTATTGTTGTTACTTTACATAGAGCTCAGTACATCTATTTATAAAGGGTAGATGTTAATCTAAGGATGACACATAAGTGATGATTAACAACTTATGTAGATGAGTAATGTCTTAATAGGATGACACTTATAGGCTTATGTGATGAATAATCACATTTTCTTAACACTCCCCTTTTAGTATTCATCACCATTTGGTTTGCTGCGTGCTGCCTCATTAAAAACCTTTCCATGGAAAAACCCAATGGGATAAAAACCATGGCAAAGGGAAAAAGAGTACAACGACGCAAGCTCCCCCTGGAAATGATAAATATCATATTTCGTCATAGATCTCGTAACTGCCGCATTTCAATATTTTGAACGTGTTTCTTGAATGTTGTAGTTGGAAGCGCCTTTGTAAAGAGATCGGCTGTGTTGTCACTTGAGCGAACATATCGAATATCCACTTCTTGATTTTTCTCGAGCTCTTGAGTGTAAGAAAAAAATCTTGGATGTATATGCTTTGTTCTATCGCTCTTGATATAGCCTTCTTTGAGTTGAGCAACGCATGCTGCATTATCTTCAAAAATTCGCGTTGGTTCCTTGTTGATGGCTATTCCACTTGCTTCTTGGATGTGATTAGTCATTGATCTCAGCCACACACATTCTCTAGATGCTTCATGAAGTGCTATGATTTCTGCATGATTTGAAGAAGTAGCGACCAATGTCTGTTTTTGTGAACGCCATGAGATCGCAGTACCTCCCATTGTGAAAACGTATCCAGTTTGCGATCGAGCTTTATGTGGATCCGATAAGTATCCTGCATCTGCAAAACCAACTAGACCAAAAACAGAATTTCTGGAATAGAATAATCCCAAGTCAATTGTACCTTGGAGATAACGGAAAATCTGTTTTATTCCAGTCCAATGTCTCCTTGTAGGAGATGAACTGTATCTTGCAAGCAGATTAGTAGCAAATGCTATATCTGGCCTAGTACAATTTGCAAGATACATAAGTGCAACTATGGCACTCATGTAAGGCACTTCAGGACCTAATATATCTTCATTATCTCCACAAGGTCGAAATGGATCCTTATCAATGTTAAGTGATCTATTTACCATTGGAGTGCTCAAAGGATTTGCTTTATCCATATTGAAGCGTTTTAATACCCTCTTGGTATAATTTGATTGATGCAAAAATATTCCATCTTGGAAATGCTCTATTTGGAGCCCTAGACAAAATTTTGTCTTTCCAAGGTCTTTCATTTCGAACTCTTCTTTCATATGAGTTCTTGCATCATCAACTTCCTTTTGAGTTCCAATTATGTTTAGGTCATCAACATAAACAGCAATGATCACAAAACCTAAAGAGGTTTTCTTAATAAAGACGCAAGGGCAAATCGCATTGTTGATATACCCTATCTTTAATAGGTATTCACTTAATCGATTATACCACATGCGTCCTGATTGTTTTAGTTCATATAGTGATCGATGTAATTTGACCGAACAAATGCCTTTGGATCCTTCTGGGATTTTCGATTTTTCGGGGATCTTGAATCCCTCTGGAATTTTCATATATATATCATTATCCAGTGATCCATATAGGTATGCAGTCACAACATCCATAAGGTACATTTCTAAATTTTTTGATGCCGTTAGGCTCATCAAGTACCTGAATGTGATTGCATCCATAACCGGGGAATATGTTTCATCATAATCAATTCCCGGTCTTTGAGAAAATCCTTGTGCCACAAGTCGAGCTTTATATCTTGTGACTTTATTTTTCTCATTTCTCTTACGCACAAAGACCCATTTGCATCCGACTGGTATTACATCTTCAGGTGTAATGACAACCTGCCCAAACACTTTTCCTTTCTTGAGAGAGAGTAATTCATCTCTTATGGCTGTTTGCCATTTCTCCCAGTCGGGCCTTTTCCGACACTCTAAGACGGATCTCGGGTCTGGATCATTATTTTCATTATCAATTTCTTTGGATACAGAAAAGGAGAATATTCCATCGTTATCTTCTATTTCATTTCTAACCCGAATATTTCCATCTTGGGCGTAATTTATGGAAATCTCACACTTTTCTGCATGATGTTCATCCTCGGGACTTTTCCCTTCATCGGATTCTTTTAGAACATTTTCATGAATGTCTTCTGGACATTTCTCATGATGTGGTTCTTGAATTATTTCATTTCTTTCTCCCAACTTCTTTTTCTTTCGGGGATTTTTATCTTTAGATCCCATAGGTCTCCCCCTTTTCAATTGAACCTTGGGTTCATCCGCTTTGTTCCCGTCAATTTTTCCTTTTGGAATTTCGATTCGTGATGGAACATTTGCAGCGGGTATATATGATTTTGTCACTCTCTTTGTATCTGTGAACGCATCTGGTAATTGATTTGTCATATTTTGCAAATGTATAATTTTCTGAACTTCTAGTTCGCGTTGATTCGTAGGGGGGTCAAGATGTACTAAAGATGGTGAAAACCATGTAACATCTTGTGATGTTTGCTTACTTCCTCCCCCTAATTCTGGAAATTCATCTTCATTAAAATGGCAATCGGCAAATCGTGCCGTAAACATATCACCAGTTTGCGGTTCAAGATATCTTATGATACTTGGTGACGTATATCCTATATATATCCCCAATCTCCTTTGTGGCCCCATTTTTGTTCTTTGCGGAGGGGCTATAGGAACATAAACCGCACATCCAAAAACACGGAGATGTGATATATTCGGTTCTTGGCCAGATGCCAATTGTAATGGGGAATATTTACGATATGCACTTGGTCTAATTTTACCAAAGTGGCTGCATGTAGTATAGCATGTCCCCATACAGAAATTGGGAGTTTTGTTCTTAATATTAGTGGTCTTGCAATTAATTGCAATCGTTTAATCAAACTTTCAGCCATGCCATTTTGTGTATGCACATGGGGCACTGGATGCTCAACATCGATCCCCATTGACATACAATAATCATTGAAAGCTTGTGAAGTGAATTCACCAGCATTATCAAGCCTTATTTTCTTTATGGCATAATCAGGGAATTGTGCTTTCAACCTGATGATTTGGGTAATGAATCTAGCGAAAGCCATATTTCTTGTGATCAAAAGACACACATGTGACCATCTACTTGATGCGTCTATTAATACCATGAAATATCGAAATGGCCCGCACGGTGGATGTATAGGTCCACATATATCACCATGTATTCTTTCCAAAAATAATGGGGATTCATTCCCTACGTTTGCTGGTGATGGCCGAAATATGAATTTTCCTTGAGAACACTCATTGCATGAAAACTCCCCCGTTTGAAAATTTTACTCATTTTTCAACGGGTGACCACTAGAATTTTGCACAATTTTTCTCATCATGACTGATCCGGGATGCCCTAACCTTTCATGCCAGATTTTGAATGTACTAGCAAATCCTTGGTTTAATGAAATATATGATTCAGTGTTTGTGCAATATAATCCGGAGGATAACATCGGTAATCTTTCCAAATGATGTTTCCTTTCTGTTGTAATGCAAATGTACTCAATGCCATTTTCATTCATAGTTTCCATATGATATCCATTTCTTCGGATATCTTTGAAACTTAATAGATTTCTATAGGACTTTGGAGAATATAGGGCATTATTTATCTCAAACTTAGTCCCATTTGGCATTGAAAAACTGGTTTTCCCGGAGCCTATAATGATCTTTGCATTACCGGATATGGTACTCACGCTACTGGCGGAGTCCATGATTTCGAGATGGGAGAAATATCGCCTATTTTTTAGTATAGTGTGCGTTGTAGCACTATCTGCTAGGCATATATCTCCGTCATGAATCTCGATTTGTGACATCTTCTGTGTCATAATAATTATAAAAAATGCATTAATAGATTAAGACAAACTATGTCACAAATACTTGCCATTAAGTTTTACAAAGACATATTATACAAAGAGAAACATTAACTTTTGTTTCTAGATAGCTTGGCAGTTTATGAAACTTCATCGACCTTAGTCATTTTGTTTTTCTACGACATTTCCGAATTCAAGAAAATCCGCAATATCCAGATGAGTATCATCACTAAGGCCACTGAAAGAAGGTCTGGCTTCATTATTGATGAAGTTGGTTTCAACGTTCTTAGCCTTTGTCTTTAGAGACTCTTGATACAGATCGGCGAAATGTTTTGGGGTACGACATATACGTTCCCAATGCCCTTTCATGCCGCATCTGTAGCAAACATTTTCGTTCGATTTCTTTATCGAACGACCACCTTCATTTATTTGGAAGTTCTTATTTCTCACAGTGTTAAAACCCCTTCCTTGTCCACGACCACGACCTCGTCCACGACCTCGACTACGGTCTCAACCGTGTTCACGTCGTTGCCTTTGATAATTATCATTATTTATGGATGCTACAACTTTCATTTCTGGGAATGGAGATGATCCAGCTGGACGAGCCTGGTGGTTTAACATCACAAGTTCATTATTCTGCTCTGCTACAAGGAGTACTTCCATTAACTCCGTGCAGCGAGTGTATCCTTTGGCCCGGTACTGTTCTTGGAAAATCACATTTCCAGAATGAAATGTGGAGAGCATTTTTTCAATCATATCATAATCGCTCACATTTTCACCACATAACATCATCCTGGAAGTGATCCCAAACATGGCAGAATTATATTCGCTAACACTTTTATAATCCAAAAACCGGAGGTTTAGCCATTCATGTTTGGCCTTTGGTAAGATCACATATTTTTGGTGATCAAACCTATCTTTGAGTGATTGCCAAAGATCTCCAGGATCTTCTTTTGTGATGTATTCATTTTTCAAGCTATCGTGGAGATGGTGGCGCAAAAATACCATAGCCTTAGCTTTATTCTCATCTGACGTATATTCGAACTGGTCGATGGTATTGAGAAGCACATTCGATCTCAGATGCATTTTTGCATGTGATGCCCATGTCATATAATTATTTCCACTTATATCGAGGGCAACGATATCGAGCTTTGCCAAGTTTGACATGATATCACTATATAAACAATAGATCAAATGTCAATTCATTTCCACATATGTTATCTTTCATATGATTTCGAGGAGGCGGCGCCTATCACTCGAATAAGGAGGATGCTTAACCTACCACTCCGTATAATTTAGTATAGAATTGACATGAATTTAACATAATGTAAATTTTACCTTTTTTATGGTATGGAATGGACGAGGAGATGATCAAACAGAGCAACGGTTTAGAAACGGCCGTGCTGATAACGTGTTATGAAACTATACTATAATATAGCTTTGGTGTGTAGTTGACTATACTATGATATAGCTTCGATGTATAGCGGACTATATTTTATGGTATATATAGTAACAGCGTGTAGTGGAGTATATATCTCTGGAATGTAGTGGACTATATAGTAAGGACTATATAGCTTCAGAGTATAGTGAGCTATATAGTAAGAAAGAGTAAGAGAGTAGACAAGAGGTTTTCTTCTTCTTATTTCTACTTGTTTTGTTATCTTGTTCTTATTGTTGTTACTTTACATAGAGCTAAGTACATCTATTTATAAGGGGTAGATGTTAATCTAAGGATGATACATAAGTGATGATTAATAACTTATGTAGATGAGTAATGTCATAATAGGATGACACTTGTAGGCTCATGTGATGAATAATCACATTTTCTTAACAAATCTCTCTTACTACATCACATCTCGCTCTCTCTCTCTTTTATTATTTAAAGTTCTTATACTATATAAATCTTATCATATATTAAATAGTTTACAACACGATATCAGCACGAACGTCTCTCGATCCATCTGTATACCAATAAGGTAAGTAATAACATGCATATTTTACCAGTTTTTACTATCATAAGTGAGTGCTTTAATAGGCATTTCACTAAGGTTTTGATGCATAAACACTAGATTTTGAGTATTTGGTTGTTCAAGACTTTTTTCAGGTAAACTTAGCAAAAGACGCATATTTTGGAGCAAAATGGACAATTCCGGAAACAGTGCTCAAGGACAGAAGTTCAACATCAAACGAAGGCCTTTCCACCACGAGATCAAGCTCATATTTGGAGGCAAGGAAGCCTTATCAGCTGTCTTTCACCACGAAGTGATTTGAGGACAATCACACGGTTGCATCTCAAGTTATGGAAGAAGCAAGAAGGCCCGTCAAGCACCCGGAAGGACGAGCTGGCCGAGCCACGACCGACCCAGACGACCAGTGGCCGCGCCAAGGCCGATCGCTCGAGCGGCCAGGCCATTCGCATTTCCCGAGCCCATTTGAAGCCCAACTTGAACCCGCAGCCGTCTTATGCAAACAAAGACCTAATCCACGACCTAGGACACTTGAAGACCTATATATACTCGTTGTTTAGGGTTTTTTCTAAGAGAGAAACTTATCACGAAATACTCTAAGTTATAGATTTCATTTGGTGGCCGCGAGTCTCTGATTCGCGGTTTGCCTTTGTTCTTCAAGGGAGATTGATTTATTCTTGAACCCTTTTTGTTTCTCATCGATTTATACAAGTTATGCATTCATCAATCACGTTTTCTGTCTCTAGTTTCATGTCTGAGTAGTTTACTTTCGTTGGGTGTTCTTTAAGGGGATCTATGGGAAATTTCATTAACTGTTGTTGAACCGATTGTTTAGGCCGAAGATTAGGATTTTCTGTCTCACCTTATTCGTTCTTATTGCATGAGTCTAGCGTCATGAACTATATTCTGATCGAAGGATCTTGAGAGCGACCAACGTCCTGAATCTCAGATCTAGACCAAAATAGGGTAGAGAGCATTCTTTAAAACATGTCTGAATGTTTATCGTCCCGATCTTATTGCGTGTTCGTCTAGGACGTAGGATATGAGAATATACCTGCGGACTAGAAGTTCGCAGATCCGACCTTGCTTGATTAAGTTAGGTTGTTAAAACCAGTGAATCAGTTTGGGGAATAATCGCCTAGTCTCGTTTGCTTAACTTTTGCGTGTTTGATTCTTAGTTAGAACCCCATAGATTTCCCGAGAAGATTCCCAACGTATCGCACCCCATCTGCTTTTACATCGAGATTTACGCACTTCAATATTTACTTTTCTGCACTGCTTGCCTGATTTCCTTTTTACAAGTCTTTAAGTTTATTTTCCTTTTCCCGTTGGTTATAGAAGAGATTGACAACTTTCTCTATATAAGACGTGATTCTGCTTTCTTTTATTTCTGCAAAAACCGTGACACTTACCCCAAGACCCCAGTTCCCTGCGGCTTTGGTTGCCCTGATTCTTCTGTTTTGCAGTTGACCTCCTCCCTGTGGATCGATACCCTAAGTACTACAACGCATGCTGTGCACTTGCAGCTTAGGGTCCTACAAATTTAAAGCTCGACGAATCCCCAAAGAAATCCTCCAATCTCGGACGACTATTTAGACCCCATCAAGCTTTTGGCGCCGTTGCCGGGGAGGTTGCGTTTCGCTGTCCAAAGCAAAGGTCAGGATCACAACTCAAAGACTTTCTTTTTCTTTAACTTTTAGATTTCTTTCTATGAGTTTCAGGAACTATCCTACCATGGAGCACGTAAGGAGCGATCTTTACATGCCCCCGAACTCACGCCCACCTGCAGACCACTCCATTCCGCCGCCCCTAGAATGCTTCACTTCTGAAGGAACGCCCGCACCCCTAGCGCAGGACGAGGATGAGAGTTCTCACCACCAGATTTATGTTCTCTCCCATCACGACCAAAGACTCCCACCTTCCTTCCTGCATCAGCGACTGCACTAACTTACGGAGCTAGCACGGATCCTCACGGATCGCGTAGCCGAGTCAGAGAAGACCTTCCATTCCCGGATCAGTTCGATGCAAACCGAGAAATCCTACAAAGTGCAGGAAATCGCGGATCAGGCCAAGAGACTTGAAGCACAAGCTTCAAAAGACCGAAACAAATTCCTGAAGGTGGAAGAGAAGTTAGGATGCCATGACTACAATCTGGCCCAGATCAGACGGAGAACTCGAGGGTACGGCTGCGAGCTCGAAGAAACTAAGGAAGCTATTGATGAGGTCAGAGATCGCCTTGGAAGATACATCGAGGAGGCACGGGAAGGCCGTTTGGCAATCAAAAGCCAAACCAGCAGTAACAACAGGGCAATCGAGAGCATTGCCTCGAAACTAGAAAGAGGGGAGGACGAGCTCGAAAGACTTGCCCAAGGCCAACAGGAGCTCACCGATATTCTGCCCTCTTTCAAGAGAGCCATGAGTTTCCCCACAGAAGAACACAAGGAGATCCCTGATTCCTCTAGCGAAGAAGACGTCACGACTGGCGAACGGCTGAGCGCAAGATCCAAGCAAGTGATCATTGCGCCTTGCAATGTCATTACTCGCCTCGGAGCAAAGAGAAACGCCATCCTCAGAGCAAGACACGGCCGAAACAGATTCGCCTTCTCAAATCATCGGCCGCTTCAAAATTCGGCGTCCCCAATCTGTGGAATATCGTCTCCAGAGCCAGGATTGGACAAAGTCATAACTTACCGATCGAACGACAAGAGGATACAGGAGGAATCGCGATTCGGGGATCGCATCAAAAGAGAAAGACTCATCGAGTTCCGTAAGAAGGCAAGGAAGATCCTGATATATGTTGGATTCGAAGAAGCTCTAGAAAAAAGAGGTCTGAAGGAGTACTTCAAAGATAGCAGCGAGGACGCTAGCATAATCAAATGCCACTTCATGCAGGCAAGGTTCAACGACACCACACCAAGGATAATGGACGTTCATAGATATAAGAAGGTTGGAAAGATTCGCGACCTAATCAGCAGAGAAGACCTTGCGGAATTTGCCAGGGTAGTGGGGAGCCTCCCTCCTGAAGCCACCTTCACTATTGCATGGAAGGAACATCTGATCGGGTACTACTTCCACGAAAGTGATGAAACTAAGCAAGAGATACAGCATCTCTACGAACTTGCGCGGCCGGCCGTCGTCTGAAGAAGCTTCTGTCCCGACCTCACCAAACCAGATCTCCTTCAACCTGTTTCAAGCCTTTCAAGTTTCCTCCTTGATTCAATGGCCTGAACACGTCCTAAAGACCGCAAAGACCACTTTCACAACCGCGGCAAGTTGCTGTTGCATCCAAGACGGCGAGACGAGACGAGACTCCATCCAAGTCAAGTTAAGCCAATGACCCATCTCTCTACTTACTTCGTCCAACACGTTCAACGGACCTATATCCACGAAAACGAAGAAGAACACCACGGTTTCTAGAGGAAGAAAACCGTAGTGCAAGCTCCAGAAGGAAGAAGATGCAACTTCCTTCACCAAACCGCGAAGAGGAAAGTTCCCGAAGACTAGCTTCTCTCTTCCACGACCGCGACCTTTACCAAAGCCAAGTAAGGATTTCATATGGCATTGAAGTTCAAACTAGCAACACCTGTCTTCCGGGATCCCGAACAGATCACTGGATAGGCCAGCATAGACCCAAACTTCAAGTCAAGTTTCTGAGGTGACGTAATCTTCAAGACGCAAGAACGGAAGATTTTCCATCTCTCATTCACGGTGTTATCAAAGGTCAAGGAACCAAGACGAGTACTCAACAACCAGAGTACCTGTTATTCTCAACAAAAGCGAGCCAATCACCACCACCAAACGCCTATCACCACCCTCGTCCATCACCACCACACGCCCACCACCACCATCCGAAGCAAGGAAGCTCAACCGCGCAATACATTTCCTTTCGAGCTAAGTTTTCGATTTCTTTTGTTCAATTAAATCGATTCTAAGCAGGGAAATAAGGAGAATGATCAAGTCCTTAGTTCAAATCATACCACACGCCCATCCACCCATACCAAACTCAACGCCACTTTCAAGTAAGTCTTCACAAGCTTGTACTTGAATTTATCTATCTTTTTCACCTCAACTCGATTTAAACAAACTGGAGACAGTTTGATTTAAGTCTGGGGGGGGGGTTTCTTATATTACTAACTATGCTTTTATTTGATGAGTCTTATGCATACTTACATCATTTATCGAGTCGTTTTATAGAGTCAAAACTTTTTTTGTTCTTTTAGTCGGAAACTATGAACTTTGCTAGGTACAAGTCATTTTGAAACAAGGAACCTTAATGACCATTCTCACGGTTTTAGAAGCAAGGTTTACTAAGTTGAACACTGCGAATGGATCGTTCCAACAGAGAAAGTTCTAATCTCTAGAGTACTCGAAGGATCTTGCGTTGACTCCGCACCTAATGAATCAAAACTTCTCGTCAAGGGGCTTGAGGTACTTCGAAATTTGCTCCTCTTTTAGACTCTAGCATGACTAAGTAGATGCAATGCAATCTCTCCTTGATCTTCCCTTGTTATAGAAAAGAAAAAAAAATAGAAAGAAAAGTCTTAGTTTGGGAACGACAACCAGAGTTCCTTAAAGGACCATGACGGTTCGCAGACATCATAAAAGCTTCGAAGAAGTGATCATTCTCAAGCTAAGAAGTAAAAGAAAAAAAATAGAATAAGGAAGTCGATAGAAAAAATAAAATGATACCCTAGAAAAGTAGGGAGAAATCGACTAAGGGAAGAGAAAATAGGGGAGTTGTGTCTGAAATGTCTTTGTCTAGATGTTTGGGAGAAAAGAGTATAATGTCTCGTCGACCAATACTCCCTCGATAGAGACCGCATGCCTAAATGAATAAAGGGGTCAACAAGAGAAAGCTTGAAATACTCGAAGGGACCATGAAGCGTATCCGGGAAGGATGAAAAACACAAGGTAACTAGACCCAAACGCCTTGAAGCTGAATCCCGAGTTATGTGGCTCAAACAGGTCGATTGCTAGACTTGATGAGTTCCCAAGTATTGGTGAGTTTCCACGATTTCAAACCTCTTTTCCTTACTTAGATTTCTGTTTTGTTTGAGGACAAACAAAGTTTAAGTCTGGGGGAGTTGATAACATGCATATTTTACCCGTTTTTACTATCATAAGTGAGTGCTTTAATAAGCATTTCACTAAGGTTTTGATGCATAAACACTAGATTTCGAGTATTTGGTTGTTCAAGACTCTTTTCAGGTAAACTTAGCAAAAGACGCATATTTTGGAGCAAAATGGACAATTTCGGAAACAATGCTCAAGAACAGAAGTTCAACATCAAACCAAGGCCTTTCCACCACGAGATCAAGCTCACATTTGGAGACAAGGGAGCCTTATCAGCTGTCTTTCACCACAAAGTGATTTGAGGACAATCCCACGGTTGGATCTCAAGTTATGGAAGAAGCACGAAGGCCCGTCAAGCACTCGGAAGGACGAGCTGGCCGCGCCACGACCGACCCATACGACCAGTGGCTGCGCCACGGCCGGTCGCTCGAGCGGCCAGGCCATTCGCATTTCCCGAGCCCATTTGAAGCCCAACTTGAACCCGCAGCCGTCTTATGCAAGCCAAGACCTAATCCACGACCTAGGACACTTGAAGACCTATATATACTCGTTGTTTAGGGTTTTTTCTAAGAGAGCAACTTATCACGAAATACTCTAAGTCATAGATTTCTTTTGGTGGCCGCGAGTCTCTGATTCGCGGTTTGCCTTTGTTCTTCAAGGGAGATTGATTTATTCTTGAACCCTTTTTGTTTCTCATCGATTTATACAAGTTATGCATTCATCAATCACGTTTTCTGTCTCTACTTTCATGTCTGAGTAGTTTACTTTCGTTGGGTGTTCTTTAAGGGGATCTATGGGGAATTTCATTAACTGTTGTTGAACCGATTGTTTAGGCCGTAGACTAGGATTTTCTGTCTCACTTTATTCGTTCTTATTGCATGAGTCTAGCGTCATGAACTATATTCTGATCGCAGGATCTTGAGAGCGACCAACGTCCTGAATCTCAGATCTAGACCAAAATAGGGTAGAGAGCATCCTTTAAAAGATGTCTGAATGTTTATCGTCCCGATCTTATTGCGTGTTCGTCTAGGACGCAGGATATGAGAATATACCTGCGGACTAGAAGTTCGCAGATCGACCTTGCTTGATAAAGTTAGGTTGTTAAAACCAGTGAATCAGTTTGGGGAAAATCGCCTAGTCTCGTTTGCTTAGCTTTTGCGTGTTTGATTCCTAGTTAGAACCCCATAGATTTCCCGAGAAGATTCCCAACGTATCGCACCCCATCTGCTTTTACATCGAGATTTACGCACTTCAATATTTACTTTTCTGCACTGCTTGCCTGATTTGATTTTTACAAGTCTTTAAGTTTATTTTCCTTTTCCCGTTGGTTATAGAAGAGATTGACAACCTTCTCTATATAAGACGTGATTCTGCTTTCTTTTATTTCTGCAAAAACCGTGACACTTACCCTAAAACCCCAGTTCCCTGTGTCTTTGGTTGCCCTGATTCTTCTGTTTTGCAGTTGACCTCCTCCCTGTGGATCGATACCCTAAGTACTACAACGCACGCTGTGCACTTGGAGCTTAGGGTCCTACAAATTCAAAACTTGACGAGTCCCCAAAGAAATCCTCCAATCTCGGACGACTATTTAGACCCCATCAGTAAGATTTATTTGTGTTCAATTCAAGTTTATTATTTACGGGAAGATATACTCTGTCTTCCCGTTTTATTTGTTATGCCGGGATGATGGGCTATGCCTTCTCCGAGCCGATCGTTATGATAGGCGCTGCCTTCACGATCAAAATGATCACATGGTAGACTATGTCTCCTCAAATCATATTTACGGAGTGGAAGAATAACACCTCCATCTTATTTAATTTATGTTTATGTATTTAATTTATTTATGGAGTGGGAGGCTAAACCCCCATCCTTGTTTATTTATTATGGAGTGGTAGTTTTAAAAACTCCTCCACAAGCAATTGAATGGTTGCCTCTGCCTCCTCATATTGCTTTTAATTATTGTCTTTTATTACACCGTTATTATGTCCAAATTTTTATAAATAAATTTTCATTAAATTAAATGGATTAAGTTTTGTTATTCAGTTATAATGTCAAATTTGTCAAAGCTCGATATCGCCGCCCTTGACTTGTGTGGAAAGAATTATATGTCTTGGGCGTTAGGTGCAAAGTTGCATCTAAAAGGAATTGGTCTCTTCAGCACTATCGATAAGTCGATAGAGACATCAGATGAGGCTAAGGCAAAAGCCATAATCTTTTTACGCCACCATATTCATGATGGTTTAAAAGACGAATACATCTTGAAAGAAGGTCCAGCAGATCTTTGTTTGTCGCTTAAGAGTCGTTTTGATCACCAGAGGTATGTGATCTTACCGAAAGCAAGGCACGAGTGGTTGAATCTCCGGTGCCAGGATTACAAAAGTGTGAGTGAATATAATTTCGCCTTGTTCGGAATCACCTCTGGGATGACGTTGTGTGGAGAATATATCAGTGAATATGATATGTTAGAGAAAACTCTCCACTTTTCATCCTGGAAATGTAATCCTGCAGCAGCAATACCGGGCAAGAGAATTCACCCTGTACTCGGAGTTAATGCAAATCCTCCTTGTAGCTGAACAGAATAATCAACTCGTGATGTTGAACCATTAGACTCGTCTAACTAGATCTATGCCATTCCCTGAAGCGAATGTTGCGTCATCCAGATAAACTAATAGGAAGCTACAACGTGAACGCAGACGCGACAGAGACCGCGGTCGCGGTCGCTGTCGAGGGCGTGGACGAGGAAGTTAAAGTGATGATGATCGAGGTGTTAAAAGACAAGGTGAAAACCCTTGCTTCAGATGCGGCATGAAAGGACATTGGGTACACACGTGTCGTATGCCAAAACATTTAGCCGATCTGTACGCAGAATCACAAAAGACCAAAGAAAAAGATGAAGAGACCAACTTCATCTTGGATGAAGCTGGAACTTCATTTGATGGCCTAAGTGATGATGCTCATCTTGATGTTGCTGATTTTCTTGTTGATCCCGAAGCATCAACAAAGTCAAAGAAACTTAAATTTATAATAATGTCTCTTTGAAAGACACCAACAATAACAAACACTTAATCTGGCTTTTAGTATGTATAATATATTTTCGTTTTGGTAAAAGGTTTTTGGTGTTATATATTAATCTTTTGATGTAATATAATAACCTCTTTATAAGTTGATGTTTTTGGTTAATTATTGCATCTTTTAGAAATTATTGTGGCCAAGAAGATGTCACAATTTGAGATTCAGGATGGAGATACTTGTCTAGCAGACAATTGTACGACACATACAATACTCAAAGATAAAAATTATTTCTCCTGTCTCAAAATGAAAGTCGCCGCCGGAAGCGTGAGTACTGTAACTGGTATTGCAAAGATTATACTAAGCTCCGGAAGAGCAGTTTTTCAATGCCAAGGGGTACAGAGTTTGTAGTGCAAGATGCATTATAATCCCCCGAGTCTAAGCGGAACTTATTAAGTTTCCGAGATATCCGGAGAAATGGAAATCATATTGAGACTATTGATAAGAATGGCATTGAATTCATTTGCATTACAATGGAGACCAAACATCAGTTGGAAGAATTACCAATGATGTCCTCCGGATTATATTGCACAAAGATAACCATGGCTGAATCACATGTTGCGGTAAACCAGAAGTTTACCAGCACTTTTAGAGTGTGGCATGAAAGGCTAGGCCACCCTGGTTCAGTCATATTGAGAAGGATAGTGCAAAATTAGAGTGGCCACCAATTGAAAAACCAGAAGATTTTTCAATCGGGGGAGTTTTTATGTAAGACATGTTCTCAAGGAAAATTAATAAGTAGGCCCTCGCCAGACAAAGTTAGGAATAAATCTCCTGTATTTCTAGAGAGAATACATGGTGATATATGTGGACCGATTCACCCACTGTGCGGGCTATTTAGATATTTCATGGTAATGATTGACGCATCTAGGAGATGGTCACATGTGTGTCTTTTGACCACAAGAAATATGGCTTTCGCAAGATTTATTGCCCATATAATCAGGTTGAGAGCGCATTTCCCTGATTGTGCCATAAAGAAAGCCAGGCTTGATAACGCTGGTGAATTCACTTCAGCGCCCTTTAATGATTATTGTATGTCTTTGGGAATCGATGTTGAGCATCCGGTTCCGCACGTACATACACAAAATGGCATGGCTAAGTCTTTGATTAAACAATTGCAGTTGATTGCAAGACCGTTAATCTTGAGAACAAAACTCCCAATCACTGTGTGGGGTCATGCTATAATGCATGCTGGGGCATTGGTCCAGGTAAGACCAAATGCATATAATGAATATTCTCCAATACAGTTAGCGTTTGGCCATAAGCCAGATGTTTCCCATCTTTGTGTGTTTGGGTGTCCCGTCTATGTCCCTATAGCGCCACCGCAAAGAACAAAAATGAGACCACAAAGAAGATTGGGAATTTATATCGGGTATTCCTCACCAAGTATAATTAGGTATCTTGAACCGGCAACTGGTGATATGTTCACGGCACGGTTTGCCGATTGCCACTTTGATGAAAGCGAATTCCCTGCGTTAGGGGGAGGATTGAGAGAATCACCAAATGATATCACCTAGTGTACACACTCTTTGGTTTATCTTGATCCTCCTACTAATCAACGCGAGGTGGAAATTCAAAAAATTATACATATGCAAAGTTTGGCAAACCAGTTACCTGATGCGTTCACATATACGAGGAGGGTGACGAAGTTTCATATCCCCGCAACTAATGCTCCATCAAGGGTAAATGTTCTTGAATAACATATTGATGTAAGTAGAGCAAATGAACCGAGGGTTCAGCTGAAGCACGGGAGGCCTATGGGATCAAAAGATAGAAATCCCCGACAAAGAAAGAAGTTGGGAGCAAAGGTTCCACAAGAACCAAATAAAGCCAAATGTCCGGAAGACATTTGTGTCAAATGTCCTGAATACATTTTTGAAAAGGTTCCTGAAGAACCAAGTAAAGATATATGTCCGGAAGACATATATGAACCGGTTCCAGAAGAACCTGGTAAAGAGATTCGTCATGAAGACGAATTTGGAACAGAAAAATATGAGATTTCATCTCCTTCGCCCATAGTGAAAAATTATGGGCTATAAGTGAAATAGAAGATGATGATGGAATGTTCTATTTTCTGTGTCCAATGAGATCGATCATGAAAATGATGATCTAGATCCAAGTTCCGTGTCAGAGTGCCAGAGAAAGCCTGACTGGGATAAATGGCAAGTGGCCATGAGGAATGAAATATTCTCCCTTACTAAATGGAACGTATTCGGACCGATAGTTGTTACACCTGAAGATGTAATGCCGATCGGATACAAATGGGTCTTTGTAAGAAAGTGAAATGAGAAAAATGAGGTCACAATGTATAAATCTCGCATTGTGGCGCAAGGTTTTTCTCAAATACCGGGAATAGATTATGAAGAAACATATTCTCCGGTCATGGATGCAATCACATTCAGGTACTTTATAGTCCTAACGGCCTCTAAAAATTTAGAGATATACATGATGGATGTTGTGACTGCATACCTATATGGTTCACTTGATAGTGACATATATATGAAAATCCCTGAAGGATTTAAGATCCATGAATTATCAAAGATACCTAAAGCATCTAAAGAGCTATGTTCGGTCAAACTACATCGATCACTTTACGGATTAAAGCAATCTGGACGCATGTGGTATAATCACTTAAGTGAGTACTTGTTGAGTAAATGTTACATCAATAATGCGATATGCCCTTGTATGTTTATAAAGAAATCCGCATCAGGATTTGTGATCATTGTTGTGTATGTTGATGACCTGAACATGATTGGAACTCAAAAGGAGATTGATGATGCAAGAACTCACATGAAAGATGAGTTCGAGATGAAAGATCTTGGAAAGACAAAGTTTTGTCTTGTGCTCCAGATAGAGCATTTCCAAGATGAAATATTTGTGTATCAATCAAATTACACTAGAAGGGTGTTGAAACACTTTAGTATGGATAAAGCGACTCCTTTAAGTACTCCAATGGTCAATAGACCACTCGATGTTGACAAGGATCCATTTCGGCCTTGTGAAGGTAACGAAGAAATATTAGGTCCTGAAGTGCCTTATATGAGCGCTATAGGTGAACTTTTATATCTTGCAAATAGTACTAGACCAGATATAGCTTTTGCTACTAACTTACTTGCAAGGTATATTTCATCATCGACGCGCAGGTATTGGAATGGAATAAACCATATATTCTGTTATCTTCAAGGTTCAATTGATTTTGGATTATATTATTCTAGAAACCGCGAGTTTGGTCTAGTTGGTTTTGCAGATGCAGGATATCTATCTGATCCGCATAAAGCTCGATCGCAAACTGGATATGTTTTCACAGTTGGTGGAACTGCGATCTCTTGGCGTTTCCAAAAGCAAACATTGGTCGCCACTTCTTCAAATTTTGCAGAGGTTATTGCGCTTCATGAAGCATGTAGAGAATGTGTATGGCTTATATCCATAGCTCGTCATATACAAGAAGCAAGCGGAATAATCACACATAAAGAATCAACAAAAGTGTTTGAAGACAATGCTGCTTGTGTCGCTCAAATAAAAAAAGGTTATATCAAGAGCGATAGAACGAAACATATCCCTCCAAGATTTTTCTCTTATACTCAAGAGCTGGAGAAAAATAAAGAAGTGGATATCCAGTATGTTCGTTCAAGTGACAACGCAGATGATCTCTTCACAAAGTCGCTTCCTGCTACAACATTCAAGAAACATGTTCATAGTATTGGAATGCGACATCTACGATATTTGTGAAGAGAAGATGAGATCCATCATTTCCAGGGGGACTTTGCTGTTGATGTACTCTTTTTCCCTTTGTCATAGTTTTTATCCCATTGAATTTTCCCATGAAAATGTTTTTAACCAGACAGCACGCAACTTCACAATGATGGATATACAAGGAAGAACGTCATTGCACTTTTTTTCTCTAGTCATGGTTTTTATCCTAAATGGTGTTTTTCCATGATAAAGTTTTTAAAAAGACAATACGTAATACAATATTGATGATGAATCAAGGAGGAATGTTGTGATAAAAATGATAATTCACCATCATTTGTCGTGTAACATCCTCACGACCTTAACATACGTGTCAGCTTAATAAGGGATTTGTTTCCCTATATAAATGCTTGTAAAGCATTGAAACAAAATGGAGACAAAAAAGAGGAGAAATTGATATCGCCGAGGAAGAGAATCGGCATCTCGAGCGAGTTGCGCCAAGAAGGGAAGAGGAGGTAAGGGATGATTTTGGGATCGTTGTTGGCGAAGGAATCTAGTTCACCGTAGTACCATTCTAAGCTGCCGAGGACGGTTTTTATGTTGGTGGCGAGTTCGGAGGCGGGAGCCGCGGAGGGAAGCGGTTGCTGGATGAGAGAGGGAGGCAGTTCTGGGTTACGATTCTTGACCACTCGGCGAGGAAACCATTGAAACTAGGAAAAGGTGTAGCTTTGTAGAAGGGAGAGTGACATTTCTCGGAGACGAAGAAGACGACAATGGAGGATTTCTCAAGATTTCTTGAGGGGTTTTTCTTTTTATCGTAAGTTTCTGTTTTGGAGGGAAGGCAATATAAATGAATCGGTTTAACTTGAAACGAAACCGAATCTCATAAATTCAATTCGGTTCGGCTGAACCACCAGAACCATACCAATTTTATATATTATATATACGAATCTAAATTCAGCTATTGAACACACATATTACCGCGGGATACATTCACACTATCCGACTTTATTGTGTTCAAAATTACACAAACGCCGTTAGAGCAACCACAATGGAGACACCAAAGTGTTTTAAGTCCACTAAAATAAATAAAATAAATAAATAAATAATGACATGGAGACATCCAACTGTCTTAAATCCAAGAATGGTGTCTTATTTAAGATCCCTTTTTATGGTGTCTTATTTAAGATCCCTTTTTATGGTGTCTTATGACACGTGTCACGACGCGATTCGTCATAATTTTTTTTTTTTAAATCGAAATTTTTCTTTTTTTAAAAAAAAATCATTTTTTATTATTATTATAAAATCTTTAAGACACCCAAATTGAGTGTCTCCATTGGGGATGATCTTAGTTTCGTCTCTAGATATCAAAAATTACTTAACCATAAAGAGTGCTAAAGATTCACTTATTGCCTCAAATTCCTCAATCTAAAACAATTGTGATCGATTTAACCATGGTTTGCGGTTGATTTTTTCTACTAACAAATTACAAAGTTTAATTAAACTATTTATGTAAAGTATAGGGACCTGTTTACATAATTAGCTTAAACTGTTCCTATTAATGAGAGAAAGAGAGAAAAAGGAAACCACCACTCTCACTCCGACAACCTCCATAAGGACCATAACTATGGCTTCCAATTCCACCGTCACAACATTGACCATCTTTTTCTTCTTCTACTTCATCGAGCCTAGGGTTTCACAGCAAATCACAACCGTGGATTCAGAATGCACCGGCCGTTAGATCCACATCCGTACACTCCCTTCTCGATTCAATCTCGATCTACTATCAGTTTGAAATCGCTACCCAATCACCGACGATCTTTGCCCTTACCTAGTCAATCACGGTCTCGGCCCAAAAACACATATCCGTACCCAAGCTGGTATCGAACCGACCCGCTTCTTCTCAAACTCATTTTCCACCGTAGGATCCTCGAAATATCCATGTCTCACACCCGACCCGAATCTCGCCTCCGCCGTCTATCTCCCTTACTACGCCGGAATCGATTCTCTCCGTTACCTTTACGGATCCGACGTGAACTCCAGCGCGGATTACAGGTCAGATCTTCTCGAATTTCTGACTCGAGAGTCGAGACTCGCCCGACTGATTTGGGGAACCTCGTTCCTCGAACGACCCGAGTTCTTCCATCTCAGCGCGTTAACGCTCGAATCGCGTTTCCGGCGAGAATTCGTCTCATATACCCATTACTCTTAAACAGAAAGCTGAAATATCTCCTCAATTTTTATTTTAGTTTACAATTATTTTTAATGAAAAAAATATAAGGGTAAAGACCGAAAATCCTAAGAATTATACAGAATTACTTATTCTGTCATCGTCCCCCCCCACCCATTCGATCCAAGCCTCTCTCACAAAATCCGGAAAATCTCATAATTTCAAAGTCGAACGACTCTTTCATTCATCTTTGTTTGTGAACTTAGGAATAACTACGATTTTGATTTCTGTTTGCAATCGATGGCTAGGACAAAGTGGACACGAAAGAAGAAGAAGATTGCTCGAGATGGAGAGAGGGGTTCGGATCCGCCTACGGTAGTTGAGGAAAGAAATGAAGAGGAGGGATATGTGGTAGTTGAGGAAACGAATGATGAACGCGGACAGAATGAAGAAGAAGAAGCCGCGGACAAAGAAGAAGAAGAAGCCGCAGACGAAGAAGAAGAAGAAGCCGCAGACGAAGAAGAAGAAGAAGAAGCCGCAGACGAAAGAAGCCGCATACGAAGAAGAGAAGGGTTCGGATGAAGAAGAAGAAGAATAAAATTCAAAAGAGGAGGAGCGAAGTGAGAACTCGGAGCGAAGTACCCACGAGTCTATCGTAAGTGTTCGATTCAATTCATATTTAGGTAGAACTAGGAAAAACTAGTCGGAACTAGTTTGGGAGAGTTTAGTGATTTGTTTTGTTTTGCTATTGATATGATTTGTTATGGAAAAATTAATCGGAACTAGTTAGGAAGAGTTTAGTAATTGTGGGAACACAAATTATAGAGGTTTAATTTGTGAATTCGAGTTCGGTTCTTTTTAGAAATTCCAGGGTTTGGTAAGTAATACTAGTCGAACTATTAAAAACTACTCGAAACTCTATGTAAAACTGGTAGAACTAGATAAAACTATCCGCGGTTCAAACACATTTTCCACATGCCAAGGGACAAAAACCACAAGCTTATGGGGATGTGGATGCTCCTTCTTCGAGCTGCATGCATCGAGAAGGAAAAGGAAGTGTGGTTTGTCGTAAATGGTGTTCCATTCGCTATGGTCTAAGGGAACACGCCTTGATATCAGGATTAGACTGCCGTAACTATCCACTCAATTATATGCAAGAGAACAATATGTACTTCGTGAGGAAGCATTTTACGCGGGCAACAATTAGACATCAAGACGTGAAAGAAAAGCTAGAGGAAATAGATTCTTCTCGAGATAGGTTGAAGATGGCGGTCTTGTACTTCTTATCCAGCATTGTTATAGGGCAGACAAAGACTGGAGCAGATGCTACGCCTGTGTTGAAATTCTTCCAAAGAGCGGTCAATAATCTTGAGTTTTGTAAGAGATTTCCTTGGGGGAGATTCTCATTTGATCACATGCTAAGGGAGATCTCGCACACCATGAGTCATTTCGGAGGGACCGTCAAGGAGGGTGTATTATGGCCGATTCCTGGTTTCTGTATTCCTATGGAGGTATGTAAAATTGTTTTGAGGTATTAGTCATTATTACTAGTTGTTATAATTGAAGCTAACTCTAAGTATATGCGTTTTGCGTAGTTTTTGGCATTTGAGGCAATTTCAGAATTGGGGATTAGTTTCCAAGAAGGTAATCCAGGCACAAACATGAGTTGCCCTTGGATGTGCAAAACAAGGTTTAAGAAAAACGAAATGAAAGGGTTTCCTCTTGAGAAAATAAATGAAAAACTTGGTGGAACTAAGGTTAGTTATCATTTGCATGAGAATTATTTTGGGTTGTTATGATTTTAAACTTTATATTCATTGTTTTCATTCTCAGGACATTGATAGTATCATGATGGCTAGAGATGAAGAAAAATCTCTTCTGGCTCGAATCACGGAAAAAGATGACGACGATGATAAGCATGATGTCATTGTTGACAGTTGGATGCGTCGTCTTGGTCAAGGATATACCATATGGTTTGAAGAGATGTACAACGAAGATGTGGCTTCCCGATTGCGAGTGGAACCTGAAATAGCCGCTAATGCAGGTGAGGTAAACACGCATTTAACTGAATTGGTAGAGGTCGTAAAAGGTATGGGCGAATGGTTGAAGGTAATAGAGGACAAGGTTGATGGGTTGGGCGAAAAAGTTGATGGGTTGGCCGACAGAGTTGCACCGTTGGAAGCTTACGTGCAGGAGCAAACTGGAGGGGAGACGTCAAAAAGGGTGGTAAACGGATTGCCACGAGTAGGCCTGCCACACGGTCGACGAAACAGAAATGATAAGGAGTGAAGACTATCTCTTTTATGTTGGTTGTTTGGACTTGTAGTTTTTGAATTTGGTATGTTTTTGAATTCGGTATCACTATGGACAACTAAGTTATTTTTGAATTTGTACTACTGGTATTACTATGTAAAACTATGTTGTTGTTTTTTAAATTCGTACTACTAGAATTACTATGTAAAACGATGTTGTTTTTTTAATTTGAACTACTAGAATTACTATGTAGAATTATGTTGTGTTTGAATTCGTAATACTGGTATTATTATGTAAAACTATGTTGTTGTTTTTTAATTCGTACTACTATAATTACTATGTAGAATTATGTTATATTTGAATTCGTACTACTGATATTACTATGTAGAATTATGTTGTATTAGAAAAACATAGAAAAGTTTTACAAAACATAGACACGACATAGATAGGGAGCTGAGAGGAGCTACAAAAAGTGTAAAAAAACAAAGACAAGTCTTACAAAACAAAGATAAAGGTCTTAAACATCACGACCCACAACACCCGCCACTAACTCCTTCAACTTTGCAATCTCGTCAGCATTGTTTTTTTGCTCAAAACACATTTGCTTGATCTGAACTTCATGTTCATCAACCTCCTTCCTTAACCTAGCAACCTCTTCTTCGACAGCTTGAACCCATATTTTCCTTATGTGATAGCCATCATCCTACACCATAAAATTTAAAATTAAAACCCGAAGATGTACCTTAAAAACGAATCTCTAACCGAAATTATACCTTAAACACATTGCAGGTCAAGTATCTCCTTCCTAGGTCGGCTTCGTTTTGAGAGGTCTCCTCTACGATTTTTACACCACATGAACATCTTGTCGGAATGCCATAGTCACCATCGGCCATAAAGTAAAACCTGTCGATTAGCCTCTTATTCTTCTTCTCGTCACTATAGGTCGGGTCCATAGTCAAGAGATATTCGAAATAATGAAAGAGAAGAGCTCGAGGATTGGAGCGCTCGAGAAAAGTTCGGGAATGAGAGAGGAGAGAGAAAAGAGAGAGAGAGAGCAATTGGAAAATTTGGTAATGAAAGAAAATGAGAAGAAAGGGAAGAAATTTGGCGATTTTAGGTTTTAGCCGCCAAAATTTTGGGAATTTAGAGTTTTGGGCTCCAAAAATTTTGGAGAATTTGAGTTTGGGCGCCAAAAAATTTACACTTAGTTATACAGAATATAGTAGTTCTACGAAAGTTCCAAATAGTTACACTTTGGCTGTTTTCCAATTTAATTAGTATTACCTAATCTTAACATTTGTTTTCTTAGTTTTAAAGTTGATATAAATCAATTAACATATAATTAAGATTGATTCATTTAATGTTATGTTTGAAATGAAGATTTCTGTAACTTTGTCATCCTAAGTTAGTTATAATTTACAAAATGACCTTAAAACTATAAGGAGTATATTGTGTAGATTGTTCTTTAATAACTCAATATGATATAATTTCATAATTTCCTCTTCATACACTTTAAGAAATTTATTTGTGACGTTTACAACGTTTTTTTTTAACGTCTATATACAACGTTTTTAAAACTTTAATTGGTTAAGGTTTTAAGAAAATCAAAATTAATTTTTTTTTAATTATCAACTGTAATCAGTAATACCAGTTTTACGAGATATACATTCGCACATTAATACAAGTATGCTCAGTAATGCTCATTTATACATGTATTACCCAATAGCCACAGAAGCAATATATATTATTACATAACGAAAAATCAGTTTTACAGAGATGTTTTACAAAACAGAAGTTGAAGAGAAAATCAAACACTACTAAAATTTTCAAATAACAACCATTGGAGTCCTTGTCTTGGCCGCCTTTTATTTTGCGTCCTTGGACGCCGTTCTCCAGCCGATGGAAACCTTTTAACTCTCCTTTTCCCTTCTTTTTGACTAGATCTGGAGGTATGATCTGCACCTCTTTGATGTAATCTGGGACATTCCATACAGACCTATTCGGCACTCGATAAATTGTCCTCAAATACGCCATTGTCCACGATTCCGTCCAATAATATTTTGAACACAATTCATGTATTTATGTTCTGATATCACCACAGGTTTGCAAATCAATGAAAACGGCTAGTGCGTGCACACAAGGATACCTTTCAATATCGAAGAACCTGCAACTACACCTTTTCAATAGCAAGTTCACCAAATAAGGCTTTCCATCCCTATCGATGACATTGTATTCAAGCTGGAAACTGTTTAGCTCTATCACAGTTAATTTCTTAGCGACAGCCCATAAATCGTGCAAGTAGTTCTCCACTAAAGGTACCAGTTTATTATCAGTCGATCCAGCGACGGCATCCTTCCGATGTTCATTAAACCAATCCGAAAATTTATTAATTATGGCATCAAGCATGGGTATTAAAGAGTACCTCCTGGCGTCCTTGAAAACGCTGTTCAACGATTCCACACAGTTGCTTGTATCTATGTTGTACCTGTCGCCTGGAAAACAACTCCTTGCCCATTTTTCTTTGACGGTACTCTCCTCCAAATACTTGGCCGCAGAAGGATATCTCGTCTTAAAAGAAGTATAAGCACAGTTGAACTCAGCCACCGTGTAAAACCTACTGCACTCCATAAATCTCCACGCCACTACGTCTTTGTTGACGTTAGAAGCATGACATTTCACATTTTGGGACAAATGCCATACACAATACCCATGATGAGCCTGGGGATACACATTAGCTATGGCGCTGATGAGACTTGCATTTCTGTTAATTATAAATACCAATTCGGAAGAATCCTCTACAACGGTTTTCAGCATCTCGAAAAACCAGGTCCAACTAGCATTATTCTCACCATCGAGTACACCAAACGCTATTGGATAATGATGACGATTATGATCCTGAGCTGAGGCGAAAACTAGCACACCACCATATCCGTTCTTCAGAAAAGTTGCATCCACAATTATCACTTTTCTCATGACTCGAAACCCTTCAATGCTAGCTCCCAAAGCTATGAATAGGTACTTGAATTTTCCCTTCTCATCCAATTTCACCCTAGTTATTGTACCAGGATTGACATCCTCTAACATGTACAAATAACAATACAACAGCTTGTAGCTTTCTTCCGGATTGCCACGCAAATCAGAAACAGCTTGATTTTTCCCTCTCAATGTTGTGGAGTATGATATCTTCACACCAAGTTTGTCTTAACAAGATCCATGATAATTTTAGGACTTTGAGTTTCCATTTGTCATGGATTATCGTCATGCAAAAGAGCTGCAACTAATTGTGGATTTCCTTTCCTCTTCAAGTTGCTTGAACTCTGACTAGCCCGAGAGCAAGTATGCATCTTCGTGTACCTTCTAATCGAGAAAATATATGTCTCTGGAATCCTTGCAACTCGTAAACCCCATTGACAGCTTTCTCGAGTACATTTTAGCACTAATCGCATCTTATTCGACTTCTTTACAACATAACCAAAACAGTTAACAAATGCGGCTTTATCCACCAACTCTTGCAAAGCCTTCCTATTTGGAAATTTTTGACGCATACTCACACCCAAACCGTCTTCCCATGCCTCTATAAACTGACTACATTCTACAACAGCTGCACCCTCATCGTATTCATCACGCATATCTGATATATCCATATTGTTATCCGCACATTGATCACGTGATGTATCATCATCATCCTCTATCGCCTCATCTTGTTGTTTTGCTTGTTCTTTGTCTACATACAAAGTAATGGCATTAGCTCTGATTTCTTCATCAGTTGAATGCAACTCCACATAGTTCATACCAATAGAACTTTTGTCCACTCTCGACACTTTCTCGGGCAGTTTCGATCTAGTGATGATCTCCACATACAAAATACATTTACAGTTCTCCATATAAACAGACAGATCCTCAGTATCAGAAATAATCAACTCATCCTCACATCGAGTTTCCTCAGAATCCAGCAGCAGTGGAGTGTAACGCAATCGCAATTTAACCTTACTTTCATCTAAGCCAAGCTTCTTGTATATCTTAGCTTCTATCATCGACAAAGTTGTGTCCGTCTTCAACATTCAACTACATATGCGACCTTGGTATTTAAAATGTATTCCTACGTCGTTGTCATTGTATCTTGCCAAAACAATACAGAAACCTCAATTAGTAATACTAGTTATCCACAGTTATACCTTCTCTGAAACTAAGTAATACCAGTTGCACCAAGTTTTACTCAATAAATCATGATTTTCAGTAATACCAGTTTTTCTAGTTATACTACATTTATCAGTAGTACTAGTTTCACCCAGTTCTCCTATCACAAGAACTCAAATTGGATCGATTCGTGTTCTAATCTACTTACAATTCAATATGATTCAACCACTATAATCCATTTGTTACCGATTTAAAGTCTTAATCGACCCTGAAACCATGGTAAAACACCCAATGTGCATACTAAAAAATCTAATGCCCAAAATGAATTGAATTCTTCAATTTCTAATTCCAAATAATGCAGCTCAACTACCAAAGTGTTGAAGAACAAACCTAGATTTTCAATCACAATGCAGCTACAGGAAGGCGGAGACGATTAGGCGAAGAAACGGCGGTGAAGGATCGACGGTGGCGGTGATCCGGCGACTGAGCTGAGAACGAGCTTTATTTGAGTTTCAATTTTTTTTTTTCGTCGACCAGCTCGAGCCGGCGAGCAAGGAGCAAGCCGTGTCTTTCATTTTTTTTTCTTTTGTAATTTTGTTATTCTTTTTCCTTTGTAAAATTAATTCGATAGATAAATTTGTCTTTTAACATTTGGAAAGATATACAAAATTAAAAAGGAGTATAAAAGATTTGGTTTTGAACAAAAAGGACATTTTAGATCATGGATCAGCTGACCGTGGCTAGAGCAAGCGGCTCCTAATCTTTTTGCCTTTTGACTGGGACAGTGCCACGTGGATAATTAACTCTGCTGAATTTAAATGCTTTAATATTGTCACTAAAATCTTTACTTCTTTTTTGAAACGGCTTTGTGCGTCATTAATATTGGGATCTCAGTTGGTTTCATTTCATCTAATCCAAAACATTGTAAATATTTGTAATAACAATTTTTGTACCGTAAATAAATCTCGAATGCAGGTTGTTTATAGAAACCGGCACAATCGTATATGTCACCATAATCCGTCTGAAAACAAAACAAAACAAATTAGAATTTACATGTAATCAATAGTGTTGATTCTTACTGTATATGTCACCATAATCCGGCACAATCGTATATTGTGACTTTGATTTTTGATTTACATTCTCCAGTATGTATTATGTATACATGATGTTAGTGTATACATAATCGTATATGTCACCATAATCCGGCACAATCGTATATTGTCTACAAATTTTTACTTTGATTTTTGATTTACATTCTACAGTATGTATTATGTATACATGATGTTAGTGTATACATAATCAAATGTATACACTTGTGCCGGATTAAGTTATCTCTCTAATTAACACATTAAAACAATAGGGTTAAAACTGATTTTCTATTCAAAATTATACATTGGAAATCTAAAACGACACTTTTTGTGAAACAAAATTTAAACTTTAAAATGACACTCTTTGTAAAACAGATGGAGTAGCTATTAACAACCGCTTCAAGTTTTTTCTTAGCTAAAATGGATGTCGACCAGATATAGATTGTAAGAAAACAATGAGTTCTTAATATTCTTAAATAGATAATGATTCAGTGACCAACAAAAAAAGTGATTATGATTCAGTGATTATTGAATGGTAGATCGACACAACTATTTATATTATAAATTACGTCTTAATGTTTGGTACACTCTAATTAAGATGCATATCTTACCCACAGGTCCCACACCAAAAAAACTACTTTTTCTCAATAAAGATCAATAAAAAAGTTTGGCCTTTGACTCGTTTCAATTTAACTCTTAACTCAATGAAGAAACATGAATAGTCAAATAGATAAAACTAATGCATAGTATAAATGAGGAAACAGTATAGATACTGTCTTCCACAAGTTATACAAATTTTGTTATGAATACACGGAGAATTTGCAAATACTCCTTCTGTTTCACAAAGAGTCTCATTCTACTCTTTTTCACACATATTAAAAAAACTACTAAAAATCATATTGTACTCTTTATTAATACACTAAACACATTTCTCTTTTTAATTAATACATCAATATTACAAAACCTTAAAATGACATTCTTTATGAAACGGAGGGAGTAAATATTAACAAGTATACCGACTCTGCGAATGCCAAACATATCAATGAGCATATATATATATATATATATATTTATGTTTTTAGTAATTCGCAAGAAAAAACATGCGATTACTTTATTTTATTTTATAAGTGACACATTTTTAAACATTTATTTTCATTATCAATCTTTTTATGAATTTTTACCAATTTGTTTTATCATTTTTTAATATTTTCCATATATTATTTTATAAATATTTGTTCATTCTTCATGCTTTTTTTATTTATCCAAATTTATATTTTTTATTTAATATTTTGAATTTTATTTTCTTTCCACATATATATTATTGATTCTATTTTTTCCATATTTTTAAATTTTGTATACTTTTTTGTTCATGTTCTTCTTCTTTTTTCTTTTTTGGGTCATATTTTCTCTCTATTTTTGAAAATTAGTTATCTCATCCATTATTTATTAAGTATCTTTTGATGTCTTATAATTTTATAGTTTAATTTTTAATGTTTTAATTGTTTAAAACTTTTATTTACCTGTTATTCTCATCTTTTTTATCTAACAATTTGGTCTTTCTTTATTTGTATTAAGATTCAATTATTTTCGTTTTGTTCGAAGATAATGATTAAATCACTCGGAAAAACATAAAAATATGCATATAAATCATGTACATAAAATATTTATATTTTTTGTAATTTTAAATATTAAAAATCATTTTTATATATTTTGTGTTAGTGTTTTAATAATTAAATAGTTAGATTCAAATGAAATGATTTTAAATTACGTGTTTTCAAATTATAATTAATTGTTAACACATGCTAATATTTTATTCGTTTAGAAATGTTGATCTGTCGTATAATTTGGTATTTTTTATGAGTATTTTCAATTCATAGTATATAATAACACTTAAATTAGTTCTCTCTCATCTAATGCTATTCATTTTATTAAACTATATATTAAAAACCTATTTTATCTTTGTCTTTATAATCTAATTACAGTTTTATCTTTCTCTCTGCATAAACTTCTGATGGGAAAGAAGAAGAAAAAGAAAAATAAAAAAAAAGAGAAGAAGAAGAAAAAGAAGAAAGAAAAGGAAGAAGGAGAAGAACAATGATGGTGGATGATGGTGAATATGAAGGTGAAGGTTGGCGGTGGCGTTATGATGATGATGATGATGGTGTTGGTAGCAGTAGTGACGATGGTAATGATGGCGGTAACGACAGCGGTGTCGACGGTGATGGTGATAACAGTCTACAATAACGGTGGTGACGATAACAAACATTAACGGCAACGCTAGCAACTATGATAATGGTGACGGTATCGCTGATATTGATAACGCCGATAGCGACAACACTGGTAACGATGATATTTTAAGCAATAACAAAGTTACTTAAGTGGTTATCGATATAACTTTGATAATTTTATTAAGTTAACAAAGTTAGTTAAATAATAACTTGGGAAAACGATGTATTCCCCCACCTCCTCCCGAGAACTATCGCATAGCATCAGATGTCTTCCAAACTATGACCATGTTCTATTTGTCCCTGAAAACAAAGGTAAATATCCAGATCTCCCCGAATTAAAAGTTGCAAACTTAGATCCCCACTGATGTTGCTTTCATGTAAACCGAAACCAAACCTATGAATCCCTAAAATTAAACCGTATGAAAAACCTGAATCCACCTAAAACCAGAACCGACGACCCATGTAAAATACCCAAATCCCAGAAATCCCCAAATCAAATTTCTAAGAACCCTAGAATCGATTTTCTGCAAAATCACTTGCTGGAATCATGAATTCTCAAATTCCAGTGTAAGTCTTTCAAAGATCATACTCCCATTCTTGTATTTCATACATAGAAGCTTGATTTTTAGGTGATTGTCCTTCGAAGATCAGACTCTCATCGCTATAAGAAAACATTGTAAATTCCGAGGACAGATTTAGTCGGAATTTTGTCGGAAACACGTGTTTCCGAGAAAATTCCGACAAAAATGAGATTGTCAGAGTTCGAGCCTCGGAAATGTTAGTCGGAATTTTGTCGAAAGTTGACCGAGGCAACAAACTGTCGGAAATTCGTCAGAAAATTTTGTCGGAAATTTCTCGGAATGATTACGACAAATTCCCGAGGAAAGGATTTATGAGGAAATTATAGTCGGTATTTTGTCGGAAAGGTTTGTCGGGAATGCATTGGAAAGTTTTTGAGGAGTTTCCGACGAAATAGAACTAGCCGGAAATACGTTGAACTTTCCGACGAAATACCGAGGTATATATTTCTGACAAAATGGCGAGAAATGCAGAAAACAATTTCCGAGAACTTTCTGAGGAAAGGAAAAAAAATAAATAAATAAAAATGTAAAATGCAAAAATTAAAATAAAAGCCAAATATTAATTGTATTACACAAAAAGTTAATTTAAGTCAAAAGTTGGCAGAGTATCATTTAAATTTGTAGTCCCAATTTGTGTAGAATTTTCGGCTTGTGTAGTATTTTGGCGAGACGGCGGGACGTGGCCTGGAAAACATTGACTCATAACACTACTCCAGTAGATGGCATCTTGGCAAGAATTTTTTAATTCTAGAATTTCCCCTTGTGCTTCAACCCACTTTTCTTGGGTTTGAACATATTTTTCTTGGGTTTGAACATATTTTTCTTGCGTTTCCAGATATTTTGCTTCATAATCTTGGTAGTTACTTGGTCCCGACCCATCATTAAAAGGAATAGAACCATATCCAAATTTCCCTCTTTTCGAGTTTTGATGGCCTAAAAAAAAAAGTAAAAGCATAAATAATACAAAATAATCTAGAATTATACAATTATATTTTTAATAATATACAGAAAATTATACCTTAGCAAAAATTTCATCTTTTTCTTTTTGGGTGAGTGAGATATCACAGCCGGAGTCTTGGTCTTGGGACATTTGAGTAAGCTTTTCTTTTTCCATTTCCCTGTGCAATTGCCTCGGCTTTCTTATCAACATATTCCCCGGTGGTCTTCATAAACGTCACCATATCAGGAAGCTCCCCCGTTTCTTCGTCTCTCTAAAATATTCTTAGTTAAGTAAAAACAAATTATTGGATTTAAATTTAAAAATAATGTATTTACCATATCTTCTCGCATCCGGACATAAGGCTTTGACTCGCAAGTATGTTTGGCTATTCCGTAACCGCCGCCCCGTTCACTCAAAACGATTTTTTGAATTTTTTTTTCCCACGCTTATCGTTTTTCTCGAGAAGCCAATAAGGAATTAATCGGGACATCGTCTCAGATGCTCCTCTAAAAAAAACTGATCAACAATACTCTCCCTTAATCCACACTACTCTCGGTTATGTTGTTTGACTCTTTTGCCCTTAATGAATCGATCCTTGACTACCCTCCCAAGCTCGTTTGACTTTGACCTTCTCTCTCTTCGCTCTCTCTCCTCTCCCCTCTCTCCTCTCGTCTCTCTCTCCTCTCTTACCCGCACTCCCCCGTGATAACTAGCTTTTTAGCAGGTTAAACAAAACCTAAAGCTTGTCTATGTCATTGTAATACTTCAGGTGTCAAACCAACCTTGGGGTGAAAGCTACTAAGATTACAAGAGATTGATTGAAGCTAAGCACAATTCGGTTAATTTGGGGAACAAACCAAAATAAAGTACTTATGGTTAATAAAAAGATTTGAAAACAATTTTAAAATCACTACAAGAGAGTTATACAACTACTAGATGACTTATAAATAATAAAACAACTAATCCACTAATTTAATAAATTCAAGATATAAAACCGGATTTTAATAACAGATTTGATGGTGAGTAGCTAGATAATTGAGAACTATTTATAAAAATCAAACTACTATAAATTTAACTCCAGGCAGTAAAATAAGATACTAAGCAATTTCTAAAATGATTAAAAGAGCAAGAACACAATTTATAGATTTATGAAATTATATTGCAATAATAAACTATTTAATAAGAAAGTTAAACAAACACAAAACTAGA
>JAHZTW010000001.1:350322138-350376960 GCA_020283515.1 Alliaria petiolata
TTTTCGAGAAACTGAAAACTGTTGTCGAGGACTCTTCGGATTTGGTATTTGTGAGTGACAGAAATACGAGCCTCATCAACGCTATAGCGAACGTGTATCGAGAAGCTCATCATGGGTTTTGCTTATGGCATTTGGCGCAAAACGTGAAAGGTAATGCTCCAAGCAAAAGCAGGGGCGATGTCGCCGAAGCATTCCAAGAGCTAGGTAAGGCTCATACGGTGGCTGAGTTCAATTTGCTTTATGAGGCGTTTAAGAAGAGATATGCTGCAGCGGCAAAGTATGTGGAGGAGACCACCGTGCCAGAAAAGTGGGCAAGATGTGTTTCTCCAGTTGCTAGATACAACCTCGACACAAGCAACTCTGTGGAATCTCTAAACAAAACTTTTAGGGATGCAAGGAAGTACTGCTTGATACCCATGCTTGATATGATAGTTCGAAAGTTTTCTGATTGGTTTAACGAGCATAGGAACGAATCCGTGGGAGGACCGACTGCTAATAAACTGGTTCCTTTGGTTCACAACTTCTTGCACGTTAATTGGCCTAAAACCGACAAATTACCTGTGCGGGAGGTAAACAGTTGTAACCTTGAATACGAAGTCACTGGAGATGACGGAAAGCCTTATTTGGTGGACTTGATCAGTAAAACTTGCAGTTGCAGGTTCTTCGATATTCATAGGTATCCTTGTCTTCACGCGTTAGCCGCTTTAATCTGCTTCAAGAAACATGGGAGTCGGCGTGATATCCGCATAGAATATTATGACTTGTGTTCGAAATACTATTTCGTGGAAATGTGGATATTTGCTTATAGGAGATCGATATACGTGGTGACCGAAATGTCTGCGTGGATTGTACCGGATTACATAAAGGAGAAAGAGATCATACCTCCGGATCGCATCAAGAAAAAGGGTCGTAGAAAAGAAAACAGATTTCCATCAACGGGAGAAAGGCACCGAAGGGTAAGACCGCAGAGGGGAAGGACACAGAACAAATCCAAGCGTGGAAGGAAACTAGCAGGGTTACTTTATGGAGAAGACTTTGAATGATGATTTTGTAGTATGTAACTCATTTTCTTATTTTGTATTGTTTCTGTGTAATACTGGTATAACTATCATGTTTGATTTGAGTTGACTTTTCAAAGTAACTATGCATGAATGGTATTGTTATTTTCATACTAATCACCTAAATTTGTTATTTTGTCTTGTTTCCGTGTAATACTGGTATAACTATGCATGTTTGGTTTGAGTTGACTTTTAAAAGTAACAATTCATGAATGGTATTAGTTGATTTACGACATAGATTAGTTAATTTTGTCACAACTACAACTTATATGTCATACAAACATTTGAATTAACTAAAAACGAACTAATTTTGTTCAAACTACAACTTATATGAGTTTCAAAGAAACATTCTCTTATACTTTAAGAAACACTTTCTTATGAATAACCAACTTGTTAAGTGAAATGCTTGAAAATATCATTTTCAAGCTTATTATTGCATAGGACAATGACATTGACATGGAAAACCATACAATCAAACCGTAATACTAGAAATTATAAGTCTTACGTGGTGTAATATTAGTATTAGGTGGGTTAATATCAAATCGAGATTCTGAATAACTGACAATCTGGTAAAACTATGTGTATTTTGTCGGCGGGAAATAAAAATAGAAAATTTCTAATTTTAGGGGGGAATATTAAAATCAAAACAACATTTCCCATTTCTGTCCACTCTCTCTCTCTTAAAACACATTTCTGCACATTTCTTTCATCTCTCTTTCATCACTCTTTCTCTCTCATACGCGTCCCCATCCTCCATATTTCCCTCTTTCATCTCTCTTTCTCTCTCGCCTGGAGAACTTTCTCTCAAATCTCTCAAATGGATGCGGGTAGTAGTAGCTACGAGGCAATAAGGAAGGAAGCGGAAGAGGAAGAGAAGCATTACGAGGACTTTTTCAAAGAAGATTAAGAGGAGGAAGAAGAGAGGCATTACGAGGAAACAAGGAAGGCGCTTAAGCACGCAGAGATGGCTGGTTACGTTGCCGACGCCCAATTTGGGATTCCCACCAGATGCCCATGCGGTGGATGGATGAAGCAAAAAGTATGTCACTCTCCGATTTCAAAGCACGATTTCGATACCTGCCCAGGCCATAGATACTGGACCTGCCCCAAATTTCAGGTATAATATCCGCAATCTCAGATCTGGGTTTTTTTGTATCCCTTTTTTGTGGGTAATATCTGCAATTTCAGATCTGCTTGTTTTTTTGTAGGATAATGGACTCCACTTTCGCCAGCCATGAGATTTCGGAGTTGAAGAAGAGATCCGGAAAGTTGGAAATACAGTTGAAGAGATGAAAAAGCAGCTTGAAGAAATGAAAGAGCAGCTTCAGAGCCAAGCGGAAGAGATAGCCAAGCTGAAAGTCGGTCAACAATTTCCTTAGTATTTGCATTTTAATTGTCCTATTTGCAGTTTCCTTTCAGTTTTCGTGTGTTGTTCAAGACAGACTTAACTTATTTCCAATTTCCTTAACTAATGTTCCCAATGTTCTTAGTATCACCTAGTATTACTAATGTTAGTTACTTTTACTTAGTATTACTAATGTTACTTTTTCTTAATATCACCTAGTATTACTAATGTTACTTCGTCATAATATCACCTAGTATTANCAACTCCTAAAGAGATCATGTCACTTGTGAAGAGGGTAGTTGGTGTAGAGGTATCATACTCCACGGCTTTGAGAGGGAAGAATAAAGCAATTTCTGATGTATTTGGTAGTCTGGAAGATAACTACAGGATGTTGTATCGTAATTTTTACGTGTTAGAGGAGTTGAATGAGGGTACGAAAACAGCTGTGGAACTAGATACGGTGGGAAAATTCAAGTATTTATTCATAGAGTTGGGTGCTTGCGTTGATGAGTTTCAGTTCATGAGGAAAGTAATTATGGTGGATGAAACTTTTATCAAGGCAGGATTTGGTGGTGTACTTGTTTTCGCCGTAGCTCAGGATCCAAATCGTCACATATATCCCATAGCATTCGGTGTACTCGACGGCGAGAAGAATGCAAGTTGGCTCTGGTTTTTTGAGAAACTGAAAACTATTGTCGAGGACTCTTCGGATTTGGTATTTGTGAGTGACAGAAATACGAGAC
Source organism: Alliaria petiolata (assembly GCA_020283515.1). NCBI lineage: Eukaryota > Viridiplantae > Streptophyta > Magnoliopsida > Brassicales > Brassicaceae > Alliaria > Alliaria petiolata. Next base: position 350,325,285 of record JAHZTW010000001.1, read on the forward strand.
TCATCAACGCTATAGCGAACGTGTATCGAGAAGCTCATCATGGGTTTTGCTTATGGCATTTGGCGCAAAACGTGAAAGGTAATGCTCCAAGCAAAAGCAGGGGCGATGTCGCCGAAGCATTCCAAGAGCTAGGTAAGGCTCATACGGTGGCTGAGTTCAATTTGCTTTATGAGGCGTTTAAGAAGAGATATGCTGCAGCGGCAAAGTATGTGGAGGAGACCACCGTGCGAGAAAAGTGGGCAAGATGTGTTTCTCCAGTTGCTAGATACAACCTCGATACAAGCAACTCTGCGGAATCTCTAAACAAAACTTTTAGGGATGCAAGGAAGTACTGCTTGATACCCATGCTTGATACGATAGTTCGAAAGTTTTCTGATTGGTTTAACGAGCATAGGAACGAGTCCGTGGGAGGACCGACTGCTAATAAAATGGTTCCTTTGGTTCACAACTTCTTGCACGTTAATTGGCCTAAAGCCGACAAATTACCTGTGCGGGAGGTAAACAGTTGTAACCTTGAATACGAAGTCACTGGAGATGACGGAAAGCCTTATTTGGTGGACTTGATCAGTAAAACTTACAGTTGCAGGTTCTTCGATATTCATAGGTATCCTTGTCTTCACGCGTTAGGCGCTTTAATCTGCTTCAAGAAACATGGGAGTCGGCGTGATATCCGCATAGAATATTATGACTTGTGTTCGAAATACTATTTCGTGGAAATGTGGATATTTGCTTATAGGAGATCGATATACGTGGTGCCCGAAATGTCTGCGTGGATTGTACCGGATTACATAAAGGAGAAGGAGATCATACCTCCGGATCGCATCAAGAAAAAGGGTCGTAGAAAAGAAAACAGATTTCCATCAACGGGAGAAAGGCACCGAAGGGTAAGACCGCAGAGGGGAAGGACACAGAACAAATCCAAGCGTGGAAGGACACTAGCAGGGTTACTTTATGGAGAAGACTTTGAATGATGATTTTGTAGTATGTAACTCGTTTTCTTATTTTGTATTGTTTCTATGTAATATTGGTATAACTATGCATGTTTGGTTTGAGTTGACTTTTCAAAGTAACAATTCATGAATGGTATTAGTTGATTTACGACATAGATTAGTTAATTTTGTCACAACTACAACTTATATGTCATACAAACATTTGAATTAACTAAAAACGAGTTAATTTTGTTCAAACTACAACTTATATGAGTTTCAAAGAAACATTCCCTTATACTTTAAGAAACACTTTCTTATGAATAACCAACTTGTTAAGTGAAATGCTTGAAAATATCATTTTCAAGCTTAATATTGCATAGGACAATGACATTGACATGGAAAACCATACAATCAAACCGTAATACTAGAAATTATAAGTCTTACGTGGTGTAATATTAGTATTAGGTGCGTTAATATCAAATCGAGATTCTGAATAACTGACAATCTGGTAATACTATGTGTATTTTGTCGGCGGGAAATAGAAATAGAAAATTTCTAATTTTCTGGGGGAATATTAAAATCAAAACAACATTTCCCATTTCTGTCCACTCTCTCTCTCTTAAAACACATTTCTGCACATTTTTTTATCTCTCTTTCATCACTCTTTCTCTCTCATACGCGTCCCCATCCTCCATATTTCCCTCTTTCATCTCTCTTTCTCTCTCGCCTGGAGAACTTTCTCTCAAATCTCTCAAATGGATGCGGGTAGTAGTAGCTACGAGGCAATAAGGAAGGAAGCGGAAGAGAAAGAGAAGCATTACGAGGACTTTTTCAAAGAAGATTAAGAGGAGGAAGAAGAGAGGCATTACGAGGAAACAAGGAAGGCGCTTAAGCACGCAGAGATGGCTGGTTACGTTGCCGACGCCCAATTTGGGATTCCCACCAGATGCCCATGAGGTGGATGGATGAAGCAAAAAGTATGTCACTCTCCGATTTCAAAGCACGATTTCGATACCTGCCCAGGCCATAGATACTGGACCTGCCCCAAATTTCAGGTATAATATCCGCAATCTCAGATCTGGGTTTTTTTGTGTCCCTTTTTTGTGGGTAATATCTGCAATTTCAGATATGCTTGTTTTTTTGTAGGATAATGGACTCCACTTTCGCCAGCCATGGGATTTCGGAGTTGAAAAAGAGATCCGGAAAGTTGGAAATACAGTTGAAGAGATGAAAAAGCAGCTTGAAGAAATGAAAGATCAGCTTCAGAGCCAAGCGGAAGAGATAGCCAAGCTGAAAGTCGGTCAACAATTTCCTTAGTATTTGCATTTTAATTGTCCTATTTGCAGTTTCCTTTCAGTTTTCGTGTGTTGTTCAAGACAGACTTAACTTATTTCCAATTTCCTTAACTAATGTTCCCAATGTTCTTAGAATCACCTAGTATTACTAATGTTAGTTACTTTTACTTAGTATTACTAATGTTACTTTTTCTTAATATCACCTAGTATTACTAATGTTACTTCGTCATAATATCACCTAGTATTACTAATGTTACTTCGTCATAATATCACCTAGTATTACTAATGTTACTTCGTCATAGTATCACTAAGTATTACTAATGTTAGTTACTTTTACTTAGTATTACTAATGTTACTTCTTCTTAATATCACTTAGTATAAATCCGAAAATAAAACATAATCCCAACATAAAACAAGGTTCCAAAATAAATAAAACATAGTTCCACACGGGTTGAAGAGAATGGAACAAGGTTCAAGAGCCTGAAGGTTGCTGCGCTTTGATAGTCTCTTCAAGTGTCTTTATCCTCTCATCCATTTCATGGACCTTGCTGTTGAGCAAACCCAACTGCTCTGTCATGTTCTCCATGGCGGCGACGACATCCCTCAGAGACATTCTCTTACCTCGGTTTTTTGCCCTTGCTCCTTCCTCCACATTAATTCGTCGGCCCTTCACATCTTCCTCCTTCATGTCTTCATACACCACGGTGAGTCCAGCATCTATACGGTTTTCCCAACTTTCCACAATAGGATTGTGCTCATCATCATCATCCTCCGGTTCCATTATCATATCCAACCTCGCCTTCTCCTCCTCTGAAGCTATCAGCACACTGTTGATGTCATGTGAAGTAAAACACATTTTAACAACCAATATTACCAAGATTCCTAGTTAAACACATTTTAAAAAACATTTACTAACCTTGTTGTCACAACCGAGCTTTTCGTAAACAGTCTCAAGTGGCCATCCTCTCAGCCCGCATTTCTTCCACTTCGACCTGCACATCCTCGGGCAATCCTCCTGAGGACTTGGAACATCTTCTCGCAAGCCCTCTTTCAGTTACATAATGGCCTCTGTTGGCAATATCTACCAAACACACATATGATTAGACCTATATGAGAAAGAAAATAATGCAAAAGATTACGACAATCTCTTACCTCCAAAGGAATGCAGAAACCAGGAAACGAGCATGCATCACCCAACCCCTTCTCAACCATATGATTCATCACATCCGAGATAGACTCTAACATGCGATCGAAAGACAATCTCCCCCAAGGAAAGGTCTTACACTTCTCCAGATCACCGGCGTATTTTTAAAATACATCGAGCACGCCTGTTCCTTTGTCTCCGGTTTTTGTGGGAGCGTAGATGATGCTGCTCAAGAAATACAACACCATCATCTTGAGCCTTTCTCCACTATCATCCGCCTCCATCTCCTCAAGCTTCTTCTTAACATCCTCCCTTAAGACCTTCTTATTATCAGGAAAATACTTCTCCTTCATGTAATACTTGTCTCTTTTGCTCCAGTACATAGGGTAGTTTTTGCAGTTGAGTCATGAGATTAACGCATGCTCCTCCAACCCATACCGGATGGGAACCCCATTCACCACAAACCACGCCTCCTTCTTCCTCTCGATCTTGGCAGTACGCATCAACATCATCCATAGTGGTTGAACCATATGATTTGAAATCAGCATGTGCAGAATGTGTCTGAACTGCGGATGCTCCTCGAACCATTTTCTTTCCATAGGAGTCATGTCCAACTTCCTAAATGTCTCCACAACTTCTTGCACGAAACACCGCGTGGCTAGTTTAATGCTCTTGCAATATACATCCGGCTTCAAGAACAACTCTGGTCGCATCACACCCTGCAACATACAAAGTACAATATAACAGAATATTAAAAAATTTCAGTAGTATTACCCGGTTTTCTTAGTTTCACCAACATGCTTTTCTTTTGAATTATGAAAAAAATGCATATTATCTAATCCTAGCAATTTCCCGCAATTATTCTAGTATTACCTAAATAACCTAGTTTTACAATTTCCGCCAATTGACAATTGACAATTTCCGGATCAAAATTCAAACAAAAATTTAATTGTTAGCTTACATCGCTCACCGGAGACTCGGCCTCGCTTTCAACTGATTGGTCTCCTTCTTCTTCTCCGGACTCATCGTTTTCTTCTTCTCCGGATTCATCGTTCTCTTCTTCTTCTTCTTCTTCTTCTTCTTCTTCTTCTTCTTCTTCTTGCTCGTCATCTTGCTCGTCTTCTTGCTCGTCATCTACCTCGTCTTCTTGCTCGTCTTCTTCCTCGTCTTCTATTTTGTCTTCTTGCTCGTCTTCTTCCCTCCTCTCCGCACCCGTCGTCGGGACCGCCTCCACCGTCGGAACCGCCTCCGTCGAAACCTCCTCCGTCGGAACCGCCTCTATCGGAACCGCAACTCCAGCCGGAACCGCCGTCCTCGGTTCGGTTTCGACAGTCAGAGGAGGAGGCTCAGCCGTCGTTCCTTCTTCTTCAATTGATTTTCTCTTATGCTTCTTCGCCGGCGCCTTCTCACTCGGGATCGGGTTCAGCTTCCGCATATTTCTCGTCTCAGGTGCCATCGTCTACTCACCGCGAAATGGGACTCTCTCCGTTATCTCTCGCCGTTAGGGTTTCGGGAGGGGAGTGCTTGCTTTCGCTTATTCGAGATTTAGGTGAGACGTTTGATTTACCCGTTGAGTTTCTGCGAGGAGAGAGGGAGGGGAGAGGATGACTTAGAGGATTTTTGGCAAAAATCCTCAAATATGGGTCCAATTCGTAAAGCCCAAATCAGACCCAATTTTTAAATGTAAATATCTTAAACTTCCTCTGGTTTTATCGTCTTTTCCTTTTTTGCCGATTTTAAAATTATAACGAGAGTATACAAGATTAATTGGCTCATTTGAGGAGTATCTGAGACATTCTCAATTGGGACATCGTCTCAGATGCTCCTCTAAAAAAAAAAACTGATCAACAATACTCTCTCTTAATCCACACTACTCTCATTATGTTGTTTGACTCTTTTGCCCTTAATGAGCTCGTTGACTTTGACCTTCTCTCTCTTCGCTCTCTCTCCTCTCCCCTCTCTCTCCTCTCGTCTCTCTCTCCTCTCTTACCCGCACTCCCCACTCCCCACTCGAGCTTTGCCTCCCCGACGAGAGACACCCGACGAGCTCCGTCGACCTCCGTTCGCCGCCTTTGCACCGCCGGAGGTTTGTTGAGATCCAAAATCGAGGTCCGTTTCTCTTAATTTGATGTGGTTTTAGGGATTTGAAATTGAGAAATTGAGAAATGATGCATTGGTCCCGCATTGGTGTGTAAAATATTGTCTAGGTATGATGCATTGCTCTATATTGACTACAAATGCAGTACAGTGGCTGAATCGTTGTGGATTGTAAGTTTTTGACATCTCGATTGGATTTGAGGAATGAGAACCTGGATATTTGCGAAAATAGTATAACTAGTAATACTAGAAACACTGGGAGATAATGTATAACTAGGGAAAACTAGGGTATAACTGTCAACAAAAAACAGTATTGATTGGGGATTGAGATTTTGTGCAATATTTTTGGGCAGGTTAAAATGAGCAACAACGTGAACATACATTATAAATACGAAGGTCGCATCAATGGTCTAGTGTTCAGGACATCAGTTGAGGAGATAACAATACCGATGATAGAAGCTAGGCTATACAAGAAGCTTGGGTTAGATGAAAGTAAGATTAAAATGCAATTGAGTTACATTGTTAGATATAATGGACGTGAGGAAAAGTCGTATATTTGTGATGATGAGGATCTCTTGGTATATCTAACGCATGGTGATAATGAGAACCCTAGAGGTGTTTTGACTGTGGAGTTGATTACTACACCGGAACTGCCCGTGCAACAATCGAAAGCGGGGATAAGCTCTTATGGTAGGAATTATGAAAATCCGCAGCGCATTGATGATGAAAGCGTAGAAATAGGACCCAATGCCATAACTTTGCATGTTGACAACGGAGGAAGAAATGAAGAAGAAGAAGAAGAGGATGATGATTCTGATAGTGATTCTGATAGTGATTCTGATGATGATGATGATGACGACAACGGTGTGGAATCATCGGATAGACGTGATTATTATGTTGAGGCACCACCTGTTGTTGAATGTAGTCAGAGTTTAGAGGCATGGGAAGACGGTTTGGATTTGAGTATTGATCAAGAATTTCCTAGTAAGGATGCTGTTGTGGATGTGGTTCATAGAGGCGCATTTGTTAAATCATTCGGGTATGTCATTAAAAATTCTGATAGAAAGAGATGGGTGGCAAAATGCACGCAAAAAACTTGTAAGTGGCATGTACGAGCAATAAAGATCCCAAACTCGGAAGTTTTTTCGATTAGAACTTACAGGAATATGCACACATGTAACCGTGCTAGTCAGAGTGAAGAATGCAGCCGTAAGAGGAGAGGATCAGTACGACTAGTTGCAGCTATTGTGAGTGAGCATTATCCCGGGAAACTGGAGACTCCAACTCCTAAAGAGATCATGTCACTTGTGAAGAGGGTAGTTGGTGTAGAGGTATCATACTCCACGGCTTTGAGAGGGAAGAATAAAGCAATTTCTGATGTATTTGGTAGTCCGGAAGATAACTACAGGATGTTGTATCGTTATTTGTACGTGTTAGAGGAGCTGAATGAGGGTACGAAAACAGCTGTGGAACTAGATACGGTGGGAAAATTCAAGTATTTATTCATAGCATTGGGTGCTTGCGTTGATGGGTTTCAGTTCATGAGGAAAGTAATTATGGTGGATGCAACTTTTATCAAGGCTGGATTTTGTGGTGTACTTGTTTTCGCCGTAGCTCAGGATCCAAATCGTCACATCTATCCCATAGCATTCGGTGTACTCGACGGCGAGAAGAATGCAAGTTGGCTCTGGTTTTTTGAGAAACTGAAAACTATTGTCGAGGACTCTTCGGATTTGGTATTTGTGAGTGACAGAAATACGAGCCTCATCAACGCTATAGCGAACGTGTATCGAGAAGCTCATCATGGGTTTTGCTTATGGCATTTGGCGCAAAACGTGAAAGGTAATTAATCAGAATCAGTATATTCCAACGATTCACCAGAATCAGACGACTCACCAAACTCACCGCCACTTTCATCACTTTCCTCATTTTCTAATATTTCTTCGAACCCACTTTCGTCTGCATTAACAAAAGTAACAGCATCAATAGAATGTTCTGATTGTTGCATCGTCGATAATCCGTTCTGCTGTAAAGGTTCATTATCTCGCACACCATCTACTCTTCCTCGAGGATTAACTTGTGTAACGGTAATCCATGGATTTTGTCGATTTGTCACTCGTGGATATGGAATATAGCAAACTTGATCTGTTTGAGATGCGAGAATAAACGGGTCATATTTCTTGAGACGTCGTGAAGAATGTACCTCTGTAACGCCGAATTTTGTAGCTCTAACACCCCGTCCAAATGTGGGATCATACCAAAGACATTTGAACATTACACGTTTTAGGTTGATGATACCTGGATACTCATCCTCAATGATATCGATTATTTCCCCGTAGTAGTCCAAAGCTTCAGTACGAACAACTACTCCATGGTTAACCGTTTTTCTATTTGCTGATCCTGACTTTTTCTTAAACACATATCCGCGAGTACAATACACTGGATAAGAAATCACTTGTGTGCAAGGCCCTCCTACCAACTCTTCAAGCCATGTTGGATACCCTTCATTTGTACCTGCACCACATTGTACCTTAAAAATAGCGAATTAGTTAGATGTTATATAAAATACTGAAATCATGAAGATTATAGTTTTTTAAAGAAACTCTTTTTACACTAACATAATATTTCAGCCATGGAGCAAAGTCTTTCTGTTTCATGGCTTCTAATTGTGAATCAGAAATATTCCCATACTCTCCTTTAACTTGGTCAGTGAAAATGCTGCAAAATGAAATAATAATGAGTAACAAATACTATGAATAAAATATAAGCTAGTTCCAGTTTTTATACCTTTCAAAATGCAACAAGTCTGCACAGTTACAGAGGATATAAGTATGTATGTGTCCAAACTCTTTGTCTGATAGGCATATAGATTTATTTTTCCCACTTAATCTTCCAATTTCTGAAAAAAAATTATGGAACATATGTGTGTTACATACGTCTATCTCCTCCATCGTCGTATCTTCCTGGTTTTCTAGTCTTTGTTTGGACAGATGGCCCAAAATAGTAGGACGAGAAATAAGAAGTCTCCTCATTAATACTTTGCGCAACAATAGAACCTTCAACTTTACTCAGATTCTTCACTTTTTCTTGAGGTGGAACATGAATCTCTCAAACGGGTACATCCACCTATATTGAACTGGTCCACCAAGTGCCGCTTCTCTCGGTAAATGGATGGGTAAGTACTCCATCACATCAAAGAATGAAGGTGGGAATACTTTCTCCATATTACAAATTATTACGGGAATGTTATCCTGTAGGATACGTAACCCGTTTGAAGTGAGTGATCTGGAACAAAGATCTCTAAAGAAAGACCCAACGCCTGCATGTAATGCATAAACAATAAGTTTTTCAACCAAACATGTAACAATCGTGACACTTCATACATAGTCTCTTATACACATCTAGATGTGTATAAGAGACAGGCATAAATACATGACAATCATGACTCTTCATACCACTTAATCGACCGCTATGATCATCTACACAATTAGATGGATTTGACGCATATCCATCAGGAAATTTCACGTTGTCGATTATCCACTGAAAGAACTCCAACCTTGCTGATGCATCTAACCCTGTCTCTTATACACATCTAGATGTGTATAAGAGACAGCTTCATACCACTTAATCGACCGCTATGATCATCTACACAATTAGATGGATTTGACGCATATCCATCAGGAAACTTCACGTTGTCGATTATCTGTCTCTTATACACATCTAGATGTTTAAGCAACCTCTGCATAAATACATGACAATCATGACTCTTCATACCACTTAATCGACCGCTATGATCATCTACACAATTAGATGGATTTGACGCATATCCATCAGGAAATTTCACGTTGTCGATTATCCACTGAAAGAACTCCAACCTTGTCGATGCATCTAACCTAATGATAGGTACATGAGCTTTCCCGTTCTCCATAATATGTAACTCGCCTCTATAACAAAACAGCGGCAAATTCAAACGAGATTTGAGATTATCCTTGGTTTTACCTTGTACATTCAAAACCGTGTTTAGAATGTTGTCAAAAAAATTCTTCTCTATATGCATAACATCCAAATTATGTCGCAGGGGATGATTTTTCCAATATGGTAAATCAAAAAAGATACTTTTCTTGTGCCAATTATGATACTCTCCATAACCATTTACTCGTTCATGTCCATTTCCGCCTCACTCCATGGTTTGATCAGCACCAAAGTCACGTAATTGATTAAGGAAATACTCTCCATTATATTCTGGGGTTGGACCATCCCGCACTACGCTATTCCTCTTAAATAACGACTTACTCCGTCGATAAGGATGATTTTGAGGCAAGAACCGCCGATGACAATCAAACCAACAAGACTTTCACCCATTCGGCAACTGAAACGCATCTGTATTATCTTGACAATAAGGACATGATAACCTCCAGTGGGTCGTCCATCCTGATAGCATCCCATATGCCGGAAAGTCACTAATAGTCCACATGAGAATTGCATGCATATTAAAATTACTCTTTGATAGGTCTCAGGTTTTACCCAAATAATCAATACTGCAAGTGCACAGAAATGCAGTTGAAGTATAAGGGGTATCGAAATCCCAAGGGAAGTAGATGCTACACTAAGGTTTCTAAGTTCAGATTATGCTAGATCAATTAATTTAAAATAAATAAAACTACTAAGTAAATCAGAAACAGAATTTAATATGGATTAAAGTTCAGGAGACGAAGGCGCTAGGCAAGGATGATTATCAGGATGAATCAGAGAATGCAGATATTATATTGTCAGGAAATTATGAAGATCCGTCTAGAACTCGAAACACTAGTTTAAAACTAATCAACTCTCGTTACAGAAGTTATCTATGCCTAAATTCAAGAAAACCAAATCTCTTTGTGAATTCAAACAATTAAGGCAAGCATTAAAAACAGGTTCGATTGTTCACAAAATACCTAAACCAAATCTCTTTGCGAATAGATATTTTGCTCATCTATGATTAGGTCAAGTTATCAATAATGCTTTCGCATCTATTAAACAACATTGGGTTTGATTTCTAAGTGATCAATTTCAGAAATCAATATAAACACAAATCAAGATGAAGATCCAAGTGATTTTTCCTAACAAGATAATAATTCTACAAACTCATCATCAACCCTAAATCACCCTAACCTAACTAGCAAACTACTCAGACATAGAGATGAAAACACAAATCATGACTAAAATAAATTGCATAAAAAGAATAGAGAATGATACAGGGGTTCGAAATCTGGCTCATATGAGTTAGAATTGTCTCCCCAAAATCTCAGGATCAATCTCTCTCTAAGTCTCAAAAACAGAAAATTCTGATAAGGTGTTTGGCTAAACAATGCCTGAAAACTATTTATAGAAGATGATTTTTTTCGTCAGGGGCAATCTTGTAATTCTTCAAAACTTGGTTGCTTTCCTTTTTCTGATGGAAGTTGTGCAGGTTTTGTCGGTTTGATCGGTGTTTGATCGGTGTCGATCGACACCCAGTGATGGTGTCGATCGACACCCTGCGTGTAAATCAGCTCCGACTTCATCACTTTGGCTGCTTCTCCAAAACGCTCCAAAAAACTTCAGAATCTCCTTTTAAGCTCTATTTGTACTCTATCATGTAAAGACTCTAATAGGACTCTAAAAGTACCAAAAGACTCTATAAAAAGACTTATATCATGGTCCAAAAACGGGTAAAAACCATGATTTATCAACTCCTCCAGACTTAGCTTTTGCTTGCTCTCAAACAAAACAGAAACTTAGAATGAAGTAGAGGTTTGAAAACAGAAACTTCCAACTACCCTTTAGAACGCCACAAATAGTTAACACTCTTGAATCCACATGCAGTGGAGCCAACCTTAGGAAATTTTCAGTGTACTTACCACAAGCTTAGCAATCTCCTAGTTTGAATCCAGATACTTTCCTTAGTGAAATTTCGAACTCTAACAGTGGTATGACCAAAGAACTTTCCAGATTCTTTCCCTTCCTTAGTGCTTTGAACAAGACATTCTTTGTACAGCTCTCCTATTTTCTCTTCCCTTAGTCAACTGCTACCCATTTTCAGGGTGTTCTAAGATTTTTTCATTGACTTTTTCTTATTCTTTTGAAGCCTTGGAATAGTGCTGCTCTTTACTTGTGTTCCTTGTAAGGAGACAGGTTCATGAGCTCTCACTAATATTGTTCCTTGTGAGGAGACAAGCTCATGAGGATCTTTGCACTATTCCTTTGTCAGACTTCTTATTTCTTTTTTTTTCTTAAGGGAAGATCAAGGAGAGACTGCAATTTGCTTATCTTATTCAGAGCTGAAAGAGGAATCAAGTTCAGTGCATGCCTAGTTCTATAAAGGAATTTGAACTCTCTCTGTTAGATTGATCCACTTGCAGCTTTCTACTTAGTAAGACCTGTAATCAACTACTATAGCAATGGTCCTTCACGCGTCAACATTCTGCGGTTAGTTCCAAGAAAAATTGAAAGTTTCAACTCGTCTTGACTCAATAAAACAAATTTTTGACAGACTCAACTGACTCTCAAAACAAAACACAATGTTAGCAACTACCTCCCCCAGACTTGAATAACACTGTCCCCAGTGTTACTAAGTATGAGTTTGGAAAGAAAAAATGTGTTTAAAACTGTAACGAAACTAAGAGAAAATAAATTACATGACCCTGCGTACAGCGTCGATCGACACAGATGGTGTCGATCATTGCTGTGCATGGTGATGGTGTCGATCGACACTAGGTGGTGTCGATCGACACTCTGTCCGAAATCAGAGTTCCTTTTCACGAACATGAATGTTGTTATGTTAGATTGTTGTCAAAGTCATCCAAGCTGTTAGAAAACTCAAACAAAACGTTAAGAGCACAACAAAATCCATAATCTCAAAGAGTGCAACAAGTTCTGAAACAAAGTACTGAAACAAAAACTGACTCAAGAAAAATGAAAAACTGACTCAAGAAGGAAATACTAAACCAGGATGGTGCAAATACTACTCTTCATCAGAGCGTGGTGGTGAGGAACGTGGCAGTGTGCATGGACGGACGCTGTCGCGGTTAGACACAACTGCGATGGCGTTCCAAATGGTCTGAAAGCTCTGGACCACGTATCTCTGAAATGCAGCTTGCTCCATAGGAATCTCGGGAGCATCGGGAAGGTGATGAGGACCAATAGGCAGCGGTGCTCTCCTGCGCCTCGAAGATGAAGCTCGTGGAAGATCTTCAGCTGGTGCGTCCTCTGCGGATGAAGCTGCAGCTCGAGAGGAGGCACCTCTGCGTCTAGCGACGGGAGCAGTCCTCAGCTTGTTCGGACTGGGCTGAAATGCGAGGCGGCCTGGATCGGTGGTGATGTGAGTGAGGTCTCTATCAGGTAACTGCACCAAACACTGCACTCTCTGCTCGTCGCTGAAAACCCATAACCTCTCTGGCTTCACCCAATGAACTCTCCGCAAATACTCCATATCAACCCAAGCACGCGATGTATCAATGGTGCAGCTGGAAGTGTCTATCCCGCAGTGCTGTAAGATAGGAGTGAGAAGACTTCCTACAGTCTCGGGCTTGGTCTTTGTGCCAATGAAAGGCTTCGTCTTCAAGGAGGCCAAGTGATGAGCAAACACAGCGCCAAGGTTCGTGCTCTCTGGCGCGTCAGACTCCTCATAAATCTCAGACCAAAGAGCACGATAGAGCAGCACTAACTCAGATATGCGCATCTTCCCTGGCTCATGCTTACACAGAAGTGTAGTAGCAAATAGGCGAACAAGGTAGCGAAGGGTAGGATGGCGAATATCTGTCTGCGTGGAGGTCTTAGAATCATACCTCCCATTCCCAAAGTGTAACCAGAAATCCTTATATAATCAAACCACGTTTAATGCATCACCATTTTTGCTTTTTCATGACCCAATAAAATCCTTTACAAACAAAAAGTGTATACTTTTTTAATATAATTATATAATGGCTGAATATATCAAACTATAATTAATATGGATTGTTGTAAACATAAAATGTTTGAGATATATAAATAAGACATCTTTGAAAGAATATATAGAAATAAATACCTGGGCGTATGCGCGGATATTCTGCTAATATTCATAATTCCTCTCTGTTACTAAACCTTTCTGAGTTTACCTATGGTTGTATCCATTTTTCGAAAACTAAATTACCATAAACAAATAGTGAAAACTAAAAAAAAAACATACTCACATTTGTGGTAAGGTAGCTTTCACTAATTCGTATCATATAGGTAGCTCACGAAGGGATCTATTCTCTTTCACCTCAGTTTTCCAATGGAATGAAAGCGGAAGAAGCCTCAGGAACCTGATTCGGACATTGAAGATATCACAGACACTTACTACACAAATATCTATGTTGCTGAAGTCGACATGAACCTGGATGTAGACATTATAAACACAGACTACCGCATATTAAATATAGTGTTATTATATAATTAAATTTAAATTTTAAGAAAATAAATTGAATCACTAATAAAAAGACAAGTGTTATATAGATATCTTATGGGAGTTCTCAAGAATTCTCAAATAAGGACGTTTCTGAATTCTTTTTCTTACTTTTATTTATTTATTTTAATATTGAGATGTCTATTGAAATATTCCCAATGTAAATGCTCTAGAGTTTTTTTGTTGGCAATCACTAAATAACCTAATGACATAACGATTCTTTGATATCATTTTTTTTTTATCACTTCATCTTTCTATAAATGTAATAGAGTTAACACAAAAAATGTAAATAAAAGAATTCCCTATAGCTTTTTAATATATTATAGGGAACTAGGTTATTTACCTGCGCTACGCTGCGGGATTTTTTCGTATATACTGATTTAATTATGTGATTTCTATATAACTCTATCTCCCAATAACCTCTTTAGAAATTTAATAAATCTCTCAACTCGTAAAATCAATCAAATCTTTATAACTTCATCTTCCAATAATCCTCCCTTAGTGTTTAAATTATTTTTAAATTGCCTATTCTGATGGAACTCGAGTTCTGTTTCAAACCGTGATTTTTTTTTCCATCCCGAACCGTTTTTGAATTTCTTTTATTTTATTTCTTTTATTAGAAGAGATATAAGAAATTAATAAGGGATTTAGTGAATTTGTTTTTACTCATAAGGGGCAAATTAGATCATGGCTCTATCAAATAGAATCAGAAGAGACGGTAGATTCAAAAACAAATCAAGGTTAATCTCTAAAAAAAACTTATGCACTCGCTTCCTTTACCCCCTCCCGTCTCAAAGAAACCCTTATGGGATTACATTTATATCTCTGTTGCAGCTTCGAACTACAAATCGAATTTGTGGCGGCTATATCCGAATCTGAGTTAACCAAGTCAATGCGGGACCTCAAACCAAACTCTTCAGTTCAACCATTTTTAGAGTTATTGTTTATTGGCAGTTGCTGGCTTGCTTTAGTTATTTCTTTGGTTCTGCCACCGAGGTGGTATCTCGAAACGGGCATAAGAAAGGGTCAAATGCGTTCAGTGATGTATTTGCTAATCTAGAGAACCTCATCGAATAGCAGAAACATACATGCTTTGAGAGTCCTTGTAGCATTTATTGTCAACTACATCTTAATATACCTTAGTCCCATTCAATTTAGCCACTTTGTAGGTTCTGGTAATTATAAAATTTATGTTATTATTTCTCAAAAGGGAAAATGGATAATGAGAAGGCTATATTATGAGAACATGTTAACGGGGAAAAAAAATACAACAACTGAATGAAATCTTATTGCAAAATCGCATAAATTGACGTTCCCATGCTTTCCGAAACATCACAGACACGATGCTGGCCGCTTAAGCTTTTAGTACATCTCCATAATAATCTTGATCACTAACACTTTGTTCGATGTTTTAACTCAGTTTAACAATAGTCTTTACTGGCCACAACATCTGATGTTTCTTTATTGTAATCCATATTTTGAAATAAAAAATAAATACCAAAAAATAAAATTATAAACCAAAACAGAGAACAGCGTACAGCTCAGAGGCTCTGAAATTTAACCAGAAAGCAGCAATACCTTATCGAATCACCACTGCCCCATCCCTCGCATGTGTCACTCCTTTTAACTTTCATTTAACTATTTATGATTTTCTCGGTAAAAATTTAAAAAATCCGAAAATTTTGATTCATTTTCATTTAAGAAAAGAACTGTCTTTTTAAAAATGTTCTCAATTGACCAAAGAGAGGAAACTTTTAAAAAGGCACGATCCCCAAAACACAAAAATTAAGCAGAAACGTATAGTAAAATTGAAAGCCATAAGAATTGAACAATTTTTTAAAATTAATATCACTTATCTGACCAGACGTTTAGAAAATGACACAAATTCTCGCATGAGCTCGTCAGAGAGAAGACAACACAACAATTTAGAAAATGACACAAATTCTGTTTAGAAAAAAAAAAATGACACAAATTAAGTTAAAAAAATAAAAAGGCCTACGAACCTGACACCGTCCCGAGAGCCTAAGAAAAATAAAACTTCTCTGAATTCTTAATCATCTCTTTTCATTCATACGGAGTTTCCTTGAACTGAATGATCTTCAACAATTTTATTCATTCACGTACCAGTTCAATGGACGTGGAATCTCAATTGGAGGAAAATATAGGAATAACGAATTAATGATTCTTGAAGAAAGCAAAAATATTTGAAGGAAGTGGGAACGTCATCCGAAAGGGGAAGACTGATTCATTGAATCATGTTCTCTCTCTCTCCATTGGTTGGTGTTAATTATTTTTGTTGAGATGGACAAAAACAATAGGTGTCAATCCGTGTGATCATCAAAATCATCAAAAAACTAATGTGTATTAACTAAATGTTTTCATTGGTGTTCTAAGTTTTTTCATTTATTGACATGTCAAATTTATAAAGCTTTAAAAAGTTGAGGTGTCAAGTTCTGGAGAGTCTCTTCTAAAATTATAGTGTTGATTCACTCGTGTGATTCTAGTTGTTAGGAATTATAAATTTAAGGATAACTAGAGAAAAAGGACACATGAGAAAGAAAATAAATGCTAACTTAAAACTGGACCAAAATGTTTTATGTGGTTCATTCAGTTGCGTTGATGAGAGATAGAGATGAAGATTATGAATGCATCATGTAAATAAATGATATTTTTATGGAAGTACATTAATGTTTTCGGTGATCTACATAATGATTCATGATTCAATTTATCACATTATTAACAAAAAAGAAGACAAAAAGAGAGAAAGAAGACACATATATTGAAGAAAAATTCACTAAAAAAATTTATAACTCTCAAGTCAGAAAATATATTTTGAAGATAGCTAGAAAAAGGGGAAACAAGAGAAAGAAAACAAATTCTAAGTTAAAACCGGACCAAAATATTTTATGTCGTTCATTTATATGTAAGATAAGCAGGATCCAAGTTGTATTACTTTATATTATGCAAAATTGAGATAAGCAGGATCCAAATTGTATTACTTTATATTATGCAAAATTCACATGTTCTCTATAGATATAGATTTAAATACTATATTTCTAGATGGTTGGGTTGGGTAAAGTTGTGTTTAGTTGTGAGCATCCAGTGACTAGCAGTATGGTACTTTTCACGAAAGTGATTTAACACTAAACGTTTTTTTAAAGCCGAGTAGCATGTATGGTGAAGGCATGTGTATCGTAAATAAATTGTTTAATTAACACATTTGTTTAATTATAATATTCAATAAAAAATATAGATCCAAATTAAATAACTCAGATGAAGATTAAATATGCGATCATCTCAAAAAAAATCTCTGAATATATATATTAAAAACTCGGATATCTATTAGGTTTATGAGTCTAAAAATAATTAAAAATTTTATCAACTTAATTTTACTTATTTATACATTAATTTTACTTAATTATCTTTTTATTAGAAGTTAAGATTTAGAAACTTATCTTTTTCTTTATAAATTTAGTTCTAGGATAACTTATATTTTTAATTGTTAGGAATTTTTTGATATTCTAGTTTCTTTATAATATTAACGATACCACTTAACCTAATTAAATATTTATAAAAGTTGAAATATATTAGGATAACCATTTTTAAAAAACGTTTTCTATTATTTATTTGATATTCATATAAATATTTGGTTTAATTTAGAATATAAATGGTGTCTTTTGATAAAACAAAATGTATAATTAGTATGTGTATTAAATTTTCAATTGTTGTTTCAAATATACTTTAGTTTTAATTATTTATCTTTTTATTAGATGTTAAGATTTAGAAACTTATATTTTTCTTTATAAATTTAGTTGTAGGATAACTTATATTTTTAATTGTTAGGATTTTTTTGATATCATAGTTTTTTTATAATATTAACGATACAACTTAACCTAAATAAATATTTATAAAAGTTGAATTATATTAGGATAAGTATTTTTAAAAAACTTTTTATTATTTATTTGAATTTCATATAAATGTTTGGTTTAATTTAGAATATGAATGATGTCTTTTGAAATTCATTTTATAATGTTAAAACAAAATGTATAATTAATATGTATATTAAATTTTCATTAAAAATGTGTATTAAAGTTTTATCAAAAATTGTGTACCAAATTTGAAATTAAAAAAATTATATAAAAAAATATGATGTGGCAATGACGTGGAGCGTGAGTAGATATAGAAGATTCTATGTTATTTTCAACTGTTATTGGTTTAATCAAAAGTTTTGATAACTCTCATCGAAAGATTAAGCTAATGAAGTAAGGTTGTGGCAAAAAACAAATTTAGTCCGAAAGATTAAGCTAAGAGAGACATTTGCGATTGAAGCTGTAACTAACCCAAGTATCTAAGTTTTGGGTCTTATTTGGGCTCAGGGGTTTTATGGAGAAAAAAGAAACCCAAACCTATTCTAGAGTTCATAGGATTTCACATTTCTTTACACTACTTTTCTATTTGATTTTCTCTGTTCTTGCTTTTATAAACGCTCTTAGTTAAAATATTAAAAACCATTTACTCACACGTTCGTTTCCTGATGTTACTAAAATTGCCCATACATGTTTTTTTAAGATCAAAAGCCATTTATTTCTTTATTTTTGCATACGACAAACCCGATATTCTAAATTATTACTATTTACAAATTTTGACATTATAGTTTGCTACAACAATAACCCATTTAACAAAAAAGAGATAATTGGCTGAATGGCCAATGACTCGTAGTCAATATAGCAATTGACAAAAGGCATTTAGAGGTTTAAACATGATAATATTTAGCCACCAATGCAGTCAATTTTACTCCTAGGCTGAATCGCTCTGATTTTATTTTTTATATTATTTTAATTATTGTCGGTTCACAAGGACTCGTTATTCAACTGAGTTTAAATTTGAATGCAACTATTTTTTATCTCGTAACCGTCGATTAATTAACAACTATTTACATTTCACCTTTTTGCTTTCCACAAAATCTTAAAGGATCATTCTCCACCGCTTGCGTGAAAAAACCATCAAACTCTTCTCGATTTCAACTCAACAAATCCGATTTGTACAAAACCAGCCACACAAGTTGCCTAATAGGAGACGTTATTGCAATTACAACGGAGAACAGCCGTAGTTTCTTCTCGTTTTGTTCGACATCGGAAAACTCTTTCGTCCTTTATTTTGTTAAATTGCTTCTCTCTCTTCTATACATGGTAGAAAATTTCTTCTAAATCGTTGTTGTGAACGAGAATTTTAAATTTGAACTGTAACTGGAATTCTGATGGTCGATATTAAGAAGTTTGCATATATCTCGAGGTTTTGTCAATTATTTTGGGATCTTAGAAGAATCTTTGTTTTCTGTCAATTTTAATCATTATGGTAATGTATAATAAACATTATATCGACTTTTCTTTTATTTCATAGGACAAAAAGTTGCATATATTATTGGTGGCGTTTTAGTTACTCACTAGATAACTACTCTTTTATTTGAAATGTCAAATTGTTCAGTGAGTTCTTTCAATATTGATAGATCATTTGATATTGATACAAGGATTCAGTTGAAAGGTTTCATGTCTATTAAATTACTTTACTAGTTAACTTCAAATTATATGTATCTATGACTGACAATCTTGATTTTTAGGTCTATTATGTTCAACAATATTAGTGTTTGTAGGATACAAGAGCACAACTCTATAGTTCAATATAGATGTTTGTAGGGTCTGAATTGGGAACTTACATGTTTACCAACTTAATATACCCCTTCAGGAAAATTTGTGTAAATCTAAAATCTGTAAATTCTGATTGTCAAGTACAATACAAAAAATAGCAGTCCATAATAAATCTTGTGTATCTGCTAATATTAAGATATAAATATGTTACAGTACAATTTTAATTAATTAGCTTATTTCTTTATAGATATCTTTCATCAATGTGTCGTCAAGTATTGGGGTTGCATCTCTAGCAAACGAAAATGGTGGTACTTGTATCACTAGTTTGCCCAACGAATCGATGATTTACAAATCAGTTATTTGAGAGGTGTTTACATTCCAACCTGACGCAACGACACCTGCATCATCACACTGTCTCCGGATTAGAATCACATTCGAACTTATTACATAATAGTTATGAATGTATCTTTAGATAGATATCTATGTATTTCAGATACACCGCTATATCACAACATACATACTTATAGACAAATATCTCTAATCTTTAAATATTATTTATAGCAGTCCAAATTAGAAATTGGATATCTATTATCATTATTTTTTGGTCAAACGATCTAATAATATTTAGATATAAATCTGTTACATAATATCATATCTATGATAGTAAATATCATTAAATCTCATATCCTCACACAGTGGCGGAGCTAGAAATAATTTTTACAGGGGTCAATATTAAAATAATAATATTAATTTCTTAAAAAAATTTTAAAAAATTATTACCATCAAAGATATATTAGTTAAATATAGGATCTAATGTATATAAAAAATGAAATGTGAAAAGATTTAGAGAATATACATATATATAAATAAATTAACAAAATGGGTGCAATGAATGAATTTGACCTTAGAACAAGGGGGTCAATATAAGCATTTCAAATTAAATACCAATTAAATAAACATATACAATTTTTTTTATAAAAGTCATACGGGTCAAATGACCCCTTCCTAATGAAATAACTCTGCCACTTTCCTCACATCGAAAACCTATTACAAGTCCAACATATTAATATGGAATATTATTTCTCTAACAATAGATTATATAGTTGTAAAAGTCTATGTTTTTTTATCGTCTTTACAGACAACAACATATATGATTAACAGTTCAAACAAATTTATAAATATTTAAAATAGACACATACATATTCGATTAACAATTCAAGCAAATTTATAAATGTTTAAAACTCACGCGGTTTCATTTAATTCGATATTTATTGATAATCAAATCGCGCACTTCCTCTTACGTTATGTTAGTGTGAGGATGCTTCTGATCAGATTCTGTTCTCCATATTTATGGTATTTTGTACTCGCAGTAACAATAACAAAAACTATAATTTTGGCAAAAAATTTTTATCAAATAATACCCTTATATATATGGGTTTCTTCTAGAGAAATTGCAAGATATAACCTCAAATAAACTTGAAATTAAAAAACAGTTTCTGACACATTTTCTGTGCTACTGCTACCATCACAAAGACGTTAATACCCCTACTAACCATTGGGTACAAGTTGTCTAATTTCTCATTCATAACAAACAAAAGATTGAATATGTTCATTCTTCATCTTCGTGTCCACATATCTTTCTGTTCACAAACAAAAAAAAGGAAAGAGAAGATATTAAAAGAAGAAAGAAGGAGATGAAGGTCATGAATGAAGAAAAGGAAGAAGGAGAAGATTTGCTTTAATACCGACAACAGTAATATTGATAGCGGCAACAGTGATAACGGCGGTGGTGACGACGATCATAACGGTGGTGGCTGTAACGCACAGCGACAACGATGATGATAGCGACGGTGATGACTGCAATACTGTTGGACGGCGGTAACAATAACGTTAGTGTTATTGCTCGTGATGGTCAATTAAGTGATTATCGAAATAATTTTGTATAACTTGTAAAGTTAACAAAGTTAGTTAATCAATAGCTCATATTTTTCATGAAATGATAACAAAGTTAGCGCGATGGGTTTTACGATAACAAGTTTAACACGATAATTTTATGAAATGATATCAGGGTTACCATGATAATTTTATTTTCTATTATATGATAACTGCGTTAACTCGATATTTTACAATATGCTAAATAAGCGTCATATTAGTTAGCATGATAATCAAATAGTTATCACGATACCATATTAGTTAGCGTGATATGTTTGACTTAAGTATGTGGATTTATTTAAGACGTGAAATTAGATTTGTTTTATCTCTCATATTCCCTTGTATCTTTTGCATTTAATGTTATGTCTCTTTGTCAAATATATCTTGAATACCTCACCTACAACTCTACACATCATGTAGGGTCAAAATCGTCCACATTAAGAAACTTAATAATCGCTTACCTAATTTACATTCATTTGTTCCACTTTCTTTATTTATGTATTATGTGGGGTTATATATTAAATTTACCCTTTCTTCTAACCAATTGTGTTATATAGTCTATCGCCTAATTTTTTCTAAAAGTACAGAGCAAAATGTCCCTAACAAAAATCAATCAATCAAATGCTTGTGCAAACAAAAACAAAGGAAAGCAAAATAGCAAATACAAATTCTCTTCTATAATGTGACTAGAGATGTCAATTGGACCCGCAGCCCGCGGGCCAGGCCCAAGTGGGAGTGAAGCGGGGCGGGCTTGGGCCTTGTGAAACTTGTCCGCCTAATTTGCGGGGCTAGCGGTCCAGCCTGCCTGGGCTTGCGGGTTTGGCGGGTGAACCCGTTGCGGTTCGGCGGGTTAGCAGGTTGCCCGCATTAGTCGACGCTATCAAAGAATCGTCTCTGCCATTCCTAATCAATCCTTCTCTGATTTCCTCCTATGGCGGTGGAATCAACCAGAAACCCATCTTCGCCGTCGACTGCGTCGTCATCTCTAAGCCGAATAACAAATTTAGCCGATGATTATTTCTTTACCATCTTCCTTCTTCTTCCCAAGATTCAATTATGTCTTTCTGCATAAAAGATACAACAGTCTCTGGGAAGCTTTGTGCGAAAGAGAATTGGGTTCACAATCTGTGTATGTGTTAAAGTCATCGTCTTCTTCTTCTGTTCCAAGACATTGATCCCAGAAGAGAAAATATTTGCAGGTTTTTGATATTTCGAATGCATTTTAGTGATACTGCTTTTAGATGTATCTGGTTTTATTATTACTGTTAGGATTCAGTCAAGTTTATAGTACTTAGCACAATACGAATACTTGTTTCAATTTCAGTTTCAGTTAGAATACTTGTAGCTTGCTTGTTGGATTTGAATTTCAGGTTTGAGTAATTGAATCAATTATGTTGTTTTCTAAAAGCACTATCTTTGAAAGGTTTGATTTCTTTCCTTTGGGATCTTAGTATGATGGAATTTAGTAATTGAATCAATAATGTTGTTTTCTAAAAGCTCGTAAGCCTCTTTTTTTTAAGTTTCAGTTTGTTGCTTCTCGGATTTCATTTTTAAGTTCTCGGATTTCATTTTTTAAGTTTCACTTGGATTACTTTTGTTACACAATAAAAAGAAAACTGGAGTTCGAAATATATGTTACAAAGACTCATCTTGAAAAAGTAACTTCCGAAATTGTCATGGACAAACACTCTTTGTCAAAGAATTTGCTAGTTGATGCTCACAACGAACGTGAACGATCTTCATGAAACTATAATCAATACGATGACTCTCATAACATTTCATGAAAAATGTAATATGACTTAAGTCAATAAAAAGTTGCGGTATTGTCACAGTAGAGTATACCAAGTATTGTCACAGTAGAGCATACCAGACAGCAGATTACAAAAGTTTTAAATCTACGAGAATACAAACAATCCAAACCAGTTCAAAAGTTCTTAAAACTTTGATCGATTTTCAAAAATAGAACATGCCCGCGGGCCAGCATGCAAACCCGCTAAATAAAAGTGGGGCGGGCTTGGGTTTATATTTCTTGTCCGCAACCCGCAGCGGGCTGACCCGCACGGACAAAGAAAAAAATAAATCCACCACGGACAAGCCCACTTGGACACGGCCGGCTCGTCTGACATCTCTAAATGTGACCAATGATCATATCTGAAAATTCCTTATTCGTATTCATAACGAAATAACAAATAATTATATGAAGAATACTATCTTAATATACCGTTTCAGTAAATGCACTGAATCAAAATAAAAAAAAAGCAAAAAACACACACAAAAACAAAAAAAAATGCCAGCTAAGCAAAGTTGCTCGAGATCCACTAGGTCAAACAATTTATCGGCCGGTGAGCTCCATCGATCTCCGCCACACAGATATATGTCCCGGCACAAAATCAACGGCGGCGATCAACATCCACCGGACAAAACGGTCTTCCAGCTCGAGCCCGATGGCTAGGGATGGTGAAATGCCTTAGCCTGCCATTTTGCTCCCTCATGTACCCTTTACACAAGAAAGTCGCCGAGAACTCATCTTCCACCGGACGGTTAACGTCGTGAACAAAAACATCGGTTTCTCCGTCTTCACGGTTACGAGCCAAAAGCCCTGCCGTGTAAATAGCGCTCATCCTCCCCGGAGCTTCCTCGTGGTAACCAGTCGGAGCATCCACCATGATCAGATCCCATTTCGTCTCGTAGAAATCCGCCGGAAAATCCTTCAACGCGAGATCGCATTTCGAATTTCTCGGATCGGTCACGGATCTACACTCCTCTGATCTTCCTAGCTCCATCAATTTGTCCGAATCTTTCACTTTGGTGTCGTAAACGACGTGGTAAGATTCTAAATTTGGAAACTTTTTAGTCACAATCGCAATCCAAGCCTTGTCTTCCTCGATAAACACTAAAAAACAAGAAATTTTCGTTAGCTCTGTTTTTGTAATGTAAGAAACAGAGGAAAGCAGAACACTTACAGGTACGACCACCATGGTTAAGAGATGCCCACATCAAGCTATCGTGACCTAAACCAAAGACGAGGAAGTTACAAGGAGACTTCTTGTCCAAGACTCTCTGTGAGACAGAGACTTCGTCGAATGTCTGTTGTGGAGTGACGTTACTTGTGACGTAGTGAACCAATGCGTCTGATAAAGAAATCGGCATCTTTGTGCATTGTTGTGTTGTTGATGGGCATCCTTCAACTGGTTTATGTTGATTTTCTTCTTCTTTTTCTTGGGAGAGATTTGTTTTGGAGATGGGTTTTGAGGAAGAGATGTTTGATCTTGCAAAGAAGATGACAAGAAAGATCAAGATTGAGCAAGAAATGAATATGACCTTCAAATTAACAGAAGTTTGAGATTTGGTCCTCATTTTGTTAGATAGATGAATACAACAATGAAGGGTTTTGATAATAGTGAGAAGTGTATAAATATATATATGTAGAGAGGAGTTATTGAATAATGTAGCAGAGAAGAAAGAGAATGATTGAGGAAGTTGAGGAGGACATGAAAGCTACTAAGGTTGCTGTTCTTCCAATACAACAGAAGTTGGTGGTGAATTCATATGCTAACTAATTTCTTTTTTTCATATTCTAATGTGTATATCTATTTATATATTCATGATAATTGGAAGATGTGAAACGTAATGGGGAGATTTCTGGTTTTTAAAATTGATGCTTGAAAGAGAAGAATCTTATGTTGATCCAGAAACAAGACATGTGTTGAAAACGAACCAACATGGTGGTTGCAACTTGCTTATTCCTTGTTTTTTAAATAACCCATTTTGATTTAACAACTTTGGTTCTTTGTTCCTTGAACCACTTAGTATTTGTCAAACGAATTAACATCACCATTTGTTTGTTTTTATTCGTTATAATAATAAAATAAATCTTTCATTTTCATAATTTCAAGTTTTTCAACCTCTAATGTGTCCAATATAACTCGGTTTAACTAAACCATATATTTTAGTTCAGATTTTGGATATCTAACAACTTTGTTTCTTGAACCACTAATATTTTGTCTTAACGAATTAACATCACCATTTGTTTGTTTTTATTCGTTATAATACTAAATAAAACTTTAATTTCCATAATTTCAACTTCCAGGGGTCCAAATTCAGCTCGATTTAACTAAACCGAAAAAATTAGTTCAGATTTTGAATATCTAAAACAAAACTATAATTGAAACCAAACCAATCCATAAATAATGACAAAATCCTCTTTAGTGAGAAGTGTATAAATATATATATATATAGTGAGAAGTGTATAAATAGTGATGCCCTTAATTTTTACATATATTTTTTTGGCGCTTAAAGCATAGGCTTTACCGGCTTTAACTAAGCAACATGTTTCAATCACATTATTCTTAGCCACCAAATTTTTTTAGAAACTAAAAGAAAAATAAAACTTGATTTTATTCGAACTCCTCCAGTGTCGTCGCCTCCTCCTCAACAAGTTCTTCATCAAGCATTGACTCACGAGACTCCTGATCTCCACCGGGGGCGGTGTTTACTCCCGGGAAGAAGCTTGCGTAAGCCTCGTTGTAACTAGTGGCGGTCCTAGACATTTTTTTACATGGGTCATAAATTAATTTAAATATTTTTTAATTATATTAAAGGTATAAAATATAACAAAAATTCTAATATAAATGCATTTTAGGATTTTTGAACCCGGGTCAAGAGGTTCAAATTAAAGAAACTGAACCAACTGACCACAATTTTCCTATTGTTTAAGCTTAAATTTTTAATATATTATATTTAATGTGGGTCAAGTGACCTCCCTTCCTTTCACGTGGATCCGCCCCTGGTTGTTATACGTCACAAACTCCCCAACATCATTGTCGTTGTACTCCATAGGATCTTTGTTGGCTGACTCAATCATATCAACACTCTTAACGCTGCATATAATATGGTTTTTCACTCTCGTTGAGCTTTGACAAGACATAGTTCCTCTTCAATAGCTCGGCTCAGAACAAAACGTCGTCTCTTCTTGCATAGATCTCGGAGCTCCTGAGAATCATGATGCGAGCGACGTCTATGACTATTCCGATTTAAAAATTTAATAGAATTTGAAAGAATTAGAGATTCTTTTCATAGTATAATTCAATTATATATTTTATGAATTCTCTTAAATTCATGTGTTATTGGATTGATTATTTGTATGCATTCTACTCTCTCTGTTCCTTAAACACTGATGTTTTGGAAAGAAAATTGTTTCATAAAAAAGATTTTTTTCAATTTTTTATATATAGTTATTGTTCATTTTTATTTAATTTACAATTATCATATTTATTATTTTTAAAAAACTAAAATTATAACTAATAAAATAAGGTAAGAAAAGTCTTTTTCTTTTTTTATTTATTTAATATGTGTGAAAAACTCAAAACATCATTTTTAAGAAACAAAAAGAGTATTAAATTACATTGAATTCTAGTATTATTCAATTCATGAATTTCCTAATTCTATTAAATGTTAGTGTTATTCAATTTTGTGATAGCTTTTATAGTATTATTATTTCGAAGAAAATTAATAGAATCTCACCTAAAAATTGTAAAGAAGTAATTCTTACCATTTTTGTTCTGATTTTAATAGAATTAGTTTAAATTCTAAAAAAATACTTTAAATTACTTCAAATCAATTGTTTTTGAATTTTTGTACATTCTTTTTAATCCAATCATCAAACACCCCCTCCTAAGAAAATCATTTTGATTGCTTGGCCACATTTGTATCAAAACATGGTCTTTTTTTTTTTTTTTTGGAAAAAGGCAAAACATGGTCTTGTATGTTTGTGATACGTGAACACACACTTTATTGATGAAAAGGAAAGATACAACCCAGAACTCAAGCGTATAAGCTTGCAAGTTCGTCTCGATATCTCAGTTACAAACAATCTGAGAAGACGAGCCAAAACAAAAGACGCAACAACAGATAATCGCCAAAGACTAAGAATCCTCTTTATATACATAGGTCCTTTTAACAATTGACTCTACTAATTGTAGAGAATGATACTTCTTTCTTATTGATGAATGATGAATATACAAGACTATTTATACATACTATAAGTCAATCTCAGAGAATATACGAATGAAATATGGTCTTGGCAAAGAAGTAATATTTACATTTAAGTTATTGTTTCCTTAATCTCCTATACGCCCCCTCAAGATAAACGACCGGAAGAGAGGCCTATCTTGTCAGAATGCGCAGCAAGTAAGGAACGAGAGACTGGTTTTGTAAGGGCGTCAGCAAACTGATCCTTCGATGATACATGAGCAACACGAAGAAATCCAGACTAAACCAGCTCACGAATGAAGTGATAATCCAACGCCACATGCTTCATTCGAGAATGAAAGACCGGGTTGGCACATAGATAAGTGGCGCCAACATTATCACAGTAGATGACAGGCTGAGAAACTGAAGAAAAACCAAGTTCCTTGAGAAGAGAAGTAATCCAGCAGAGATCTGCAGCTGTGTCAGCGACAGATCGATACTCGGCTTCGGTGGAAGATCGAGCAACTGATTTTTGCTTCTTCGAGGACCAAGTGATGGGATGTGAACCGAGATAAACAATGTTGGCACTCGTAGAAGTAAAGTCATCACGATTACCAGCCCAATCAGCATCGGAGTAAGCGTGTAAGGCGAGTTTGTTGTCGCGGCGGAAGAAAATACCAAGGTCACGAGTTCCAGAGAGATAGCGTAGAACACGTTTAGCAGCAAGCCAATGAAGATCAGTTAGAGAGTGCATAAACTGAGATAACTTGTTTACCGCAAAAGCAATGTCTGGACGCGTGAAGTGGAGATATTGTAAACTTCCTACAACCATACGATACTCAGAACCATCAGGTAAAGGTGTGCCAGAAGTGAGTTGCAGGCGAGAATTAGTCATCATAGGAGTTGCAACAGGCTTCGTATTAGACATATTGACACGAGCGAGCAGATCATTGATGTACTTTCGTTGATTAAGAAGTAAGCCTGAGGCAGTTCGAATAACCTCAATGCCCAAAAAGTAACTTAGCTTGCCCATATCCTTGAGGGAGAAGTGACTACTGAGAAGCTCAATGAATTGTTGGATACGTTTGCGATTGTTCCCAGTGATAACAATGTCGTCGACGTAGACAAGTACAAAAAGCACCAGACCACCAGAGAGAAGGACAAACAACGATGTATCAGAGAGGGAATTGACAAAACCAGAGGCTTGTAAGAAAGTACGAAGCTCCAAATACCAAGCACGAGGCGCCTGTTTGAGACCATAGAGAGCTTTACGCAGCTTGCAGATGTGAGACTGTTTGTCACGATCAATGAAGCCAACAGGTTGATGCATGTATACGTCTTCCGTGAGATTGCCCTGTAGGAAGGCGTTATTAACATCCAATTGGCGAAGATCTCAGTCAAGAGAAACCGCCAAGCCAAGAACCAGACGGATGGTAGGAGGTTTGATGACCGGACTGAATGTCTCATGAAAATCAAGTCCTGGCCATTGATGAAACCCTTTTGCTACAAGGCGTGCTTTGAATCTCTCAACAGATCCGTCTGGACGACGTTTGATACGGAAGACCCACTTATTTCCAACTAAATGCAGAGAATCATCAGGTGGCACCAAGTCCCATGTATGAAATCGAACTTGAGAGTCAAACTATTCACTCATTGCTCCACGCCATCGTTTATCTTTAAGAGCTTGAATAGCAGTGGTCGGTTGAATCTCAGATGGTTGTGCTAACATAACGGCCATCGAGAAACGCTTCACAGGTTTGACAATATCATTCTTAGCTCGGGTAACCATCTTGTGAAAGTTATTTGGCCGCAGAGACGTGGCGAGAGGCACAACTTCAGCAAGACCAGTTGGCGGCGAAGGAGACTGCAGAGGTGAAGCTGAGATGAGTGCAGAGGTAGATGCAAGATCAGATGAAGAAGCTGCAGTGGCGGGTGTCGCAGGTGCTGCAGGTTCTGTTAAAGACTACAAGACATCGTTAGACAAAGATTCAGAGACAGATAATGGGGAAACAGGTTCTGTTTCCAGCTCATGAGTCAGGTGATTTGACGAGATGGACTTGCTGATGCCGATGGTGAGAGATCCGAACCTAGGGGCTCAACTGCAGGTGGAGGATAGAGTGAGTGTGTCGAGATAACTGCGACCGGCTGAGACCATTCGGAGGGAGACGCTATAGGTGTTTGAGGACTCGAGGAAGACATGTTTTTGAAAGGAAAAAGTCTTTCAACAAATTGAACATGGCGAGACACATAAAGACGATTTGAAGTTGGATCAAGACACAAAAAGGCACTTTGAGTGAGGGAATATCCGAGAAAGATGCAGGGAGAGGATCGACTGTCTAGTTTGTTGTGAGTGTAAGGGCGAAGCCATGGATAACAAAGACAACCGAACACCTTGAGCTTCGCATAATTTGGAGGAACCTGGAACAACTTCTCAAACGGATTGGAGTTGGAGAGCGTTGGTGTAGGTAGGCGATTGATAAGATACACTGCAGCGGCAAATGCATAGCTCCAATAAGTGATAGGAATCATGGCGTGAGAGAGTAGAGAAAGACCTGTTTCAACGATGTGACGGTGACATCGTTCTGCGAAGTCGTTGTGTTGTGGCGTGTGAGGCGGAGACGTCAGATGAGAGACTCCGTTTTTGCTGAAGAAATCAGCAAGAGCTATGTATTTACCACCATTGTCACTGTAGAGGGTGAGTAGTTTTTGTTGAAATCTGTTTTCGACTAAGCCTTTCCACCGAACAAATGTCTCGTGGACATCTGATTTGCGTCGAATTGGATAAAACCAAATATAGTGAGTGAAGTGATCCACAAAGATGACATAGTATTTGTAGCCATCAATCGAATGAACAGGGGATGTCCAAACATCTGAGAAAAGAAGTTCATGGGGTTTGGAGGAGGACATTGAAGAAGTAGCAAACAGAATTTTGTGGCTTTTGTTGATGAAACAATCTTGACAATGAAAAGTGGAATTTTTATTAGAAACTGAAAGTAAAGAATTGGAGACAAGTGTGTTTAAAACTGAAATTGCAGGATGTCCTAATCTAGAATGCCAAGTGGACAAAGGAGCTGAAATTTGAGAAGCAAACGCAGAAGGAACGGAAGCTCGACACGGCCACTCATATCCTCCATTCTTAGACTTTCCCATTAGAACCGGCGCCCCCGAGTTGAGATCTTTCACCTGAAATTCATTGGGGAAAAATTCCACCGAAACAACATTGTCAGTGCATAGTTTATTGACAGATACAAGGTTCTTAGCAGCATGTGGGACACGCAAGACGTTATTCAAATGAAGTGAACGAGTAGTAGATGATAATTTGGCCGAACCC
Source organism: Alliaria petiolata (assembly GCA_020283515.1). Taxonomy (NCBI): domain Eukaryota; kingdom Viridiplantae; phylum Streptophyta; class Magnoliopsida; order Brassicales; family Brassicaceae; genus Alliaria; species Alliaria petiolata. The sequence continues at coordinate 350,356,071 of JAHZTW010000001.1, forward strand.
GTGTGAGTGATTGTCAGACCTTTACCATCCGCAACGATGACTTCTTCGCGCCCGTTGTAAGGAGCATGAAGTGAGAGGTTGGCAAGATCAGAAGTGATGTGATGGGAGGCACCACTGTCGATGAGCCAGGATGGTGTCTCAAGTGACTGTGTTGAGGCGTTGTAGACTTGCGGTGGTAAGGAGGCTCTGTGAGGTGTACCCTGTGACTGAACAGAAGCTATAATGCGGAACTGAGGACATCTCTGAGCAGAGTGACCTTGAACGCCACACGCTTGACACTTGCTGAGGTAAGGCCTGGAGTAGCGTTGATTTGAGTTGTTCGAACGGTTGTGATGTTGAGTTTGCGATTGGTAGGTCTGATGAGAGGAGTTGTTGTTGGTGTTTGTCGAGTTGGAGGACTGGTTTTTGTTCTTCCAATTGCCTGGTCGATTCTGAGCCGAGTTTGCAGAGACTGAGAAGCTAGATTGCAGTGCAGATTGACTGAGGAGGGTGGTTTCGCGGTTGATGAGCTTCTCATGCAGCTCTGCGAAAGAGATGGGTACATCACGGCTGTGGACAGAGTCTACAACTGATTTGTAGTCGTCACTAAGACCGTCGAGAACGACGTCGGTTAGGTCTTCAGGGTGTAACGGGTTGCCGAGAAGAGCAAGAGCATCCGATTTGGTGCGAATGAACTGCATATATTCGTCAACAGTCTTGCTGCCTTTGACATTCAATTTTAACTGATTTTTCAGTTGTTTGATGTGTCCCTGAGATGGTTTGGCATAGGTGGAAGCAAGGGTAGACCATGCTTCAAGAGAGAAAGTTGCAGCGGCAATGAGCGGCTAGTTTGCAACTTCAATAGCACCGATGAAGGCGCTGTAAAGGAGGCTATCTTGGTGTAACCAGATAGTATACTCCGGGTTTGAGGTTTCCCTGTTGTCTACCATGATGGTCTTCGAAGGTGGAGGATAGGAGTCATCAATGAATCAGAGCAAATCGTAACCACGGAGGAGAGATTTGACTTGGAGACTCCATGTGAAGTAGTTGGGGGAAGACAGTTTGGTGACGTTGGCCATATTAATATGGACGAGGGACTGCATAGGGTTGCCGGTATTGATGACTTCGGCTGGTGGGGCGAAGGATGCAGTGATTGACATGTGTGAAGAAGAAGAAAAAAAAAAAAATTAGGGTTTTTAGGAGCGAAAAGCTCTTGATACCATGTAGAGAATAATATTTTTTTCTTATTAATGAATGATGAATATACAAGACTATTTATACACACTACAAGACAATCTCAGAGAATATACGAATGAGATATGGTCTTAGCACAGAAGTAATATTTACATTTAAGTTATTGTTTCCTTAATCTCCTATACTAATAACCAATTACAACACCAACTCAGCACTCTATTCTGCCAGCTCAGCTTCATTCTTCTTCAATCCTTTCCTCACGTATACTACCTTCGGTATATCAGTTTGTTGGCAATCACGTTCCAACTTCCACGATTATGTGGATATTAACATTACGTCAATTGATTTGGATCTTTGAAAATTATAACTAAAGTGTATTTGTTTTTACCGTTGTAGATCACATTTCGATAAAAGTTTTGCGTTATGTTGCGCAGCAGCTTGTTAGAAAAGATTACAACATTGAAATAAGAACAAGCCAAATCAAATATTTGACCGAAGCTGATTATCGGGAAGTTTCCAAACTTGCATCTTCCCCACAATGAGACGAAACTTAAGAGTAGTTTTGTTTCATTTTTTTATAATACATATTTATTTTTATGTTTCTAAACTTTAATTTTTATTTTTCTAATAATTTTTGTTTTTCTAATAATTTTTGTTTTTCTAATAATTTTTAAGTTTTAGCTATACTCGTATTTTTATTTCAATATTTTTTAGTATTTGAATATAATTATAATAATATATTAAATTAAATCAATAATTCAACATCTAAATATTTTGCAGTTGAAAAATGAATGGTAATTAAGGACCTTGTCGGCATAGAGTGGTGAAAAAAAAATCGTAAAAACTATGCGATTGGAAAATATAATTGATTTTGAGCTTAAATGCTTAATTGACAATTAATATTGACGTTACAAATATCATTTTTTTGCTAAAAGATGATTTTTATTCAAACTTTGGAGTATTATACCTGAACCCGACAGACTAATGAAACTATTTTTGGAAATAAAAGCCACACTTTACCATGTCACACTAGTGACAATCAAAAGCCAAAACCATTAACTAGACCCATACAAAACCATATCAAATATAAATAATTTTTTTTAAAACCAACATAATAAAAGCTTTGTAGATGAATTCCTTACTAGAGCAAATTTATCTTGGTAGTGTATACAGAGACAGTAAACCGTCTCTCACTCATTCGAAACCCACATGTGCAAACTCCACAGCCAAAGATTGATAAAGCAGCCAAAAACGATTTTGTGAATGTGAAAACGCGAACACTGTAACGACCCGATTTGCAAATTTGGGCCAGAATTTTGGTTTAATTATTCAAGCTCATTAGGCCCACATTGTTTTGTTTTAATTATTCAAGCCCATTAGGTTCACCTTCCTTTCTTTTTGGTTTGTCGACAAAAGCCTATACACTTAAGTGTAAACATCCTCTTCTTCGTTCTACCCTAGCAGATAGGCCTGGACATCCGATCCGACCTGATGGACCCGAATCGACCCGACCAAAAAAAAAGGTTCAGTTCGGCTTCAGTTATCTCTAAAACTCGATTAGTTTTTGATCAATTTTAATTCGGATTTCGGTTCGATTCGGATAAAACCCAAAAACCGATCGGTTATCCGAATTAACCGAACCAAACCATAAAACATTTAATATTTTTATTATTCATTTATTTAATTTTTTAAAAAAACCTAAAACAAACCTAAAATCATCGCCTCCTTTTTGTTTTTTTTTCTTGGTCGAGCTGTTGGAAAGTAAATTTGATTTTGGATCAAGATTGGATTAATGATAATTTGGCTTAAATCCAAGAGCACTTGATTCAAATTTTAGAGTCTTCCCTAGAAATATCAACTACTTCCACCTCCTTAAAATGATCTAGAGAGTTGTAGAAATCAATATAATTTAGACACTTGTCTAGTTAATTAATGAATAGAAATCTCTAGATTAAGATTAAAATACTTAGATATTTTATATATTGGAGGCTATAAATAGCTATCCCCTCACGTTGTAAAGTAACTAAGTTTATCAAGACAATAAAATAAAGAAGTTTATAAAGACCTCTTGAAAGTTTATAAATCATTTATAAAAGCTTATAAAAGAGCTTATAAAACACTTATAAAAACCTTATAAAACCTTATAAAAAGTTTCCTCTTCCAACAAAGTGGTATCAGAGCCACGTTGATTCTCACAAAGATGACAAGTAGCAGTGTTCCCTTCCAAGTTCCCATGCTCACAAAAAGCAACTATGACAACTGGAGTCTAAGAATGAAGGCGATCCTAGGAGCTCACGATGTGTGGGAGATCGTCGAAAAAGGTTACGTTGAACCGGAGAACGAAGGTAGTCTATCTCAAGCTCAAAAGGATAGTTTGAGAGACTCAAGAAAGAGAGACAAGAAGGCTCTCTGCCTAATCCATCAAGGATTAGATGAAGATACGTGTGAGAAGGTCGCAGAAGCAAAGTCAGCCAAAGAAGCATGGGAAAAGCATCGAACTTCTTACAAAGGAGCGGAGCAAGTTAAGAAGGTACGTCTTCAAACTCTAAGAGGAGAATTTGAGGCACTGAATGAAGGAAGGTGAACTCATCTCAGACTATTTCTCAAGAGTTTTAACGGTTACTAATAACCTAAAGAGAAACGGTGAGAAGTTAGATGAGGTGAGAATCATGGAGAAAGTTCTTAGACCGTTGGATCAAAAATTTGAACATATCGTTACCGTCATAGAAGAGACAAAAGATTTGGAGACTATGACGATAGAGCAACTTCTTGGGTCATTACAAGCTTATGAAGAGAAGAAGAAGAAAAAGGAAGATATTTCAGAACAAGTACTCAAGATGTGCATTGATCCAACTAAAGAAGAAGGTGGCCGAAATCATCCAAGACGAGGTGGCGGTGAAACCCGAGGAAGAGGTCGTGGATATGGTTATGGACGAGGTTGGAGATCTTATGAAGACAACACCAACCAAAGAAGAGAAAATGCATCAAGAGGTCGTGGAAGAGGAGTTCCAAAATCAAGGTACGATAAGTCAAACGTTAAATGCTACAATTGTGGAAAATTTGGACATTATGCTTCCGAATGCAAAGCTCCAAACAACAATAGAAATGAAGAGAAGTCCAACTATGTTGAGGAGAAAAATCAAGAAAATGATATGCTATTAATGGCATACAAGCAAGATGGACGAGATGAGGTCCACAAGTGGTATCTTGATAGCGGTGCAAGCAATCACTTGTGCGGGAAAAGAAGCATGTTCGTTGAGCTTGATGAGTCGGTGAAAGGAGACGTGGCTTTAGGAGATGAATCAAAGATGGAGGTAAAAGGAAAAAGAAATATTCTTATCCGAATGAAGAATGGAGATCACCAATTCATCTTCAACGTCTACTACATTCCAACCATGAAGACCAACATCTTGAGCTTAGGACAACTCTTAGAGAAAGGTTATGATATTCGATTAAAGGATAATAGCCTTTCTATAAGAGACCAAGCCAATAATCTCATTACCAAGGTGTCAATGTCAAAGAATAGAATGTTTGTTCTTAACATTCAAAATGACATCGCACAATGTCTCAAGATGTGCTACAAGGAGGAGTCTTGGCTTTGGTATCTACGTTATGGACATCTCAATTTTGGAGGTTTGGAGCTACTTTGCAAGAAAGAAATGGTAAGAGGATTGCCTTGCATCAATCATCCAAATCAAGTTTGTGATGGGTGTTTACTTGGAAAGCAATTCAAAATGATCTTTCCAAAGGAGTCAGAAACAAGAGCACGGAAGCCATTGGAACTCATTCATACAGATGTATGTGGCCCGATCAGACCAAAATCACTCGGTAAGAGTAACTACTTCCTTCTCTTTATTGATGATTTTTCAAAAAAAAAAAACATGGGTTTACTTTTTGAAAGAAAAATCGGAAGTCTTTGAAAATTTCAAAAAGTTCAAAGCCCATGTTGAGAAGGAAAGTGGACTTGTGATCAAAGCCATGAGATCTGATCATGGAGGAGAGTTCATGTCCAAAGAATTTTTGAAATATTGTGAAGATAACGGTATTAGAAGACAAATTGGCGGTACCAAGGACCCCTCAACAAAATGGAGTGGCGGAAAGGAAAAAAAGGACAATTCTTGAGATGGCAAAAAGCATGCTCAAAAGTAAGAAATTACCAAAGGAGTTTGGGCAGAAGCAGTTGCATGTGCGGTTTATTTATCAAACCGATCTCCAACAAGAAGTGTTTCCGGAGAAACTCCACAAGAAGCTTGGAGTGGAAGGAAGTCCGGTGTTTCACACCTAGAGGTGTTTGGGAGTATTGGTCATGCTCATATACCAGATGAGAAGCGGAGCAAACTAGATGATAAAAGTGAAAAGTACATCTTCATTGGTTATGATGCCAACTCTAAAGGCTACAAGCTCTACAATCCTGAAACAAAGAAGACAATCGTTAGTCGAAATGTCATCTTTGATGAAGAAGGAGAATGGGATTCGAGTTCAAATAATGAAAACTACAACTTCTTTCCTTTTGTTGAAGAAGAGAATATGGAGCAGCCAAGAGAGGAGCCTAGTACACCACCGACTTCGCCAACATCAAGTTCTCAAGGAGAAGAGAGTTCAAGTGAAAGAACTCCACGTTTTAGGAGTTTACAAGAGATTTACGAGGTAACCGAAAATCAAGACAATCTTACTTTATTTTGTCTATTTGCGGATTGCGAACCCATGAACTTCCAAGAAGCAATGGAGAAGAAGACATGGAGAAACGCCATGGATAAAGAGATTAAGTCAATACAGAAAAATGAGACATGGGAGTTAGCTTCACTTCCACATGGGCATAAGGCGATTGGTGTAAAATGGGTGTACAAGGCAAAGAAAAACTCTAAAGGAGAAGTTGAAAGAAACAAGGCAAGATTGGTGGCAAAAGGCTATAGTCAAAGAGCCGGAATCGACAATGACGAGGTATTCGCTCCCGTTGCTCGATTAGAAACAGTTAGGCTAATCATTTCATTGGCAGCCCAAAAGAGTTGGAGGATACATCAAATGGATATCAAATCAGCCTTCCTAAATGGAGATATTGAAGAAGAAGTTTACATTGAGCAACCACAAGGATATAAAATCAAAGGAGAAGAAGACAAGGTCTTGAGATTAAAGAAGGCGCTTTATGGGTTAAAACAAGCACCAAGAGCTTGGAATACTCGAATTGATAAGTATTTCATGAAGAAAAGCTTCACCAAGTGTACATATGAGCATGCACTATATATCAAAAATCAAAACAATGATATATTGATTGCATGCTTGTATGTTGATTGTTATACTTAGATATTTCATGCATTCACCATGAATTTAGGACATATTTGCATTCATATTGCCTTCATACTTAGAATGATCATAGCTTTTGTCCCATTTTAGGTTTTAAGACATGTTGCATTAGCATTTGCACATGTTCTTGCATTTATGCATCATTTTGAGGTCATTTGGTGTGCATGGAGCTAGTTTGGATAGTACGCATGGACAAGAAGAGCTAAGGAATTGATTGGAGTCAAGAAGAAACTTGGACAAAAAGGCTGACGACCAGGTCGATCCAGGCCAAGAACGACGCGCAAATCGAGCCAGCCCGATCGATCTGAAGATCCACGGCTCGAGCAGCAGCGGATCGATCGATCCACATCAGATCGATCGATCTAAAGACTAAAAGAACGATCGATCCACCACAGACCGTTCGATCTGAAGATTCACTGATCGGCCAACATACAGATCGATCATCGGAACGAGCCACGAAATTTTAGAGTTCTCATCTTCATCTTTAGGTCTAGCCACCATCTTTGAAGGTTTTCATGCTTTTCTTGTTTTGTAAACTTTAAACTTTGATTTATATCAAGTACTTATCCTTAATCTCTTTTCTTGTTCTTAGCTAAGCATGTTCATCATCTCAAACACAGAGTTTAAGAGAGATTCGAACATGGTTAGTGAGTAAAACATCAAGGTTTAAGGTTTTGGTGATTAGGGAGGTTTAAGAAGTTTAACTTGGGGTTTTTCTTGTTCTTCATCTCATTCTCTTCTTGGATTTGGAGGGCTAAAAGCCTAGAGATGCTTGAGAAAGATCTCTTTGATCTTAGGGATTTCCTTATCTCAAAAAGACTCAGGAAATCCCATAAACCCAAATCCAAGAGATTAGCTCATCCTTTCCCACACACCATGGATATTTAGGGAGCTAATTAGGCCATGTTTAGGATCTGTGCTTAATGTTCTTCAGCCTATCTTTTCACCATACACCATGGGTTAGGATGAAAGGTTGAAGAAAGGGTTTTTACCACAAACCATGGAAAGATCTAGCTTTTGTTTGGTTTTTACCACAAACCATGGAAAGATCTAGCTTTTGTTTCTTAAGGCCTAGATATATCTCATTAGGAATGTGTAGTTCTATTTTTATAAAACCCAAGTTCGAATCTTAACACTCACTAAGCATGAACGCAAACCTTGAATCTATTCCTAGTATTTGAATCCTCAAAGCCATCATCTTTTAGTTTTAAAGTTAAATCTTTTCTCTTAGCTTGTTAAGATCATCTAATCTGCATAATAGTTTGTTTAGAATATCTTAATTCGAAAATTGTGTTCTTAAATGTTTCATAGTTTATAAAATAGTTTAGAGTATCACTCATTAGCCTAGTAATCATTTAGTAGTTGTTATATTTTTATAACTAGTTTTTATAATTCATTTTAGATTGCTAGAAATTGCCCACTTGGTTTGTCTTTAGCATTTGGATATTTAAAATTAGTAGCATGGTCATTAAAATTCTTAGCAGTAGCCTAGCAGTAGTTTAACCCATCAGTAGAATTGTTAAAATTGTTTTCATAGTCGTTTGATAGCTGCAAGTAGTTTTTACAATTTGTTTTCCTCATTTAAAACCAAAAATCGCTTAGATTTACTTTGAGCTCTTGCAGTCTTGGTAGCTTTCAATACCTGATTTGGATTGACACCTAAAGTATTACAATGACATAAAGAGGCTTTAGGTTTGATTAGAAGACACGAAATAAATCTCTTATCAAATGGCGCCGTTGCCAAACTTGGGTTTTGATTGAAAGTATTAAGATTTAGGGCTTAGTAGAGACTAAGTTTTTATTTTGATTTTGGTTACTGATTTTCCTACTTTGCTACTTGTGTTTTCAGGGACATGAACTTGAGATCTAAAGGTGACAACAACTTACTCCAGCCTAAAGACAACATCCATCAATTTGGAAGTGCAAGGCATAGAAGAGAAAATCAAAAACAGTTTGAAGAAACTGTGCAAGAAGTCATGGCTGATCACGACCAAGTAGAGGATCCACCTCAACATGCTGTTGCTGGTAGGGGCAATGCAAAGCCCTACCACCCTCCAAGGATACCATGGATCATTGGTGCGGGTGATGCACCAAACACCCACACCAATCGGTTCGGGATTACTCCACCACCGGTGTAGAACAACAACTTCGAGATCAAGCCTGTATTTGTCTCTATGGTCCAGAACAGCAAGTTCCATGGTCTAGCAATGGAAGACCCTCTTGAGCATTTGGACAATTTTGAGCAAGTTTGTGGAATGATCAAGATCAACGGTATCTCCGAAGACAGCTTCAAGCTAAAGTTATTCCCATTTTCTCTTGGGGATAAGGCTAGGCATTGGGAGAAGACACTTCCTCAGGGGACAATCACCTCATGGGTTGATTGCAAGAAGGCCTTCCTGTCCAAATTCTTCTCAAGTACAAGGACAGCTCGACTAAGGAGTGAGATAAGCGGTTTTGCACAAAGGCAAAATGAAACCTTTAGTGAAGCAATGGAGCGCTTCAAGGACTACACCATTCAGTGTCCTCATCATGGTTTCACAGAGGAGACACTCTTGAGCACTATATACCGTGGAGCTTTGCCAAAAATTCGCATGCTATTGGACACAGCAAGCAAAGGAAACTTTCTTGGACAAGATGTGCAAGAAGGCATGGAGCTGGTTGAGAACTTGGCTTTGAGTGATGGCAATTATTCTGAGTATGACCGAGCACCAAGGGGTCATGAGCTGGAAGCACACAAGAAAGAACTGAAGTCTCTCCATGAGAAAATAGACAAGATGATGCTTGGCACCCAAAAACAAGTCCACTTTGTTGGTGAAGCTTCAGATTTGTTTCAAGAGGGAAATCAAGCCAATTGGGTTGGAGGACAAGATTATCCTAAGCCGCAGGGTTATGGTCAAAGGTATCAAGGCAAAAACAATTTGTCTTATAGGAGTACCAATGTGGAGAATCCAAAGGACCAAGTGTATCCTCCACAACAAGGAAATCAAGGAAAACCTTTTGTCCCTTACAACCAAGGGGGATTTACACAAAACAATGGTTACCAAGGGCAAAGACAAGGTCAGTTCCAAGGCCAACAACAGCAAGGAAGCAAAGGCTATCCTCCTGCCTTTGTCCCACAGCAACAACAAAGCCAAGCTCAACCACTAGATAACATCCAAGCTATGCTCCAACAACTTATCCAAGGCCAAACTTCTAACAACTTGAAGTTTTCTGAGATAAACACAAGGCTGGACTCTTCCCTTACTGAGGTATCTACACAGATCAGTAACATGAACAACAAAATTCGCCAGCTAGAGAAAGGCAAGGGAAGTACAAGTGGCCAAGGCAGCTTACCCGGAAAGTGTGAAACAAATCCTAAAGAGTATGCAAATGTGATCACTCTAAGGAGTGGGAAAGAGGTTGCACCACGGTCTACAGCTAAGGAAAATGAGGACATTGTGATTCAAGAGGGGGAGAGTAATCTTTCAAAAGATCAAGAGATCACCTTTGACAATTTTCTACATTGAGAGGGCAAAGAAAGGCAAGGAAGCAGTTTTGGAGAAATAAGTAGGGGAAGCAAGCAAAGAGAAAGATGTTTTCATACCTCCACCTTATAAACCGAAGCTCCCCTTCCCTGGACGTTTCAAGAAGCAGCTGGTTGAGAAGCATAGAGCTTTGTTTGAAAAGCATTTGAGAAATGTTGAGTTGAGATTGCCCTTGCTTGATTGTTTAGCCATGGTACCAAATTATGCCAAGTTTCTGAAGGATACACTCGCCAAGACAGTTAAGGAAGGTCAAGAGGTCATGGTATTGAGTCAAGAGTGCAGTGCCATCATCCACAAATAAATAGCACCAAAGAAGCTAGGAGATCCAGGCTCATTCACCATACCTTGTGCGCTAGGGCCATTGAGGTTTAGCAATTGCTTGTGTGATCTTGGAGCTAGCATAAACCTCATGCCTCACTCTATTGCCAAGAAGCTGGGTTTTACAAAGTTTAAGGAGTGTAGGATATCTCTCATCCTTGCTGATAGAAGTGTGAGACTTCCGATTGGTATGTTAGAAGACTTACCCGTGCGAATAAGTGATGTGAGTGTGCCAACAGATTTTGTGGTATTATAGATGGATGAAGAGTCTAAGGATCCTCTAATCCTTTGAAGGCCATTTTTAGCCACTGCTGGAGTCATCATAGATGTGAAGAATTGCAAGATCTCTCTACACTTATGGAAAGATATTGAGTTAAACTTTGATATCAATAAAGTTTTGAAGAAACCAACCATTGGTGGCCAAGTGTTTTACATTGAGGCAATGGATGCTCTAACTGATGAGCTCCTTGAAGAACTAGGCCAAGAAGACCACCTTCTGCTAGCCTTGACCATGGAATGTGGAGAGTTTGGATATCTTAATGAGGAGACACGAGTATGTCAAGCTACTAGATTCACGCAAGGTTTTGAAAGAGGAGGAAGACACTTACTTGGAGCTGGATATGTAACGTCCTGCTTTTGGTATTAATGCTGGCTCAAAAGAGGACAAAGAGGACAATAGCCTCAATACAAGCCAATGAGAGGAGTGGAGCGAGCTGCTTGCCCCAAAGGTGGACCTCAAGCAACTTCCAAATGAGCTAAGGTATGCTTTCTTGGGTGCAAATGACACATACCCAGTAATTGTGAATGAAGATTGATCTTGCTCAAATTAACCCTGAGCTACTCTCTCAAATTAAGAGATCACTGTAGTACTTAGGGGTCGAATTCCACAGAGAGTCGATGTAACTAGACAAATTCTAATTCAGATTTTAGTCCAAGAGTAAAATAGGAAAGCAGTAAAAAGCAATAAAATAAACAAGGCAATTCGATTCAGGTTCTTAAAAATCAGGAAGACAAAGCGCTAGGCAGTGAGGTATCTCAGGAAGATTCAAGATTGCAAATTAGATTACTATCAGGATTAATTGTTCTAGAACTCGAAACACAAAACACAAACAAATCAGCTTTCGCTGCAGATGTTATCAATGTCTAAACCTAGAAAGCCAACTTTCGCTGCGAATTCAAAGATAGAAACATGCATTAATTTCAGGTTCGATATTGTTCACAAAGACCTAAACCAACTGTCGCTGCGAATAGATTCAATGCTCATCTAATGATTCAATCGCTAAGTGAATAACAATACTTTCGCATCTGCTAAACAACCTAGGGTTTCGAAATCTAGGTGATCAATCCTAAATTTCAGAGTTAAAACAATCAAAGATGAAGAACAAGCAAATAATCCCAATAGCAATTCAATTCTAGCAACCTATCATCAATCCCTTGAAAACCCCACAACCTAACTATGAAACTACTCAGACATGGATGCAGCAAACATCATAGAATAAGTAATTTGCATAAAAAGAATAGAAGAGATACAAGGGTTCCAAATCTCTCAAGAACAGAGTGCAGATTTTTCTCCCTAAAAGCTTTCAAAACCTAAACTCTCTCTTTGTCTCTCTAAAATAATAAGTGATGATCATTAAACAATGACATAAAACCTCTATTTATAGGCCTAGGTATGAATCTTCATTTTCCTGTAAGATTAGGAAAAGTCTTGAAGATTTCCTTTTTCTTCAAAATTCTGGAATCTTCACGTCTTTGGTTTCGGAAAAGTCGGTGTCGATCGACACCAATGTGTGTCGATCGACACCCATCGTGCATCTTCAATCCAACTTCAACACTTCGTGACTTCATTACATCATGCTCCAAAATGCATCTAAATCTCCAGTTTAGCTCCAATTGTACCTGAAGCTGCATAGACTCTATATAGACTCGAAAATAGTACTAAAACTCAATAAAAACACTTATATCATGGTCCAAAAATGGGTAAAAACCATGATATATCAACTCCCCCAGACTTAGCTTTTGCTTGCCCTCAAGCAAAACAGAAACTTAGAATGGGATCGAGGTTTGAAAACAGAAACTACCAGCTATCTTTCAGAACCGTCACATCGTGCCAACACTTCTTGAATCCACATACCATAGAACCAACCTCAGATAGTACTTTGGCATAATCACCACAAGTCTAGCAATCTCTCAAATCAAATCCAGACCCCTTCCTTTTGAGCATAGTTCGAATTTAAACAAGGGTATTGATCGAAGGACTTACAGATTCTTTCCCTTCCTTAGCACATGAACAAGATTTTCTTGGTACAGCTCCCCTATTTTCTCTTCCCTTAATCAACTGCTGCCCATTTTCAGGGTGTTCTACAGATCTTTTCATTGACTTTTTTTTTCTTTTGTAGTCTTAGAACAGTGCTGCTCTTTACTTGTGTTCCTTGTGAGGAGACAGGTTCATGAGCTCTCACTAATATTGTTCCTTGTGAGGAGACATGCTCATGAGGATCTTTGCACTATTCCTTACCTTAGACTACTTTCGATTTTTCTCAAGGGAAGATCAAGGAGAGACTTCAGTTTTCTTATCTTGTGAGTGCTGAAAGAGGAATCAAGTTCAACGCATACCAAGCTCGAAATAGGAATCTGAACTCGCTCTGTTAAACTGATCCACTCACAGCTTTCAACCTAGTAAAACCTGAAATCAATTGCTATGGTAATGGTCCTTCAAGTGTCAATCCTTTGCTGTTGTTTCTACTGCATACTGGTTGTCTCAAACTTATTTTGACTTAATAAAACATTTTGAGTGACTCTTAAAAACCAAAATAAAGCAAAATATATCAGTATTTTCCTCCCCCAAACTTGAACAACACTGTCCCCAGTGTTATTAAGCCTGGAGTTGGAAAGAAAAATGAAAAGGAACTAAGAAACGAGCAAGAAGAAAGGACTTACCTGTGTTCGCGGGTGGTGTCGATCGACACCACATCTGCAGTCGGATTCCGACTTCCCAAAATCGTAAATGGGGCCTGTCAGAGTGTACATCCGAGTCTTCGAAAGCTTGCACTGTCAAAGTACTCACATAACACGATTAAAAACACCAATATCTAGTCCAATCTCATAACTCAACCAAGAGTCCAAATCAAACTGAAAACTGACTCAAAAATAAAAGAAAAACTGACTCAAAGCTAACTTACCAGTGGGTTGCCTCCCACTAAGCGCTTTTTTACAGTCATTAGCTCGACTTTGGCAGGTGATCAGGCGATGGGTGCATCAGCCAGATGCACAATTTGTGCTTCTGGTATTTCGGCTTGTGCCCAGTAATGCTTCACCCTTTGTCCATTGACTGTAAACTTTTTGCCTTTTGGATCAATGAGAACAATGGCTCCATATGGTTTGACAGCTTTGATGGTGAAAGGACCTGACCAACGAGAGCGCAATTTACCAGGATACAATTGTAAACGAGAGTTATACAGGAGTACCTGGTTATTTGGTTCGAACTGCCTGGATATGATCTTCTTGTCATGATAGGCCTTAGTTCTCTCTTTGTACAGCTTTGAATTCTCATAGGCATGATGTCTGAGTTCATCCAATTCATTTAGTTGTATCAGGCGCCTTTCTGTACTTGACTGCCCATGATGCCTTGTATTCTACCTCCACCGGAAGATGACAAGCTTTTCCATAAAGCAGATGAAATGGTGTAGTACCAAGTGGCGTTTTGAAAGCTGTTATGTACGCCCAAAGCGCATCATCCAGTTTCACAACCCAATCCTTCCTTGTAGCACCAACTGTCTTCTCCAGAATCTCCTTAATCTGCCTATTTGATACTTCAACTTGCCCACTTGTCTGAGGATGATAAGGAGTAGCCACTCTATGTTGAACACCATGTTTCTTCAGCAGCTTCTCGAAGACTTTGTTAATGAAGTGCTTGCAACCATCACTTATAACAATTCGAGGCACTCCAAATCTAGGGAAAATAATGGTCTTAAACAGCTTAAGTACCACAGCAGAATCATTGGTTGGACTAGCAATTGCTTCAACCCATTTGGACACATAGTCCACAGCAACCAAGATGTACTTATTCCCATAAGAAGAGGGAAAAAGACCCATGAAATCAATGCCCCAGCAATCAAAGACTTCAATCTCAAGAATGAAGTTTTGTGGCATTTCATGTCTCCTGCTGATCTTCCCTTTCCTTTGACAAGCATCACATCCAGAGATGAAACCATGAGCATCCTTGAACATTGTTGGCCACCAAAGACCAGCTTGAAGAACCTTTGAGACTGTCTTGAATATTGCAAAGTGACCTGCATAATCTGAACCATGGCAATGAAACAGCAGGTCTTGCACCTCAGCTTCAGCAATACATCTTCTGTAGGCTCCATCTGAGCAGTGCTTGTACAGATAAGGCTCATCCCAATAATATCTCCTTAATTCCCTGTAGAACTTCTTCTTCTCATAGCCTTTAAGACCAGTAGGTTCATCCTCTGCAGCAAGGTAGTTGACAATATCAGCATACCACGGTCTCTGACAAGTGGTAACAGCCGTCATAGGTGCATTGAACGCGTCATTCATAGCCTTTAGAATCTGTGTCGCGATCTGCAGGGAGTGTCGATCGATGCTCCTGGTGTCGATCGACACACGGGGTCTTGCGTCGGGGCCAACTTTCTCGGATCGAGGTGTCGATCGACACCTTAGGGTAGTGTCGATCGACACTAACCCAGATGCTGCAGAAAGTTGCAGGTTTCCTGCATCTCGAGTCTCAATCGAATTGACAGCCTCCTCGGGTAAGAAATCATCAATTGGCACGTCATCTTCTACCTTGATTCTGGATAGATGATCAGTAACTCCATTTTCAACTCTTTTCTTGTCCTTCACCTCAATATCAAACTCTTGAAAAAGCAGAATCCATCTTAGCAATCTTGGTTTGGCATCCTTCTTCTGCATCAAGTATTTGAGTGCAGAATGATCAATATGAACCACTACCTTGGCGCCAACAAGGTATGGTCGAAATTTCTCAAAAGCAAACACCACAGCTAACAATTCCTTCTCAGTTGTTGCATAATTTCACTGTGCTTCATCAAGTGTTCTGCTTGCATAATAGATAGCATGAAGCTTCTTGTCCTTTCTCTACCCAAGTACAGCGCCTACTGCGAAATCGCTGGCATCACATATCACCTCAAAAGGAAAATCCTAATCTGGTGGTTGTACAATTGGGGCGCTCACCAAAGCCTTCTTAATCTGCTCAAAAGCGAAATGACATTCTGCAGAAAACTCAAACTTCACATCCTTGCAAAGCAAAGCAGTAAGAGGTCTTGCAATCTTGTTGAAGTCTTTGATGAATCTTCTGTAAAACCCAGCATGGCCTAGAAAACTTCTCACCGTTTTCACTGAATTTGGCGCCTATAGTGTTCTCATCACTTCGATCTTGGCACGATCCACTTCAATCCCAGCAGCAGAAACTCTATGTTAAAGTACAATGCCATCTTGAACCATGAAATGACACTTCTCCCAATTCAGAACCAAGTGCTTCTCCTCACATCTAGCTAGCACTTTGCAGAGATTGTCTAGACAGCTTTTGAAGGAAGATCCATAGACAGAGAAATCATCCATAAAGACTTCCATACAATCTTCAATCATGTCTGTGAAGATAGACATCATGCAGCGTTGGAAAATCGCAGGAGCATTACAAAGTCCAAACGACATTCTGCGATATGCAAATGTACCATAAGGACATGTAAAAGTGGTCTTCTCCTGATCATCTGGATGAATGGGAATCTGAAAGAAACTAGAATATCCATCCAGGAAGCAGTAATAAGGGTGATTCGCCAGTCTTTCCAGCATCTGATCAATGAAAGATAATGGAAAATGGTCCTTCCTTGTGGCTGCGTTCAGCTTCCTGTAATCGATGCACATTATGTGTCCAGTCACAGTTCTTGTAGGAATCAGCTCATCTTTCTCATTCTTCACCACTGTGACTCCTCCTTTCTTAGGAACCACATGAACTGGGCTGATCCAGGCGCTGTCTGAGATGGGATAGATGATCCCTGCGCCCAAAAGCTTCAAAAACTCCTTCTTCACGACCTCCTTCAGGTTCGGATTCAGCCTCCTCTGATGCTCTACTGACGTCTTGGTCTCATCCTCAAGATGAATGCGATGCATACACAAGTCTGGAGATATACCTGAAATGTCATCAAAAGAATAGCCAAGAGCTTTGCGAAATTTGCGCAGCTTGCTTAGCAGTAATGTGAGCTCTGCATTGTTCAAAGTCGCATTGACAATAACAGGATAAGTGGAATTTGGACCAAGAAAAGCGTACCTTACCCCTCCTGGAAGCTGTTTGAGTTCGATTTTGGAGGCTCTCTCCTCACACCATTCGCCCAATGTCGTGTCTTTTGCAGCTTTCGTAGAGTGTCGATCTACACCAATCTTCTTGTGCGACTAATTGCAAGACTTGCTCGCTAGCATCCATCATCTTGTTGAACCCCTCAGAAGCTTCATCGAGATGTTGTATATCTGTTGTGGAGTTGGCCAGGATGCTCTCCAAAGGATCGTCAGGACTCATTTCATGAAAATTTTCTTTAGCTAGATTGGTGAGTGAATCCACATAGAAAGTTTGCCCATCTATTGTTGGCCTCTTCATCAGCTTGTTCATGTCAAATCTCATGATTAGATCGCCCACATTCAGTGCGATGCTTCCTCTCTTGACATCAATGATAGCTCATGCTGTAGCTAGGAAATGTCTACCCAAGATAAGAGAATCTTTGGGTTCATCTCCATACTTCGGCACCACAAAATCAGTTGGTATCATGCAATCACCAACTTTGATTGGAACATCCTCCAAAACACCTTCTGAAATTCGAGTGGTTCTGTTTGCAAGGATTAGAGAGATCTTTGTTGGTTTGAAATCAGTCATCCCAAGACTTTTAGCAACTGAGAGTGGCATGAGGTTAACACTAGCTCCCAAATCACAAAGAGATCTCTCAAATCTTTCTGCAAAGATAGAACAATCCAATACAAAACTTCCAGGATCCTTGAGCTTTCTGGTAACTTATTCTGAATCACTGCACTGACTTGTTCTGAAATCATAGTAACTCCTTCTTCAAGCCCGAGGTTCTTGGTCACCATCCTCTTCACATATCTCCTAAGAACATGAGTAATCTTCAAAGCATCAATTAATGGGATCTCTACAACAAGCTTATCCACGATTGCTTTGCATCTGGCGTCTTCTAGCTCCTGTTTGGTCTTCTTTTGAGTTCTGGGATAGGGGATTTTGGGTTTGTAAACTCGTTCCACAGAAATTTCTGCAGGTTTAGATGTTTCTGCAGACGTCTGGATAAGGTGTCGATCGATACCAGCGTTGTGTCGATCGACACACGGGTTCGAGCTCTGGACTTCGTGAATTTCTTCGAGTGTCGATCGACACTGGATGTGCAGCGTCTTCTTCAACTTCTTCTTCGAATTCCTGCAACTCCACAATGTCTTCAGCACCTAGATTCTTCTTCTGCTCTGGTTCCAGCTTGTTTCTGCTCCTTGTCGTGATGGCATTGACATGATGTCTGGGATTTGTATCAGTTTTCCCAGGAAGAAATCCCTCTTGTCTCCTCACAGATTCTGCAGTTTGGGCAACTTGGGTATCCAATTTCTTGACATGGGTGTTCAAAGATTCGAACTTCCCATTCAAGTCCTGGTACATGACATCCATCTTTCCAGTCAGATCTTGATATAGGTTATCAATCTTCCCATTAAAACTCACCGTCATCTTCTGTTGTCCTTTTAAAAGTTGTTCCATCATTGCTTTCATACCATTGTCTGCAGAAGATTGAGTTGGTGGGTTTTGATAAGAAGAAGAACCATAGTTTCTGGTGTAGTTGTTGCTTTGGTAAGGCTTCTGAAACTCGGTCTTCTGAAAGTTGGATCTTGGAGAGTAACCACCGGAATTCTGGATTCCAGAGAAGGAGTTTCTCTGGTTGTTTCCATTGTAGAACTTGTTCCCCTGAAAACCACTTCCATTGGTGTAATTGCAGTCTTCCTCTTGAGCTGCTGCAGTTGGTTAGAAATGCTCCACTTCTGCAGCAAATTGAACTTGTTTCTTTCCCACTAGAAGGTTATGCATAGATCCAAGCATGGCCTTCATCTCTGCGATTTGTCCTCCATCATTAGAGCTAGCTGATGTTTTCCTTTGAAGTTCTGCATTCTTGGTACTATTGCTAGATACCAAGTTCTCAATCAGCTTCACTGCGTCTGCAGGGATCCTAGTGTTGAAGTTCCCATTGCTTGCAGCATCTAGCGCCATCTGGTATCTCCAGTCTATCCCTCTGAAGAAAATGCCCAGCAGCTGAACATCAGTGAATCCATGATGGGGGCAATCTCTCTGATATGCCTTGAATCTGATCCAGAAAGACTTGAATGCTTCAGTAGGTCCTTGAGAAAAGGTAGAGATCTTCATTCGCAGATCCTCGGACCTTGCATCATCAAAGAAATTGTTGAGAAAAGCATTCTTGGTCTCTTCCCAAGTAGTCAAAGAACCAGGTTCCAGCTGCTTTAGCCAGTACGCAGCATCTCCACTAAGAGAATACGGGAAGAGTTTGCAGTAGAGGTAGTCTTCTGACACTCCATGTGCCTTGATACTGGATGCCAGGTCTTCAAACCTCTCCAGATGATCCATCGGATGCTCATGTGGAAGACCATGAAAAGTGTGTTGAGCCACAAGAGTGTAGAATGCGGACTTCAGCTCAAAGTCATTCCTCTGTAAGGTGGGTAGGCGAATTTCAGCTCTATTGGCATAGAACTGATCTGGCCTGTTGTAATCTCCAAGGGTGCGCCCACGCTCCGCGTCATTGATTGGTTCAGCGATTATAGCTCCGGCTTCATTCAGTAGCGCCCCTTCTTCATTGCGCTTGTTTCCTTCTCGGTCTCGCAGCAGACCTGTCGCGTCTTGCACCAGCACTATAGCATTTGGCATCTTCGTCTGCGAAGGGTGTCGATCGATGCTCCTGGTTTCGATCGACGCTCTCGCAGCTTTTCGGTTCGTACGCTCTAGTTTCGCAAGTGCCTGGTTGTTGAGTACAGTTAGCTCTGCTTCCTTTATGCTCCTGGTGTGGTGTTTAGGCATACACCTGAAACAAAAGAAAGTAAAATAGTTAGTAAAATAGTTAGCTAAAACTTAGACAAAAAATTCCAAACAAGAAATCTGTCTAGAAAACTATCAATTCTCCGGCAACGACGCCAAAATTTGATCTTGCTCAAATTAACCCTGAGGTAGTCTCTCAAATTAAGAGATCACTGTAGTACTTAGAGGTCGAATTCCATAGAGAATCGATGTAACTAGACAAATTCTAATTCAGATTTTAGTCCAAGAGTAAAATAGGAAAGCAGTAAAAAGCAATAAAATAAACAAGGCAATTCGATTCAGGTTCTTAAAAATCAGGAAGACAAAGCGCTAGGCAGTGAGGTATCTCAGGAAGATTCAAGATTGCAAATTAGATTACTATCAGGATTAATTGTTCTAGAACTCGAAACACAAAACACAAACAAATCAGCTTTCGCTGCAGATGTTATCAATGTCTAAACCTAGAAGGCCAACTTTCGCTGCGAATTGAAAGATAGAAACATGCATTAATTTCAGGTTCGATATTGTTCACAAAGACTTAAACCAACTGTCGCTGCGAATAGATTCAATGCTCATCTAATGATTCAATCGCTAAGTGAATAACAATACTTTCGCATCTGCTAAACAACATAGGGTTTCGAAATCTAGGTGATCAATCCTAAATTTCAGAGTTTAAAACAATCAAAGATGAAGAACAAGCAAATAATCCCCACATCAATTTAATTCTAGCAACCTATCATCAATCCCTTGAAAACCCCACAACCTAACTATGAAAATACTCATACATGGATGCAGCAAACATCATAGAATAAGTAATTTGCATAAAAAGAATAGAAGAAAATCTACAAGGGTTCCAAATCTCTCAAGAACAAAGTGCAGATTTTTCTCCCTAAAAGCTTTCAAAACCTAAACTCTCTCTTTGTCTCTCTAAAATAATAAGTGATGATCATTAAACAATGGCATAAAACCTCTATTTATAGGCTTAGGTACGAATCTTCAATTCCCTGTAAGATTAGGAAAAGTCTTGAAGATTTCATTTTTCTTCAAAATTCTGGAATCTTCACGTCTTTGGTTTCGGAAAAGTCAGTGTCGATCGACACCAATGTGTGTCGATCGACACCCATCGTGCATCTTCAATCCAACTTCAACACTTCGTGACTTCATTTCATCATGCTCCAAAATGCATCCAAATCTCCAGTTTAGCTCCAATTGTACTTGAACCTGCATAGACTCTATATAGACTCGAAAATAGTACTAAGACTCAATAAAAATACTTATATCATGGTCCAAAAATGGGTAAAACCCATGATATATCAAAGATCTAAGTGATGATGAGTTAGACTCACTCCTTAAGGAGTTGAGGAAGTATAGAAAGGCCATTGGTTATTCTTTGAGTGACATCAAAGGCCTTTCACCAATGCTTTGTACTCATAGGATTCACTTAGATAATGAAAACACATCCTCCATTGAACACCAA
>JAHZTW010000001.1:350378909-350424253 GCA_020283515.1 Alliaria petiolata
TGGATTTTGGTGGCCTACACTCTTCAAGGATGCACATGAGTTCATAAAATCATGTGAAGCTTGTCAAAAGGCTGGGAACATAACCAAGAGAAATGAGATGCCACAAGTACCTATCTTTGAAGTGGAGGTCTTTGAAGTTTGGGGGATTGATTTTATGGGGTCATTTCCAACATCATATGGCAACAAGTACATTCTTGTGGCAGTAGACTATGTGTCTGAGTGGGTGGAAGCCATAGCCTCACCAACAAATGATTCAAAGGTGGTGATCAAGCTTTTCAAGACAATCATTTTCCCAAGGTTTGGAGTACCCAAGGTGGTGATTAGTGATGGAGGCAGCCACTTCATCAACAAGATTTTTGAGGGTCTCTTGAGGAAACATGGAGTTAAGCACAAGGTGGCCATGCCCTATCACCCTCAAACAAGTGGCCAAGTGGAGGTTTCAAATATGCAAATCAAGACTATACTAGAGAGGATCGTGGGAGTTACTAGAAACGATTGGTATAGCAAGCTTGATGATGCTCTTTGGGCATATAGGACAACCTTCAAGACTCCCATTGGAACCACGCCTTTTAACCTCCTCTATGGCAGGTCTTGTCACCTTCCTGTGGAGTTAGAGCACAAAGCTCTTTGGGCTGTGAAGCAACTTAACTGCAATCTCAAGACAGCCCAAGAGAAAAGGTTAGTGCAACTTCATGAGCTTGATGAGATAAGGATGGAAGCTTATGAGAGCGCCAAAATTTACAAAGAAAGGACCAGGGCCTTTCATGACAAGAAGCTGGTCCATAAGGAGCTCAAAGAGAGAAGCCTGGTTCTGCTCTACAACTCAAGATTGAGGCTGTTCCCCGGGAAGCTCAAGTCTAGATGGTGCGGGCCATTTGAGATAAAAGAAGTGCTACCATATGGGGCTGTCACTTTGATGGGCACGTGTGGAGAGAGTTTCACATTGAATAGGCATAGAGTCAAGCCCTACATGGTGAGTGACTGCAACAAGGAGAGCACCACACAGCTTCTCCAAGACCCACAACCGGCCTAATCCGGTAAAGTCAAGCAAAGAGACTTAAAACAAGCGCACTTGGGAGGCAATCCCATGTCTATCCTTGTGTATATAGTTTTTATTTTTGATCTAGATTATGTTTTTAAGTATGTATGAGCAGGAACAAGGGAGATGTAGAACCAAGAATCGAGCCTACAAGGCCTAAGCACAACAAACTCCAAGGTACACCATTCCAAAACCTTGTAAATATCATGCATTTTTGGAGTATCATTTTTGTTTTTGATTGATGGTCTCCCTTGAATTTTTATTACACAAAAGACTGTGTAATTTAATTTGGGAGAGAGGTTGAGAGATTTAACTTTGTGTTTTGTGCTCTTATTTTTTTTTTCTTTTAGCATATTTGAGTCTTCGTACATACATATACTTGCATAGAAAAATACAAAAACAAAATTCATAAAAAATTTTAAAATCTCGAAAAAAAAATCATATAGCTTGCATTTGCATTGTCAAATATTGTAGGATTGAGTCTAGATTATTTATCATAAAGGTTGCATCATTCATATGCATAGGGGGCAATGATACAAAAATTCCTTGCAAAGTGTTTTAGGCTCATGAATTGGTACAAGACACTAGTTAGTAGTCTTTTGATGCTTTGTACAAATTTAAAATTTAAGTTCTAACCATCTTTGGACCACTTTTCTTGATTTTCTTGGCTTAAGTTGAAACAAGCATGAATTGAATCCTTACCTAACAAGTGAAACCTTAACATGGATTTTAAATTATCATACTTGTGCATTTGAAAAAGGATACATACATACATATACATATTTGGGCTTTCTTCTTCCTTTCACCACTCTCTTGTAAGCCTAGATAGATTTCCAAACGAAGAAGAAGATGCTTACACTTAAGTGTATAGGCTTTTGTCGACAAACCAATAAGAAAGGAAGGCGGGCCTAATAGGCTTGAATAATTAAACCAAAATTTGGCCCAAATTTGCAAACCGGATCGTTACAATTGCGAAAACAAGAACATACGCTCGTAGAATTTGATAACCTCATTTCCGCTTGTTCTTGTTATGAATTTGTTTAATCGCATACCTCATTTCAATGGTTCAACATCACACAAAGAAGCTACCCAAGCAAAACTAATACCAATCATAGGAGATATTTGTTGATTTAATCAACAATATAACTTTTAAAAATTTGAGCCGAAAATTAATCTTAAATAAGCCAACTTCTTTTGGGCCTTTGGCCTATTTACCAAATCCCAAAATCCAAAAAATCCGACCCGGTTAGGTATTTGTATCAAAGGTTTTGTTCTCCACTTTATATAAAAAAAAATATTTCATCTCTGATTTCCAGTGTGAGACATTTGACACTGAGTCATCCAAACTTTCAAACTTTCCAATTTATTTAGCTTGGTTTTCTATTTCTCATTCAAAATAACTATAATTTTGATAAGTGAATAGTGAATACATTTCGTTAATGATTACACCAACGGTTCCATTATGTAAAAAATGGAAAAACAAATTCCAACACTTGGCCGGATGGTTGTGTTTTGCAACTGTCGCTTCAAACAAAGCTTCAATGTTTGCTGCCATGTAGCCTGTCTCTGATTCCACACATATCTGAATCTGGAAATCATCGATATAACAATTGACTTGTTAAGTCTTAATGTTGCACACGTTAAGGTGGAAGCAGACCTAACCAAACCGCTTCCTTTCTGTGGTGAGCTAATACGGCAGAATGGTGAGATAATCAACATCGATATTGACTACCCATGGATCCCTCCATCTTGCTCAAACTGCAATGAGATAGGCCATATCAAAAAGAACTGCATAAATGCTTCAGCAAAACTCAGAAAGGAATCGGATTGTGCTTCTCAAGAAGTTACCGCTACAGCTGTTGCCCTGGTAAATGAAACTCCAAGAGTTACTCTGCCTGTCTCTAGTGATTTGGTAAATGAAACTAGTAAAGTTACTCTGCCTCTCGCTCTGGACTTGGTAAATGAAACTCAGAAAGTTACTCTGCCATTCACTCAAGAATCGGTAAATGAAACTCCTAAAGTTACCCTTCCAGTCCACTCGATTCTGGTAAATGGAACTGGTAAAGTTACTCTGCCAGGCGGCAGCGACTCTTCGGGACCGACTTCCCCTCTGAATAGCTCCATCACTGACTCGACACTTGTTCACACAAAAGTTACCCTGCCACTAGATTGTGAGTTGGCAAATGGAACTTCTTTTGGCTCTCCTCTATCTCCTGTTTCTCCAGTTACTAAAACCCTTCCCCAACCCCACCCTAATCCCCTTGAAACACCTCTGAAAACAACCTCTTCCCTTTCGATCACTATGGGCAATTCTACTTCGCCAATAGTCATTAATCAAGCTTCCACTTCACAAAATCCACCCACAATTCAGTTCTCTTCATCTGCAGCTGAAGCAGCTTTTGTATTTGGCCTCCCGGCCACTTTGCCCCCCTCTTTTGGGTCTTATGTAACCACAAACCAAGCTAATCTTCTAAACTCACCCCTAATTACTTTACCCCCAGCTTTGGCAGACCTTACCTCCACCACATATTTTGGACCCTCCTATAAGAAATCTCAGAAAAAACTACCTATGCCTCAATCTCTTTTGTGCCCTCCCACTACTCATTATGAGTTAACTCTTCCGCTTTCAGGGAACCCTCTTGAAAAAGGGGATTCTCAAAAATCTTCTTAATGAGTGCTAAACTCTTTTTTTGGAATGTTCGGGGTTTCAATGACCCGATTAAACACCAGCCTTTCAGCCAATGGCTTAGTTTATATCAGCCTATTTTTGGTACACTATTGGAGACTCACATAAAGGAAAACAACTTGAACCAAGTAATGAGTCGAGCTTGTCCGGGATGGAGCTACTCATCAAATCATACGTCTGATGAAGACGGTCGTATTATCTTGATCTGGAAACACCCAGCGACTGTTCGGAACATCCACCAATCAAGGCAAACTCTCACCTGTGAAGTAATGATCTCAAGCAGTATTAGATTTTACTACACAGCTGTCTACGCATCAAATTCACATAATGAAAGAACAGACCTCTGGGTAGAGCTGGTCAACTTGCAGCAATCTTTGTCCCTACACTCTTGCCCTTGGATGATTGGAGGAGATTTCAATCAAATACAACATCCTGCAGAACACTCAGGCTCTTCAGTCAACTCCTTCACCAGTGAAATGATTGAGTTCCGAGATTGTCTACTTCAGTTGGGAATTTTCGATTTGCGGTTTAATGGCTCCTACAATACATGGACCAATAATCAGCCAGCAACACCGATAACGAAAAAACTAGATCGTATGCTGGTTAATCAAGGATGGATCTCTCACCTCCCAAATAGTATGGCCACCTTTCTGCCCCCGGAGTTCTCAGACCACTGTCCCTGTCTAGCTGACCTATCAGTGCCTTTACCGCGAGCTGGAACAAAACCGTTCAAATTTTTCAACTACCTAACTAAACACCCAAACTTCCTGAGCACGGTTGAGGAAGCTTGGATTCAAGCCGGAAGCATCGCAACTACTCTTGCTGAGCTTAGCTGGAAGCTGAAATCGATAAAAAACACTCTAAACACTTTAAATAGAGATAATTTCTCAAATATTCAAGAGAGGGTGATTTTAGCTAACACTTTGTTAAAAGTTGCGCAGGTTAACGCTCTCCAAATGCCAACGCCAACCAACTTCCAATCAGAGAGAGATCTACATCAAAAATGGGAGTTCCTTAGATCAATTGAGGAGGCTTATTTCAGGCAAAAATCAAGAATAATATGGTTAAAAGAGGGTGACCACAACACCTCTTTTTTCCAAAGGGTCGCAGCGGTCAGAGCGGCCTATAACTCAATCCGATCATTCACGTTACCTTCGGGTTTGTTAATCATGGATCCTTTGCTGATGAGTGAACATGCGGTGGCCCATTTCAAAAGTATTCTAGCCCCGGCTGTATTGTTACGTCCGATTGTCCTGCCCTCCTGGTTCCAAGAGCTCTCAGATTTCTCATGTACTGATGCCCAGAAATCTCAGCTGGCGTTGATCCCTTCATCTTCAGAGATCTCTCGTTCAATCCTCAAGCTCAACCCTCACAAAGCTCCGGGTCCGGACGGACTAACGTCTGGTTTTTTCAAAGCTTCTTGGGGCCTTCTAGGCCAGGAAACAATCACAGCAGTGACTAAGTTCTTCCAGACAGGGTTCTTGCCGTCAGCAGTAAATGCAACAATCCTTTCTCTCATTCCAAAGCATCCAGGTGCCTCCAAAATCACGGACTACAGGCCAATCTCGTGTTGCTCGACATTATACAAGTCCATTTCCAAGCTCCTCGTCTCAAAGCTGAAGCCTATACTGCCAGGACTGATCCTCCCGAATCAAACAGCGTTCGTCAAAGGACGCCTTCTTGTGGAAAATACGATTCTGGCAACAGAATTAGTGAATGGTTATCATAAACAAAATGGCCCTAAGAGAGTAGCATTGAAGGTGGATATAGCTAAAGCATTCGACACTCTAAACTGGGACTTCGTCATCACATGTCTTGCTACAATCAATGTGCCTCAAGTCTACTTGAATTGGATCAGAGCTTGCATTTGCACACCCAACTTCACAATTGGATACAATGGGACTGTCAAGGGCTACTTCAGAGGAAAAAGGGGACTAAGACAGGGAGACCCCCTATCCCCCTATCTGTTTGTGATTGCTATGAATTGTCTATCGCTACTGCTAAACAAGGGAGCAGAAGAAGGGAAGTTCAAATATCACCACAAATGCAAAAAAACTAAACTTACCCATCTCTGCTTTGCTGATGATCTTCTGATCTTTATGGATGGTTCTCTGTCGTCAGTTCAAAATGTCCTAGAGATCCTCCGCCAGTTCGAAGTGCGCTCAGGCCTCGCTGTCAGTGTCCAAAAGACGTCTTTCTTCTCATCTGGCCTGTCAGAAAGTGAGATTCAATCAATTGCAACATCCACGGGTTTGACAATAGGTAGCCTACCTATTAGGTATCTTGGAGTCCCTCTATGCTCAAAAAAGTTGTCACTTACCAACTGTGCCCCGCTTCTGCAGCATGTCAAAGGAAAAATAAATTCATGGAGTGCTAAATCTCTTTCCTATGCGGGGAGACTGCTGCTTTTGAACACGGTGATTACAGGGATTACAAACTTCTGGTGCTCGACTTTTGTTCTGCCTAAAGCCTGTATTACGCAAATAAACTCGTTATGTAGTGCTTACTTATGGAAAGGAACCACAGAAGATCACCACTCAGCAAAAGTATCTTGGAAAACAGTCACCTTATCAAAGGAAGAAGGAGGTTTAGGGTGTAGAGATTTGCTAACCTGGAACCGAGCTTGCACGATCAAATTGATTTGGCTTTTGTTCTGTAACTCGGGGTCTATATGGGTGGCCTGGTTTAAAAAGGAGATTCTTCAGGGGTGTCTCAGCAATTTCTGGACTCTGAAGACACAGCAAAAGAACTCTTGGTTAGCCAACAAACTTCTCAAAGTAAGAGACATCGCTTATAATTGGATCAAAGTAAGACTGGGAAATGGTAGACAAACCCGTTTCTGGACAGATAACTGGACGCCGTTCGGTAAGCTGCAAAACTATCTCATTCAAGGGGGCACAAGAAGGATGGGGATCTCTCAATCAGCAACTGTGGGCTCGCTTTTCAGTGACGGGATTTGGGCTCTTCCACCCGCAAGATCGGAAAATCAAGTCAATTTCCAAATTTTCCTCTCTACAATCCAACTATCGGATGCAGAAGATACTTACTCTTGGGAAGTGGATGGCACAAGTTGGGAACGGTACTACACAGGAAAAACATATAATCTATTAAAGGACCATGCTTTGCCGGTCGCGTGGAAACCGATTGTGTGGAACGCAAAAGGTATTCCAAAACACAGCTTTCTCACTTGGCTTTTTGTGCTAAATAGAAGTCCTACAAAAGAGAGAATTCTGGGTTGGGGGCTGAACGTGGATCCGATTTGCGTCCTGTGTAACGGAGCAAATGAGTCCAGAAACCACTTACTGTTTGATTGCCCTTTTAGCTGGTCAATTTGGAGAATCGTTGCTTCTCGATGCGGTGTCATCCCTTCCCGGAACTGGGATTCCACGATCTCCGACTTGTTGCAACTTCGTGGCTCAAAGGCAAGAAAGAATCTTGCCCTCATCGCTTGGCAGTCATGCATCTACAGCATCTGGACAGAAAGAAACGGAAGAATCCATAGAAAGACCTTCAGATCTACGGCTTCAATTCTTTCTTCCATTGATTCTACGGTTAGAAACAGATGCTCCAGTCTTAGAGATCAAAGTCCCTCGCAAGCTTCCAAAATGATTCAACTATGGTTCTCCTTGGCTTAAAATCCCTAACTGTGAGAGCATATCTCGGCAACTCGCTTCGACTTACCCCGTCACAATTTACTTCTCGGTTCAATTGTTTTCTTTTCATGTTAATGGGCTTCAAATAGTTAAATATGGGCTACAGACCCAAATACACTAAGGCTTGGCTGGCTTGTATTTTTTTTATTCTCTGCAATTAATTTGAAAAACTTTGGTCAAAAAAAAAAAAAACAATTGACTTGTTCACTGCACCAAACTGGTAATTAAGACCAAGAAGTTAAATTAGTTTTACTAATCAAATCCACATAAACACTCTTCCTGCTAAATTGTTAATTTACAATCCGGATGATTTAAACTAAAACTTTCAAATTGTTAATTTACTGCCTCTATGTATTGTTTGTACTATATGTTTGTAAAGATTATAACTATAAAAAAATTCTTCCATATCATTCTTTAGTTGTTTTTTTCTTTCAGAATTAAGCTTCTGTTTACTCTTGTTCCATTTAAGCTACAAACCCTCTATAATTTATCACATATCTGGTTTTTTTATTAAAAAAAAAACATTGGTGACCGGCTACAGTAAAACCTCTATAAATTAATAATGTTGGGACTTGAAAATTTTATTAATTTATAGAGTTATTAATTAATCGATAAATTAATAATTATTCATTTATCGATAAATTAATAAAATATTATTTTAAAAAGATATTTTTTTATTCGAATTCTTAATGTTTATCAAAATACAAAAAAAATAATTTTAATAATGTAATATTCATTCAGAAAATATCATATCAATAAATTTGGAAGATAAGTTAAACAATATTTATAAACTTGAAACAACAATATTATCACATTTTACTATATTACATTATTTATATATTCCTAAATGTATAATTATTAATTTATGTAATTATTGGGACCATATTTGTACATAGGAGTTTCAAAAAACTTATTATCTTATTATCTTATCAAAATTTGCTAATTTTTACATTGGCCCGACTCGGAACCGGCAAAATTTATTAATTAATAGTGATTATTAATTTATCGTTTATTAATTTATAGAGATTCTACTGTAATTCGGTTGTATGATTAACTAGAATAGGACCCGCATATATGCGGATTTTTAATAAAATATTTTAAATTCATAAAAATAAATTGAAAACAAAATCGGAGAATCTGTAAAGAAAAAATAAAATAAAATTTTATTAATATTTCCAAATATATATATTTTTAATATTATTATATGAATTATGTTTATTTCTAATGCTTTATATATATATAGATATAATAATTTATTCTAAAATTTTAACGAATTATTTATCCTACTTTTATCATAATTAAAATATATATTAGGATCCGCATATACATAGATTTATAATAATAAAATTACAACCCCGTTAAAATAATTTTTAAAAAAATATAATACAAAATAGGATCACTACTAAAAAAATTATATGAAAACACACAAAATCTAAATCTAAGAGTTATTTATTTATTTTATTTCTCATTTATTTTTAATTAAAATATTCAAAACACAAAATCTGTTGCGGGTTCTAAGCAACATTAACCATATTTCTCATATATTTCACACACTTTATCAACTATCTTTTTCTGTTCCGCTGCGTTAAAAACTTTAGTATGCAATTCGAATCTTTCGAGTATGTTAATGATCTCCCATTAACTATTTTCAAGCAAATAACTATCTCTTTCTCTTCACATTCATCTCCCGTATATGATTTATCTGCTCTCTAAAAAAGTTATGTTTCTCAAGACTCGCATTAAAAGGATCTTTACATGATTATTGCTATCTTTCTCTTCATTGAGCTCATCATCATCTAATATCATATCCTAGTTAACGTAACTTTTTATTTTTATTTTTCTTAAATTGAAATAGATCCTTTTGTTTTATTTTCTTTTTCTTAAATTGAAATATATTATAGTTAATTTAATTTTATTTTTTAATCTAAATCAATAAATTTGGACTTTTTATTTTTAAATTTTTATTTTTTTGAAATTTCTTTTTTCTTAAAAATAATATTTTATCACGACACGCGTCAAAATTTAAATCGATAAATTTGATACTTGTCAAAATCTTTTTGATTAACTTACAACATGTCACGATATTATTAATCACTAACTTTTGAGTTTATTTTTTTTTAGTAAAGTGAAATATCTTATTTACTTTTGTTTTTATTTTCTTTTTCTTAATTGAAATATGCTTTTTTCTTTTTATATTATTTATTTCTCTTTTAAAAATAGTAGGAATTTCTTTTTTCTTTTATGATTCGTATATTTTTTATTTATAATATATTTTAATCAAAACATGTGTTGAAATCTTATTGATAAACTTGTCATGTGTCACGATCATGTGAATTATTCTACTTTTATCATATTAGATTTATCATAATTAAAATATATATTATGATCTGCGTATACGCGAGTTTATAATAATCAAATTTAAAATCTATTAAAATATTTTAAAAAAAAAATAGAATACAAAATCGGATCACTATTCAGAAATATATAAAAACCACAAAATTAAAAACCTAAGAATTATTTATTTATTTTAATTCTAATTTATTTTCAATTAAAATATTCAAAACACAAAATCTATTGCGGGTCCTAAACAACATTAACCCTACTTCTCATATATTTCACACACTTTATCAACTATCTTTTTCTGTTCCGCTACGTTAAAAATTTGGGTATGCAATTCGAGTCCTTCGAGTATGTTAATGATCTCCCATTAACTCTTTTCAAGCAAGTAAAATCTCTCATTCATTTCTTGTATATGATCTCTCTACTATCTAGAGAAATTATGCTTCTCAAGACTCGCATCGCCTCTCTACATGATTTTTGATATACTCCTTCTCATTGAACTAATCATCGTTAATGCCATATCAATAGCATTTAATTTTTTTTTAATTGATATATATCCTAATTAATCTAATTTACTTTTTGTTTTTATTTTTCTTTTCTTAAATTGAAATAGATCATTTTTTTTTCTTAAATTAAAATATATCCAACTTAATTTTGGCTAGGATACACCTCTCCTATCAATCGCAGATAATCCTCAGCCTCTCTGGATTTCTCGAATTCCTCTCATCGCTTCCTAAACGAATCAAACTAAAAAAAAGACTTTTTTGCACTTCACTCTTAAAATCGGACTTCCCGAAGAAATCCATCCATGGATCTTTGGACCCTTCAGGTGAAGGACACGGCGATCCGAAACCCTATCTACTCGTCGATCCATGAGAAATCGCTTTCTAGGAAACTCGGTGCCGTGGAGATTAAGCTTCTGAAGCGTAAAATCTCTGTTTCTGGGTATCGTTCCTTTGTTGTTAGAGCCACATCGAAGAAGAGTAACGACGATTCTTCTGCTTCTGGTAAAGGCTTTACATGCTGTTCGATTATCTTTATCTGAAGGCTCATTTGTTGATTTGCGTTATGATCGATCAAAATTGGATCTTTCATTAGAAAGTGTGAGCCTTGTTCTTGACACTAGTGAACTCTGTGTACTTTGTTTAGCTAAACTACTGTGATGTTATAACATCTGAGCTAATTAAAGATACTGTTCATGCTTGATTTGTTAGAAAATCGGGGACTTTTGGCATTATGATCGATCAAAATTGGATCTTCCAGGAGAAAGTGTTAGCTTTGTTCTTGACACTAGTGAACTCTGTTTAGCTAAACTTATGTGATGTTATAACATTTGAGCTAATTAAAGATACTGTTCATGCTTGATAGGCATTTTGATCTATCAAAATTGGATCTTTCTGGAGAAAGTGTTAGCTTTGTTCTTCACACTAGTGAGCTCTGTGTACTTTGTTTAGCTAAAGTCATGTTATTTTGTAACATTCGAGCTAATTAAAAGGGATTCTTATAGGCATTACTCGGTTATGTTTGTGAGGATCGTTGATGCTTAATTTTATAATGATGTGGGATTGGTTTATGATGATGGTGAAATATGATTGTGAGTATTTTTACAATTGTGGAGCCGTTTTGTTCCTGAAGGAGGAGATGCTTCTCAGGAAAACAAACCTTCTAATGGAAACAAATCAGGTGATTCGGCGACTCCAAAGCCGTTTGGTCTAAATATGGATTGGAGAGAGTTCAGAGCAAACTTGTTTATGAAGGAGCAGGTAAACTCTTGATAGTTGAAGTTTGGCATCATCAACACATTCTTGGGAAGTTATATGAACAAGTCAAAACGTTTTACGCTTTAAACGATGTCACAGGAAGAAAAGGCAGAATCTGAGGGTCACAAACCAGCCACAGCGTCTCATGAATCTGAACCAAGAGGCCTGAAATGGGCACACCCGATTCCCTTCCCTGAGACCGGCTGCGTTCTAGTTGCTACAGAGAAGCTAGACGGTTACAGAACGTTTGCGAGAACTGTTGTGCTTCTTCTTAGAGCAGGAACCAAACACCCACAAGAAGGGCCATTCGGAGTTGTCATCAACCGTCCCCTTCACAAAAACATCAAGCACATGAAATCAACTAAAACCGAGCTCGCTACCACGTTCTCAGAATGCTCCTTGTACTTTGGTGGCCCTCTTGAAGCAAGCATGTTCATGCTGAAAACCGGCGATAAAACCAAGATACCGGGGTTCGAAGAAGTCATGCCGGGACTTAACTTCGGTGCTCGAAACACGTTGGATGAAGCTGCGGTGCTTGTAAAGAGGGGGATTCTTAAGCCACAGGAATTCAGATTCTTTGTTGGTTAAGCCGGCTGGCAGCTAGATCAGCTCAGAGAAGAGATAGAATCAGATTACTGGCATGTCGCCGCTTGCAGCTCCGATCTAATATGTGGAGCTTCATCGGAAAACTTGTGGGAGGAGATTTTGCAGTTAATGGGCGGCCAATACTCAGAGCTTAGCCGGAAACCGAAGCTGGATATGTAGACGTTATGTTTCAAAAATTGATGCTAGTTTCTCTTTAGTTTCTAAGAGAAACTGAGGCTTTTATAACTTCTATATATATGTTTTCTCTATATAGCCAAATGTGTATAGCTTACTTCGCTGGCTTGTATTTGAGAATAATTCAACTTCTATGCTATTTAATAAGATTTCCTATGTATTCAACTATCTATAAATTGACTTGCACTGCTAAAACCAGTAGTTCTAAATATACACATCCGTTTTGCTTCCCCTAACCAAAAGAAATGTCCGAGAAAGAGAGAGAGAGCAGAGCATGAAACAGAGGTTGCTATGTTCAAAGACCACACATAATAACAGATCTTTGTAGAGCAATCTCTGGCTCAAAGTTATGAAATTGTCTTAAGCACATGATCTGACTGAGATATCTTTGTTCTTCTTGGTTGCAGTTTTATCAAGGCGGGACTTGCGTACAGCTTCTTGGATTCGTCTCTCGTGATCTTTCATCATGTCTTCAATGTTACCACCAGGAGGCATCAACGGACCTGAATAGTGCATTCTGTTCTTCTTGCGCATGTACATCTGAAACCACATATCAAGAAACATCTCAGAGCCTATTATCTATCTAAAAGGGAGAAACAAGAGTTTATGAGTTGAAACTTAGTTACCTTGGTGGGTTCTCTGGAAGCTATTACATTCTCCTTCTGTGACGAGCTAGTAGATAAGTATTCTCCCATTGTAACAGGCACGTTGCTGGACCGGCTAGGATACACCTCTCCTACACTGCTCCTAGAGCTTTGATTCTCATTCAATGTTGGATGGATCGCTGAGTTGTTACCGTAAGAGATCTTCCCTCTGTCATATCTTCCATTCTCTTTCTTGAACCCGACAGGTGTGTTGATTGAGACATTTGAATGTCCTGAAGCCATGAACTCCGGTGTTACCTTGGAGTCTCTTAAACCCCTTCTCACAGATTCGTGTCCACGCCACTTCACAGCTTCAGCTTTTTTCCTGAAAGTTTGAAAACGAAAAAGTTTCTTTTAGGATCTCGCCTGACGAATAGAGTAGGAGGTTCTCTTCTTGCAGTACTCACCTTCTTGCTTCTTCGTCCCGATTTTTTGCATCAAGTTCCTTACTTGGCGGATACTTGGGCAAACTTGATATGTGACAAGGGAGTGGCTCCGTTGTGAAAAACTAGAGAGATGAATGAGACAATCATTGATCAGATATTGAAGGCCAATCAAGAAAAGTTAATAGAGAACAAGAGTCCTCATTACCTCAATCATTAGAGTCGAAGAAGCTGAGCATCGTCTCTCTGGCTCTACTGATAGAAGCTTGTCAAGGAGAGCTAAAGAAGAAGATGGTAAGTTCTTAAACGTCTCTAGAAGGACACGCTAATAAGGATGTTGCGGTCTGTAACTTGTAGCTTGTGGGAACTTTGTTGTTTCCCAGAATTCTTCGGATGGTGAACCACACAGCTTAAAGATCTTATGCATTTGCTCCACCTTGAAGACACAAAGCTCAGTTTAAAAACCAATGGAACTAGCCTGAAGCAGGCATGGATTCAAATCTGTATTTTAAAACTCACCTCTGTTCTTCCCGGCATGATTGGTTTACCTACAAAGAGTTCTGCTAGAATGCAACCAACGCTCCAGAGATCAATGGCGGGTCCATACTCTGTAGATCCAAGAAGAAGCTCAGGTGCTCTATACCACAAGGTGACTACACGGCTAGTCAGCGGCTGATCTTGATCCGGATGGTAAAAACTCGCTAGACCGAAATCTCCAACCTTGAGAACTCCATCGTTGTTTACCAAAAGATTCGAACCTTTGATGTCACGGTGAAGGATTCCACGGCTATGACAATGCTCAAGTCCACAA
Organism: Alliaria petiolata; assembly: GCA_020283515.1. Classification (NCBI taxonomy): domain Eukaryota; kingdom Viridiplantae; phylum Streptophyta; class Magnoliopsida; order Brassicales; family Brassicaceae; genus Alliaria; species Alliaria petiolata. The sequence goes on from JAHZTW010000001.1 coordinate 350,393,006, forward strand.
AGCAGTTGTTTCATAAAACACTTGATCTAAAAACAGAAGCAACACATAGTGAATTTGTTTGGCCAGAGAACACAACACAAGTTGATTAGATGAAGGAAGCTTTTTTGAAAGTACCTGTGGCTCAGTGAACTTGACACCAGGCCTGAGAGCTAATCCTGAGAGATCATGCTCCATGTACTCAAACACAAGGTGCAAACTACCTGATAGCTTTGAAGTGACAAGACACTGAAGCTTCATAACATTCGGATGGTCTAGTTTCCGCAAAATGTTGATTTCTCTAGCCATGAACCTCACACTATCCGGATCCATATTAGCAAACCTCACCTTCTTCATCGCCACTATTTGACCCGTCTCAAGATCCCTAGCCTTATACACAATGCTATAAGTCCCTTGTCCAATCTACAAACACAAGGTTCACATCATTACAACAATCTCAATAAAAAACCAAACCAATGTTTAATGATTCAGAGAAATGAAAAAACCCGAAAAGATACCAACTTTGTCAAGCTTCTCAAAGGAATCTGCACGGCGAGGAACCCAACCTTTGATGGCTTCACCTGCAACAGAGGTTAACCAATAAGGCCATCCAGCTGCAATAAGCTCAGCTTCTGCGCTACGAGGAACATTCGAGATAATCAACCCTCCTCCTCTGCCATTATCTGAAAGTCTTCTTCCTCGATGAGACCTCGAAGGTCTCTCTACGATAACTGTTTTACCATCATGACTATCATCTATAGGAACAATCAAACCGCTCGCTCTTCTTCCACCACCAGAGCTCCCATCTACGGCTTTGTGAGAGAAATCGTCTTTATTCGAAGAAAGAGGAGTAATCAATTGAACAGAGGAAGATTTGTTCCAATACTCGTTTCCTTTCTGACGATGAAACGCAACGTCTTCTCCTTCTTCTCCTGCTCCTTTTGAGCAAATGCAGCCCATAATAATCAAATCTTCCTTGTTTCACACAATCTCCTACTCTATAATGATTTAACAACACATGGGCTTATTCAGAAAAACCAAATCTTTATCCTGATTGATCCCTAAGCATCAAAACCCAGGAACCTTCAGGTTCTATCACCCGGAGAGATTCAGGGAGGGTGAAAAAAGTATGCGAATCTCTGTTTTTTTTTTTTTTTTTGCAGAGGGAAACCAAAAGGGTTTCTTCTAAACCCCAAAAAGATTGTGAATTTGCTGAAGAAGTGGGCAGATTCGTAAGAGAACAACAATTCGAGAGGAAACAGCTTTGGCCAAAAAAAAAGTGGGGATTTTTTTCTTTTTTTGTTCTTTTTTTTCTTACTTGCAAGATAGAGAGAGGATCGTCGTTTCGACGAAAACGGAAAATCCGGGGGGGAAATAAGGAAAACGAAGATTGTGAATAGAGAGAGATGGTAAGTAGAATGAGGCGAGATATGGTTTGTATGAGAGAAATATCAGGAGAGCCCTTGATTCTTGGGAGAAGACAACTCACAAAGAATCGTTCTCTCTGTTTCTCTATCTTTAGAAATAGTCCCAAAACCGTTTTGCATGAAGTTTGGATAGTTATCTCGTAGTATTTGTTCTTGAGATTGCAGAATCTTTATCTGCTTTTGCTTAGTTCATAAAGACTGCAGAGTATTTTTTGTTCGTAAGACTCGTTTTTTCTCTTGTAATATTTTGAAAATCTTATTATATAAAGTAGGATGCGTCAAAGTTAGTTTTTAACATGATTGTGACACGTGTCAAGTTAATCGATTAGATTTTGACACGTGTTAAAAAATTCAACCAATTAAATTTTAACATAAATCTAAAAATTAGTTTTAAAATCAAAAAGGAAAAATAAGTTTCTTTTTCGATTACTAATAAAAAAGGAAAATAAAAAAAATTAATCGATTAGATTTTGACACGTGTTAAAAAATTCAACCAATTAGATTTTAACATAATGTTTACATAAATCCAAAAATTAATTTTAAAATCAAAAAGGAAAAATATGCGGATCCTATTCTAATATTTTATACTTTATAATGCAAAACACAAATGGAAATATATTGTTTAAATTTTATAATAGTGTCCAATAAAACCGAGTAAACTTCTAAAATCGAAATTCAAATTAAACACAACAGAACACCGGATTTTGTTTGCATTTAAAGATCATATCAAGCGGTAGAGTCATCATCAAGCAATAAACCACCATGAATGGGCTGTCAAAATGGGATGTCCACGCCCATTTGGACTAGTCCAATATTAATCTTGACCATTTTGATTATAGATAAATAGTGATAGTGATTGTGTCCGACCGTGTCAATTAACGACTCTGTCTAAATGAGCATGCCCATGGACATCAATTTTTTTTATATAATGCATTCAAGTTTACTAAGACAAATTTGAATACAAATGTCTAAGACAAATATCCAAAGCTCCATCAATCGGGTTTGAACACAAAAGTACCAAATCCAAAAACACAAAGTACCAAATCTAAATCCAAAAATACAAAGTATTAAACACAAATCCAAAAACACAAATCCAAATCCAAAGACACAAATGTCTTAAACTTCTTCTTCTCCTTTCTTGTCTTCCTCATATAAATCAATTTGATCACCTAAGCACAACAAAAGAACAAAAACTTATTAATCTATTAAAATCCGATTCAAATTGATTGAAAGATGACAAGAGAACATAAGCAACAAAACTTACCAATCTCTTCAAAACCGCGTAGCCAGTTCCTTGCGCATATCAAAACTTGTATATTTGAAGGAAGAAGGCAACTTCTACATGATGGCTCTAGAGAGCATCAAATGAGTAGAATTCCAACGGGTTGTTACATCTAAAACCAGTCCTGCCTTAGCTTCAATTCCCACGGTTTCCACACAGGTTTGAAACGATTGTTATCTAGACTCACTAACCTTCACAAACTTTACACTATCCCTAATTTTCTCCAAAGCTCCATCAATCACGTTTAGCCCATTTTGCACAATCAGATTCAAAATATGTGCTACACATCTTACGTGAAAGAACTCTCCATTGCACACCAAGTATTTCCGAAGTTGTCTCTTAAGAATTCCTTGCATGTTGTCATTTGATGAAGCATTATCCACTGTAATTGTAAACAGTCTCTTCTCTAATCCCCATTCTTGCAACAACGCCATCACCTTCGTGGGTATAGTATCACCAGTATGTGGAGGAGGAAAAGCACATAATGACAATATCTAGTCTTCAAATTCCAGTCACTGTCAATATAATGTGCAGTCAAGCAAAGATAACCCTCTATCGTAATTGCTCTCCAAAGATCGGTTGTTAAACAAAACCTACCGGGAACTTCATTGAAGATCTCCTTAAGTTTTTGTTTCTCTTTCTCAAAGATCTTTAGACAATCGGCTGCTGTAGTATTCCTACTCTAAAACTCTATACTAGAATTAGCATAAAGAAAAGCTTCTCTAATCCTTCTGTACTCGACGAATAAATAAGGCAGATCATGCTCAATGATTGCCACTGCAATCATTTCCCAAAACACCATCATATCTAGCTTCCTATTTCCACATACATGAGTACTTTCAGGAGTCTTTGAGCATACATTTATGTGACGCAGCAGGGTAGTGGTGCCATTTCTACGTAGATCTATGCAATAGTATGTTTGTAATATTTGCATCTTACATTATTCCTACCATCAGACAATTTATCTCCAATGATTCTAAAATTCTGCCAACACTTTGAACGTTTACGTTTACTCTTACCTTTCATCATGTTCTCAGCCTTACTCACTAGTGAATCAGCTCCTACTTGATTCTCTTCATCTTGATCCATTATCTCATCCCCACTCATATAATCATCATTGAGGTTTAGAGTATCCTCGTTATCCATCTGAAACAATAACACAACCATACACTCCTTAAACTAGTTACAAAGAAGAATATAATCGCATCACAGAAAAATCACATGAACATGAATCTCTATACAACCACGGCGAGAAATCAAAGATGAATCTCTAGTCAATGGTTTCATTTCTTTAATTGCAGTAGCAAATTTAGACTTTTTATCCATCAATTAAGCAAAGAAGCTCAAAAAATGTCATCATTCGCCAAATGAGTCTCTCTCAAAATCGCAAAAGCTAATCAATAATGGGTCTTAAAATCTCAAAAACTCATCAATAATCGGAGATATAAAAACTGAAGAAGAATAACTTTACCTGATTCGAAAACATCATCTCTCGAAGCCAAGGTTCTCTCGAAGGAAATCAGATTCTTCACAAGCCAACGTTCTCTCGGATTCTTCACAAGGCAAGGTTCTCTCGAAGACAAAATAGGATTCTTCACAAGCCAAGGAGAAATCGACTTCTTCACAAGCTCTCGAAGACACATAGTGTTACTCGGAAATCGGAAAATCTCTCTCGAAACGGAGCAAATACATTATAAGAGAATGAGAATGAAAATAAAAATCGATTTTCACCTAGTTTTTTTAAGTATTCTGGGCCGACCAATTTTCACATTGTCCAACCAGTTTTGAATGTAGGCGAAGTTGGACGTATCCCATTTAAATCCGCTCCGTATATGAGCTTGTCTATAATATCTTGGACGCGTACAGCCCATAAGCACCCGCCTATTTTGACAACTCTAAGTCCATGATTGGTCTACCAGATTAGATCTTCTCACTAACATTATTAGAAAATTATTACGCAGATTTATACTATTTTATTTTTTTCATCGTTTAAAAGTTTGTTTTTTCATGTCTTTTAGAAGCTTTCTTCACTCACTCAAGAGTATCATGCCTAAATAATCTTCGGAATTCTAATTTACAAAATTGATGATAGCTTTTAAAGATCGATATTTGAATTTTCTTTGAAAGCTTACAAGAAAATTTTGAAAATTTAGTAAAGCTATAGTTTCAGACTTCCAATATTTCAAAATGAAAAGTTTCAAAATGTTTATATTATGTTATTTTCAAAAACAAATGTTTATATTCAAACACCAAACATAAAACCGATCGTTACATGATTTAGGTGGTCGCACAATAAGAGACCAACCGTACTCCCAAAAGGGGAGCCGGTGGTGTAACTTTCACCAGGGCATCATAATTAGAAGGGAAATACATGAGTTATACATAAATGGAGCCCTTTAAAAAAATGACCTATTTGACCAAACTTGTAAACGACTCAAAGAAGATGCCCACATAATTCCTCTACATTACCGCAACCAGTAAGAATGGTCAACTTCATCTCCGATTACCACGAAGATGATAACATGGAGTGTCATTCCAACCAATTAATTGTATTGGCATATTGCATTCCTCTTTTTTCTTATTTTGTATATTATTTATAAGCAATGTTTAATACATATGAACCCACATAATTCCTCTTCATTTCTTCTTGTATGAGGAATTACAGTTTAAAAATATTCCCAAAATTCGACAAGTATTTCATATCATTTTTTTCTTTTCGTATATTATTTACATTAATTTAACATATACAACATACAAAGCACAAACATATCTAAAATAGAAAAATCACCAAAAAGATTTTTTAAAAAAAAGACAACTAGGAAAAGAAAATGTTAAAATCCCAATTCCTACGGATTTACTCGTTATGGATGGCATATAATATTTAATATAGTACAAAATAATATGTCATGAAAGAAAATGTTAAAAATTATCATCCAATAATATTATTATCATTTTAAATTTTAATTTCACTTTTATATCATTTACCATAAATTTATTTTAAAAATAAATATTCAGCATAAATCTACTTTGCTGTCATTTTGATAGAATTTAATCAATTTATTATAATTTCATTAAATTTTTTTTTTTCACTTTTATATCATTTACCATAAATTTATTTTAAAAATACATATTCAGCATAAATCTACTTTGCTCTCATTTGATAGAATTTAATCAATTTATTATAATCTCATTAAAAAAATTAATTTGCTTTTATATCATTTACCATAAATTTATTTTAAAAATACATATTCAGCATAAATCTACTTTGCTGTCATTTTGATAGAATTTAATCAAATTATCATAATCTTATTAAAAAAAAATATTTATTATAATATCATTAAAAAAATTCAATAAAATCAATTGCTTTTGGATTCATTTCAATTCCTTCCAAAATCAATCATTTCATAACCTCTAAAATGACTTCAACATGTTAAAATATCCAATGAATTTGATAGCTAAGGATTGCATCTAACTTTACCAAACTCTAACTTTAATACTTTATACGTAATAATAGGATTACTAGATTCTTTATATATAAAAGGAGTGCTCTTCTTCTCCTCTTCAAGCAGTCTCAGCTGTTGGATTAATTCACCTATAGATCAGAGCACAGAAATGGAACTAAAGCTAGAGGAAGTCGAAAGAGAAGTGATCAAACCCGCTTTTGCTTCATCCACACCTCACGATGACCAAATTCAACTTTCCATTTTCGACTCTTCATCTCCACCAGCTTACGTCTCTGCGATCTTCTTCTACAACAACACCAACGATCTCAACTCAGAGATCATCTCCCAAAAGCTGAAAACATCTCTTTCCCACACTCTTTCACGTTTCTATCCTCTCGCTGGACGTATAAATGGCAGCTCCATCAGCTGCAACGACGAAGGAGCCGTCTTCACAGAGGCACGCACTGATCTCCTTCTCTCTGATTTCCTCAAAACCCTAAACACTGACTCTCTAGAGAAACTTTTTCCAACCACGGCTCCAGGAGAATCTCCTAGAGCCTGGCCACTGTTGACTGTCAAGGTCAGTTTCTTTGGGTCCGGATCAGGTGTAGCGGTCGCGGTCTGCCTCTCTCACTTGGTCTGCGACGCAGCCTCACTTTTCACTTTTGTCTCGGACTGGGCCGCTACAACCAAAGGGAAGTCTAGTGATGTGAACAGTCCTCAATTTGCGTCGACGACTATCTACCCTCCTCCTCATGTCTCTTTTCAGGTCCCGAAAATCGACTCTATCACTCATTTCAATGAGAAATGTGTGACAAAGAGGTTCGTCTTTGAATCATCTAAGATCGCAGAGCTTAAACGTAAGGCCGTTAGCGAAACTGTGGCCTTCCCTTCGCGTGTGGAAGCCATCACAGCACTTATATGGAGATGTGCCACAAAGGCTTCATCAAGATCTAACTGGTCATCAATGATGAATCAAGCCACGGACTTGCGGCTTAGGATCCCTTCTAATGTTTTGTCACAAGAGGCCATAGGCAACTTACTAACGTTCTTCTTTCTCAAGAAAGAACCAGGGAATAATATGGAAATCGATCAGATCGTGGCCGAGTTTAGGAAGGCCAAAGAAAGAATCAATGAGATGATCAAAGAGAGTGCTACTACAACCACACTTAGCCAAAACTTGATGAAAGTGACTGTAGATTTCCTAACGGAGTTAAAACCGGAGACAAACTTTTATGGCGTGACTAGTTGGTGTAAAAAGCGTTTCTATGAGGTTGACTTTGGAATGGATGGTCCAGTTTGGGTTGGAACTAAGGCTGCTGTTCCTGATAGTCAGTTGTATGTGTTGTTGATGGATGGAAAGGATGAGGAAAGTGTTGAAGCTTGGGTAGGCTTGCCTGAACAAGACATGGCCGTGTTCGTTCGTGACCAAGACTTGCTTGCTTATGCCACCCTAAATCCCCCCTTCATCATCTAAATAAGACTTGAAACAGTGACAATTGACATCTTGGTTTGGAGACTTGGAGTAATGGGAAAATTTGTTATGTTAATATTATGTTGATTTACTTTATGGAATTTTATTACATTCGATCTTGTGCTTTATATTAAACATGTAGTCTGTGGATTTCATATATGTGCTAAATATCCTGTGTTAGTGTTGTGCTATGGTTATTTTAATATAAAAATATAATACTGGATTATTCAAGAATTATGGTTGCCTTCATGTTCTTTTTTTCTCTTTTTTTTGTATCCTATATATATCCAGTATGTGGATTTTATCTTTATTATATGTATTAATTTATATAATCTATGGAAAATATTCAATAAAACTTTTATACATATTTTCCTAATTTTTCATATTTTTAAAATTTTATCGTATACTCCCTCTGTTGCTTAAAGAAGTTTGTTTTGATTTTTTCATAAATATTAAAAAAGTCTTTAAAAAAAAAATTATTACCTTGTTTATTAGTTATTATTTTAGTTTTCTTTAATAATAAATGTTATAAGGGTAAACTAAATAAAAATGAACAATAATTACACGTAGAAAATTGAAAACATCTTTATTTTTGAAACAAAGTTTTTTTCTAAAACTTTTTTTTAAGGAACATAGGGAGTATAAACAAAAGACGCACAATGTTTCATTTATATCTCTTGTTTTGTGATTTATGATAGTTTTATTAATTATTCACACGTGTTGTACAAATATGAATAAGAATACTATTACTTATAGAATCTAATGACTAGACTAACATAAGGTACTATTTTTTTTTAAATTACCAGGAGGTTCTGCCCTGAAACCATTAATTCTCTATACACGAAACCACAACATGTAATATTAGTTATTCGATCATTTGACCTCTAAATTTTGTCTAAAATACTTTTTTTAGTCGAGCTAACAACACTTGGTCATAAGAGCATTTCCATCGGTGAAGACTCTCTTCACCTCTTATATAATATTAATATAATTTATTTATCTAATTAAATGTTAAATTATAAAAGGAATGAGCTAATTATTGATTGACACATGTAGAGAAACCATAAACGTTTTTGGTTTGAGAGCCTCTCGTATGTAAGAAACGCCGATGAAGATGCTCTATTACAATTTACAAGCTCAAATTATATATTGTTCTATAAAAGTTGTTAGAAAATCTATCAAATTATTAATCAAACAAAGATTGCTCCAACTAAACAAGACAGTTTTAATCTAATTAACCATGTGAAAGAATAACAAATAACTAATTGGGTTGTTTCTCTCAATAAAATAAAAGTGAATACTGATGTTTGAATTATAATAAATAAAACTGCAAAAAGCAAACAGGTGGCTCTGAACATTGCTCTGCATGCAACCATAGTGTTGATCATCCAGCACTATACGTCAAAATTAACCCATCTCTCTTTTTTCTCCTTTGCAAAATAATTAAAAGAAGTTCTTTTTTATTTAGCGTCTCCTTTTTATCCTCCTCTACGCTTTGATCACCTGATCCTGAAGTCTCTCAATTTGTTTAATCTAACAAGAAAATAAAAAATTAAGTATGTTGTTGAACTCAGTGATGAACCTGGTGGCGCCGCCGGCAACGATGGTGGTAATGGCCTTCGCATGGCCGTCGCTATGTTTCATTAGCACATGCGAACGGCTTTACAACTCCTTTTTCGCCACCGAAGACATGGAGGACAAAGTCGTCGTCATCACCGGAGCTTCCTCTGCCATTGGAGAGGTAATATTCAAGAAATATAAGAATTAAGATCAAAACAATTTACTTTCCAAGGAAAATTGTATTTTAGGGTCATCTCATAGTTCTTAGACCTTATTTCGAAAAGCAAAATTAGAAAATTATATGAATGTAATATGTGTTAATTTTTCACGAGGTTCTTTAGTTATTTAGTAATTAAATAATTTTATTGGCTGAATATAACATTTGTTTCAAGTCTTGGTTACTGTTTTGACATTTTCCTGAATTTAGTGTTTGACATTTGGTATGGAAATTGTTATATGTGTATATATCGATTGAACTTTAAATGTTGATTTTTGTGGAACATTTGTGAGAAGAATCATAAGTTTTTGTGATGAAAGCAGCAAATAGCGTATGAATATGCAAAGAGAAAAGCGAATTTGGTGTTGGTGGCAAGGAAAGATGAGAGATTACATTCGATAAGCAGCAAAACCAAACAGATTGGAGCAAAACATGTCATGATTATTGCAGCTGATGTTGTAAAGGAAGACGAATGCCGCAGATTTATCAACGAAGCCTTCAACTATTACGGCCACGGTACACAAAAACACCCTTTACTTCTAGGTCAAGCTATAAAAATGTGACCTAACTTCTATGCCAATTTTGCTAAACAACAGTTTTACTAAGCTTGTTTATGGATTATAAATTAAAGAATATTGTTATATATGGATGAACTCAGTGGATCACCTGGTGAATACGGCGAGTCTTGGACACGAGTTTTACTTTGAGGAAGTGAGTGATGCGACCGTATTTCCGCATTTTTTGGTAAGCTTTCAGTATTTTTGGGATAGACCTTCATTATTCGTAAATGGAGATACAAGAGAAGTTTATATACAAAAGCAAGTAAAGTAAAGCATATAACTAAATTAAACAATAACCAACATTGAACCATATATATATGTACTCTAGTATAAGCTTTGTTTGTTCTCTTCTTGATATATGTGTATTAGTGTGTGGATTTCAATTTCTGTTAAGGGTTGTGGTTTCTTGATCAGGATATAAACTTCTGGGGAAATGTTTATCCGACTTATGTAGCATTGCCATACCTACAAAAGAGTAATGGACGGATAATAGTGAATGCATCGGTTGAGAACTGGTTGCCTCTGTAAGACCAATAATTTAGAAATACGGAATATTGATTTAATCACAAAATAAAAAGGATCATCAAAACCGAATAAAACGAGTTAAGGAAAATCGTAAATAATAAATCGGTGAAACCGAAACACTGGAACGGAGTCGAGATTGCAATCTATTTCCTTAACTCAAAGAATCACCCGTAGTGTGACAGGTATAATCACGATTCATGAGTCACATGATACAACCGTTCAACCCCGAATCGCATCACTCGATTGCGGGTCTAACGAACTTGTATCTCAACAAATACTCTTGAACTAAAGAAACTACCTAATCAGTAGTGGATTGAAGGAACTTATATTTAGCCTTTGTTTTTGATCTGATGATCTGTGTTTGGATGATTTGAAAAGAAAGGCTAACCCATCATATATATAGTATGAGAGGGGACTTGAAAACATTCCAAGTTTCTAATGTGGGATACTTTAACTTTCACAAAAAGTTATAGCTAATGGAAATTTTCCATTTGTTTAGCCTTCTTCCACAAGTAATGATACATAATGGAAACTTTCCATTTGTTTAAGCCTCTTCCACAAGGAATTATAATTAATGGAAACTTTTCATTTGTTTTAGCTTCTTCCATTTGTTTGGGTCTCAACCCATCTCTTATTCACACTAAACACAAAATAATAAAGCTCAAATGTCTTTATTAATTTTTTGTTCCAACAGCCTCTACCGCGAATGAGCCTTTATTCTGTTAGTAATCTTTCTTAAGTTTGAGTTTATCTCTTATAGGTTCCATGATGATTTTTTCTTTTTTGTTTACCGGTTGTTTAGGCTGCGAAAGCGGCTCTGGCTAACTTCTATGAGACCCTGAGATTCGAGTTAAATGGCGATGTTGGAATAACAATAGCGACTCACGGATGGATTGGGAGTGAGATGAGTAGAGGAAAGTTCATGCTAGAGGAAGGTGCTGAGATGCAATGGAAAGAAAAAGAAGTAAGATTCATTTTGTAGAGTTTTGCTTAGGGTCGGGCATTTGGGTTCGGTTAGGTTTTTTTTTTCTAAATTATATGCAAATTATGACTAAACTTTTTAAATTCAGTTTCGATTTAAAAAGTTTAGTTTGGTCTTTTTTTCCCAACAACATGCAATATACAGATTTGAACTCGGATGCTGACACTAATACAAACTACTAAGCTATATGTCCTCGCTAATTTGACTTGATTTTGAATTAAAACATAATGATAGAAATATAAATTTGTTAGTATTTAAATCCAGTTTTGACATATTTTATTTTATTTTTAAAAATATAAATTTTAATGAATTTTGGTTTATTCGATTTTGGTTTAAAAAAATCCACAATTTGTAACATTTATTATAAATAATATATTTATGAAATTTGTTTTGAGAAATTTCCGTTCAACTTAATTTAGGTTTTATCTATTGAAAATTTCAATCATTCAATGAGTTTACAAAAATAATTAAAATTCAGGTAGCAGGAAACGGTGGAGAAATAGAGGAATTTGCGAAGATGATAGTGGCTTGTGCTTGCAGGGGAGACTCGTACGTGAAGTTCCCGAGCTGGTATGATGTGTTTCTCCTTTACAGAGCTTTCACGCCGAACGTGCTCAAATGGACTTTCCGGCTGCTTCTGTCTGCTGAAGTTACAGCTCGAAGATCTCTTATTGGAAAAGAGGCTTCGACGATCGAGTCAACACCAAGACTTATGCTTGAAGAATCTCCTCCTCCGCAGATTCAGGCGAGCTCGCCTCAGTTCAGGCTCCAAGAGTGGATTGAATCTGAGTAACTACCAACATTAGACATGATTGTAAGCTCTAGATTATAGCTAAGATTACAAGCAAAGTTTAAAACTTGATCTACCAAATTACAGACCAGATAAAAGATGGACTCCAACAAGTCTTTTGTCATGTAGCACTTTGTTTTCTTTTCTCTTCACACGATCTGAGGCAGAACGATCGATCTATGAGGATCGGATCGATCCCAAATCATACGTCTTCTCTCCTTATGGCTTATGTAGGATCGATCAACCCAAGCGTAGATCGATCGATCTGAGCTTCGAGAATGACTACTTCTTGCTCCTTTGCTTCCGTTCCTAGCTCCTTATGTTTTAGCCTCCATCCAAACGTCTTTCAACCTAAAATGGCTCTAAAATACACAAAAACTCGAAAAACCTTTGAAAATTTTGGTTAGAATACTTAAAAACGTAATACATCAACTCCTCCTACACTTGGTCTTTTGCTTGTTCTCAAGCAAAACTACTAAGAATAGAGTCGAGGTTTAAAAACAGACTCGCCAAATCTTTAGAACGCCACATTGACCAACACTCTTAAATCCACGTACCACATAGCCAACATTAGATAATAAGCCAGTGTACTTACCACAATCTTAGTAATCTCCCAAATATGGTTCAAGCCCCTTAGAGATATCTGAAACCTTCATTGTTGACCCTTTTAATTAATTAAGCGTGCGGTCTCATCAAGAGAGTATCGATGAAAGAACTTATAGATTCTTCTCTTCCAAGCTCCTGAACACACTGGCAATATTTGCACAATCTTTCTTTTTTTTTTCCCTTAGTCAACTCCTCCCTTTTTGTTGTTTCTGGGTGTCCTTAGCTCTGGGCATAAAAACCGGATCCGAAAACCCGAACCGGTACCGACCCGAAATAACCAGTTCGGATCGGGTTCGGTTATAGCTTATTTACCTGATGGGTCTTATGTTTCAGGCCTGTGGGTATCGGGTCAGGTTCCGGTTCCTACCCGGAACCGATCGGGTACCCGAATTTATGTTTGCTACAAACTAACCTAAATACTTAATCTATGTTTGTCGATTGAGTTTCCCCTACAACCTAAACAAACTTAAATACCCGAGTGTGAAAAATCCTCATTTACAAACTGGAATCCCTAGCCAATTTAGCCGCTTCAGTCACGTCACCACCGTCCGTGTCGTCGAGAAATCAGTCAGAGGTATATGTCTCTCAGTCTCTCGTACTCTGCTCCTCTATTTCTTCATTCGATTTTGGATTGTAAATTCTAAATTTAAATCCTCAAAAGATATTTGTTTTCTCAAATGATTTTCAACTGATTTTTCATTGGATTGTTGATTGTTCCATATTGTTTGATTGATCACTATTTGCTAATGATCTGCTTGATTTTTTGCTTCCGATTTCCTCCTTGATGGTGATTCGTGTACAGTAGCTTTAAATATGAAGCTTAACAGACTTAATTGATTGCTCGTGCTTGATGAGTTGATTTTTTACTTTGCTTATGTTTGTTACTTTGCTTTTGAGAATATAGCATTTGATCCTAATGTGTATGCTTTATCATTCTAATGCAGATGACGTCTTGTGAATCACCTCCACCGAACAATCACTCTCCAATGGAAGAAGATGATGACGTATCAAATGAAGATGTGGAAACAGAAACTCCTGGAAATGGAAAGAAGAAAGGCAATAAGGGAGTTAGTGGTTCTGGTACTGGGTCAAGGAAGAAGAGAAGGTCTTGGGTTTGGGATCACTACACTCGACATGAAGACAATTATGACAAATGCAATTGTAATTATTGTGGGAAATAGATGTCTTGCCCAACAACGTCAGGCACATCCAACCTGAAGAAACACTTGACTAGCTGCAAATCGTACCAAGCATGAGTAGCCGCTAATAAGTTTAAAAAAAATCTGTGTTAACTATTGATAAGGAATGAAATCTAGGCATGTGTAAGGTATTTGAGAGAGTGTTTAGGGATGCTGCAAACGAGATGCTAATATTAGCGGAATTGCCATTAGCTTTTGTAGAGAGCTTGGCTTGCAGGCATTTCTGCTCAAGAGTGAAATTGTATTAGCCTCATTCTCGGAGAACGTGTACAAGAGATGTTAATGTCTAGAAAAGCAGTTATGAAGAGTATTCTTAGGAAGAACAAGCAGAGATTGCCGTTGACTACCGATATATGGGTTGCTCCTTATACATTAGCTAGTTATATGGTAATAACTGCACATTTTGTTGATGCTAGTTGGCAGCTAAGGAAGTTACTCATAGGCTTCAAGAATATTTCAGATCATAAAGGTGTAACGATCTGTAAGGTTCTTATTTGTGGTTTAGAAGAATGGGATATAAAGAGAGTCTTCTGCATCACAGTAGATAATGCCACATCTAACAGTTCTGCTATAAAAAGGTTTAAGGAAAGATTCAGTCAAGTTGGTGATGATGCTTTAGTTCTGAAAGGTGCTCATTTGCATTTAAGGTGCTCGACTCACATATTGAACTTGATTGTAAAGGAGGGTTTGATGGAGATAGACGCCAATATCAATCATGTTTGAAATGGTATTCAGTATGTGAGGTCTTCAACACCTCGGCTCAAGGTCGTTTCAGTTTCGTGTAGAAACAAGAAAAATGACAAGGGGAAGCTTACCTTTACATGTGAGGACGAGATGGAATGCCACGTATCTGATGCTTAATCAAGCTATGAAGTTTAGATTGGCATTTGATAAGATGGAGGCTGAAGATAAACCTTATAACGACTACTTCTTGGAAATTATTGACGGAAAGAAGAGGGTCGGACCACCAGTTACAACTGATTGGGAAGAAGTAGAGAGGTTGACTCAGTTCCTCATAATTTTTTACAGATCAACTTTGAGTCTTTCAGCTTCTACTTGGACGACGGCTCATAAGATCTACGCAGAGATAGTCACCATCACTAGGATGGTCAGTGCAGTCAGCGACAACGCAGGATCTGATGAACAGCTAAGGTATAAAGCTTTTGCTTTGATGTCGAAGTTAAAGAAGTGTTGGAATCCATTTTGGGTAGAAACACATGCTAAATCTCAAAATCGAGAGATGAACAAGATTCTGATAGTAGCAAGCAAGTGTTTTTGACCCAAATAAGAAGATGAAGTTTGCTCAACTCTGTTTTGATAAGATTTATAGCATGGAGTTTAAACTTATCTCTGAAACAGTGTCGGATATCTTGACGAGTTTGTTTGATGAGTACAATGATTATGCTACACCTACGGTTGGGTCTGGTAATTCTTCTCAGTCACAAGCAACATCGTCTACACAGTCTCACTATCAGTCCCAAGATCAAGATCAAGTTGAGACAAGGGTTCTGATTAATGGTGTCGAATATGAAAGGATGGATAATCTGTACGAGGAGTTTATGGAAGAATTCGGCGTTCCAGAATCAGTTATTGAGTTGGAGTTGTACTTGAAAGAACCGGTTGAACATCCCAGGCTTATGAAAGGTACGAAATATGATGTATTAGACTGGTGGAGGAGAAACAGTCTCAAGTTCCCAGTTTTATCTCTTGTAGCTAGAGATATACTTGCAATGCAAGTGTCCTCAGTAGCATTCGAATCTGCGTTTAGCACTAGTGGTAGAGTATTAGACCCATATAGGAGTTGTTTGACACCCTACATGGTTGAAGTATTGATGTGCACTGGGCAATGGTTTAAATGTGAAATTCATATCAATGAAAAACGAGTGATTACAATTGAACAACTTCTTTCGAATGTAGAGTTGCAAGATGATCTTATGAGAGGTAATTTCTTTCTTTTGAACTCTGTGTTAATATGTTTTTTAATTTTTAATTTGTAAACTTATGTTCTTTCATTGTTCTTTTAGAGTTTGATCTTGAATTCAACATGCAAGGATCGTGATAATGAGGTAAATAATCTTATACTCTCGCCAAGAGCCTTGTTGTTTTTGTTGTTTTAGTGTCCTTGTTGATTTTTTTCTCTAAGATTTACCATTGATTTGTATAGGTACTAGAGATCACTGTGATATGGCTCAGATTTTACCCAAATAATCAATACTGCAAGTGCACAGCAATGCAGTTGAAGTATAAGGGGTATGGAATCCCAAGGGAAGTAGATGCTACGCTAAGGTTTCTAAGTTCAGATTATGCTAGATCAATTAATTTAAAATAAATAAAACTACTAAGTAAATCAGAAACAGAATTGAATGTGGATTAAAGTTCAGGAGACGAAGGCGTTAGGCAAGGATGATTATCAGGATGAATTAGAGAATGCAGATATTATTTTGCCAGGAAATTATTAAAAACCGTCTAGAACTCTAAACACTAATTTAAAACCAATCAACTCTCGTTGCAGAAGTTATCTATGCCTAAATTCCAGAAAACCAAATCTCTTTGCGAATTCAAACAATTCAGACAAGCATTAAAGTTCAGGTTCGATTGTTCACAAAATACCTAAACCAAATCTCTTTGCGAATAGATATTTTGCTCATCTATGATTAAGTCAGATTATCAATAATGCTCTCGCATCTATTAAATAACCTATGGTTTGATTTCTAAGTGATTAAGTATGATTTCTAAGTGATCAAGTAAGAAATCAATATAAGCACATATCAAGATGAAGATCCAAGTGATTTTTCCTAACAAGATAATAATTCTACAAACTCATCATCAACCCTAAATCACCCTAACCTAACTAGCAAACTACTCAGACATGGAGATTAATGCACAAATCATGACTGAAATAAATTGCATAAAAGAATAGAGAATGATACATGGGTTCGAAATCTGGCTCAGGTGAGTTAGAATTGTCTCCCCAAAAGCACATGATCAATCTCTCTCTAAGTCTCAAAAATAGAAAAATATGATAAGGTGAATGGCTAAACAATGCCTGAAAACTATTTATAGAAGAGGATTTTTGTCAGGTTCAGTCTTGTAATTTCTTCAAACTTGAGACAATTTCCTTTTTCTGATGGAAGTCGTGAAACTTTGGCGGTCTTCATTGGTGTCGATCGACACCAATGGTAGTGTCGATCGACACCCTTCGTGTAAATCCAGCTTCGACTTCATCACTTCGGCTGCTTCTCCAAAATGCTCTAAAAAGCTCCAAAATCTTCTATTAAGCTCCAAATGCACTCCATCCTGTAAAGATTCTAATAAGACTCTAAAAACACCAAAAGACTCTATAAAAACACCTCTATCATGGTCCAAAAACAGGTAAAAACCATGATATATCACACTGATGAGTGAAGAGTAAAGAATGAAGAGGTCACTGATGAGTGAAGAGTGAAGACTGAAGTGTTTGCATTTTGATGTTTTCGAACACAAGTAGAGAACTAAGACAAGTATGGCTCATTTTGATGTTTTTATCTTGAAAATGTTTACATTTTGTACTCTATTATATCTTTTGTGTCTCTGTCTCTTGTACTTTTGAATTTGAATTGGTACTTTTCGATCAAATGTTGGCTAAGTTGTTGTGTTTAGATTTTATTGATTTTCGGATATACGATTCCATTTCGGTTAAGTAGGTAAAATTACAGGTATTTCGGTTCCATTCGGGTAATAAAACCGATCCGAACCAAAAAAATTTAGAACCAGTTTTGTTTCGGGTTTTAAACGGGTCTGAGAATACATAGCCGAAACTACACGGAACCGACTCGAAATGTATTTGGTACCTATATAGATAAAAACTTCAGTACCTGAAAGATCCAGAACCGAACTCAATACCCGAATGCCAAGGGCTAGGTGTACTTATCGACTTTTCTCTACTTTTTTATAGCTCTCGAACGGTGCCACTCACTTTCGTGTTCCTTGTGAGGAGACGCTTTCATGAGTGTAGGCTCAACTTCCTAGTCCTTTTCATGGAACTCAGACTGCCATTCTTAAACTTAAACATCATTATTCTCTTTTTCTTTTAGGGAAGATCAAAGAGAGATCGTGAAAAAATTATCTTGACAGTGCTTGATACGATCATGAGAAGCATCAAAGATGATCAAAAGGAAGCAATGCTTGAACGTAAGGAAACTGAGCTTGAACCAGGGGATTCAATGCTTGTACCTGATGCAAACACGGAAAGCACCAAAAAAGAAGGACATTATGCCGAACTCATGGGTGACGACGAGCTCAAGCATACGACTCGTGCAAGGGTTAAGAAATTCAAAGAAGGAATTGGAGTATTACTCAATTAGATGATCACGTAGAAAGGAGAAGAAATTAAAACCATTCTGGTTTTAATTACAAAGCGGACTTCAGAAAATACAAAGCAGACTTCATGAGGAAATACACAGCAGACTTGTGAATCTTTTATAAGGAAGTCTCAAAAGCTTATAATTCCGAAGTCTTATAAAAGCTTATAAAGGGTTGTGATCATTTGTACTCTTTTTCCTTGTCCTTGGTTTTTCCCACTGGGTTTTCCAGGAAATGTTTTAATGAGGCAAATTGATTCATAAACTTTATAAGGTTTGTTCATAAGCTTATAAATTCGACCAAAGGGAAGGGAAAGCAGCTAAAGAGTCATTTGGAGGCCAATAGTTATTCAAACTTAGTTTTAATTTAGTCTTTCTTTAGTTAATGCTTTTGACCACGAGTTTGGCCCTTTGCCTACTCTTTTCTTTTCTTTATAAACTCATGTAATCTCATTTGAGAAAAACAACCTTCTTTTTATTTATTTTGAGAGTGATTCTCTTTTGTTCTTCGTGAACATTTCCGATCCTTGGTGTGTAATATCCATTGATCAAACCTTAGTCCGTCTTGGTGCGTCATATCCAAGGGATTAAGAGATTGTTTGGTGCGTCATATCCATTCAATCGACCTTGAATTCGTCTTAGTGTGTCATATCTAAGGGATTCAAGTTGGGAAATATCAGAAGTCTTTCCGCAACTTCTGTGCGATTCTTTCGATCTATCTACCTTGTTCTTTGAGGATTCATCTCTTCATAAGATCTAAGGCCTATCCATCTATCCAAATCCAACTAAAGAGTGCCGATTCTTGGGAGGATCGTATCAAGTGGTATCAGAGCACACTCTTCAGTTCGGTATCATCTATCATCTTCTCATCTTTTTCACCTTCTCATCTATCATCTTCTCATCTCTTCACCTTCCTATCTATCATCTAAAATTCTTTCATCTTCTATCTGTTCATCTTCTTTTATTTCTGATCTAAGTTTCTGTTTCAGTTTATAAAAAAAAAAAAAAAAAAAAAATCAAAAAAAAAAAAAATTCGTTGTTAAAAAAAAAAAAAAAAGAATTATTCAGTTTATTTCAGTGGTTTTCATTCCTATATTTCTTGGGAATTTTCTGTTCTTCATCAAGTTCTTATCTCATCTATCTTTAAATTTATTTGGATTATTCTATTTGGTTACTTTGGAGATTGTCATTGAGTTGTATTGGATTTGTTCTATTAGAACTCTTGAGAGATCACTGAGGGAAATCAGATTGAGTGAAACACTTGAGTGAAACACCTTGAGAGAAACACTTGTGAGAAGCTTTTGCTACTAATCTGTTTGTTGAGTTTTGCAGGGAAAAATCATGTCTAAGGTTGGAGAAATTCACAATAAAGGAGGAAAACCAATTGTGCTAAATTCGCATATGCAAACGTTGTTGGGAGAAATGCAACATATGATGAGAACCGAGGTGAAAGGTTTCTGTGAGAGGCTTGATCAAAGGCGAGCAGAGGCCCCACAATAGCAACCACGAAAATTGCCTATTAGGAGACAGGAATATCGATCTAGACACGCAAGAGCTACTGAAGAAGTTGAATATTACAGTCGTAATAGTCATTCATCAAGAGCGAGTCCTAGGAGATCGCAACATGTTAGAGAAGGCAGGGATCAACCTGATGATAACTTAGGTGTTTTTAAGTTGAAGAGTCCCTCTTTGCAAAGGAAAAGAGATCCAGAAGCATATCCAAAAGGGAGAAGTAGAGAACGACCTAAACCAGCCAGAGATGATGCAGATCGTGACTACTACAACCATGATGATCAAAGAAGTTCTAGGCAAGCTAGATTGGATCAGGAGCGGTGGAGTAGAGCAAAGCATCTTGATAATATGGAAAAACGTTGGCAAAAGGCTTGCATGGCTATGTTGAATAACCAGAAAAAGAGCACAACCACACTCCCATCCTTAGGAGATGATTCAACAAGTCAAGAGCAGACTTCTGAAAATGCGCAGCAGACTTCTGAAAATGCGCAGCAGACTTCTAAAAATGTGCAGCAGACTTGTGAATCAAGTTCATTTGCCATGAAGCAGACTTGTTCTAAGGAGGAGCAGGCTATTCCAAAACCAAAAGCTGACAAACCATTATCCATCAGCCTAGGAACCAAAGATTGTATGGAGTTTGATACCAAAGAAGATTTGTTGGTTGCAAAGAGATCATTGAGCGTACAAGAAGAAGAAAGTGTGCAGTGTGAGAAACTGTTTCTTACTAGATGCAATGATCACAATAAGGAGTGTAGTCTGATCATTGATGGAGAGAGCTCTACAAACGTATGAAGCAATACTTTGGTAAGGAAATTGGGTTTGAGACCTGAGATGCATCCAAAACCATACAAACTGCGATGGTTGAATGTTTATGGTGAAGTGAAGGATACAAGGCATACCCATATTTCGTTTTGCATAGGAAAATATGAAGACAAGGTGCTCTGCGATATAGTACCAATGCATACTGGTCATATACTGTTGGGGAGGCCTTGGAGATTCAGTTGCAGAGTGCAACATGATGATTTTTGTAGCAAGCACACGTTTGGATACAAAGGCAGAAGCATTACTCTTGTTCCTTTGAAACCACATGAGGGTTATCAAGATCAGTTTCCACTGAAACAAAAGGAGATACAAGAAGCTTTGAGTGAACCCCCAAACACTTATCACCAAAAGCAGAGTGAGAGTTTGAGGAAAACCCAGAAAAAGGCCTTTGAGAGTAAACCCGTGAGAAATTCTAATTTCTTTGTGAGATCTTGTGAGGATAAGAGAGTTCTTTTCTCTAAACAGCTTGCGATTTTATTTGAAGCTCTCATGAGCTTAACTAATCTTGAACCGGTGCTGCCGAGTAAAGTTACATCTCTTTTGAAGGATTACGATGAAGTCTTTCCAGAGGAAACAAAAGAGTTACAAAGGCGAATTAGTAAGCTAGTGACGAAAAGGTACATCAAAGAGAGCATGAGCCCATGTGCTGATCTTATTTTGCTAGTTCCTGAGAAGGATGGAACTTGGAAGGTGTACAAAGATTGCAGATCCATCAAGAAACAACAAACCTTTCACAAAAAATCCTTGAAAGCCAGGTGTTCTCTTTCCTCTTCTCAAACTGATTTTGTGCTTGAAAATAAACAAAATTGTGACAAACTTACATGTTTAGAGCCGGTGAAACCGAGTAGCAATGTTTCTGTTTCACAGGAAGAGAACTCACAAGAAGAAGCACAAAGGAATGTGAGATTGATTTGTGACGTGGAGCATCAGACCATCTTTGTGCCTAAACCAATTCCTGAGTCATTCTCTTATGACTATCCAAAGCACTGTAAGAAAATTGATTTGGTTAGGACAGAGTCTAGTTTGTTTGTTCTCGTTTCTTCTAACGATGAAAAACGATTTGGCTTGGAAAATATGAAAGATATTTGTGTTTCAAAACCTATTTTTGATAGCATAATTCAATCTTGTGAAAAGTTTAAATCTGAAAAGCTTTTTGTGCCAAATTGTCTGGTTGATGATATGCTTGATAAGTCGCATGGTTCATTTGTGATTTCTAAGATTGATCTTAGCAGTGGTTTCCATAAAACTCGGATGAAAAAGAGTGTTGATTGGAAAATTGTTGTTAAAACAAAACATGGTTTACTTGAATGGTTAGTGATGTCGTTTGACTTAGCTAATGTTCCTAGTAATTTGATGAGGTTTTGAATCATGTTTTGAGTCCATTCAATGGAATTGTTGATGTTGTCTATTTGAATGACATTCTGGTCTATACCAAACACTTAGATGAACATGCTGAACAATTGAAACTTGTTTTAGATGTTCTAAGTGAAGGAAAGTTGTTTGTTTTGAAAGGGACTACATGTTGCACATATAATTTCGTGTTTCTAGTCTTTGTTGTGAGTACACAGGGTATGCAAGCTCAAGGAATAGAAGTTCCTACACCAAAAACGTGGCTACACTTGTGGTTAATGGATTTTGTTGTTCATCATAACTATGAGTCACTGGAGCCTAGAGGAAACAAGCAGTACCAAAAGCAAGCAAGTAAAAGGCGTTGCAGAGTGATCTTTGAACTTGGTGATGTTGTTTCTGTTCAAATGAGGAAGGAACGTGTTCAAGACCAAAAGAAACCAAAACTGATGCCAAGGATCAATGGTCCATTCAAAGTCTTGGAGAAAATCAGTGACAATGCCATTCAGACTGACTTTCAAGGTAAGTATGATATTAGTTTAAGTTTCTATGTTTCTGACTTAGTTTCTTTTGTTGCAGATAAACAAGATTTGGGGACAAATCTTTTTTAAGAGGAGGGGTATGATACGATCATGAGAAGCAGCAAAGATTATCAAACGGGAGCTAAGCTTGAACCTGAGGAAGCTATGCTCGAACCTAAAGAAACTGAGCTTGAACCAGGGGATGCAATGCTTGAACCTGATGCGATCATGGAAAGCATCAAGAAAGAAGGACATTATGCCGAGCTCAAACGTGACAACGAGCTCAAGCATACGACTCGTGCAAGGCTTAAGAGATTTCAAGAAGGAATTGGAGGATTACTCAATCAGATGATCACTCAAAAAGGAGAAGAAGTTAAAACACATTCTGGTTTTAATTACACAGCAGACTTCTCAGAATACACAGCATACTTCTGAGAATCCGAAGTCTTATAAAGCTTGTAAAGGATGTGATCATTTGTACTCTTTTTTTTTGTCCTTAGTTTTTCCCATTGGGTTTTCCAGGAAAGGTTTTAATGAGGCAAATTGATTCATAAACTTTATAAGGTTTATTCAAAAGCTTATAAATTCGACCAAAGGAAGGGAAAGCAGCTAAAGAGTCATTTGGAGGCCAAGAGTTATTCAAACTTAGTTTTTAATTCAGTCTTTCTCTAGTTAATGCTTTGACCACCAGTTTGGCTCTTTGCCTACTCTTTTCTTTTCTTTATAAACTCATGTAATCTCATTTGAGAAAATCGAACCTTCTTTTTATTTATTTTGAGAGTGATTCTCTTTTGTTCTTCGTGAACATTTTCGATCCTTGGTGTGTAATATCCATTGATCAAACCTTAATCCGTCTTGGTGCGTCATATCCAAGGGATTAAGAGATTGTTTGGTGCGTCATATCCATTCAATCGACCTTGAATTCGTCTTAGTGTGTCATATCTAAGGGATTCAAGTTGGGAAATATCAGAAGTCTTTCCGCAACTTCTGTGCGATTCTTTCGATCCATCTACCTTGTTCTTTGAGGATTCATCTCTTCATAAGATCTAAGGCCTATCCATCTATTCAAATCCAACCGAAGAGTGCCGATTCTTGGGAGGATCGCATCAGTGCTGGAAGAGGAATCAGGTTTTATGTATACCAAGCCCCAAGATGAGAGAAATTAAAGTTCATTTGGTGCGAAGTCAACCCTGAATTTTTCGAACTTCGCAGAAACCTGAACTTGTCTGTTAGATTGATCCACTCACAGTGTTCTACCTAGTAAAATCTGCAATCACATGATGTGGCAATGGTCCTTCAAGTATCAATGCAAAGTGGTTGGTTCCAAAAAAAAGCTCATAGTTTCAACAAAGTTTTGACTCAATAAAATAACGTGCACTAACTCAAAAAAAAATATCAAAATGACTTAAGAGAAACAAAACAAAGAAAATTGCATTAGTCCCAGCAAATACTTTCCCCCGAACTTACTTCACATCGTCTCAGTGTGAAAATAAACCAGAAGAAGGTTATTGATAGATGAATTTCAAATGATTGTTAAAATTTCCAAAATTTATTGTTATTGGTTCATGGATTAATATTTTCTTTCTAAAATCTATTGTTATTGGTTTGATGATTTTTAAAATCCATACAAAATCCATTAAAATCTGGTGCTATGATTCTATGATTTTCTATGGATTTTAAAAATCATCAAACCAATAACACTAGATTTCAATAAGAATGTCAGAATCCATCAACCAATAACAATAGATTTTGAAAATTCTAACAATCCTTTAAAATCCATCTCTCAATAACTCTCCCGAAATATACAAACTCTATGCAAATCTAGTAAATTTTTTTACAAATTTAACAAATCTCTCAACTTTTAAAATCAACTAAGAGGGGGTTATTGGGAGATGGAATTATATAGAGTTGATTGGTTTTAAAAGTTGAAAGATTTGTTAAATTTGTAAAGAGTTTTGTTAGATTTTTAGAGAGTTTGTATATTTAGAAAATCTATAAAACTATTTTATTGTAATTGATTTTGAGAATCTTAGGTATATAGGTAGTATTTGAAAAGTTTTAAGTGTTAGATTTTGAAAGAGTTTCATGTGTTAATTTATTTAAAATCCATGTGCCAATAACAACGATTTTAATGGAATCTTAAACTTTTTTAATAACAATAGATTTTGTATGGATTTTAAAAATCATCAAACCAATAACACTAAATTTTAATAAGAATGTCAGAATCCATTAACATATAACAGAGATTTTAAAAAATTTAAGAATTTTTAAAAATCTTTCTCCCAATAACTCATAAGTCTATATAATAAATCCATTTACCAATAAATCCCTTAGTGGGGAGACTCGAACAAGTCATTTTAGTATCACAGAAGGACCGCTAAATTATGTAAAAGGCTGCAAGTTCATGATCTTGTTGGGCTCAAGGTCAAGCCCATCTCATAAGCCTTAAAGTTATGGAAATTGTGAATTTTAGGCAAATGTGAACTGCAAACGCAACAAGCATCAATATTTTTGGTTTGTGTGTCTAATGCGTTATATCACAGTAGGGATGTCAATTAGAGCCAAAACCAGCGGGCCGACCCGGTCCGACCTTGAAAAATATCAGGTTCATACTTAGATATATAAGACCCAAAAAAATTGGGTTTTTCGGACTAAGCTCATTTGGGTTAATGATTTTTTGGACTTAAATGAGTTAAATCCGACCGGGCTCGAGCTTACCCAAAAAGCCTTATATTTTTTAACAAGACATATTGAAACATTTATTTATACATGCACTTGGTTGGATAGATTTACCTTTGGTGATCGATGTAACAATATTTATAACATTCAACAACTTTTTTTTATATTATGCCAAAACCTAATAAGTTTTTCTTTTTATCTTTTATAAGTAGTTTTTGATGACGATAAGAATTTAGAGGATGTAAAAGAAACTTCCAATCTTAAAGATTCTCATCTCGATTCTATATTCTTTACTATCTAGATTAAACATTTATTTATTTATTTATTTGATATTAGATTTTATTTGAATTTTTAAGTCAAATTTTTGTTTTTAATTTAAATTGGATTTCAAAATCTTGTTTCAATTTGGATTTATTTTCAATAAATACTTTTACTTTTAGTTTATTTTGTATTTGAAATTTATTTTTATTTTTTCAAAAGCCCGAAAAGCACAAAATAACCGGAGAACCCTGTTAGGGCCAAGACGGGCTTTAGAATTTAGGTCCAATATATTTTTGGGCCGAGCCGAATCGGACCGGACTTATATATATACCGATTTTACGGGTTTCGGGTCGGGCCAGGCCGGGCCAGCCCAATTGACATGCCTAATCACATTTAAACAGAGAAATAGTTAACTTCAAAAAAATCTTATAAGACGCAATAAAAAGATAAAAACACAAAAGACAAAGATAGATAATTGTTGGAGATGGACTGCACACCCTCAACAAACCCGGCTCAAATAGAGACTCAGCCCATTTAGCGGCCCATCAAACTTGGCAGAAGAAGGAAAGCTCTGGAAAAATAAAGAAATTTGTGGAAAAGATCAAGGTCAAACCGAATCCATAGAAAAAGGAAAGAAAAGAAAAGGAAAGAACATAAAACGAAAGAAACCAACCGACTCAAAATATGTATAAATATATAAGCAATTCATGAAGAAAGGGATCTTCATTATTCATTCACGAGGCCTAAGAAATTGATTGCTACAACCTCGATCTTTGGCAGACGATCATCTACCTCTTATTTTTTTCTAAGTTAGCTGCTCGTACAAATCAAAACCCTTGCTTGCCCTTACACCCCTTCCAAAAAATTATGGGTAGCGAAAGAAAAAGAAAAGAAATCTATCATTTTTTATTTTCTTCTCTTGAAAAAATCTCAACGAAAAGTCATATAAACTTTGAAGCAAGTAAGTGTAAAAAAAAAAACTCTGACACCCATAATCTAGCTTTTGAGATCAATGGATTTGTTTTTTAGTTTGTTTGTGATTTTTTAGTTCGTTATGGCATTAGAGAAATTAAAACCACTCTTGTTGTCGTCATGGACACCATGGACCAGATCGGAGAAACAACAAATTCTGGTGCTATTATCGTGGCGATGGAGAGTCTAAACCAGACAGGAGAAACAACAAATCATGATGTTGGTGTTGTGGCGATGGAGGATTTGTTGTTTCTCATGTCTGGTTTAGACTGATCTCCATCGCGACAACAATAGCACCATAATTTCTTGTTTTTTCGATCTGGTCCATGCATGGTGTCCATGGTGACAAGAGGAGTGGTTGTCTCTATGATTCAGTTCGTGAGTTTCAACGCCATAACAAATAGAAAAATCTGAAAAAAAAACTGGAAAAAAATCTATTGAACTGGGAAAAGCTAGATTATGGGTGTTTGAACTTTTTACACTTGTCTGCTTCAGAATTTATATGACTCTTAGAGTCATCGAACGACTGAAATTTTCTCAAGATTAAAGGAAATTCAAAATGGCAGATTTCTTTCCTTTTTCTTTCACTACTTGTAATTTTTTTCGAAGGGGTGTTTTAGCAGGCAAGAGTTTCGTATCTACGACCTCTTTAGCAAATAGTCTAATATTATCTAGTTGAAATAATTTAAAATATATATATATATGGATATATTGTTAAATTTAATTCCTACCAAAAAAATATATTGTTAAATTTAATGACACATTTTCTTCACATTTTTATTCTTTGTTAGGTTTACATTAACGATGATATTTACTTTGTTAATTTGTTTTGATCCACACAAAAAAAACGACAGGGCTAAACAAAACATGTGAAATATCCGACTCGGTTTGATCCACAAATGAACACAAATAATCAGAAAATTACAATGCAAGTAAAAAAAAAAATCATCAAAATGATGCCCAAAAACTCGATGCACAAGCCTTTTTGAAAAAAAAAAAAAACTTTTAAACAAAAATCATAAGAGAATACATTGTTACATTGTTTTCTGATATCCTCAATTTTTTCCTAGCAAAATCTCATTTAATGCAAATTTGTTTAGCAAATGCTTATTTGTGGTTTTAATTGGTTAAGGATTGGGTAGGTTTTTAATAACAAAGCAAGAGTTCAGAAAAGAGTGTTGATTGGTACTATAAAGAGATGTGATGTTTTAACTATTGAGACTCTAAACGACCTCATAAATATGTCTCATTTCTCTACAATCTATTGTTATTTTTTAACGGTCAGAAACAACTTTAGACAGTAAGAATAAGACCAATTTACTTTTGTGGTCACTGGTCTTATTTATGAGGTCATTTGGAGTCTCAATAGGTTAAACATTATATTGCGACATGCTGCCAAAAATTGTATTGCTGCCTAAAACTCGTTTGGCAGGCAACGATTTATGTAGTGTAGATAAAGGAATTAATGCTCCCATCGTAATATGCATCGCTCTCCAAATTCCATGCATCGTAATCACATCGACGGAAATCGGAATCATCAGAAATCGAGCATTTTCATTCCAAAGCGAGTTCATGCAACTACAGTTCTCTCTAGACTAATCCTCCAGTAGTCTTCATCGTTCATCTTCACATTCTAAGTGGGCTATTAATCCATTTAAGATTCTTTTTAATTGCCCAACCTTCGTTTCATTTAATTTGTGGGGTTTAATTATTTTCTAGAGTGATTTTTTTTTGTTTTTTTAAACAATGGTTGGCTCTCTTGCTTAAACAATGGTTGGCTCTCTTGCTTCATTCAAGTTTAATAAACAAAAATATTCAAAACCAACAAAAAAAAGCTACAAGTAGTTCTTGAAATTATTCTAATTATTCAACGAAGTTACATTTACAGATTGTGTGTCAAATCCTTTTTTAGTATTATGCAATTAAACATATTAAAACTATATATGCGCGGTGTAGACGATATATCACATATCAATCACACATCGTAATACTAATTAGAATCGCCATATATCAACCCCACATCGTAATACTAAGAATTGAGAATCGTATCAATTGCATACATCACCATGAGTCATTCATAAGAACACAGTATATGTCGTTGTTATAGGAGTTTTTAATAAAGTTTATGGATTGATATATATATATATCAAAACTTTTGAAGATAACATTAAGGATAAGAAAACTGTGTGCAAAAGCTGAAATGTCAATGTATAGTAGGTCCCCCAGGAGATTCGGGCGGCATATTGGAATCGTCTCTTCTGTCCCCACACGGAGTGTACTATGATACCAACGCAATTACACGATTATTGTGAATAAACGAGACACATCCTTTTTCTTTATTTTTCTTTGATAAATAAATCATACACATCTCGTATTCTAACTTTTATAACCACGAAACTTGGAGTCCCGGAATTGGATTTTAAATAAATGCAAACTGTCAAATTCACGCAATTCGAGGATGATCTATCAGAAAGTGAATTTGCATTTTTTTTTTCTTACCTAAAAAAACGAATCCAGCTCATAAGTCATAATTAATTAGACATAACAGAAACTAAACACGTGCTAACGAAAAAGGAGAGTCATACTCTTTTCTGCAACAGTTTTGTTTTGTCTTATTTTTTTTTCCTTTGTCAACTAAAATATTTGGTCCATAATTTCTTTAAATCCTATACCAGTCTTTGATTAATATTCATGACAGAGCCACATTGCCACAAGTATAAATCATCTTTCCCCAAATATAGCACTTAGGACTCGAACTCAGTCTTGTCTGCCATAACTGTTGTACTGATTTATGTATTTTGTTAATCGAAGCTCTTAACCCGAAACTCATATGCTGAGTAAGACAATGGAAAGCCTTTACTTGGCGGCGGCAATGAGGAAGTCGTACGTGGTCTATTGTATTATGGATTCATGTGTCTATCTAATGAATTTTCTTAATCTATAAAAGAAAGCGTTATTTATTTTCTTGGATTGCCTTTTTTCCCTTGAAGCACGTATATGTGTTTTTTTTTTTGTTTAATGAATAATCTGATTTAAATAAATGTAACTTTACAAAGGTTTTTTGCTTAGACAGAGGAAAACTCAAGATAAATTTTTTTTATCATGAATAGTTTAATTTTTCATATAAACCATTCGAAATTATCTCGCAGACCAGCCGCCCAGATATATATTTAAAACTTTGATTCAATTACATTGGCAAATGTCTTCGTTGTTAGAAGATTACAAATTGAACACAAGAAAAACATTTGTGAAAAGTTCAAAAAAAAAAGAAAACATTTCGGGTCCCAAATTTATTACACTCCACTGAATAATCAATTTGTAAAATCGAATCCTTAAATGGGTTGGTAACATCATAAGAAGAATAGACTGTTTAAGCAATTAAGTAGATCATTAGTATCAATCCCATATGGATTGAAGCTGCTGCATTTCAAAAAACTCATCCTTATCGCACTGACCAAAAAATCTTCCGTACAACTCTTCATAATCATTCACTTCCAATTCCTGCATCCACCCCATCCTCGGCGAGTCCAATGGGAACTCATTGATAGCCTGAATCTCATCCGGAGACAATCCGACCCGAGAAAGTCCCTGACCCGACCCGATATCTGGTCCAGTAGTCCCACCCGGTTTAAACATCAGTGCTGCCTCCTGAGCGGCCGCTTGAACGTGCTCGGAACTAGAGCTTTCCGGCCGAGGAAAACTGTCAGCGAGCTCCGGGAAGTTGAGATGTGTCTCACGTCCTCGGAGGTAAAGAGCCGCAGCGTCGTACGCGGCTGCGGCCATCTTGGCCGTCTCGTAGCTCCCGAGCCAAATCCGGGTTTTCTTACCGGGCTCCCGGATCTCCGACACCCATTTGCCCCATTTCCTCCGGCGAACGCCTCTGTAGGACACTTGGTCGACGGAGAAGCGTTGATCTCGTTGACTAACATGATTGTTTTCCATATAGTAAGTAGTCAAAGGTTGTTTATAATGTGTGTGTGTGTGTGTTTATTGAAATGTGCTAGTTAAGTTAAAAGACAGAGTTTATAGAGTCCATGTTTTAAGTGGAATTGTATATATAGAGAGATAAAGAAAGACATTAAAAGACATTGGTTTCAGGTGAAGTGAGCTTCCCACGTAAGTTACGTGTGGAGTGCGATTATGCTGGCATGCATGCATGAGTTGATAGATATTGAACAATTATTTTTTGTTGTTGGAAAGGTGATAAACAGGATTTTAACCGGTTTGATAATCAAAACCTAAAGGTCTTTTTGCAGTTGTAGTACTTTAGGTGTCAAACCAACCTTGGGGTGAAAGCTACTAAGATTACAAAAGTTATATGAAGCTAAGCAAAATTCGAGTTAAATGGGTGAATAATTCTGAAACAATTACTAGCGGTTTGTAAAAAGACACGAAAACTATTTTACAAATTTCACAAAAGGGTTATAAAAGTACTAGATGACTCTAAAATTATAAAACAACAAATCTACTAAATTAATAAAATACAATTCTAAAACCGGAATAATAATACAGATTTGATGGTGAGTAGCAAGATAATAAGAAAAACTATTTCTAAAATTCAACCAATTACCAAATCAACAACAGATAATAATACAAGACTCTAAGAACTTTCTAAAATAATAAAATGGTAAGAACACAATTTTACAAAATTATAAAACCATATTGCATAATTAAACTATTTAATGGAAATTTAATCAAAATAAACAAACATAAAACTAGAGGAAAAAGGTTTTTGGTTGTGAAATATTAAAAA